>OX451739.1:613567967-614167967 GCA_948472305.1 Vicia faba | reverse complement strand
TGAATTCTTTGGGGTACCCCAAGTTGTTCGACAACCCCAGAGGATACCAATAAGAGTAAATCAAGGGGTAACTATGGAAGATGATTTTACCATTAATCCAAACCCCCAAATTCCTAGGGTAGAAATAGAACAACCAAGAATAGAGATACCTCGAAATCATCGAGAAATCGATCAAGGCATTATTATGGCTAATAGAAACCAAAACGCTGACGAATTAATACAGCAAGTTCGACACCAGAACTATGGGACGAACAATAATTTAACCGCTATGATCGAGAGGATCATGCTTCAAAATGGGATGAATGTTGGTTTTCATAGACCAAACTTTGCATCCCCATTGTCAGAGTATATTTTGCAAACAGACTTACCACCTAGAGGAAAAGTCCCAAAATTCACTAAATTTTTAGGGGATACGACAAAGTCGACTGTCGAACATGTGGCTAGATATTTGATAGAGGCCGGAGAAATAGCAAACAATGAAAACCTTAGAATCAAATATTTCCCAAGTTCCTTGACTAAGAATGCTTTCACCTGGTTCACTACCCTCCCAGCCAGTTCGATCCACAACTAGAACCAATTGGAAAGATTGTTCGATGAACAATTTTACATGGGTCAAACTAAGATAAGTCTAAAAGAATTGGCTAGTGTGAAAAGAAGGTTCACAAAGCCAATTGATGAATATTTAAATAGATTTCGTTTACTCAAATCCAGATGCTTTACCCAAGTGCCTGAGCATGAATTAGTTGAAATAGCAGCAGGGAGCCTGGATTATTCGATTAGGAAAAAGTTAGATACACAATACCTAAGGGATATGGCCCAACTTGCTGATAGAGTTCGACAAGTAGAACACCTTAAAGCTAAAAAGGCTAAAACTGCCAAAACTCATCGACGAGAAAGGGTAGCTTATGTCGAAATGGATGATGACGATCCAGAGACATACATCGATCCTGTAGATGTCGAAGAAGGCGAAATTGATTTAGCTGAATTAAAACAAGGACCACCATATTCTTGTAAATTGCTAGTGCCATCAAATGGGAAAAATCCTGTAGAACCTGAAAAAAGCAGTGATAAATTTCCTAAGAAAACTTATAGCTTTGACATATCCAAGTGTGATGAAATATTTGATCTATTAGTTAAAGATGGTTAAATGATAGTTCCCTCAGGGGCTAAATTGCCTCCTTTAGAACAAAGAAAGAAAAGAGGTTTTTGTAAATACCACAATTTTTTGGGACATAAAACCTCACAATGTTTCCTTTTCAGGGATCTCGTTCAATAAGCGCTGAAGGAAGGAAGGCTGAAATTTGATGATAAACCAGCAATGAAGATCGACACAAACCCAATGCAGCCAGAGGCGCATTATGCTGAACCGGTTGGCATTCATATGGTGGAAGTGTCTGAAGATTTCATCACAAAACCCATCTTTGGAAGTTTCACTGGAAACATTTCCAGATAAACTATTGAAGGGGTGAGAAAGGCCACTGGAGGCCTGGATTCGAAAAAGGAAGTTGGCCAAGGGTGGAACAAGAAGGTTGCTGGCCTGAAACTGATCAAACGGGTTATTGAAGACCCAAACAAAATCAAAGGAGTTGCTGAAAGCTCCAGCAAAAGAACCACCACAGGTTCTTATTTGGCTGCTGCAAAGGGTTCGACAGAAGACTTGGAAGCCAAAATGCAGAAGATGAACCTGGTTGCCAAAAGTAACATGCAGGTTAACGTGGTTGAAGTCTCTGGAGCCAAAGCTTCAGAGGAAGCCATTCGACAAGAAGAACTAAACAAAACTGCCTTCCCAAAGGAAGATGATGATTTGGCAGATTTCCTGCATAGGTGCCAAAAGAAGAAATCAGAAGTAATGCTATGCCCTAGATGTAGCTCTATTTTCGATAAGAAAGCCACTTAACACATACAAGTGATGCGGGTTGTAAAAGAAAAATAGGGCACCAATGCCCAACAAAGAATGGGTCCAGAAATTCGATTTGACCCCAGAAGGGGGCATCAACAAAGACCCATGAATCAGGAAAGGAGGCCATCGACTTTTAGGCCTCCAACTAATGTGCCTACAGATACTTGGCTAAATACCATGGGTAGGAAGCGGCCAAATGAGGATAGATGGCAGGCATTCGACGTACCAAGAGGTTCTTCTCTAGATTATAGAAAGGAATACCATGCTTCTGCGTCGAACAAAATGACCCACGTGTGGAGAAATTATAAAGGAAAAAATCCTATGTCTCGTTCACAGTGGAGAAGGTTTCAAAGACAGCGAAAGGCTGAGAAAGAGGCAGCTGGACCTCATCCAGAAGTTAGCATTAATGTGCAGAAAAAACAAAGGAAGCCTCTGGAGAGAAATCTTGTGCCCTGGGAGGAAGAGTGTGGGTCGAATAATGAGGACGACTCCGACTCTAGTGACAGTTTGGACATCATGGTGAATGTCATATATGTATTGCCCAAAGAATACAACCGTGAGATCGAAGTCGAAGAAACTGACTAATGGTTGAACAAGAACTGGCTAGACACAAGCCAGTATGTTACTATATAATGAACAATGGATGCGTGGAAGAACAAAACGCATTCTTTGAACCACCAACAGAGGCAATGAAGAGCCATCTGAAACCACTGTTCATTAGAGCAAAGGTTGGAGAGCTAACCATAAACAAAATTCTGGTTGATTGTGGGGAAACCATTAATATCATACCATAATTCATGCTGGAAAAGTTAGGAAAAGGAGATGCTGACATAAAGCCACATAACATGGTCTTATCCAACTATGAAGGAGGCATTGGCACCACAATGGGTGTCATTCAACTGGACCTTAAAGTGGGCTCAATCCTTCGACCCACCATGTTCATGGTTATTTCAGCAAAGCCCAACTACAATCTACTCCTTGGTCGGGAGTGGATACATGGCATTGGAGCAGTGCCATCTTCGATGCACCAAAGGGTCATAATGTGGCGGCCCGACGACATTGTGGAGAACATTGAAGCAGATCAGAGTTACTACTTAGGTGAAATAAATAATGTCGGAAAGAACGATTTCGACAGAAATTTGGCTCACATAGGGCCATGTAACCCACCAGAGTTTGATTTAACTCCAACTCCTAATGCACTCTGCTCCCTTTACCTACACTCCGATCACGACTTTCAGTGGGATAGAGAAGACTTATCCAACATTGACTTTGGAGGAGTCAGTGATATACGGCCAACAGGCTGGGGAAGCGAGTTTGATGATGATAACTGAGTCATCAACTCTCCAAAATATTTTGGCATATGTGGCCGAAAACAGAATGATAGCGGCCTTAGAGGCTGAAGTTAAATATGTGGCTTCCAAAGCCAATGAACAAGTCCTTTCGAAGACAGGGCCTGGGAAAGACTTCGAACCAGAGCCCCCCGACTTGGGAACGAAAGACTTTCTAGACCAGAGGTTAGACGCCATCTATGATGATGAACCTCTAGGTTTCAAAAAGGACCCGCTGGCGAACAATGTCAGAATGTTGGCGCAAGATCCCTAGAAGAGGTAAATCTAGGCGAAGGTCCTGTGAACAAGCCCACATACATAAGTACAAAAATGGATCCAGGACTCAGGGTCGAAATGATCAAATTACTAAAAGAGTTCAAGGATTGCTTTGCATGGGACTATGACGAGATGCCTGGTCTCGACAGAGGATTGGTCGAACTGCAATTACCAATAAAGCCTGGAAAGAAACCCGTTAAGCAAAATCCAAGACGATTTGCACCAGAGATTTTATCAAAAATCAAGACGGAGATCGAAAGGCTGTTGAGGTGCAAGTTCATAAGAACAACCAGGTATGTTGAATGGATTGCAAATATTGTACCTGTTATAAAGAAAAACGGTACCTTGAGGGTGTGCATCGATTTCAGAGATCTAAATGCTGCAACACCCAAAGACGAATATCCAATGCCAGTGGCGGAAATGCTTGTAGATTCTGCCGTTGGTTTCGAGTACATGAGTATGCTGGACGGCTACTCTGGATACAATCAAATCTTCATTGCTGAAGAAGATGCGTCGAAAACGGCCTTTCGTTGCCATGGGGCTTTAGGCACCTATGAATGGGTAGTGATGCCTTTTGGCCTAAAGAATGCAGGGGAAGTGTAGCAAAGAGCCATGAACTCGATCTTCCATGAATTTATTGACACTTTCATGCAAATTTATATGGATGATATTGTTGTCAAATCTGTTTCAGGGAAGGCTCACATGGATCATCTTCGACAATCCTTTGATAGGATGAGACACTACGGCCTGAAGATGAATCCTCTGAAGTGTGCTTTTGGTGTAAAAGCAAGAGATTTCTTAGGTTTTGTGGTCCACAAAAAAGGCATTGACATAAACCAAAACAAGACCAAGGCCATCTTGCAAGCCAAAGCACCAACTAACAAAAAGGAATTGCAATCCTTACTTGGGAAGATAAATTTCCTAAGGAGATTTATATCCAAACTTAGTGGAAAAACGCAAGCCTTTTCGCCATTACTTTGACTCAACAAAGGAGGATTTGAATGGAGGGAGGAACATCAAGAAGCCTTCGACAAAATCAAAGAGTACCTCATTAAACCACTTATTCTGGTGCCTCCTTGTCGAAGTAGAAGTATGAGGCTGTACATAGTTGCGTCTGATAAGACTTTAGGGAGCATGCTGGCTCAGGAGGATGAACATGGTGTCGAAAGGCCCATATACTACCTCAATAGAGTTTTAAATGATGCGGAAACTAGATATAACGAAGTTGAAAAACTATGTTTATGTCTATATTTTTCATGTACAAAACTTAAGCAATATATAAAGCCAGTTAATGTTTATGTTTCGTCTCATTTTGACGTTTTCAAATACATGTTGTCGAAACCCATTTTGCACAGTAGAATTGGCAAATGGGCACTTGCATTAACTGAGTATTCATTAAATTTTATGTATCTTAAGGCTATAAAAGGACAAGTGGTCGCGGACTTTATAGTCGACCACTCTATACAAGAAAGATCACTAAATTATTTGGGTATCGAACCTTGGAAACTTTACTTTGATGGATCTAGTTATAAAGATGGAGTTGGAGTCGGAGTCCTTATTATTTCTCCAAATAAAATTCCAACAACATTTAAGTACAAAATAGACGGGGATTGCTCCAATAATGAGGCTGAATACGAAGCATTAATCGTAGGCCTTAAAATCTTGTTGGAATTGGGGGCAACACAATTCGAAATAATGGGAGACTCAGATTTAGTCCTAAAACAAATTATGAAATAATACAAATGCATAAAAGAAAATCTTATTATGTATTTCGTAATAGCCAGACGGTTGTTGAAAAACTTCGAGGCTGTTAGCATTCGACACATACCCAGATTGGAAAATCAAGCAGCCAACGACTTGGCGCAAATTGCTTCTGGGTATAAAGTTTCGAAAGATAGGATACAACAAGCAATCGAAGTTAGAGGGAGAATAACCGCTACTAAGTTATATCCATTGGATTTAAGGACCACAACATTAGGATACACTAATCATGAGAATTTTGAAATTTTGTTCATAGACAATCTAACAGAACAAGATTGGAGAAAGCCTGTAGTGGATTATCTACAAAATCCAGCGGCTTCGACAGAACGAAAGATAAAGTACAGAGCGCTGAGTTATATGCTGATAGGAAATGAACTATTTAAGAAAACACCAGAAGGCGTGCTTCTAAAATGCTTAAGTGAAACAGAAGCATATATAGATCTTTCCACCATACACGCTGGGGCATGTGGAGCACACCAAGTAGGCCAAAAGATGAAATGGTTATTGTTTCAACAAGGCTTATATTGGCCCACTATGTTAAAGGATTGTGTTGAGTTTTCAAAAGGGTGTCAGGAATGCCAAAAACATACAGGCATTCAACATGTGCCAGCAAACGAACTTCACTCGATTGTGAAACCTTGGCCTTTTAGAGGATGTGCCTTGGATCTCATTGGAGAAATTCGACCAGCATCTTCCAAAGGTCAGAAGTATATATTGGTGGGCATTAATTATTTTACTAAGTGGATTGAGGCGATTCCTTTAGTCAATGTAGACCAGGAGAATGTCATTGAATTCATTCAAAGGTACATCATATACAGATTTGGAATCCCTGAAACAATAACTATTTCATCTTTTGGCCTAATTGGTGTGCTCCACATGCCCCAACGTGTGTGGTGGAAAGATCTATATATGCTTCTGTTTCACTTAAGCATTTTAGAAGCACGCCTTCTGGTGTTTTCTTAAATAGTTCATTTCCTATCAGCACATAACTCAGCGCTCTGTACTTTATCTTTCATTCTGTCAAAGCCGCTGGATTTTGTAGATAGTCCACTACAGGCTTTCTCCAATCTTGTTCTGTTAGATTTTCTATGAACGAAATTTCAAAATTCTCATGATCAGTGTATCCTAATGTTGTGGTCCTTAAATCTGATGGAGATAACTTAGTAGCAGTTATTCTCCCTCTAACTTCGATTGCTTGTTGAAGCCTGTGATACGGTGGGAGAACTGACTTGAGGTTTTTGCGTTTGTATTCGCAAATGTTTCGGTTGAGCAAGAGTCGCCATCGACTTTTTATTTTATCCTAAGGAAAGGTTTAAAAAGCACAGCAAAAACCTTTTGAGATGTTTTCTTAGGTTCGGGGAGTAGATTATAGAAAGGGAAGGTATTAGCACCCTTTCTATCCATGGTTATCCATGGGCTCTTAGTTACTTGCTTAGATCAACTTGCCTTGATTTTCAATTGTTTGAAATGGTGCTTTGTGTGTGTGTTTTGAAAAATGTTTTTGAAAAGAGGCCAATGTGGTGACAACCTTTGTAATGATCCATGTTGGGATGTATACAAAAGTGTATGTCTTTTGAAAAGTTTTCCATGTTTTTGTTTTTGAAAGTTGTTTTGAAAGTGCGGTTTAAAAATAGGCAAGCGTTTTTGTTTTGCAAGTTGGCGAGTACCCAAGAGATATCTATCCTAAATTTCTCAAAGATCTTTGCTATGTTTTTAACCCTTTTAACAATTTTGTTCCACCATCGTATTTGGTGGGCAATCTTGTGTTAGGATGTGAAAGGGACGGGCGTGGGTCGTCGTTTAGACCATAATTGCAATAGTGCTAAGTATCCTTGGGCAATTTCTTTAAGGGACTTTGATCATTTTAGGCAAAAAAAGGCGTCATCGAGGGACTATGATCATTTGAGTTATTTGTTTTGCCCAAAGAGACCTAACATGCAATATGGCCTAATTTTGAAAGGCAACAAGTGGATGTAACCCTAGGGGTGTTAGTGTGCAAGTGTGTTTTATTGCATGCAAGAGCTTTTCTTTGAATTAGGTTTTTCTATTTCATTGATTTTATCTTGCCATACACGTCCTAATTACTAGCAATAAGGAGCGGAAATGTAAAATCCTACGCTATTACAACAATTAGGGGAGGGGGATACACATTTGTACATGGGGTGTTCAACGAGAAAAATAGACAAAAAAGAAAATAGCAAAAAACAAGATATATAGAAAGAGAGAGGGAGCCCGCGCGCTGCTGGGAGGTCATCAGAAGTTCTGACTCAGATCCACTGCCAGATGATGAACTTGTTAGTGAAACTGGATGAGTCAGAACTTCTGACTCTAGCACCTGCAAAACAGAACCTTGTTAGTGGGGAAATCAGAAGTTCTGATTTCCCTGCGCTGTAAGACAGAAGTTTGTTAGTGGAGAAACCAGAAGTTCTGATTCTGCTGAAAAGGCAATAACTCTCAGAGGTTCTGATATCATTGACAGCAAGACAGGCTTCAGATATGCTAACGTCAAAGTCAACATTTGGCTTTTTCCTATACTAATCAGAACATCTGCAATGCTGTTGTTACTCCACAAAACAGGAAACATGTTTGGAACAGATCCAGCAAATACAAAAAATGTTTCAGAGGTCAGAACCACCAAGGTCACAGGCAAGTCCTATACTGATTCAGAATGTTCTGAGGTATAAAAATCCTCATAACATAAACAGCAACAACATGATATTTACATTATGTGTATTGAAGTATGCACAGTTGATGATGCTTAACAGCGTAATGAGGGTCAGCAGGAGCTTACCTGACTGTTGGAAAAGTTTGTGGGTGAAAGTTAGCTTTTGGTTCTGGTGGTGTTCTAGACATATTTTCTTTGAAAAGGGGAAGTAAAGGTGTATACGTATGCAGGGTCAGAAGTTTGGAAAGGGTGTTTTTGGTTTACAGAAAAAAAACTGGATATTTGATGAAGTTTGAAGGTGAGAAACTCAAAGTTATGAAACAAAACTGGAGATTTTGGTAGAGTTTCAGAACGCTATGTTGCTAGGAGTTCTGTTTCTCACTTAGCAATTTTTCTGTTTCTTTTCCTTGAACGCTTTTTGCAGTGGTGAAAGCTCTCTATTTATAGGCAAAGTTCTTGTGGATGCCTTGGACATTAAAGGCGCCAACAGAGTTTGAATTTGTTCTTTGACAGAAATTCCTGGGAAGTTGTGATACAGATAGCTTTCAGCCTAGGTTGCAGCAGCAGGCGTAGATTGGGGAGAAGTGACCTCTGAAATGGGCGGTGGCGTGAAGACCCATGCCAGAATCTGTGCAAAAGCGTTTTCCCAGCCACACGTGAATGTTCAGGAGTGGTTGGAAGCATTAATGGGCATTAAATGGTGACAAGACCTATCAACATCAACATTCTGGTAATGGAAACCAGCGTTGAATCAGCAGCGTAAACCATGCTCTGGCCTTGGCTTCCTGCTGTCTTAGTAAGCTCTGGAGATTCTTTGTCAGTGTAACACCCACTCTTCTGATCTTTTATCTTCTGATTTCAACCTGTTCTGAAGGAGCCTTCAGACTTTCCTGCTTCTCTTGCATTCCTTTAGCAAATTCTGACTGAGCTTGTGTAACTGCTGAAAGGGCATGTTCTGTTTGAGGCTTACCTACTGCTCCACGTTTACAACTTCTGATTGAACTGATGTAGCTGCTGAAGAGCCAACTTCTGACCATGCTGAGCCAAGCTTGCAACTTCTGACCGTTTTCATCTGGAATGGGTCCAGAAGTTCTGAAGCGCTGATTTTTCTAAAAACACTTATTTTAGAGAAACATTCTAAGTACTTAGAATTTGATTTTTCTCAAGATAAAAGCGTTGTTTCTGGAGTTCGTGAGCTCATCTTGCTCTTGTAAGTGGCTTGCTTGGGCAAAGGGATAACTCAGGACTTGGATTTGTTTCAGGGGGACCTTGAAAATCCAAGATGGTTTCCTGAAGAAAGGGAGGGCAAATTTTGGGTTACAACAGTTGCCCCTGTTCAATCTTCTTGAACCTGAAGAGTTAGATTGGCAATCTTGCCTTTCACGACTCGAAGGTAAAAGAAGATTGGACACTAGAGTGCCCGGAAATTTGCACTCGCATGTTGGAGTATCAGCGAACGTGATGGCGGGAATGGGCTTATAGATGCCATTTGGAGAGGTGGTGAATAGGGAGATGGGCTTATAGATGCCATCTGGAGATGTGACAGAACTTTGTCGGGAATGGGCTTACGGATGCCATTTGGAAGTGTTGATCGCACAAGAGATCCCTTAGCGAGAGCTTTATGTATCTGAGAAAGGCAGATGTTTTCCTGGCTTGTTACAGGTGTTTGATCTTCAATCTCCTTATGTAGATATGCCCTGGCTGGATACAGGTATCGAATCTACAATCGGTTGCTCACAGATGTGCCCTGGCTGGATACAGGAGTCGAATCTGGAAATGTTGTAGTTGATATATGTGCCCTGGCTGGATACAGGAATCGAATCTTCGAACTCTTCAGACGTGCCCTGGCTAGATACAGGAATCGAGTCTGGAAATGTTGTAGTTGATATATGTGCCCTGGCTAGATACAGGAATCGAATCTTCGAACTCTTCAGACATGCCCTGGCTAGATACAGGAATCGAGTCTGGAAATATTGTAGTTGATAGATGTGCCCTGGCTGGATACAGGAATCGAATCTTCGAACTCTTCAGACGTGCCCTGGCTAGATACAGGAATCGAGTCTGGAAATGTGGTCAACAGATATGCCCTGGCTGAATACAGGAATCGAATCTGGAAATGTTGTCAACAGATATGCCCTGGCTGGATACAGGAATCGAATCTTTGAACTCTTCAGACGTGCCCTGGCTAGATACAGGAATCGAGTCTAGAAATGTGGTCAACAGATATGCCCTGGATGGATACAGGAATCGAATCTGGAAATGTTACAGTTGAAGGTAGTTGTCTTTGGGATTGTCTTTTTCCCTGAAAAGGCAAAACATAAGTTGTATGCAATGTCATGATGTATGATATGCATGATGTTTCAACATGAGACATCGTTGTATGTACTTTATCATGTATGTAAGCAAGATGTATGAAAGTGTGAAATGTTTATGAATGTGACTTCGTCTTAGGAAAATAAATCCTTGACGATCGGCCGGGGAATTGTCTTGTGGAAGAGATATTCTGCTGAAGTTTTTGATGAGAGGCCTGCTGAGGACGACTTCAATGATGAATTCCGCTGGGGATAATGATGATAAACTCTGTTGGGGATACCAGAGATAAACTCCGCTGGGGAACACCAAAGGTAAACTCTGCTGGGGAATACCAAAGATAAACTCTGATGGGGATTGAAAGAACCTCTCCGAGGGCGATCTTCCATGGCAATTAGCTGAGGATAACCCAGTTATAAGCCCTTGTGAGGAATAACTCTGACTAAAGCTCGGGAGAGATGTCCGTATTCTGCAGGGAACAAGCTTCCAGAATCTACTGGGGATAAGTTTTTAAGACCTTCCGGGGAAGCTTTTAGAATTGTACTGGTAAATGGTTCCACTGGGGATGATGGTATTCCTCCGGGGAAAGTATTGCTGAATCTTGTCTTATTCTGCGGGGCGTTGAGATGATTTGGTCACATTCCTCAGTCGAATCTACCTTGGTACCTTGGCGGACAAAGTAACCAGATTGCATCAGACAACCTTACATTGCCCTTGTTTCTGATGTCACCTGTAATTGATCTTTTGCAAACATTTATAAATTAGCAATTTAATGTCAAATGCATATATCAAAAATGAACATTGGACGTTCTTCGCAATACAAAACAGAAAAAAGAAAAAAAAAAGGCAACTTGTATGGACAAGTGAATTTGTATTGATTTGAATTTTGCCTGTGAATAGGCGTTTCTGTACAAGAGGCTGACATCCTAGTAAGAGGACGCCGCCGAATAACACAGAATTTACAATTTTGAAAAGAAAACAAAACAGCTATGTGAACAATCCCACTGGGTTCCAACTCTGCTATTGCCTTTATGTCTCCAAGCGTCTCATCACTTTGCTGCTTGGTTGAAGATGAAGCTGATTGGTCGATGCCGAAATCGGAGCCAGATAGTTGATACCGAATTCCGGATGCAAAGTGATCCCATGAGACATAGTGTTACGCTTTATCCCTAACTTTTTCCTGGACCGCCCTTTCGGGTTTTCAGTCCACCGGGATACCCATTTTTGCCCAAGCCGCCTTTTCAGGTTTTCGACTTGCCGGGTGTACAGATTTTTTTCATTTCATCCCTTATTTTTGCCCGAACCCTTTTGGTTCATCGGGAAGCCCTTATTTTTGCCTAGGTGTGTCAACCTAGCGGGTCTTTTATTCATGCGTAGTATCTTTTTACTATGTCTGCATTGGCGGGGTGAGGAAGGTCGTCACCATCCATGGTGGTTAGGATCATGGCTCCTCCTGAGAACACATGTTTAACCACAAATGGCCCTTCGTAAGTAGGGGTCCATTTGCCCCGGGGATCACTTTGAGGAAGGATGATGCGCTTGATTACCAAGTTCCCAACTTGATATTCTTGTGGTCTGACCCTCTTGTTAAATGCCCTGATCATTCGTTTTTGATACGTCTGACCATGACAGATAGCGGTGAGCCTCTTTTCGTCAATCAGGTTTAACTTATCAAGTCGAGTCTGGATCCAGTCATCTTCATTTAAGTCTGCATCTTTCGTTATCCGGAGAGAGGGTATCTGGACTTCAATGGGCAAGACTGCCTCCATGCCATAGACCAAGGAGAAAGGAGTTGCCCCGGTTGACGTCCTCGCTGAGGTACGGTACCCATGAAGAGCAAATGGTAACATTTCGTGCCAATCTTTATAGGTCACTGTCATCTTCTGCACAATTTTCTTGATGTTCTTATTAGCTGCTTCCACAGCCCCATTCATCTTCGGTCGGTAGGGAGAAGAATTGTGGTGCTGTATCTTGAATTGTTCGCAGAGTTCAGCGATCATCTTATTATTGAGATTGGTACCATTGTCCGTGATGATTCTCTCCGGGATGCCGTATCGACAGATCAGATTATGCCGGATAAAACGTGCCACGAAGCTCTTGGTTACCGTTGGTCGTGAAGTAATCGATTGCCACCAAGATGAAGCGATGCCCATTGGATGCCGTCGGTCGGATCTCACCGATCATATCAATGCCCCACATTGCAAAAGGCCAAGGTGCAGTCAAGACATTCAGAGGGACTGGGGGAATATGCACCTTGTTAGCATAGATCTGGCATTTGTGACAAGTTCGAGAGTGTTGGTAACAATCGGCTTCCATTGTGGATAAGAAATATCCTGCCCGTAGGATTTTCTTTGCCATGGTATGTCCACTGGAATGTGTTCCGAATGTACCTTCATGCAGTTCTAACATGATTTTCTCTGCTTCAGCCTTATCCACACAACGTAGTAGAGTTGAATCATGATTCCGTTTGTAGAGGATGCCGTTGCTGAGGAAGAAATTTGCCGCAAACCTCCTCATGAACTTCTTGTCATTGACAGATGCACCTTCAGGGTATTCCTGAGCTTCCAAGTACCTCTTCACCTCATGATACCGGGGTTTTTCAGTTGCCTTCTCGGCCTCGAGGTCGCAGCAGTATGCCGGTTCGTCCAACTTCCAGATGATGATCCAGGGAGCCTCATTGTCCCATTTAACTTTGAACATTGAAGACATCGTAGCCAGTGCGTCCGCTAGCTGATTCTCCTCTCTTGGGAAGTGTTCAAAAGTTATCTCCTCGAAGTGGGGAAGCAATGTCAATACATACTCCTTGTAAGGAATAAGATTTGGGTGTTTCGTATCCCACTCGCCTTTGACCTGATTGATAACGAGAGCGGAATCTCCGAAGACACTCAGAAATTTGATCCTTAAGTCGATTGCAGCTTGTAGACCCATGATACATGCCTCGTATTCTGCCATGTTGTTGGTGCAGTTGAAACATAATCGGGCGGTGAGTGGAGTATGAGTTCCTTTGGGAGATATGATTACAGCGCCGACGCCGTTACCCAAAGCATTGGAGGCTCCGTCAAAATGAATAGACCATCGGGATCCTTCCTCAGGTCCTTCATCCGGTCCAGGTACTTCACAGTCAGTTACCACCATGATGTCTTTGTCCGGAAAATCAAAGTTCAATGATTGGTAATCGTCCACAGGTTGGTGTGCCAAATGATCTGCCAGTACACTTCCTTTAATTGCTTTCTGAGTTGTATACTGGATATCATATTCTGTTAAGATCATTTGCCATCTCGCTATTCTTCCAGACAGAGCGGGCTTTTCAAATATGTACTTGATGGGATCCATCTTTGAAATCAACAAAGTGGTGTGAGTAAGCATATACTGTCTCAGCCGGCGAGCAGCCCATACTAGAGCGCAACAAGTTTTCTCAAGCAGTGAGTAACGAGACTCACAGTCGGTAAACTTTTTGCTCAAGTAATAAATAGTGTGCTCTTTTCGGCCGGACTCGTCATGCTGTCCCAGCACACACCCCATTGAATTGTCAAGTACTGTCAAATATAGTATCAGAGGTCTTCCTTCCACTGGTGGCATAAGAATGGGTGGCTCTTGGAGATATTCCTTTATCTTTTCAAAGGCAGCCTGACATTCATCGTTCCAACGTACTACTTGATCTTTCTTCAGTAACTTGAAGATTGGCTCACAAGTAGCAGTCAGATGTGAGATGAATCGGGCAATGTAATTCAGTCGTCCCAGAAAGCCTCTGACTTCTTTCTCTGTCCTTGGAGTCGGCATCTCTTGTATGGCTTTTACCTTGGCAGGGTCCACCTGAATTCCTTTATCACTCACAATGAAACCTAGCAATTTTCCGGACCTCACCCCAAAGGTGCATTTGTTGGGATTCAACCTCAGCTTATATAACTTCAGTCGGTCAAATAGCTTCCTCAGATGATCAAGGTGCTCCACCTCAGTTTGAGACCTTACAATCATGTCATCAACGTATACCTCAATCTCATGATGGATCATATCATGAAATAAAGCAACCATGGCACGTTGATAGGTTGCCCCAGCATTTTTCAATCCGAATGGCATGACTTTGTAACAGAAGGTGCCCCACTGAGTCACAAAGGTAGTTTTTTCCATATCTTCCGGGGCCATCTTGATCTGATTATACCCTGAAAAACCGTCCATGAAGGAGAAAACCTTATGTTGAGCAGTATTGTCAACGAGAACGTCAATGTGAGGTAGGGGAAAATCATCCTTGGGGCTTGCCCTGTTTAAATCCCTGTAGTCAACACACATCCTGACTTTACCGTCCTTCTTCGGTACTGGCACCACATTGGCAACCCATTGAGGGTAAGAATTTACTGCTAGAAATCCGGCATCGAATTGCTTCATAACCTCAGCCTTGATCTTTTCGGACATCTCTGGGCGCATACGGCGGACCTTTTGCTTCACCGGAGGACAGTCTTCCTTAGTTGGCAGGTGATGAACTACAATGTCGGCATCCAAACCAGACATATCTTCGTATGTCCCAGCAAAGACCTCCATGTAATCATGTAGCATCTGGATCAATCGTTGCTTCACGCTGAGCTCTAGATTAGCCCCAATCTTGACCTCTTTCCTATCTGTCTCCGTACCCAGGTTAATTGTTTCCACAGGCTCTTCATGTGGTTGAATAGCCCTCTCTTCCTGGAGGAGCAGTCTTGCGAGTTCACCAGGCACTTCGCAATCATCTTCACCTTCGTCCTCGGCCAAGTTGATCGGATTCTCGAAGTCATAACTGGCGGTAGCAGAGTTGTTACCAGTGAGATCCAGAGTGGATTGAGACCTGTATAAGTGAGTGTGTGTAAATATAGCTGTTTTGCAATATATAACACAGAAAGAAAAGGAGCACAAGATTTGAAATGCAACAAACGTCCAATGTTTTGATTGATGATATATGGAAATGTCATACAAAAAGCCCTCACAAATGGAGCTACGATGCCCCGGGTAGGACATCGAGCCAATAAAAGTTTTAACACATTGTTTGTTACAAATTGAAAATCAAAAGAGTTAATTACTACGTGACAAATGTGATAGGTGTAAAATCCTTTGCCGTCCAGTTGCTTGGTCCGTTGCTGGTAGTCGGGTAGATCCAACTGTCAAATTCCGCTTCCTCTACATCCTCCTCAATAACATTCACCCTTGGACTGGTGATAAACACTGGAGTCTTTCTGATCTTGTCCTTGCGCACAGTCCTCTGAGCCTCTGCAGTAAAGCCCTGTCCAAACTTGTCGTTCTTTTGAGTGAAGTCAGGAAGCTGACCCCAGTTCGCACAATTGCCTTTCTCGATTACAGCCCGGGCATCCTTCAAGGATGCCATCTTTAACGGAAAGTCTTCTTCAACCACTACTTCAGCCGATGCCAAAATTGGAGGTACCTCCTCAAAATGTTGAAAGGGGGTTTCGATAAACTCCCCGTCCATCTCGATATACCGGAATGAATTTAAGTGACTAACCATGTATTCCTCTTCACCCTACACAGTAACAATCTTTCCTTTGACAGGATATTTGAGCTTTTGGTGGAGAGTGGAGGTTACTGCCCCAGCCTTGTGAATCCAGGGCCGACCTAGCAAGCAGGAGTAAGATGGACGAATATCCATTACATAGAACGTTGAGTCGAAGACTTGGGAACCCACATGAATAGGAATGTTTACTTCGCCGTGCACCATCCTCTTAGAACCGTCAAAGGCTCTAACAATGATGTTACTAGGTTTCAATTCCAAACCTTCACAATCCAAGCGATCCAATGCCTTCTTAGGCAAAACATTCAGGGAAGAGCCTGTATCCACTAATACGTGTGCGAGAGTAGTGCCCCTGCACTCTATAGAGACGTGCAGGGCATCATTGTGATTTTTCCCTTTGGGGGTGAGGTCAGCATCCGAGAACCCCAAGCCATTGTCAGCCGTCAAATTAGCCACACAGTCGGTGAATTGATCCGCAGAGGTCTCTTGCGGTACATGAGCCATTTTCAGGAATGAAATCAGGGCTTTTGCATGGGCCTCTGAGCATAGCAGTAACGATAGCATAGAGATTTTGGAGGGAGTATGCCCCAACTGTTCAACAACGTTAAAGTCACTCTTTTTGATAATTTTAAGAATTTCCTCCATTTCTTGTTGGGAGGCTTCCACAGCAGTCTTTTTTGGTGCCTCCGTCCTGGCAGGCAAATCGGTAGCAACTTCTTTGCCCCGAGTATCAGAGGACTCGGCGGCAGTAGTAGACACATGAACTTGAATTGGAACATGCACACTTGCGGGTGTGATGGTGAGAGGTTTTCGGATAACTGGCGGTGCAATGTCAGGCGAGAAGAGCCTGCCACTGCGGGTAACCTTGGCGGGACCAGTGATGTTACTGATACTAGTATTGGTGTTGAACTCCTGCTTCACCCCAAGCACATACACATCGGCCCCATAATGCCATGGGACCGCTTTATCAGACTCATAGGAGAGAGGCCCCGGAACAGTAATATTAATGGGTGCAACAGACATAATTCGGACTGGCTTCCTCGGGGGAGCTTTGGCAGGATGGTAAATTGTGACAATAGATACTTCTTCAGTGGAAACAAACGGAACAGCAGTTTTCTTGAACAAAATTTCTTTGCTATCCATCAGGCTTTGGATGCCTGATTTCAGCAGTGGACAACTGGTAGGGATAGCAGCACACAGGAGGCAATCCTTACTACAACCTGGAAATAAACCGGCTAGTAGTAAGTTCCTTTTAACAGTCAACAGAGGGGTAGCAACATCATTTACTGAAACAGCATACAACTCTTCTTCAATGGCATTCACTCTATGCGGGGGCATAGGAGCGGTTACAACATTTGGTTTTTCAGGCGCTTCAAACTGAATTTCCTTTGCGTCGATAAGATCTTGCACTTTGTTTCTCAAGGCCCAGCAATCATCAGTAGTATGTCCGGGGCTATTAGAATGATAAGCACAACGGGCACTTGGGTTATACTTAGGAGGTGCAGTATTCACGACTTTAGGAGCTTCTTTGATGGTCACCAAGTTGGTTGATAACAGTTGGGGTAAAATTTGTGACAAGGTCATACTCAACCGAGTATACTGTCTCTTGGGTCTTTCACCTCTTTGTTGATTGTACTGCTGAGGAGCAGCAACAGGTTTTGAAATGACCAGAGCATTGACGGCTTGGCGACTTTCTGGCTTGACTTGTCTTCTAGGACCATAGACGGCACTTGCTTCCTTCTTAAAAGGCCTCCTCTCAGTACTTGCAGCAACACCCTTCTGAATCTTTCCTGACTTGATGCCAGCTTCTATTCTTTCGCCCGTTAAGATTAAATCGGTAAACCCCGCGGAAGAGTTACCAATCAGATGATTGAAAAATGGCCCAGATAGGGTCCCTAGAAACATATCAACAAGTTCACGATCGGTTAAAGGAGGCTGCACCCTGCCAGCCAAATCCCTCCATTTTTGTGCGTACTCTTTGAATCCTTCGCCTGTTCCTAACGACATACCCTGAAGTTGGGTACGAGTAGGGGCAAGGTCAGAATTGTATTGGTATTGTTTGTAGAAAGCGGTGGCCAAATCTTCCCAATTTCGAACGCTGGTTCCTTCTAGCTGATAAAACCACTCCAACTGAGCTCCAGAAAGACTGTCTTGAAAGAAATGAATCCAAAGGTTTTTATCTGCGGTATAGGGTTGAATTTTTCTCACGTAGGACCTGAGATGCATTTTGGGACAGGACAGCCCATCATACCTCATAAACACTGGCACTTTGAATTTTGGGGGAATCACAATCCCAACAACCAAACCCAAGTCTTCAAAATCCAAACCTGGTACCCTTTGTAGATCCATGGCGGCCAACCTGTCTTCTAGCCCTTTGTATTTATCAGCAGCTGGAGGGTATTGCTGATCGGTATAATCTTCATCCTCTTCAACCTCCTCCTCTTCCGCGTCAGACTCGGAAGGTACTGCAGCTCCACCTCCTTTGCTGGTTCCTTCATCAGAGATAGGAGGAAATTCAAGCACTCTCCGAGCTTCTCCGTCAAATCTTCTCCCCAAAGTAGCCATCCCGAGTCTCTTTTTCTTCTTTTTCACTGGGTCTTTGTTCCCCAATTGAGTCTTGATATCCTCCTGACCCTTAGCTAAGGTCATCAGGAGTTGCTGGAACTGTGCATTCTGAGCTTGTAGGTCTTTGACTGTTTGCTCGAGATCCATCCTGCTGACGTAAACAACAGACAGATAAGGAAACCTGGGGTGAGACCTGCTTATGCACATGATGAATGGTATGCTTACGTATGCAATGCATTAAAGGATTTAGGACATTCAAAATTGTTTCAGACAAAGAAGAACGCACGTCATATTAATAAGAAGAAATTTGTTAGTACATAAATGCCCCATGGGCCAAATATTACAAAATAACTTCTCAAGGAAAAAAGACATTGCGCATCCTTTTTGGTGCGATGTAGGTGTTGAGGGCCTCTTGCTCCTGGAGTCGGCGGGTAAGCTCTAGAACCTTCTTCTCACCGGCGTAGAAGCTAGCTTCAAAAGTATTATGTTCTTTCTTGAGCTGAATCCAACTTTTCTGCATTTCTTCCCATGATGTAGGCATGTCTGGATGTAGGATGGTGTAGGGAACCTCTCCTTCCTTGACGGGCTCTTTAATCACAGGGAGAACATGAGGATAAGGCATCATCAGAATTTGTGCTCGGGCTCGTACCCACTTGAGATAAGGCTCAAGAGGGATGGAGTTCTTGTGTCCCAGAGTCTTGCTATCAACCTTGTTGAGCTTTCCCCAAGCTCTGATGAATCTTTGGCGAAGTCCTTGCGCATCGTTGTCGAAGTCGAAAACTAGGTCAGGAATCAACATGTCATGAGGACCATCCCTCCGTGCATATCCAAATTGTCTTAAAGCTAGGCAAGGGTTGTAGGTGATACCTCCTCTAATTCCAAGTAAAGGAACATTAGGAAATTCTCCGCAACGATCGACGATGATGACATTTTCTCTGGACCGAGAACACCAATGTACATCAGAGTGAGTAAGAGTCATCAATCGTTGGGACCACCTTGAGCCTTGGTCGTTCTTCAAGACAGATTGTGGAAGGTGCGAAATAAACCACCTTGCAAGGAGAGGAGTACAGCACATGAGAACACCCCTCTTTCTCATTGTTCGTGTGTAAAATGAGTGAAGGATGTCCCCAAGCAATGTTGGTATTGGATTTCTAGACAAGAAGATTTTGACGGCATTGACATCTACCAATTGGTCAGGATTTGGGAACAAGACCAACCCATAGATAAGGAGTGCCACAATTTCTTCAAAGGCTTGTAGGTCCAATGAATTCCAACATTCTTGTGCCTTCTCAAACAAGAATTTTTCTAAGAATCCCTTGACGCCGCTTCTGGTTTCCCAATGCCCCTTGATGTCGGAAGGCTGTAGATGTAATGCTCGAGCAACATCTTCAGGCTTTGGTTCCTTTTCCGTACCGTTGAAAGGTAGTTGATTAAGGATAGGAATTCTCAGGAGTTGAGAAAACTCCTCCAAAGTGGGCACCAACTGGTAATCGGGGAAGGTGAGACAGTGGTGAAGAGGATCAAAGAACTGGAATAGCACTTTTATCATGTCTTCTTCAATGTTGGTGTTGGCTAGGCTGAGCAGTCTACCATGTCTTTCACTGAAGGATGAGCTTTCCGGAATTCTTGAGGTGAGCTCCTTGAGTTGAGGAGAGATTCTCACAAGGTTAACTTGAATGGTTTTTCTGCGAGGAACTTCCATGACCTACAAAACAGGAACAAAGATGAAGATCCAAAACCCTTGAAATGGTTAGTGAATGCGTATGATGTTTTATGATGTCCATGATGCATGCACAAAACATATGTACAAGCAAATCACACTAACCCTAGTTTCAGGCTTGCATGAGGTTTCATAGGTAAGTACCCTCTTGAGTGTAGTTGGCTTAAAAACCTGTCCTATAAATAGTAACCGGGTTCTAAGGAGCTCAATATCACTGGATTGTTTTCATTGTTCATTGTTTTGGTTTAGCCACTTAACTAGCGACCAAAATATTCTAAGAAAACAACCCTCAATGAGTGTAGTATCGAGTATCTACCAACTTCGGACTGCACCAAAGCCGGTCATCTCACTACCCCTAATAAAAGGCCAAGATGGTCAAGTAAGGTTCTAGGTCATTAGTGCTTAGTGACATCACTCAGCGGCCCCGTACTCTCCTTGATTGGACTCAAGGGTTACCGGTACTCACAAATATGTCGCACTAATATAGCTATTGCTTCGATCGTGTCGGTATACCCCGCACAGTTTCCACAACGTATTGCTATCTATGAATGTTTCCCAAAATCCGGGTGTAGGATTGCAAACCCAAACAAGAGAGCAAAAATGTAAAGCAATCAAGACAAACAATTAATCATGCAAGAGGGTGATCTAAGCCCTAAGGTTACTCCACTTTTAAAAATTCCCCAGCAGAGTCGCCAGTTCTGTGATACGGTGGGAGAACTGACTTGAGGTTTTTGCGTTTGTATTCGCAAATGTTTCGGTTGAGCAAGAGTCACCACCGACTTTTTATTTTATCCTAAGGAAAGGTTTAAAAAGCACAGCAAAAACCTTTTGAGATGTTTTCTTGGGTTCAGGGAGTAGATTATAGAAAGGGAAGGTATTAGCACCCTTTCTATCCATGGTTATCCATGGGCTCTTAGTTACTTGCTTAGATCAACTTGCCTTGATTTTCAATTGTTTGAAATGGTGCTTTGTGTGTGTGTTTTGAAAAATGTTTTTGAAAAGAGGCCAATGTGGTGGCAACCTTTGTAATGATCCATGTTGGGATGTATACAAAAGTGTATGTCTTTTGAAAAGTTTTCCATGTTTTTGTTTTTGAAAGTTGTTTTGAAAGTGTGGTTTAAAAATAGGCAAGCGTTTTTGTTTTGCAAGTTGGCGAGTACCCAAGAGCTATCTATCCTAAATTTCTCAAAGATCTTTGCTATGTTTTTAACCCTTTTAACAATTTTGTTCCACCATCGTATTTGGTGGGCAATCTTGTGTTAGGATGTGAAAGGGACGGGCGTGGGTCGTCGTTTAGACCATAATTGCAATAGTGCTAAGTATCCTTGGGCAATTTCTTTAAGGGACTTTGATCATTTTAGGCAAAAAAAGGCGTCATCGAGGGACTATGATCATTTGAGTTATTTGTTTTGCCCAAAGAGACCTAACATGCAATATGGCCTAATTTTGAAAGGCAACAAGTGGATGTAACCCTAGGGGTGTTAGTGTGCAAGTGTGTTTTATTGCATGCAAGAGCTTTTCTTTGAATTAGGTTTTTCTATTTCATTGATTTTATCTTGCCATACACATCCTAATTACTAGCAATAAGGAGCGGAAATGTAAAATCCTACGCTATTACAACAATTAGGGGAGGGGGATACACATTTGTACATGGGGGGTTCAACGAGAAAAATAGACAAAAAAGAAAATAGAAAAAAACAAGATATATAGAAAGAGAGAGGGAGCCCGCGCGCTGCTGGGAGGTCATCAGAAGTTCTGACTCAGATCCGCTGCCAGATGATCAACCTCTTAGTGAAACTGGATGAGTCAGAACTTCTGACTCTAGCACCTGCAAAACAGAACCTTGTTAGTGGGGAAATCAGAAGTTCTGATTTCCCTGCGCTGCAAGACAGAAGTTTGTTAGTGGAGAAACCAGAAGTTCTGATTCTGCTGAAAAGGCAATAACTCTCAGAGGTTCTAATATCATTGACAGCAAGACAGGCTTCAGATATGCTAACGTCAAAGTCAGCATTTAGCTTTTTCCTGTACTAATCAGAACATCTGCAATGCTGTTGTTACTCCACAAAACAGGAAACATGTTTGGAACAGATCCAGCAAATACAAAAAATGTTTCAGAGGTCAGAACCACCAAGGTCACAGGCAAGTCCTATACTGATTCAGAATGTTCTGAGGTATAAAAATCTTCAGAACATAAACAACAACAACATGATATTTACATTATGTGTATTGAAGTATGCACAGTTGATGATGCTTAACAGCGTAATGAGGGTCAGCAGGTGCTTACCTGACTGTTGGAAAAGTTTGTGGGTGAAAGTTAGCTTTTGGTTCTGGTGGTGTTCTAGACATATTTTCTTTGAAAAGGGGAAGTAAAGGTGTATACGTATGCAGGGTCAGAAGTTTGGAAAGGGTGTTTTTGGTTTACAGAAAAAAAAACTGGATATTTGATGAAGTTTGAAGGTGAGAAACTCAAAGTTATGAAACAAAACTGGAGATTTTGGCAGAGTTTCAGAATGCTATGTTGCTAGGAGTTCTGTTTCTCACTTAGCAATTTTTCTGTTTCTTTTCCTTGAACGCCTTTTGCAGTGGTGAAAGCTCTCTATTTATAGGCAAAGTTCTTGTGGATGCCTTGGACATTAAAGGCGCCAACAGAGTTTGAATTTGTTCTTTGACAGAAATTCCTGGGAAGTTGTGATACAGATAGCTTTCAGCCTAGGTTGCAGCAGCAGGCGTAGATTGGGGAGAAGTGACCTCTGAAATGGGAGGTGGCTTGAAGACCCATGCCAGAATCTGTGCAAAAGCGTTTTCCCAGCCACACGTGAATGTTCAGGAGTGGTTGGAAGCATTAATGGGCATTAAATGGTGACAAGACCTATCAACATCAACATTCTGGTAATGGAAACCAGCATTGAATCAGCAGCGTAAACCATGCTCTGGCCTTGGCTTCCTGCTGTCTTAGTAAGCTCTGGAGATTCTTTGTCAGTGTAACACCCACTCTTCTGATCTTTCATCTTCTGATTTCAACCTGTTCTGAAGGAGCCTTCAGACTTTCCTGCTTCTCTTGCATTCCTTTAGCAAATTCTTACTGAGCTTGTGTAACTGCTGAAAGGGCATGTTCTATTTGAGGCTTACCTACTGCTCCACGTTTACAACTTCTGATTGATCTGATGTAGCTGCTGAAGAGCCAACTTCTGACCACGCTGAGCCAAGCTTGTAACTTCTGACCGTTTTCATCTGGAATGGGTCCAGAAGTTCTGAAGCGCTGATTTTTCTAAAAACACTTATTTTAGAGAAACATTCTAAGTACTTAGAATTTTATTTTTCTCAAGATAAAAGCGTTGTTTCTGGAGTTCGTGAGCTCATCTTGCTCTTGTAAGTGGCTTGCTTGGGCAAAGGGATAACTCAGGACTTGGATTTGTTTCAGGGGGACCTTGAAAATCCAAGATGGTTTCCTGAAGAAAGGGAGGGCAAATTTTGGGGTACAACAAAGCCTATCTTTCAAAACTTTATACCCAGAAGCAATTTGCGCCAAGTCGTTGGCTGCTTGATTTTCTAATCTGGATATGTGTCGAATGCTAACTGCCTCAAAGTTTTTCAACAACCGTCTGGCTATTACGAAATACATAATAAGATTTTCTTTTATGCATTTGTATTCTTTCATAATTTGTTTTAGGACTAACTCTGAGTCTCCCATTAGTCATAAAACAAATTATGAAAGAATACAAATTCATAATAGAAAATCTTATTATGTATTTCGTAATAGCCAGACGGTTGTTGAAAAACTTCGAGGCAGTTAGCATTTGACACATACCCAGATTGGAAAATCAAGCAACCAACGACTTGGCGCAAATTGCTTTTGGGTATAAAGTATCGAAAGATATGCTGCAACAAGAAATCGAAGTTAGAGGGAGAATAACTTCTACTAAGTTACCTCCATCGGATTTAAGGACCACAACGTTAGGATACACTGATCATGAGAATTTTGAAATTTCGTTCATAAACAATCTAACAGAACAAGATTGGAGAAAGCCTGTAGTGCACTATCTACAAAATCCAGCGGCTTCGACAGAACGAAAGATAAAGTACATAACACTGAGTTATGTGCTGATAGGAAATGAACTATTTAAGAAAACACCAGAAGGCGTGCTTCTAAAATGCTTAAGTGAAACAAAAGCATATATAGCTCTTTCCACCACACACGCTACGGCATGTGGAGCACACCAAGTAGGCCAAAAGATGAAATGGTTATTGTTTCGACAAGGCTTATATTGGCCCACTATGTTAAAGGATTGTGTTGAGTTTGCAAAAGGGTGTCAGGAATGCCAAAAACATACAGGCATTCAACATGTTCCAGCAAACGAACTTCACTCGATTGTGAAACCTTGGCCTTTTAGAGGATGGGCCTTGGATCTCATTGGAGAAATTCGACCAGCATTTTCCAAAGGTCAGAAGTATATATTGGTAGGCATTGAATATTTTACTAAGTGGATTGAGGCGATCCCTTTAGTCAATGTAGACCAGGAGAATGTCATTGAATTCATTCAAAGGTACATCATATACAGATTTGGAATCCCTGAAACAATAACTACAGACCAAGGATCAATTTTCACTGGTCGAAAGATGCAAGAATTCGCTGCAGAGATGGGGTTTAAACTGTTAACATCGACGCCCTATTATGCGCAAGCCAATGGCCATGTCGAAGCAGTAAATAAAGTAGTGATCAGTTTAATAAAGAAACATGTGGGAAAGAAACCCAAAAACTGGCACAAGACACTAGATCAAGTCCTGTGGGCATGTCGAACTTGTCTAAAAGAAGCCACAGGGACAACACCATTTCGCCTAACCTATGGTCATGATGCAGTGTTACCAGTGGAAATCCACTTGCAAGAGACACGGATTCAGATACATCATGAGATCCCTTTTGAAGTCTATTGGAGCATGATGTTGGATGAACTAGTAGACTTAGACGAAGAAAGGTTGAAAGCTTTGGATCTTTTGAGACTACAGAAGAAGCGAGTCGAGAAATCCTACAATCGAAGAGTAAAGTCCAAGACGTTTCAGCCTGAAGCTCTAGTTTTGAAAGTGATACTCCCAATGGATCGAAAAGACAGAAGCTTGTGAAAATGGTCCCCTAAGTGGGAAGGACCTTTTAGGATTGTGCAAGCATTCTCAGGCGGGGCCTATGAGATCGAAGAATTAAGCGAAGATCAAAGACTCTTGAAGGTAAATGGTAAATACCTGAAAACATATAGACCTATGCTTCAAGAGATAAAAATAAATAATGCGTAATCACTGTTAATAGAAGAATTCCAAAATGGAAACTTAAAAATTTCATTAAAAGTGCCAAAATGGCTCTGAAATCGTTACAGAAAGTGATTACATAATTGAGAGAAACAAGATTCAAAAGGGAAGATTAGCTTTAATCTGGAGATACTTGATTCTTTGCAACTCTAGCCGTCGATCACATAGAGCTTTCGATTGGTGAAGAGTTTCGAGCTTAGCATCCAGAGATTGAGCTCGATCAGCGTGTTTTAACCCTTCAGCCAATTCTTCTTGGCTTTCTGATTCATTGTTCACAGCAAGAAGCTCCTCTTTCTTTTTGTCATTGGAAGCAATCTGAGCTTACAACTCTGCAATCTGCACCCTCAGTTGAGCATTATCTCGATCTATTTCCTCGACTGCTTTTTGTCTAGCCTCCAGGGCCTTCGACAAGTCCTTTACTCTAGAAGCGGATTCAGTAGCAGCATGCCAAGCAGCAGCCACTTGACCATTGGCTTCTTCGATCTCACGATTGAGAATCCTTTAACGGTTGTAATCTGCTGATACTTGGTCAACAATAGAGAGTAAATCCAAGATTACACTGGCCACATCAGGAGGAGCAACAAGAAGATCGACAACTTTCAAGATAGTTTTCGGAAAGGAAGGGGTTGCTGGTTCGCCCTCTAAAGTTAACATCAAATCTCTTTTAAGGATTTGTGCTTTAACCTTCTGAAGAGCCTTGTCGAGAGGGGAAGTCGAAGTAGATCTTCCAGATGCAGTCGAGGCACTACGATCAGAAGAATTCTCTCGACCCTCTAGAATAGCAGTCAGGTAACCTAACAGATTCTGTTGTTTCAGTAAGGCCAAATCCTCCTTAGTTCTGGATCCTGTCGAAGGGATAATTTCGTTGGCTGTAACAGCCATGTTGGCCACTTGACTTGGGATTGTTTCAGTGTCTGGAGGATTTTGGTTTCCTTCAGCAAAAACTTCTTCACTTTCAGCCTCAGGGATCTCTGCATTCTCCCTTTCTATTTCAGTTTCAAAGCCAGGGACACTTTCCTCCTCAGTCTCTCGCACTTCGAACCCTAGTCTCCTCTTGGTTTCCTGCAGCTTCTTCTTCATCAGCTTCTTCTATGGTTTCGTGCTGAAGTTTGGAAGTTTGATTTACTTCGTCAGCTGAACTCATAAAAGAGCCTTTCATTGAAGAGGGCCTATAAGTAGAATTCCTGTCACTATTCAAGAGAGTGGCCGAATCCTCGACATGAGTAGGAATTCGTGTGGAAGTGCCAGCAGTGTCCTAAAAAATAGAAAGAATTTGTTCTTTTTAGAATCCTCACAAAGAAAAAGAAAGTGGAAGAAATAAATAATAAGCAGTCGAAGTAAATACCTGGACTGGGATTTCAGCACCAGGACTAGAGTTGTCACTTTCGTTGGGATTTCTTAACCTAGCGATTACCTCCTATTCAGTAGGTTCATTGATGACTACAGGAGAAGGCCTCCCAGTTGTAGTCTTAATCCTGATTTTTGGACGGGGTTCGACGGTAGGAGCTGGCTTTTTCAATCTTCGTCTCTGCAAGGGAACAAGAGGAGACTCCTCTTTTTCATCGCTAGAGATTTGGATCTCCTGAACCTTCCGTTTTTTGGGGGTTGGTTTCTGAGCATACAAAAAACCAAGTCGAAGGGATTAGTACCTGTGTCAGATAAAAAATAGGTAAGGGTATGAAAGAAAGTGAATACCTTAGGAGAGGGGTTGACAGCGGAATCTCCCCCTTTGGTACTCTCAGCAGTCTTCTTCGAGCTGGCTCTCTTGACAGCTAAACAAAAGATAAAACATCTATAGTTAATTGAGTGTTGGTAGACAAATCTGAGGCGAAGAGATGGAAAAGAGTAGTACCTTTCTTAACCCTGTCGAGAACAAGCTTGAACGCCTCACGTACGTGGTGGGCGAAGTCCTTCTCATCGAAGAACTCTTCGTGATAATATTGTTTCCACCACTCCTCAAAGGGAACAAAGCTCAAAAAATTAAGGTTAAAATCGAATAAGTTCAGTATAGTTCGACCAGAATACCTACCAATATGCTTGGTAGCGGCATCCTCTGAGTAGTCTGCATTGTAAAAAAGTAGCAGCTTCGCTCGAGGGTAAATAGGCGAAGGAAGCGATTGAGCAATACCAAATTGTCGAGAGACAAGATTTGGTTGATAAGCAATTAAGCTCAATTGATTTTTTGAGCTCTTAAATCTCAAAGGCATGATCCTGGGGCAGAGAAACGATTCCCACATGCTCACGAACTCATTAGTCGCGCCATCCTCCTCATTCGAGGGATATGGTCTAGTAAACCATTCCGGACCAACTTTTCGACCGGCGAAAGGATCCATAGTCGAAACAAAGCGCTTTCGCTCCGCAAACATCATTACAAAGCTTGTGAAAGCCTTCTGGAACTGTTGGCCTTCATCAGTGGGAGTCAGTAATGCAAGCCTGGTGCCCTCGACTCTCCTGTTTAGAATTTCAGGAGCCTCTTCGTTGATCTTATTCTTCTGGGGAAGGAAAGATTCAAAGGTGGCATTGAGCCACAGCTTGAGAAGCCAAAAGGGACCAGCTAGAAGCAATCTCCCCCTGTCCCCTATAACCTTAAGTTGAGTCACACCATTACTGATGGACTCATATAAGTTGGCCGGAGTGGCGTCTTTGGGGTCCTCCCTAGGTTATTTTGCGCAACCTATAGGTCTAAGCCTTGGGTGTGTAGGAAAAAAGGCGCGGTTTTTCAAGGGATTTTCGATGCATGAATATAACGGACCGGACATAGCATACATGTTTCCACCGTATCTGATGGGAATGAGGAGTTGAGAATCATATTCTTCTCGCCATTCTTTCGTCATAGGTTCAACAACATACCTATCAATCGAGGAAGAAGGAGGACTAGTAGAAAAGATCTCCGGTGGTTTCTGGACAACATTGGCGTTTTTGGGTTGAGGGTTGTTTTGAGAATTAGAGAGAAAAGCCATTGTTGAGGATTTGAGAGAAAGAGCGAAGTTGACAGTACAATGTTGTGAGAATGCAAGGGATTTGGAAAAGCTGGAAATGGTAAAAGTTCCCAATAGAAAAGCTTGGAAGTATTTATAGCCTTCAGAAGAGGGAGATGTCTCGTCAAGACCATTTAATGTTTTACAGGTAGTGGGACACGTGGAGAAACATGAAACGGTTACCGTGCATGCATTGGGAATTGTTGGGACATGCTTGCCTAGGTTATAGGAATATGGTCATCATGGAAAGCATGGTAACGGCAGTTTGAAGAGACATCTTGGAGAAAAAGTAATGATGGTTTTCTCAAGTGCAGCAGCTATTGGAAGGCGAAAAGCACACGTCAAGACTTGGTGGACAACTGGGAAGACAAGTGTCGAATGGGAAGTTCAAAGAATGGCTATTTCTTTGAGCGTCGAAATAGACATTCTTGGGGGGCAATTTGTTGGCTCCCAAATTCGACACTTACTGTATTTGGTCTTTTGGACCAAACAACTAGAATGAACCAAACCAGGAGGTATGATTCGACACATGAGATAACTTAAGAAAAAGATCTAAGTTATGATAGGAATCTTCGACCAAGGGCTCATTCGACTGAAACAGACTTATGTTGCTCGACTGAAAGAAAGTGTTCACGCTTTGGCACATGGAACAAGGACTATTTGAATTTTGAATTATTGGAGGGAAAGGCAGTTTTATCAGCGTCTGAGAAGAGGAAACATGGTCAAAAGCTATGGGTCGAGAGGCATACAGAATACACTTGTCTTCATCCTAGCGCAGAATATCCCCTCGACGGTTACCTACTTTTAGTATAAATTAAGAAACTTGTGTAATTTTTAAGTGTGTTCAACCTATTGTACTAAATATCTCAAATATTATCCAAGTAACTACTGCGTGAGAAAGGATAAAGCTGAGCAATGTATGTTGGAAACACCTTTTTTCCTTATTGAAAGTCTTTTTACATTACTTTATCATTATCCTACAAAGTTACATGTTTTACTTCTTTTACTTGCATTTCTACACTTTTACTTACTTTTCAACAATCTCAAACCTCCTTTCTCTGGGTCGAACATGCGTTCTTCCTTCTTACTCATTTTACATAAAAATTAGCATATGTCCTAGGATTAGTTTGATCGATCCCGTAAGTAAACCAAAAACTTACCCTTTTTGGAGATCAGCAGTTGTTTACCAAAAACAACGGTAAACACTACGTAAATCTGAAAAACTAAAATGTCATTCTTAAATGTCTTACAGAACAAGGTTGTGTCCACTTTCCCTCTAGTGAATTCCTTTTCTAACAGGAAGTTACTTAGTCTTTCATACCAAGCTCTGAGAGTTTGTTTCAGACCATAGAGTGACTTTTTTAGTTTGAAAACATATTCTGGGTGTTTTGAATTTTCCAACCCAAGGGGTTGGTGCACATATACCTCTTCATCTATGTACCCATTTAAGAATGCACTTTTGACATCCATCTGATACAGAGTGGTGCCATTATTTACAGCATAGGAGATTAAGAGTCTGATGGATTCTAACCTGGCGACTGGAGCAAAGGTTTCTGTATAGTCTATCCCTTCTTGCTGACTATAACCTTGTGCCACTAGTCGTGCTTTGTTTCTGATGACTTCTCCTTGCTCATTCAGTTTGTTTCTAAACACCAACTTTGTTCCAATGACGTTAAATCCTTTTGGTTTGGGAACTAGATCCCATACATCATTTCTGGTGAACTGGTTTAATTTCTCCTGCATTGCCAGAATCCAGTTATTGTCCAGAAGAGCTTCATCAATTGTTGTTGGTTCAATCAGTGAGACCAACCCCATGAGGGATTCTTCAGAGTTTCTGAATGTTGATCTTGTTCTGATTGGATCATCCTTCTTTCCCAGGATCTTATCTTCTGGGTGAGCTATGCTGCTTCTGGATAACCTTTTCTGGAGTTGATCAACAGAAGGTACTGGAGCACTTGTAACATTTCTTTCTGAAGTTGTTGGAGCGTCTCTGTTGGGAACTTCTGATGAGTTGTCTTCAGTACCTATGAATTCAACTTATATATCTGCAAAAGATTCATTTTGCTTTGACTTTTGAGGGTCAAGCTTATCATCAAATCTAACACTGATTGACTCTTCAACAATCTATGTTTCTGTATTGTATACTCTGTACCCTCTTGAGCGTTCAGAGTATCCTAACATAATACACTTTTGTGCTTTAGAGTCAAACTTGTTCAGATGATCTTTAGTATTAAGAATAAAACATGTGCATCTAGAAGGATGGAAATAAGAAATGTTGGGCTTTCTGTTCCTCCACAATTCATATGGAGTCTTTTCCAGAATAGGTTTTATAGACATTCTATTTTGAATATAACACGCTGTGTTAATTGCTTCTGCCCAGAAGATCTTAGCAATATTAGTCTCATTGATCATGGTTCTGGCCATTTATTGCAATGTTCTGTTCTTTCGTTCTACAACTCCATTTTTTTAGGGAGTTCTAGGACAAGAGAAGTCATGCAAAATGCCTTTTTCATTAAAAAATGTTTCAAATTTTTTATTTTCAAATTCTCTACCATGATCACTTATGACTTTGACAATTCTAAGATCCTTTTCATTCTGAACTTGGTTATAGAATGCAACGAACACAGAATATGATTCATCCTTGTGTCTTAAGAACTTTACCCATGTCCATATGCTATAGTCATCTACGATCACTAACTCGTACTTCTTGCCACTGACAAACGCAGTTTTCACTAGTCCAAATAAGTCTATGTGCAGAAATTCTAATGGCCTAGAGGTGGAAACAACATTTTTAGCTTTAAAAGAAGGTTTTGCAAATTTGCCTTTTTGATATGCTTCACACAGAGCATCTGAGCTGAACTTCATATTAGGAAGTCCTCTGACCAGATTGAGTTTGTTAATCTGAGATATTCTTCTCATACTAACATGCCCCAATCTTCTGTGCCAGACCCATTGCTCGTTGTTAATAGAGAGAAGGCATTTTACATTCTGAATTTTTAGTTCATAAAGTTTTATCTTATAAATGGTATTTTTCCTCTTTCCATTAAATAGGATAGTTCCATCTTTCTGACTAACAACTTTGCATGAATTTTGATTAAAGATTATATCATAACCGTTATCACTTAATTGACTTATGGATAACAGGTTATGCATCAATCCATCAACTAAAAGCACATTATTGATAGAATGAAGATTACCATTACCTACTGTTCCAGAGCCAATGATCTTCCCTCTCTGGTTGCCTCCAAAGCCCATGTTGCCTCCAGGTTTAAGTTCTAGGCTTTGGAACATATGCTTTCTTCCCTTCATGTGTCGAGAGCATCTAGAGTCCAGGTACCATGACTGGTGTTCTAGCCTTGCTGCTAAAGATATCTGCTACATATATAATTTTATCCTTAGGTACCCATATCTTTTTGGGTCCTGGTTTGTTAGTTTTACCAAAATTCTGTTTGAATTTTGGTTTGACAGGGTAATCATTACTAGTGTATTTTAGGTCATGCGTGTGCCCGTATTTGAAGTGTGATTTTAGTGATGTGCGTTTTATAACAAGGTCCATGACTTTCTTAGGTGGTGATACCTTAACTTGGTATCCTATACCTTTTTTGCCATTCTTGCTAACTCCATAAATCATTGAAGCCATCTTGCTTCTATCTATGTTTTTAGCCAGAAACTTCTGAAAGCTGTGATCATACTCTTTGATGATCTTATCAGCATTACTGGGAGTCTATGAGATTATTTTCTTCTGAGAGTTTTGTAAATAATTTTCCAATTTTAAAATCTTTTCTTTTAACTCAGAAATTTCTAATCTGAGACTCTCAGTTCTTTCAGAGTCAGAGACAAGATCCTTTTTCAGGTTCTTGAATTTGACTCTGATTTGCTGATACCTTTCCAGAATTTCATTCAGACTTTTTGCAAGTTCAGCTTTAGTAAAATTCACAGTGAAATCAGGGAATACCTCTTATGTGTCTGATTCTGAGTTTGAATCAGAGGCTTCGCTGTCTTCTGTCACATTTTCCATAAGAGCGATGTTGGATCTTTCATCATCTGACTTTGAGTCAGCATAATAAGTGTATGAATCGTCCCAGGTTTCCATGAGGCTTTTTTTCTTCTCCTTGAAGAACGTCTCTTTGGGCTTCTCCTTCTAAAGCCTTGGACAGTCACTTTTGTAGTGCCCTTGTTCATTGCACTCATAGCAGATGATGTCTTTGTTATTTGACTTTCTGTGGCCTAAAGAAGCTTCAGATTTTGTGTCCAGAGGAGGACTCGGACTTTTTGTATCTGGAGGAGGATTCATTTTGATTCTCTGATCTTCTCGGGTTTCTGAATTTTCTTTGTCTCTGCTTCCACAGTTGATTGACCCTTCTGGAGAGAAGAGAAAATTCGTCTTCTTCTGATGAGGATCCATCAGATGTTTCTGAATTTTCTTTGTCTCTGCTTCCATAGTTGATTGACCCTTCTGGAGAGAAGAGACAATTCGTCTTCTTTTGATGAGGATCCATCAGAGGTTTCTTCTTCTAGCTCTATCTCATGACTTCTGAGGGAGCTAACAAGTTCCTCCAGAGATATCTTGTTGAGATCTTTAGCTAGCTTAAGTGCAGTAACCATTGGCCTCCATTTCTTTGGTAGACTTCTGATGATCTTCTTTACGTGATCAACAGTAGAATATCTTTTGTCAAGAACTTTCAGCCCAACAACAAGAATCTGGAATCTTGAGAACATTGCTTCTATGGATTCACTGTCTTCCATCTTGAATGCTTCATATTTCTGAATGAGCGCAAGGGCCTTGGTTTCTTTAACATGTATGTTGCCTTCATGCGTCATTCTCATAGAATCAAACATGTTTTTGGTTGTCTCTGTGTTTGAGATCTTCTCATATCCTGAGCATGAGATGGAACTGAGAAGTATTATTCTAGTTTTATGATGGTTTCTGAAATCACGCTTTTGCTGGTCAGACATCCTTTTTCTATCTATCTTCAGACCACTTTCATCCATAGGATGTGTGTATCCATCAATTACCATGTCCCCTAGATCAGCATCATGAGCCAGAAAGAAGCTCTCAATTCTGTCTTTCCGGTAGTCAAAATTTTCTCCATCAAAGACTGGAGGTTTTCCGCTGATTCTGTCCTTGTCCTCATGATAGTCATTGCTGATTTTTTGGCTTGGTCCCACCATAGTGTTTTTCTAAAGCTTGGATCTTGTACTGACACGGTTAAGTGTATGATCTCAGAACCAGGAGCTCTGATGCCAATTGAAGAAGTGAAAAACACAAGAAGGGAGGGGGTGAATTGAAACTTAAAATAAAAAATAGTAGACACGATATTTTTATCCTGGTTCGTTTGATCTCAAACTACTCCAGTCCACCCGCCAAGGTGATTTCGCCTGTCTCCAACGAGGACTTAATTCACTAATCAAAACTTGATTACAATACTACTTTGACAACTTCCAAAGTATTCTTGAGTACAACCACAACCCAGTTTATCTCAAGGAAAACTAGCTTAATCAAAATAAAATGATTTACTGTGTACTGTTATTTTTCGTTACAAAAATTGTACCACTAATGTGATATATTACACAATTTGAGCGTATGAGTGAATATGAATGTTTGCAGCATTTTAGATGTATGAGCCATTGTATATTCAAAATTGTCAACGATTTGTCCTTTAAGCTTGTTTATATAGGTGTGGAAATCTTGTCCAACATAAAGCATGATAATGGACACTCAATGCTCTTTCCATATTGAGAAGATTCTTGTCTGAATGAAGTTGTTGCATATGATATTGTCTTTATTGAAAAGAAATGCTTCAAAACTAGAATCTTGCATGCTGCTTTTACTTCAGAATATTGATGACTCAGAGATGTGAAGATCTGATGGTATATTAGACTTCTGTTCAGAATCATAGTATCCTTTACTTTAGCGCAGATTCTGATCATCATTCTTCAGAACATTATGATTACCTCAGCTTGAAAGCTTATGTAGCTTAACTTCTGATGTTGTTTCAGTCAGAACTTCTGCATATAAAATAACACAAATTTAGAGTGCATATTTGTTCTTTGTGTTTGTTATCATCAAAACTCTAATTAAGGGTTGTAGAATCAAACTATGTTCTAACATAGAGCTGGCTTGGGGTTCTCTTTGAAGAATGATAAAGGTAAGAGCATGAAGCCGGAGTCTACTGCAGGCAAGTATTAAGACATCTTTCGCAGCGGGGGTTATTTTCATCCAACTGTCTTCGGGATTAATGTCATTGTGGAAGATGAAGGAGAGCAAGAAATGCCAAATTATGTGACACACGAAGTTAGGGTTCAGAACTAGATCACCATTGATGTTCCCTATTGCATACATGTTTCAAAGTAATTTGTTTTGTTAATCTTTTTGAAAAGCTTTCACTCTACCCAAGGTGAAAGTATTAATATTGTACGGGCTTATCTGTTTGCTGTGACTTTTAAAGTCAATAATAAAAGTTGTCTTTGTTTCCCAAATTGTGTTTTATTTTTTTGCTTTTTTTCTTGGAAAATGGTAATCAGAAAAAACCTTTCAAAATAAGTAATAACTGAAATTCAATCTGCAAGATCACTTGTTATATGTGTCAGTTTCTAAAAACAATCATAAATCATATGTGTAGATTAATTAAAAAACCAGTTGAATACAATGACCCTGCACTATCTCCCAACTTTGAATGTCCTGTGTATGGGGCCGAAGAAGAATACTATGATGAGATCCCAAAAGAGGTCTCACGGTTGCTTGAGCGCGAGGAGAATTCCATTCAACCATATAAAGAGCCATTGTAAGTAATCAATTTGGGTTCAGAAAAAGATCCGAAGGAAGTCAAGATTGGAGCGTTACTGCATCCTGATGTGAAGAGCAGGTTGATTGAGTTGCTGAAAGAGTATGTGTACATTTTTGCTTGGTCTTACCAAGATATGCCTGGTCTATATACATATATTGTAGAGCACCATTTGCCGTTGAAGCCAGAGTGTCCGCCAATCAAACAGAAGTTGCAAAGAACTCACCCAGATATGGCAGTGAAGATCCAAGAGGAGGTTCTAAAGCAGATTAATACCGGTTTTCTTGTGACATCAGTGTACCCTCAATGGATTGCCAATATTGTCCCAGTACCGAAGAAAGACGGAAAATTTTGCATGTGCGTAGATTACAGAGATCTAAATAAAGCTAGTCCAAAAGATGATTTTCCATTGCCACACATTGATATGTTAGTGGATAGCACAGCAAAATTCAAAGTTTTCTAGTTCATGGACAGATTCTCCGAGTATAATCAAATAAGGATGGCTCCTGAGGACATGGAAAAAACAAGGTTCATCACACCTTGGGGAACATTCTGTTACAGAGTGATGCCCTTCGGGTTGAAGAACACTGGTGCAACATACCAGAGGGCTATGAAAACCCTATTCCATGATCTGGTGCACAAGGAAATCGAGGTATATGTTGATGATATGATTTCTAAATCCTAGACTGAAGAAGGGCATGTAGAAGATTTGTTGAAGTTGTTTCGGCGTTTGAGTAAGTATCGTCTTCACTTGAATCCAAATAAATGTACCTTCGGTGTTCGGTGAAGGAAATTGTTGGGTTTCATTGTTAGCCATAGAGGGATAGAAGTTTACCCTGATAAAGTCAAAGCAATTCAAGAAATGCCAGCGCCAAGAACTGAAAAGCAAGTCAGAGGGTTCCTCGGGCGTTTGAATTATATTTCCAGATTCATTTCCCACATGACTGCAACATGTAAACCGATCTTTAAGTTGTTAAAGAAAGATCAAGGTTGTGTGTGGACAGATGACTGCCAAAGGGCATTTTAAAGTATTAAAGAATATCTGCTTGAACCTCCTATCTTGCTCCCTCCTATTGAAGGAAGACCATTTATTATGTATCTGACAGTGTTAGATAATTCCAGGGGCTTTATTCTGGGACAACGAGATAAAACGGGGAAGAAAGAGTATGCCATTTATCATCTCAGTAAAAAGTTTACTGATTGTGAGTCGTGGTATTCCATGTTGGAAAAGACATGCTATGCTCTGGCCTGGGCGGAAAAATGTTTGCGGAAGTATATATTGAATCACACTACTTGGTTGATCTCCAAAATGGATCCAATCAAGTAAATTTTTGAAAAGCCTTCTCTTACTGGGAGAATTTCCCACTGGTAGATGTTGTTATCTGAATATGACATTGAATACCGCACTCAAAAAGCTATTAAAAGTAGCGTGTTGGCAGATTATCTTGCTCACCAACCAGTTGATGATTATCAGTCTATGAAGTATGATTTTCCCGATGAGGATGTGATGTTTCTGAGAGTGAAATATTGTGAAGAACCATTGCCTGAGGAAGGTCCTGATCTTGAATCTTGTTGGAGTATGATATTTGAAGGAGCTGTGAATGCTTATGGTAAAGGAATTGGTGCTATGATTGTCACTCCACATGGATCGCACATCCCTTTCACTACAAGGTTGACATTTGATTATACTAATAATATGGCAGAATATGAGGCTTTCATCATGGGTCTAGAGGAAGCTATTGATCTCAGAATTAAAATTCTAGATGTGTATGTCGATTCAACTTTGGTAATAAATCAGATTAAAGGAGAGTGGGATACTCGTCACCCTGGCTTGATCCATTACAAAGATTATGCTAGAATATTGTTACCCTTCTTTAATAAAGTTGAATTCCATCATATTCCTATAGATGAAAATCAAATGGTGGATGCTCTGGAAACTTTGGCTTCTATGTATCAAGTAAATACTTGGAATGATATACCTGGAATTATAGTTCGGCGACTGGATAAGCCCGCTCATGTGTTTACAATAGAGGAGGTAGCGGATGTGAAATCTTGGTATTATGATATCAAGCATTTTCTTCACACTCAGGAATACCCAATTAGTGCATCGAATAAAGATAAAAAGACATTGAGAAGATTGACTGGCAGTTTCTTCCTCGGTGAAAATGTGTTGTACAAGAGAAATTATGACATGGTCCTGCTCAGATGCGTGGATAGACACAAAGCAGACATGTTGATGCATGAGATTCATGAAGGCTCATTTGGCACTCACGCCGATGGACATTCGATGTCTAAAAAGATGCTAAGGGCAAGTTACTATTGGCTGACAATGGAATCTGACTGTTACAAATTTGCAAAGAAGTGTCATAAATGCCAGATCTATGCGGACAAGGTTCATGTGCCTCCGACACTTCTCAATGTTATTTCTTCCCCGTGGCCCTTCTCTATGTGGGGGTATTGACATGATTGGGATGATAGAACCTAAATCTTAAAATGGACACCATTTTATCTTGGTAGCAAATGATTACTTCACCAAATGGGTGGAAGAAGCTTCATATGCTAATGTTACTAAGCAGGTGGTCGTGCGCTTCATTAAGAATAATCTTATATGTCGGTATGGTGTGTCATGCAGAATTATCACTGACAATGGCTTGAATCTGAACAACAAGATGATGACAGAACTTTGTGAGGAATTCAATATTGTGCATCACAACTCATCTCCGTACAGGCCAAAGATGAATGGGGCTGTTGAAGCTGCTAATAAGAATATCAAGAAGATTATCCAGAAGATGGTTGTTAGTCATAAGGATTGGCATGAAATGCTCCCTTTTTGCTTTCCATGGCTATCAGACATATGTCTGCACTTCAATAGGAACAACCTCATTCTCCCTTGTGTATGGAATGGAAGAGGTACTCCCAATTGAGGTTGAGATTCCCTCTTTGCGTGTGGTAATGGAAACCAAGTTGTCAGAGGCTGAATGGGTCCAGAACAGGTTTGACCAATTGAATTTGATCGAAGAGAAGAGAATGACGACTTTGTGTCATGGGTAGTTATATCAGAAGAGAATGAAGAAAGCTTTTGATAAGAAGGTCAAACCTCGTGAATTTAGAGAAGGCGATCTCGTGCTCAGGAAGGTCATGTCTTTTAACGTTGATTCTAGTGGAAAGTGGACTCCCAATTTTGAAGGCCCATATGTTGTCAAGAAAGCCTTCTCTGGTGGCGCATTAATTCTTGAAACTATGGATGGCGAGGATTTCCCACGTCCCATGAATGCTGATGCAGTCAAGAAATACTTCGCCTAAAGAAATAAAAAGAACATCTCTCTAAGTTGAAAACCCAAAAGGGCGGCTTAGGAAAAAAAGAGCGTCTTGGTAGATCGAAAACTCGAAAGGGCGGTCTAGGAAAAAATTAGAGACATAAACAGAATAAATTTCCTGCTAAGTTGAAAACCCGCAAGGGAAGCTTAGGCAAAAGTTAGGGACTTTCTTGGAAAGTAACTACATCAGACAAGACTTGATCACTGAAGCAACATTCTTCTCGGATCCTCATTATACCTCAACGGAAGCTGCTGCTCGAGATTTCAAAAGTTGTTAGAGGGGATAGTGGTCATTGTATCTCAATGTATCTTTTCCATTATATATTACCATTTTCCGAACTTTGTAATTATCCATGGAGTCTCGCCATTCACAGACTACCATTCTATCAATGAAATTTGAGTTTTTACCCAATTCTTTGTATTTCTTATTTTATTTAGCTTGCAAAGACTCCATTTATTATTGATAATAATTTTCAAAGCGAAAATATTAAATAACAAAATTGTTTTTCAAAAAGAATTTACAATTTACTTTTACTTTAGATTTTGTGATTCAAGAGGAAAACAAAAGTGATGATCCCAGGAATGGACGAACTCCAGTAGTTTTGAGAAGTTTTTGTTTCCCCCGAGAATATTTTCTCCAGACGTTTTCTCCGGACGTTTTTTGGTTCATTTTTTCTTCTTTTCTGAGTTTGCATGATATGAAGATTTAATTCAAAATTTCCCCAGTGAAGGTTTCACTTATTTGATAGAAGTCCTCTCTTCCCAGAGAAGTTGGTACAATTATTACTGTTGAAGAACACGTATCTTCGGTTTCTCCAATGAAGAACGTATATTGGTTTCCCCTTGATGATGTGGTGTTGATCTCCTCAATGGATTCAGCACAAAGTCCCCAATAGATGACTCAATGATGAAGTGTTATCTCCCTTAGTGAAGTCTGTATGTTTTTCCTCCTTCAAAATGGGCCTGAATTCCCCAGTGAATGTTTTGACGATTTGGTTTCCATCTGCCATATTCGAAATCAGTTTTGCAATCCCCAGTAGAAGTGTTACATTTGAAAATATTTATTTCCCCGTTGAAGTTTGAGTGCTACTCCCTGGTGAAGCCTTGAGAAGGATGTTATATCCCTGTATCTGTACTGTTTCATTGCTATATTATGTTTCTCCCCAATAAAGTTAAGCCATGCAGTAGGACTTTGTTTCCTCAGTTGGTGCTTATTTTTATTTGGGGATGATCGTCTTGGATATGATTTGGCCGAGTGTTGCGTGCGCTCGAGTTAGTTATGTTTATTTATTCCCAGTATTATATGTCTGTTTTGTCAGCATATACATAATAACAATCATACACTCATACATATATCATACATAGTTAAATTTAGCAAATCATTGCTCATTCACAATCGTTAATATTTTTTGTTGACATATTGCCCTGTTTTGCAGAGTTGTGTTGTCCTCTCTCCAATAGAGTGTCGTTCATAAGCAGAAAGTGTATATTCTTTCAATTCCCCACTGAGTTATCCCTTGTGGAAGATTTTTGCAAAGAATGTATTTTGGTAGACCGTTTTACTCCAGTTTATTTCTGGATTGAATCTTTGTTTCCCAACAATATTATTACTTTGGATTTCTGAAATCATTGAGTTTTTGTTTTAGAATGTGCATTTATTTTGCACGAGAAGACTTTATCTCCCCAGCAGGAATATGTCGGCATTTCCCCAGGAACTCGTATTGTTTTCCCCAGTGTTGTACCCCAAAAGTTTCCCTCCCATTTCACTCAAGACATGCCCATTGAAATCCCTAACCTACCCTAGGATGACCAAGAATTGACCAGCCAAATCCTCCTCCTAAGACAATGAGCCTCAAACTAGAGTTTCACTCCTCATCAAGATGGTTGAGTTCCAAGGGTCCCAAATGGTATCCATTGTCGTAATATGTCCTCAAGATCATCCATGCCAAGTTTCATGCCTTGCACAACAAGTTTGCTTAGTCAACTGCTCAAATGCCTGGAAATCAACTATACTAGGTCAAAAGTCAATTGTGGCCCAAATACAGTCAAACTTCAAGATTTTTGGTCAACATCAATATTTTTAAGTAATATCCATCATTTGATCAAGGGTTGATCATGATTCCTCAAGAAATGCTCCTAACTCATCAAAAGTAAAAAATGGTAAATTAGGGTTTCTATAAGAAAAGTCAACCAAACTTTGACCAGGCATAACTTTCTCATACTTTATCACAAATTCTCCAACCAAGGCTCATATTGAAGAGAGTCCAATTTCCTACAATTTCTCTTTAGCCCTCAAGTTCAATAAATGCCTCAATCAAAATATATAAGCTCAGATATTATAGGTCCATTCAAAAAGTCAACAAAAACACCTTTTAGGTCAAAGATCCTTACATGAACATGGAAGATCCAATTGAGATGAGACCAAAAGGGTTGTTTATAGGACATCCTAAGCTTTCTAAAAAGTCCAAGAACACCCTCTTAGGGTTAAAAATGAGAAATATATGCATTGCTAAAACTGACCAATTTTTGGAAATGTGCATGAAGCTAATATTGACCTAACTTGAATTTTTTCCAAATGGGCACATGTTTTCATGCTTGAAACTTGTTCCTAACATCGCCCACGACCCTTGCGCTCACTCATATATTATTCCATTATTTTTATTATTTATTTTGATTATTCATTCATTAAAATTCAAAATTAAATAAAGAAATAATAGAAAATATGTAAGATATGATTTTCAAATCTTTTCCTTATCAAATAATCATCAAAACATGCTGGCAAATCAAAGAAAAATCGTGGAGGAAGGAAAAGATTGGATTTGTTCCAAAAATAACCAAAAATCGGATAATTGAAAGGAGGATATTTTCTCATAAAATCATTGGATTCTTTCCACATTTGCAACCCTAATGAGATACACTACATAAACACAAGAACCCTAGGTCAAAGAGGACGTGAAAAGCTACCTCCACAAGTCCAGAAAAGTTTCAAATTTTTCACAAAAAAGTGCACTTCGGATTCATAGTTGCAGAGGGATTCAAAGCATCCTGAGGCTTGCAATCGATTGCTGGAGGTATTCTGAAGCTAGTTGCATCACTCGCAGACGCCAAAGTTCCAAGAATCATCACCTACATCATCACGGTTTGCTACATTTTTTTTAAATTCGTATTTGTTCATTCTTGCATTATTAATCTATTTTGATTGCATATTTGTGTTTGTATGGATGCATAGAAAGTTTCTGTATAGTTGAATTCATGTTTAGATGCAGGATATGTGATATGCCATTGTTAGGGTTTAGAGTTTCGTTTTAAGGCTTTTCGTTTTAGGAAAAATCAGGGCCAAAGAAAAACACCATTGCACTCAAGAGATCAAACCATGTTGATCTATGTAATTAGATTTTATTTACCTCGCCTGGTGTTGATTTTTGAGATTTTCAGATTTATAGTTACAGCATACGTCCGTAGGTAAAAGTCCTGTCTAAAATGACAGTTCCTTTGAAGAAGATGATGGTGTGTCCAAATCTGGTTGGAAAGTTTGAATCTCGCGCGTGTTTTGTTAGATCACTGACTCATTATGGTATATAATATATTATTTGTATTTTGTATAACAAAGAACCAAACCTCCCAGTGGTAAGAAGGAAGGGTCATAAGGTGTTGTGTGTGGGAGGTCAGGGGTTCGACCCCTGCCTCCTACATGTTATTTTTCTTAACACTTGTTTGTAGATTCCATACCTTCATTCCAAGCGCGCACACCATAGATCTCCAGATCATCACCCTTGGATCGTTCCTTGGCCAGATCTCACGCTTCCAGGCTGCATCTCCATGGTGGACATCTCAACAAGCCTCCCACTAAATCCAACGCTTGCTGTGGGCCAACTAGACTTGGGCTTGGCAGAATTCAGCAACAATACCCTCTAATCTGAGCCTACACCCCCCTCAGGCCTAATTTCTAATCTTTTCTAGTCTTTTTATTTATTATCATTATTTAGTTTAACTATTTTTTATTAATCAATTTTTTTCATAAAAAATCATAAAATTAAATAATCACAAAAAAATAGGATTTAGTTTTATTTTTAATAAATTAATTTTTTGCAAATTAATAATTTTAATTAACTTTAATTTTGTTTCATTAATTAAAATTAATTAGGAAAAATTAGGTCAAAATTCAATTCTTTTTCTCATAAAATCCCAAAATATTTTTAATAATCAAATTAGATTTTTAGGGTTTTGAACCTTTTTTCCAGTTAATTCACGCGCGTAATTATTTTTGTCGTACGATTAATTTTTACTATTGATGTAACTGCGCTCGGTTTGTAATAGCTTAATTAGGTTTTTTTCAACTCCGCATTTTTGCTTTTCAGTCATTGATTATGTAATTGCATCAAAGCCTTGTAATAATTAGGAACTTTATTTTTTCCGCAATTTATTTTCCCGCATGATAAACTACTTAGATGAATGGTTAATAGGGTTGCATGAAAGATAATGATTAATTGAACCTAGATAACCCTAATTGCCCAAGATAAAATATCCGAAAAAAGCACATTGCTGCACACTTGCACCCTTAGGGTATACCTCACTCGGTTGCCTTTGAATTACAGTCAAAATTCTCGAAACGTGAGAATTCTTAGTGGTTGTCCGTAAGTCTAGAGATCACTAGTCCCTCGATGACCCTCTCGACGGTTGCCTCAGTATAAAAGTGATCTTAGGCCTTTAGGATATTTACTAAGAGATCTTTCCCTATTGCCTTAGTGACCATACGTCCCTTTCGATAGTCCCTTTAGCATCCAACGACTAGGGCTACCTACTCACTAATAGTAGGATAACACTGTCTAAAGGATATGAGGAAAAGAACAAACTTTTTTCGAGTAGGTAGATAACTGTTAGGTACTTGCTCAAACAATTCTTTTTACACACCACACTTTCAAAATACTTTTCAAACAAAGTTCTCAAAACACTTCATCACACTCTTGAGGACTGATACATGAGTTGCCATAAAGTGAATTTCCGCACTAAGGCAATTTTCAAAGCTTTTCAAACACATAAACATAAGCAATTTTAGAAAATGAGCAAGTACCTAAGAGCCCATGGATAAACCATAGATGGAAAGGGTGCTAAAACCTTCCCTTTCCATAATCTACCCCCTTACTCAAAAATATCGAAAAAAGGTCTTTTTCTGTTCTTTTCACCCTTTCCTTTTTGGATAAAAGAAAAGTCGGTGGCGACTCTTGCTTAGCACAACATTTGCGAACAAAAAACGTTAACCAGTATTAACAGCCAGTTCTGCCACCGTATCACAGAACTGGAGACTCTTATGGGGAGAACATAAAAAGTGGGGTTTACCTTAGGGTCTAGATCATTATAAATTGCTTTCTTTGCTTGCTTTGATTGATTTACTTTTAAAGGTTTGTTGGGGTATTCTTGTATGGATCCTATACCCAGATCTGGGGACACTTTTAAGGTAAACAATAATAGATCGTGGAGACTGTATGGTATAGACCAATATGGTTGAAGCAATGGTTGTGTTGGTGTTACACTTTGGTTGGTAACGGTATCCCTTGTGTCAAATCGAGGAGAATACGGGGCCGACGCGTGGTGTCGTGCAGCACTAACGAACCTTAGAATCTTATTTGAACAAACATGGCCATTAGAAAGTAGTGAGATAGTCGGCCTCAGTGTAAAGATAGGAATCAGTTGATACTCGATACTACACTCATTGAGATCATACTTTCGGGATGTTTCGGTCGCAAGAAAAGATTGCTAAACTGAAATAAGACCGATAAAGAAAGATCAGTGATATTGAGACTCCTTAGAACCCGGTTACTATTTGTAGGACAGGTTTGAAACCAACTAAACTTCAAGAGGATATTTACCTATAAACCCCATGCAAGCCTAAATCTAAGGTCTTGTGTGCTTTGCTTGTGTGTGATTAATTTTCTTAAACATGACATCATGCATCATAAACATTCATTCTTCATTACACTAACCATTTCAAAGATTAGGGGAATTTATCTTTGTTCTGTTTTGCAGATCATGGCTTCCGCTCGTAGAAATACCATCCGAATCAGCATTGTGAGAATACCACTTAAACTCAAAGAGCTAGTATCCAGGGTTTCTGAGACTTCCTCATTCACCAAGAACTACAATCGACTCCTCAATTTGGTTACCTCGGGTTTTGATGAGAAGATGATGAGTGTGATCTTTCAGTTCTTGGACCCTAAGCACCATTGCTTCACCTTTCCAGACTATCAGTTGGTACCCACCATGGAAGAGTTCTCTCAGATATTAGGCATACCTATTTGGGATCTGTGGCCTTTCACCGGTTTGGAAGAAGCTCCAAAGCCGGAGGTTATTGCAACAGCTTTACACCTGAAATGGTCCGACGTTGTATCCATTTGGGAAATAAGAAGTTGAGTTAAGGGTTTTCTAGCCAAGTTCCTAATAGAGAAGGCTCAGTTGTTTTGGGATGATTTGGACTTACAGGCTTTTGAGGAAGTCTTGGCCCTTCTCATATATGGGTTATTATTGTTCCTTAATCCAGACTTACTCATAGATGTGAATGCTATCAAGGTCTTCCTTTCTCGCAACCCTGTGCCCACTTTACTCGGAGATATCTTGCATACCTTCCACACCCACACCACAAAGAAAAGAGGGATTCTTATGTGCTGTGTGCCATTGCTTTCGAGGTGGTTTATTTCTCACCTCCCTAAGACAGTATTGAAGAATGAAGAAGGTTTGGGCTGGTCGCAAAGGATAATGTCACTTTCTTACATGGATATTCTCTGGTATTCCCGATCTATGGGAGATATTTCTATTATTGACCACTGCGGGGAATTCCCTAATGTCCCACTACTTGGAATTATGGGAGGCATAACTTATAATCCTTCTTTTGCTCTGCGACAATTTCGTTACACTCGAAGAGATGGTCCTCATGACATGCTTATCCAGGGAACTATGTTTAACTATCAGGATGATGTTCAAGAGTATCGTCAGAGGTTCATACGAGCTTGGGGAATGGCAAACAAATTTGACACCAGGACTTTGGGACCGAAGGATTCAATTCCTATGGAACCTTATCTCCAATTGGTACGAGCTCGTGCTCAGAATCTTATGATTCCATATGTAGCCATCTTACCAGTGATTGTGGAGCCCATTACTGAAGGGTATATTCCCTATACGGTTCTTCATCCTGATATGCCCACTGATCTTGAAGAATTACAGAGGTCCTGGATTCAGCTGAAGAAGGAGTGGGATACTTATAGGGATTAGTTCTATGCCAAGGAGAAGAAAGTTTTAGAGCTCATGAAGCAACTTCATGAGAAAAGAAGCCTCAATGTCTATCTCGGTGCGAAGAGGAAGCGCCTATGGGAAACCTGATTTTGTTTTAAGTTTTTTTGAACCTTCAATTGAAACACCTAAAAGGCAATTGTATTTTGAATTCTACTAATAAAATATTCGTTTCATTTTGGTTTGCAAATTTAAATTTCCCGAAATCCTTGAAATCATTGCATACACATGTCATACATATCATCGCATAAACAGGTTTCATAGCAGGTTTCTCATATTCTTCGCTGTTTATTTTAGCAAGTAAAAGAAATGGCTCTAGAATAAATTGTGAAAGACTTACAGACTCAGAACACACAATTCCAACAGATGATCATGGCTCTAGCCAAAGGGCAAGAGGAACTGAAAGCCTTGATTTTTAAAGACAAGACTAATAAGACAAGGAGGACAGTTGGTGTGTTAAATTTGGGAAGAAGATTTAAGGGACCGTTGAAGCAAATGGTTGATCTGACCTCTTCATCCAAGAAAGGGGAGAATCAAGAGGGTGAGACAAGGGAGGAAAACCCTAGTTCAGAGGAATCTGATAATGACACTGATTACAATGAAGAGCAGTATCCCCCGGATGACGAAAAGTAAAAACAGCTGGAAGAGCGTCTGAGTGCAATAGAGATTCAGAAAGTGCTTGGGTTGGACTTTCAAGAGCTAGGTTTGGTGTATGGGATTGTTATTCCTCTAAAGTTCAAGGAACCAGTGTTTGCTAAGTATGACGGGGTTTCGTGTCCCAAGATTCACCTCCAATCTTATGTGAGGAAGATACAACCTCACACTACTGACAGAGACTTGTGGGTCCATTTCTTTCAGGATAGTCTATCTGGAACTTAGCTAGATTGGTTCTATCAACTAGAGAGGGCCAACATCCATAATTGGGAAGACCTGGCCATTGCTTTTTATAAGCAATATCAGTATACTACAGACCTTGCTCCCACCCGTACTCAACTCCAGAGTATGGCTATGGGTTCAAGCAAGGGTTTGAAAGACTTCGCTCAGAAGTGGAGGGACTTAGCAGGAAGAGTCCAGCCTCCCCTGTCTGATAGGGAGTTAGTGGAAATGTTTCTGCGTACCCTGTCTGGTCCGTTCTTTAATCATCTAATTGGAAGTTCCTCGATCGACTTCACTGAATTAATCTTGGCAGGGTTGAGAGTGGAAGCTGGAATTAAGAATGGTAAGATCTAAAAGGATGCATCCTCCAATGCCGTGAGAAAACCATTCGCTGGGAAGAAAGAGGTTAGTGTTGTATACCATCAAAGGAATCAGGACAGAACTGAACTCCGTCCAGCGGTAGGGGCTGTCGTGATCTCAAAGCCTACACCTACTAAACAAAGGGATAGTCATCCAAGAATAGAAAGGCTGGTAAGACAGTTTACCCGGATTATTATGATGATATCACAGGTTTTGCATCATCTGCTGAAATCTAATCTGGTAACTTTGTGGGAAGCGTCGAAGAATCCCAACACTACCTCTCCCCGCTACAATCCAAATGCATGTTGTGCTTATCATTCAGAAAGTCCAGGTCATGATACAAACGACTGCTGGGCTTTGAAAAACAAAGTACAAGACCTTCTCGAGGCGAAGGAAATTGAGTTTGGCACCCCTGAGATTCCAAATGTTATCACTGCTCCTATGCCCAAGCATGGTTGTGGTGTTAACGCTATTGAAGACGATATGTTTGTTACTACTATTGAAGGGCTTGTTACTCCACTTATGACCATTAATTGGAACTTGTTGAAGGTCGGTTTATTTTAGGGTTGTGGCAAAGGTTGCCACTTCTGTTTATCTCTACCGACTGGTTGTCATTTGTTGAAGGCAGGTGTTCAGCGCCTAATGGATGTTGGAGAGATTTTGTTTGAGAAAACTCCCATTCCAACCATTCTGTGCAAGGATATTTCAATAATAACCATTTCCGCCAATCCTCCCAGGGTCTCCACTAAAAGACCCGTCAGGATTACATCTGTTCTGAAGATTACTCCGCTGATAATCATTGTGCCAGGGCCAACCCCATACTCCTCAGATAAAACTATTCCTTGGAACTATGGGGGTGACGTCTACCACCACAATGTCAAGCAAGATTGGCTGGATGATGAAGACCAGGTCTCTCAGAATGCTGATCCCGACATTGTCAACATTGTTGGAACCAGTAAAATAACAAGAAGTGGAAGAGTTTTCTCCCCCGAGATTTATCCTCCGAAAGTTATTACCGGTCCTGTGATCATTCCTTCTTTCATTCTTGCTGAAACTACTACTATAATCCTTGTGATTACCCTGCTGACACCCCTATCACCGAGTCGACCAAGACTCGGGGCAAAGCCATATTGATTGAGCCTGTCCAAGTGAAGACGCATTCAGTATCTATTCCAGAGGCTTCCAAGAAAGAGATGGAAGAAATTCTAAAAATATCAAGAAAAGCGACTACAACATGGTCGAATAGCTGGGGTAGACCCCTTCAAAGATTTCTATGCTAGCCTTGTTGTTGTGCTCCGAAGCTCATGCGAAGGCTTTAGTGAAGTTTCTGAAAACTGCCCATGTGCCCCAGGAAACCTCTGCTGACCAATTTGAAGATTGTGTGGCCAGTTTGATGGCTGATAACAGTTTGGGCTTTTCTGATGCTGATTTGACTCCTAGAGGGAGGAAGCACAATGATGTGTTACATGTCTATGTCGAATTCAAGGGCACTACTTTGGCCCATGTCCTAGTAGATAGTGGTTCATCATTGAATGTGCTGCCTAAGAATGCTCTGGATAGACTGGACTGTGAAGGTTTGACCTTGAAGCCCAGTAATATTGTAGTGAGGGTTTTTGACGGCTCAAAGAGAATGGTGCACGGGGAGGTGGACATCCCCATCAAATTTGGTTCTAAGACTTTCGACTCTACCTTCTACATGTTGGATATCAGACCATCCTACTCTTGTTTGTTGGGTCGCCCTTGGATTAATGGGGCGGGTGCTGTTACGTCCACTCTGCATCAGATGATGAAATACCCAGTCAAAGATAGAATTGTCACTGTACACGGGGAAGAAGAGTACATGGTCAGTCACCTGAATTCATTCAGATATGTGGAAATAAAGGGTGAGTTCATCGAGACTGCGTGCCAGAATTTCAAAGAGGTACCTCAGACTCTGGCTGCAACTGAAATTGCTACCAATATGCCGAAGATCACCAGACCTCCCTTGAAGATGGCCTCTCTCAAGGATGGAAAAGCGGTTATTGAAGAAGGTGGGTCTACCATATGGGGTCAGCTCCCTGATATTCCGTACAAGTCTGATAAATTTGGTTTAAGTTTCTCTTTAGGGGCTCAAAGGGCTGTTCAACGTGCTCGTGCTGGAAGACCTCCTATACGCATCACCAATCATGGGGTCAACGATGTAGAAGATGGAGACGGTGACAATGACATGGATAGTTGGATCTTCCCTACTACCAACGGTGGACCTAGTAACTGGACGGAAAAGGATTTTGTACCGATTACTTTTGTTCAGAAGTAATTGCCTTTCTTGTTTTTTTGGATATGTAATAAACAATATAACTTTACGGCCATGTGTCTTACCCGGGGCACATTGGTCTATTTGTGAGGGTTATCATGTTTCACTTTCATATGGCATTAATAAAGCATTTGACGTTTTGCATACAAATTTTGCGCTCTCTTTCTTTCTTTTCTGCTTTTTACTTTATCAATATAGCTATGTTCTTATACACACTTACGTATCAAAGTGCAGATCCATATCCACTCCGGATCCTATTGATAACAGTTATGCTATTGCCATTTATAACTTCGAAAATCCGATCAACCAAGCTAGGGACGAAGGTGAGGAAGATTGTGAGGTCCCTGGAGAACTTTCTAGACTATTACAGCAGGAAGAGAGGGGCTATACAGCCTCATGAAGATCCAATTGAGACAATAAACTTGGACACAAAGGTAGACAGAAAAGAAGTCAAGATTGGCGCAAATATAGGGCTTAATGTCAAACAACGGTTGATACAAATGTTGTATGGTTATGTCGAGATCTTCGCCTGGTCATATGAAGACATGCCGGGACTGGATACGGATATTATGGTTCACCGTCTACCAACTAAAGAAGATTTCACTTCGGTGAAGCAGAAGGTCTGTCGCATGCTCCCTGAAACGTCGGAGAAGATCAAAGAAGAGGTTATGAAGCAGTTCAATGCTGGTTTCTTAGTTGTCACCTCTTATCCCCAATGGGTGGCCAACATGGTTCTGGTGCCTAAATAAGACGGTAAGGTATGGATGTGTGTGGACTACAGAGATTTGAATCGGGCGAGCCCCAAAGATGACTTTCCACTCCCCCACATCGATGTTCTGGTTGATAATACCGCGCAGCACAAGATCGTTTCCTTCATGGATGGTTTCTCTGGTTACAATCAGATCAAGATGGCACCCTAAGATATGGAGAAGATAACCTTCATCATGCAATGGGGCACTTTCTGCTACAAAGTGATGTCGTTTGGATTAAAGAATGTCGAGGCAACCTATCAGTGAGCCATGGTCGCCTTATTTCATGACATGATTCACCATGAGATAGAGGTATATGTGGATGACATGATAGCCAGGTCCCAAACTGAGGAAGAGCACCTTGATCATCTACAAAAGCTATTTGATAGGTTGAAGACATATAAGCTGAGGTTGAATCCGAACAAGTGCACCTTCGGGGTAAGGTCTTATAAATTACTGGGTTTTATTGTCAGTGACAAGGGAATTCAGGTAGACCCTGCAAAAGTGAAGGTTATACAAGAAATGTCGGCTCCTCGCACTGAGAAGGAGGTCATAGGCTTTTTGGGACGACTAAATTACATTTCCAGGTTCATTTCCCATTCAACTGCTACTTGTGAGCCAATCTTCAAGCTCCTGAAGAAAGATCAAGTGGTAAAATGGAACGATGAATGCCAGACTGCCTTCGAAAGAATCAAGGAATACCGTCAAGAACCACCAATTATGATGCCTCCGATTAAAGGAAGACCTTTGATAATGTACTTAACAGTGTTAGATAATTCAATGGGGTGTGTGATGGGGCAGCATGACGAGTCTGGTCGAAAAGAGCATGCAATATACTACCTTAGCAAAAAGTTTACCGATTGTGAGCAAGATACTCACTGCTCAAGAAAACTTGCTGCACTTTGGCATGGGCTTCTCGTCGACTGAGACAGTATATGTTGACCCATACTACTTTGTTGATATCTAAGATGGATCCGATCAAGTACATCTTCGAGAAGCCCGTCCTCTCCGGAAGAATAGCAAGATGGAAAATGATGTTGACCGAATATGATATCCAATACACGACCCATAAAGAAATCAAGGGAAGTGTATTAGCTGATCATTTGGCCTATCAGGCCATGGATGACTACCAGTCCATGAATTTTGAGTTCCCGGACGAGAATATTATGTTGGTGACGGACTATGAAAAACCTGGACCGGATGAAGGACCTGAGGAAGGATCCTGATGGATTATAGTTTTTGACAGAGCCTCGAACGCACTCGGCAATGGCATTGGTGCTGTAATTATACCTCCTGAAGGTTGTCATACTCCTTTCACCGCCAGACTATGCTTCAAATGTACCAACAACATGGCGGAGTATGAAGCATGCATCATGGGTCTTAAAGCTGCTATTGACCCGAGGATCAAGTTCTTGAGTGTTTTCGGGGATTCAGCCTTGGTGATAAGTCAGATCACAGGAGAGTGGGATACGAAGCACCTGAATCTCATCCCATACAAAGAACATGTGTTTTCATTTCTTCCACACTTTGAAGAGGTCACCTTTGAACATTTTCCACGAGAAGAGAATCAGTTAGCGAACGCGCTAGCTACCATGTCCTCTATGTTCAAGGTCAGGTGGGACAACGAGGCTCCTCAGATCACTATTGAGAGGTTGGATGAACCAGCATACTGCTATGAGATTAACACCGAAGAAGTAGCAGACAAACCTTGGTTCCATGAAGTGAAAAGATATCTCGAGGCTCAAGAGTATCCCGAGGGGGCATCTGTCAATGATAAGAAGTTTCTGAGAAGGTTCGCCGCAAATTTCTTCCTCGGTAATGGAATCCTCTACAAGCGCAACCATGACTCTACTTTACTTTGGTGCATAGACAAGAGTGAAGTGGAGAGGATTATGACAGATCTACACTAAGGTACCTTCGGAACCTATTCGAGTGGACATACCATGGCTAAAAAGATCCTACGGGAAGGATACTATTGTCCACTATGGAAGCAGACTGCTATCAACATTCCCGAACTTGTCACAAATGCCAAATCTATGCTGATAAGGTGCATGTACCTCCGATTCCTTTGAACATCTTGACGGATCCTTGGCCCTTTATAATGTGGGGCATTGACATGATCAGAGATATTAGACCTACCGCGTCCAATGGGCATCGCTTTATCCTAGTGGCCATTGATTACTTCATGAAGTGGGTGGAAGCTGCCTCTTTTGCTACTGTTACCAAGAACATTGTGGTGCGTTTTATTAAGCATAACCTGATTTGTCGGTACGGTGTTCCAGAGAGAATCATCACTGACAATGGTACGAATCTCAACAATACGATAATCACCCATCTCTGTAAACAGTTCAAGATCCAGCTGATGTGCGATTGACCTAATGTGTCTAACGGTATCTTAACTGCAAGTGCACAGTCTATCGCGGTAGTAATAAAAATATGTCGAACCCATAGGGACTTCGTAATCACTCTAGTGTTATGAAACAGGTTAGTTTAGCTAAGGCGGAAATTGTCACGTTTGGTTTTTAGAAGTTTAAAACTAAAGGAGAAACTAAATTCAATTAAAAGAATTATAATATTAAAGTGGCCGGTGTGTAATGTTTTGAACCTATGCAAATTAAATTGTGCCTAAGCATATAAAAATATTTAACTTAAATTGTTCTGTAGTACGTATCAGTTTAAAAACCCTCGATTCACACTCTCGTGGTCTTACCTCGGATCATACTCCTAAAGCCAAATGTCTGCTCTCGCTAGCCCATAAGTGTTTAGAAAGCATCTTTTTGAAAACTAATAAATCTAATTCGTTTTAAAGCGCTCTCGCTGTATTTAAATCGAATGTCTAACTTTAGCTATCCGGTTAAAACCTCACACTCTCGTGGTCTTGATTTCTCCCTATTTTACTTTCCTTACTCTCGTAACAAAAAGCTTAATTTTTAATTATAAAAAGTCACACCAGAAATTAAGTTAATTAAGGTTTTAGATTAGAAATACATTAATTCATTCGGTTATTTCATCACACCCCGACTACGGGTATTTAGCTACTCATAATGCTCGGAATTAAAATGCGGGAAATAAAATCAGAAAACAATAACACATGCATTATAAATAAAGAACAGAAATTTAACATAAATAAATTGCAATTATATTGAATACGATAAAAAACCTGAAAAGCAATAATATCCTAGATCCTTCTTCCACAAGCCGGTAAGATCGGAACGTCGGAATGAAAATTAAATAAACAAAATGCTGAGGCTTGAAAGAAATCCTAACTACAATAGCAATTTCCTGATGTTGGAAATGCTATTAAAGGTTCTGAAAGGAAAGGGAATAATAAGAACAAAATAAAATCGGAAAATAGAATCGGGTTTTAAATCGGCAGAGCTTCCGCAAGAATTTTCTGAACTGAACTCTCTAATTTCTTCTTTGAAGTCCAAGCTATTTATAGAGAATGAATACAGTTGGGATTATATTTCACGTTGCTAGATTCTTGGCTTGCTGAGAAAAATAAGGAGAAGGTGGTCTTGGTCGTTGGAGAAAAATAAGGCACACATGCATGCTTCGTTACTTGACCACGTACTGCACGTTCAAAATAACTAATAAAATGCTTGTTACGGTCGTGGCTGGTGTGTTACGTGCAGATTCCATGAAATAGCGCGTTACGGTCGTGGCCAATGCATGACGGTCGTAACACGCTTCTGAAGTGTCTTACGGTCGTGGCAAGGGTGTGACGACCGTAATAGCAGCAAATTTTGGATTTTTGATTGATTTATCTTTTCTCTTCTGGTCTTGGGCGCAATCTTGTACATTTCATGTTTCTTTCTAGTTTGAGCTAAGATATGTTGTACCTGCATAAAATCATACAAAACTCGGAGTATTCGGGAGTTAATCGGGTCAATACGATATAAAGCGGTTTAATTTCATAGTAAATATATGATACGATTTCTCGTTATCAAATCCTCCCATACTTAATCCTTTGCTTGTCCTCAAGAAAATAGTCGTAAAAATCGGACAAGTGTTCGTCAGGCGCACATGCACGACATACCTTTGATTTTCGAGATAAAACACATAAAACCAATCGTCAGTCGGCCGGTACTTGAGTAAAACGACAGTGATATGCCAATGACACAATTGAGTCGCGTATTTCCACTTTAACAAACCGCTTAATCGTTTCGTCACATTTCAACCTCGATCCTCTCGTGCTTTTTCGCCCGGTTTCGTTCTGGCGCAATCACATTAAGCCCTTTGTCTTTGCACGCACGTAGTGGAGTAGCCGGTTAGTGACTTTGATCCTATTTTTGTCACGGGGTATGGTACACGGATGTGGTTACCCTATATTTTTCCAAATTGGAGGTTGCGGGGGATCGAATCGTAGCACGCCCTACCAAGTTCAGAACCAGATACCTCTGAACCAACCAACAATGAACTTCTTCTCTTATACTTATGTCTCATATGCGATCTTTGTCTTTTGGCACAAGATTTTCTTTGCTTAGCATCGAGATGAGAAGGGTGTTTCATTGATTAGGCATCAAACACTTATATTCATCGGCTCCCCACGTGGTTTGTGTCCAGACGGTGCTGACTGCTAGTATAAACTACTAGGGGTTACTTCAGAACTTAAAAATCGAGGTGTACGTATAACGTGTTGTTTAGACGGGTTGCATAAGTAGGATGTTTGCGGTGTCATAATCGTATTGATTTTGTTTACTCGTTCTCGTCTTCCTAACTAGGTTTCCGTTTAAGGTAGGTATGTCGAGCTATACGAACAGAGAATTTTTTTGGTATGGCTTATAATACGGGGAAAACTTGAAAATATCATAAAATTACCATAAAATTACTAGAATTTGCAACATGAAGAAAATGCGGAATAAAAAGCATAGTGCCTCTCCCACACTATATCAGACATTGCAATGTCATGATATATGGTAGGAAGGATTACAAATAGAAAAATGGTACGGAAAGGGAAATGAATGAAATACAGAAACAAAAACAAAAGAAAACTACTGGTGGCCTCTGCCTCTGCTTCGGGTGCGGGAGATTCGGGTAGGTGTGGCTTCAAGGTCGGTATCATGCGAGCCAAGAGCGGTTACTTCCATCCTTAAGGCGTTAAGCTCAGATAAAACCTCGTCCAGCTTCTCGTTGATGTTGCGCTGGCCGCTCAGAATTTGGACGTTCTGTGCATATAAAGTGTCATACTGCTCCTGATGCTTCCATTCAAGAGCTATACCCATCTGATTTTGCTGATGGAGGGCTCTGAGGATGTCCTCCATAGTGAAAGTAGGTGGTGCAGAAGAGGACTCGGGAATGTCGGGAGCAGGTGCTTCGCGATCCAATTCCTCCTGGATCTCGTCAGTTGGAGCATCCAGCTGGTCATCGTGCACGGGAGCATGGCCGTCAGGGGCATCAAATAGCCAATTGGCTCGGTTTTATGGATCGATATGGTCCCTGCAAGGCAGAACAATGTTAGAATAAACAACGTTCTGGATCACTGGATTGAACCTGCCGTCGTCCCACTCGTGAATGAGATGAGCAGATTTGCAATGGTCCAAGGTGAGCAAAACCGGTGCTCTGGAGGGAAGATGGGCAAGGGTGTCGCCATGATTCAAAGACAAGGCAATAGAAGTGACAAGCCCTTCGAAGTAGAAAGGTTTGCCGCCTCGAGTGCAAATGGAATGAATATGGGCCAAGAGGAAGGGTGCAGCGTTGATTTTCTAATCGGTGAACGCGCAGTGCATGAAGAATAGCTCTTTGGAGTTGAGCTTATGGTTATTGTCCCTTGCGAAAATGGTGTTGCACAGGATGCGATGGAAATAGCGAATGGCGGGATTATGAATTTGTGTGGCATTGAGGTGATCGTAGGAGCTAGCACGGTTGTTGGTCAGGCTATGCCATAGATTAAAGGATTCCTCATGGAAGGTGTCAGGTACACGGAGGTGAGCGCCTTCATCAGTACAAAAGTCGAGTAATCGACCGAATGCATTCTGAGAGAAGTCGTATTCGGTTCCGAAAATGCGAAACCTTACCGCACCAGTAAGTTGATTTGTTGGACCATTAGGAGTGATGTAGCAGAAGGAACTGAGGAACTCGAGAGTGAGATTCTCGTACGTGGGTTGGGGCTGGCTACAGAGGGTCCAAAGGTTGACATTTTGAAGGAGATGTTGGACACTTTGAAGTAATCCAAGGTCTCTGAGGCAGTCAATGTCGACGTACCTAGTGGGATGGAGGCCTCGGCGTTGAAACTTCAAGAACTTCGTGCGTTGGGTTTCACCTTATTCACCATCGCGTAAGTGGATGCCTGGAATTTGCTGGTTTATGTTTGCCATTTTTGCATGCAATAGTGTTAGAGGGAGTGGGTTGTGGGTTGGAATTGGTGAGGGATACGGTTTATGAGATGTATATATAATGAGGGAAAGTAATGGGAAGTTTGAAAATTGGTGGAGAATAATGGTGAGTTAAGTGGTGTGAATGGGGATTGATGGAGGTAGTGGGACGGTTTTCAAGTAGTGGAGGAAGAGGGAAAAGTTGAAGAAGAAGAGCTTCTGTCTGCTATAGGGGTTACTGATATAACCCGTGTTACAGTCGTAACACAGGCATGACGGTTGTAACACGCTAAAAGGCATGTGACGATCGTAAGGGGGTTGTGACGGTCGTAACAGCAACAAAATATGTAATTTTTAGCAGATAGTTCTGTACCAATTCTGCAACATCCTATCTTTACACAGAGGCATTTCAATAGCAGTATACATTCAGTGTTATACCAAGCAAATGCAAATATATATATTCCAAAACATCAAAACATCAATCGATCAGAGCGAAGCTCGCAATTTTATGTAAAGCATTATAATTGACATAGATGAAACTAGCAAATGAATACTAAATAACTGAAACTTTGATTCCATAAATTTGCTTGTTCAACACCAGAAATTCAAAAACTACATAAAAGTAAATTTGTTCCAAATTAAAACGAAACTGAAAATATGCGAAAATGGGAAACTTCCTAGAAACAAAACAAAATGAAATATAAAACTAGAGCTGCTTTTTGTGAGTTCATCCAAGCTTTGTTTTTATGTCTTCGAGTGTATTATGAATGGGATAAAATTGCTCCACGGTTATGTCAGTTAATCCGATTATCTCCAGACGCATGCTTTTTATTTCGTCTTTTATTCCATTAATGTTAGTCTGGTAGGTATCAAGTGTGGTAACAATTTTATCCAGATTATCAGTGTAATCCTTCTTGGTTGGTTCAGAGGCTTCATCGGCCTCTGCCATGTTGAAGTTTTCATAGTAACCAAGAGGAGTCTCAGGGTCACCCATGTCGGACATAACATCATCATAAATTTGATAATCTTGTGGTGTCTCAGGTGTAGGAGGGTGGTCGGGTGGGTTTAGATCATAAAGCCAGTTATCACGGTTATGGACACTTACTTTGTTATGGTTTGGAAGGGTGAATAGGTTTACAACTTCATCTCTTATCAAATACTCATAAGGTGGATGATCATGGTTTGCTATTATACGGCGGTCAAAGCAAAAATCAATATTCATAGGACGAATCGTACCAAAATGTGGGCACCTATTCAGCTGGTATCTAAGGCCGAGGGCATTTGCAATCATTGTGACCAGACCACCTATGATGATTGGTTCTTCAGGGTTATCGATAATACGGTAAAAGGTTTGCATTAGGAATGGCACGACATTAACGGGTTGGCCTTGGTTCATACAATATAGTAAAAATATATCGTCCTTAGACACTGCATTACGGTTCTCCTCTTTCCCGAATACAGTGTGGGCTAAAATCTTATGAAAATAGCGGATAGCAGGGTTATGTATCTCATTATTATCCATGTTATCCGGATCAGGGTGATAATTACCAGTTAAAGTCCCCCAAAAGTAATCTAGCTCAATATCCATCAGTTCAACCTGGGTAGTAGAGTAAGCAAAAGGGCCGCTAGGGAATCCTAACAGGTCAGCTAGTTCCTTATGAGTGTAAACAAAATCAATGCCAAAGAGACGGAAACTTATAAATCCTTTTCGGGTTCCTTTTCCATGTTCGGGTATATGGACTAGTGAGCTTAGAAATTCAAAGGTGAGCTCACAGTAGGTGACAAACCTATTCTTAATGTGGGCTTTTTCCCACCGCAGCTGGTTAAACAAGTACAAAATACTATCCAATATACCTAAAGCATTCATAGTGGGTTCATCATAATAAAGTGTCATACCAATGTTTCTTTTTGATAATTCCTCGAATTTTCTCTTTTGGTTTCTACCCCTAAAGGTGGTTTCCAAGAAAATATGTGGTTTTGGTTCCATGGTTAGTGTTAGTCAGGGAAACAAGTCAGGAGAGAAGGTAGAAGTGAAACAAAAACTTTTCAGAAATCCTGTGGCAATTAAAATTATTTTGAAATCAGCAGCAGTTTTATGAAAATTATAACAAAAGAAAGAAAATGAAAAATAAAACTTAAATAGGAATAAATGCAAAAATGAAAAGTATAATAAATAAATAAATAGAAACAAATAACAATTAACAAATAAGTGGGTTGCCTCCCACTAAACGCTGTTTTTAATGTCAAAAGCCTAACATAGCGCCTAGCAGCAGATTATTAGGGTGAAATATTGGGCAATTCTAAAAGTCTTAGAATATTCGTATAGTCTCTATTTTCAATGTTATTGTATTGTTTTAACCGCTGCCCGTTTACTGTAAACGGGTCAGTATTTCTACCCTTAATTTCTATTGCTCCGCTAGGGAACACTTTTGTAATTTCATACAGACCTGACCATCTAGATTTTAATTTACCAGGGAAGAGCCTAAGTCTTGAGTTAAATAATAGTACGACATCTCCCACACTAAATTCTTTCCTAGATAAACGCTTATCATGCCATTTTTTAGTTCTCTCTTTGTATATTTTAGCATTCTCGTAAGCATCTAATCTTAATTCTTCTAATTCATTTAAATCCAGGACTCGTTTTTCTCCCGCAGCAGTGTAGTTCATGTTGAGCGTTTTAATTGCCCAATACGCTTTGTGTTCTAATTCTACTGGGAGGTGACAGGATTTTCCGTATACGAGCTTGAAGGGTGTAGTTCCTATAGGGGTCTTGTAGGCCGTCCTATAGGCCCATAAAGCTTCATTGAGCTTTGATGACTAATCTTTACTGGATGTGGCTACAGTTTTTTCTAAGATCTGCTTAATTTCTCTGTTTGAGACTTCGACTTGTCCACTAGTTTGTGGGTGGTATGGTGTCGCTATATGATGTTTCACTCCATACTTAAATAGTAATTTGTCGAATATCTTTGAGATGAAATGGGAGCAACCGTCACTAATGACGAGTCTCGGTACACCGAATCTTGGAAAGATTATGTTTCTAAAGAGTTTGATTACCACTCGTGTGTCATTTGTAGGAGAGGTTATGGCCTCGATCCATTTTGAAAAATAATCGACCGCGACGAGTATATATTTGTTTCCAAAAGAAGATGGGAAGGGTCCCATGAAATCAATTCCCCATACGTCGAAGATTTCTACCTCTAGGATTCCTCTTTGAGGCATTTCATCACGTCTTGAAATATTACCGGTGCGTTGACACCTATCGCAATTTCTAACAGCGATGTGGACATCTTTCCATAGATTAGGCCAGAATAGGCCGGCTTGTAAGATCTTTGCACAAGTTTTGGAAGTGCTTGTGTGTCCCCCGTAAGGAGATGAATGACAGTGGGAAATGACATCTTCTATCTCTTCTTCAGGTATGCATCGACGGAAGATTCCGTCTGGTCCTCTTTTAAACAGTAAGGGTTCGTCCCAATAGTAGTATTTGAGATCGTGGAAGAATTTCTTTTTCTGTTGGTAGGTAAGGTCTGGTGGGAGCGCGTTTGCAGCTAGATAGTTAACTATGTCGGCATACCATGGAAGTCCCATGGTTGCATGGATTGCTTTTATGGCTTCCTTGTGTTTTGGTTCGTTTAGGTTTAACTGAGCCAGGTCGCTCCTTATTTGGGCTATCAGTTGTTCATATGGAAAATCGTTGTTAATCGACACTTGTTCGGGTTTTATATCTTCCAATCTTGACAAGTGATCTGCTACGACGTTTTCGGTCCCTTTTTTATCCTTAATCTCTAAGTCAAATTCTTGCAAAAGTAGGATCCATCTGAGGAGCCTTGGTTTTGCATCTTTCTTATTTAATAGATATCTTATAGCAGCGTGGTCCGTGTAGATGATGATTTTCGCTCCTACTAGATAGGAACATAATTTGTCAAGCGCGAAGACGACTGCTAACAGCTCTTTCTCAGTCGTGGCGTAGTTCATTTGGGCTGGGTCTAGCGTTCTACTAGCGTAGTAAATGGCGTGTAGTTTCTTGTCCTTCCTTTGCCCAAGAACTGCGCCTACGGCGTAATCACTCGCGTCGCACATGATTTCAAAGGGTAAATTCCAATCGGGTGGTTGCATGATTGGTGCGGTGATAAGGGCTGATTTTAGAGTTTCAAACTCTTTATGATAATCATCGTCGAATACGAACTCAGCGTCTTTCATTAACAGACCGGTAAGTGGTTTAGTAATTTTTGAGAAATCTTTAATGAATCGCCGGTAAAAACCGGCGTGTCCTAAAAAGCTTCGTATTTCTCTAACGGTCTTAGGTGGTCGAAGTTCTTTTATGACTTCTATTTTGGCTTTGTTAACTTCAATCCCTTTATTGATATGACATGTCCTAGTATGATTCCTTCTCTGACCATGAAATGGCATTTTTCCCAATTGAGCACGAGGTTTACTTTTACACGTCTTTCTAAGACTTTCTCTAGGTTTGATAGGCATCCTTCGAAACTTTCCCCGCATACTGAGAAATCATCCATGAACACTTCCATGATGTTGTCTATAAAATCTGCAAAGATTGACATCATAAATCGTTGGAAGGTCGCTGGGGAATTACACAATCTGAAAGGCATTCTTCTATATGCGAACGTTCCATACGGACACGTGAAAGTAGTCTTTTCTTGATCGTCAGGGTGAATGGGAATTTGAAAGAATCCGGAGTAACCGTCTAGATAGCAGAAATAAGAATGTTTGGCTAACCGTTCTAGCATTTGGTCTATGAAGGGTAGAGGAAAATGGTATTTACGAGTGGCTTTGTTTAGTTTTCTATAATCTATACACACTCTATGTCCATTGACTACTCTTTGCGTTATTGGTTCGCCTTTTGCGTTCTTAACAACGGTGATACCTCCTTTCTTGGGCACCACGTGTACTGGGCTCACCCACTTACTATCAGAGATCGGGTATATGATTCCAGCTTCCATAAGCTTTGTAATTTCATCTCTGACTACAGTGTTAAGAACCGGGTTAATCCTTCTTTGAGGTTCTCTAGAGGTTTTACAATTCTCTTCTAGCATAATACGGTGCATACAAATTGAAGGACATATTCCTTTCAAATCAGATATGTTATAACCTAGTGCGGTTGGGTACCTCCTTAGGACGTCTAAAAGTTTTTCAGTTTTGAGCTTTCCTAAGTTGGAGTTTACTATTACTGGTCGCGTGTGTTCGGTATCAAGGAATTCGTATCTTAGATTCTTAGGTAAGATTTTCAATTCTACACTGGGGTTCTTCGGGCATGGCATATGGTCCGGCGTGAGTGCTAAGCTTTCGTTTAGACTGTCATCGTTTTCGAATATTGGAGGGGTTTGGATTTCCATTATCTCAGAATAGTTTGTCTGTTCTGCTTCCATCACTCTTACGCACTCGTCTATGACATCTAGAAGATAGCATGTGTCGTTCATGGCTGGTGCTTGTAAGAATTGAGTAAGGATGAATTCCACTTTTTCTTCTCCAACTTCGAATGTTAGTCTGCCCTTCTTTACATCAATTATAGCTCCGGCGGTGGCTAGGAAGGGTCTTCCTAATATGATAGGGGTAACTCAGTCCTCGGTTATGTCCATGATGATGAAATCGGTCGGGATATAGAATTTACCTATTCTAACTGGAACGTTTTACAGTATACCTACAGGGTATTTAACTGATCCGTTAGCTAATTGAACGGACATTTTCGTGGGTCTGAGTTCTCCCATCTCTAGCTTTTTGCAGATAGATAGGGGCATGACGCTAATACTTGCTCCTAAGTCACATAGAGCTTTGTCTATGACAAACTTTCCAATATTACAAGGTATATAGAAACTACCTGGGTCTTTTAACTTAGGAGGCATATTGTTTTGAATGATCGCGCTACACTCGGCAGTGAGTGTAACTGTTCCGTTATCTTCTATCTTTTTCTTGTTAGATAGAATTTCCTTGAGAAATTTAGCGTACAAGGGCATCTGAGTGATGGCTTCTCTAAAAGGTATTGTGATATTAAGTTGTTTCAGAAGTTCAACGAATTCCTTGAATTGGCCCATCGTTTTGGAATTTGGAAGTCTCTGAGGATACGGAATTGGTGGTTTATAAGGCGGTGGAGGTACATAAGGCTTCTCTTGCTCCACTGCCTCTTGAGTTTCGTTTTCCTTTTCTTTTTCTTTAGGTTCATTGGCTTTTTCAGCCGGCTCGCTCTGTTTTTGGTACATGGCTGGACTTTCTAGTCTTGGGTCAACAGGTCTGTCGAGTTCTTTTCCACTTCTCAGTATCACAGCATTAGCATGTCCTTTTCGGTTGGGCTGTGGTTGACCAGGAAAAATTCCAGCCGATGATGCAGTAGGTGCTTGTTGTTGAGCTACCTGTGAAATTTGCGTCTCAAGCATCTTGTTATGGGTGGCTAAAGCATCAACTTTGCTAGTTAATTGTTTTATCTGCTCATTAGTCTGTAAATTCTGATTTATAACGTCTTTATTAGTCTGAGCTTGGGAAGCAATGAAGTGTTCTATCATGATTTCTAGGTTAGATTTCCTAGGAGTATTAGGTCCATTACCAGGATGATTTGGGATAGCTTTTGGATAACCGGGTGGTGTGGCAGGAGCTTGTCTAGGTGCGTATAATGTGTTGTTACTTTTGTATGAAAAATTCGGATGATTTTTCCATCCAGGGTTATAGGTATTGCTATAAGGGTTCCCTTGTACGTAATTTGCTTGTTCAGCTGGAACTCCCGTTAGAAGTGGGCATTCTGGAGCAGGATGTGATTGAAGACCACATAGATCGCAAGTTTGGACAACTGCAGCTACGGTAGCTGCAGGAGTAGTGGTAAGGTTTTCTAACTTTTGGGTAAGAGCTTCCACTTTAGCATTGACTTGGTCCAGAATATTCACTTCAGACATTCCACCTTTGGTTTGGGATTTCTCCACATTAGCTCTTTCACTTCGCCATTGATAGTGGTTCTGGGCCATACTTTCGATAAGTTGATTTGCTTCGGCATATGGTTTATCCATCAGTGCGCCACCAGCAGCGGCGTCTATAGTCAATCTTGTGTTATACAAGAGACCGTTATAAAACATATGAATGATTAGCCATTCTTCTAAACCATGATGAGGACAGAGTCTAATCATATCCTTGTAACATTCCCATGCTTCGAAAAGTGATTCGTTATCTTTTTGTCTAAAACCATTGATGTTAGCTCTAAGCATAGCAGTTTTGCTTGGTGGGAAATATCTAGCCAAGAAGACTTTCTTCAATTCATCCCATGTGGTGATTGAATTTGAAGGAAGAGATTGGAGCCAGGCTCGGGCTCTGTCTCTTAAAGAATAAGGAAATAGGCGCAATCGTATCGCCTCGGGGTTTACACCATTCGCTTTTACAGTGTCTGCATACTGCACAAACACTGACAGATGTAGGTTAGGGTCGTCAGTAGGAGATCAAGAAAATTGGTTCTGCTGAACGGCGGATAAAAGTGAAGGTTTCAGCTCGAAATCGTTTCGAGCAATAGCAGGAGCGGAAATGCTGTTGTGAGGTTCCGCTTGCGAAGGAACTGCGTAGTCCTTAAGAGCGCGAGGAGGATTTGGCACGTCAGCCATTGTCGATTCTTCGATAAATTCTGGTAACGGGATATCAGGAATTTTAGTCGGAGGAAGATTGTTGAGAGATCGGTATTCTTGAATTCGGCGTCTTAATCTTAAGTAACGCTCGATATCATTAATTTGTAGATGCAAAGGCTCGCTTCAAGAACGAGTGTTTGGCATACAACAGAGGGAAATATAAAAAGTTGTCCTAGTCTAGACAGCGTTGTTTTTAGAATACACTAGTGACTAAACTAAAGTCCCCGGCAATGGCGCCAAAAACTTGATGTGAGATTGACCTAATGTGTCTAACGGTATCTTAACTGCAAGTGCACAGTCTATCGCGGTAGTAATAAAAAGATGTCGAACCCACATGGACTTCGTAATCACTCTAGTGTTATGAAACAAGTTAGTTTAGCTAAGGCGGAAATTGTCACGTTTGGTTTTTAGAAGTTTAAAACTAAAGGAGAAACTAAATTCAATTAAAAGAATTATAATATTAAAGTGGTCAGAGTGTAATGTTTTGAACCTATGCGAATTAAATTGTGCCTAAGCATATAAAAATATTTAACTTAAATTGTTCTGTAGTACTTATCAGTTTAAAAACCCTCGATTCACACTCTCGTGGTCTTACCTCGGATCATACTCCTAAAGCCAAATGTCTGCTCTCGCTAGCCCATAAGTGTTTAGAAAGCATCTTTTTGAAAACTAAATAAATCTAATTCGTTTTAAAGCGCTCTTGCTGTATTTAAATCGTATGTCTAACTTTAGCTATCCGGTTAAAACCTCACACTCTCGTGGTCTTGATTTCTCCCTATTTTACTTTCCTTACTCTCGTAACAAAAAGCTTAATTTTTAATTATAAAAAGTCACGGCCAGAAATTAAGTTAATTAAGGTTTTAGCTTAGAAATACATTAATTCATTCGGTTATTTCATCACACCCCGACTACGGGTATTTAGCTACTCATAATGCTCGGAATTAAAATGCGGGAAATAAAATTAGAAAACAATAACACATGCATTATAAATAAAGAACAGAAATTTAACATAAATAAATTGCAATTATATTGAATACGATAAAAAACCTGAAAAGCAATAATATCCTAGATCCTTCTTCCACAAGCCGGTAAGATCGGAACGTCGGAATGAAAATTAAATAAACAAAATGCTAAGGCTTGAAAGAAATCCTAACTACAATAGCAATTTCCTGATGTTGGAAATGCTATTAAAGGTTCTGAAAGGAAAGGGAATAACAAGAACAAAATAAAATTAGAAAATAGAATCGGGTTTTAAATCGGCAGAGCTTCTGTAATAATTTTCGGAACTGAACTCTCTAATTTCTTCTTTGAAGTCCAAGCTATTTATAGAGAATGAATACAGTTGGGATTATATTTCATGTTGCTAGATTCTTGGCTTGCTGAGAAAAATAAGGAGAAGGTGGTCTTGGTCGTTGGAGAAAAATAAGGCACACATGCATGCTTCGTTACTTGACCACGTACTGCACGTTCAAAATAACTAATAAAATGCTTGTTACCGTCGTGGCTGGTGTGTTATGTGCATATTCCATGAAATAGCGCGTTACGGTCGTGGCCAATGCATGACGGTCGTAACACACTTCTGAAGTGTCTTACGGTTGTGGCAAGGGTGTGACGACCGTAATAGCAGCAAATTTTGGATTTTTGACAGATTTATCTTTTCTCTTCTGGTCTTGGGCGTAATCTTGTACATTTCATGTTTCTTTCTAGTTTGAGCTAAGATATGTTGTACCTGCATAAAATCATACAAAACTCGGAGTATTCGGGAGTTAATCGAGTCAATACGATATAAAGCGGTTTAATTTCATAGTAAATATATGATACGATTTCTCGTTATCACCAGCACCATAATTCTTCCCCTTACCTGCCAAAGACGAATGGCGTTGTGGAGGCTGCTAACAAGAACATTAAGAAAATCATACATAATATGACGGTGACATACAAAGACTGGCATAAGATGTTACCATTTTCTCTTCATAGTTATCGCACCTCAGAATGAACATCGACAGGGGAAACACCCTACTCTCTGGTATATGTTATGGAGGTTGTCCTGCCTATTGAAGTCCAAATCCCTTCTTTGAGAATCATGAAGGAGGCAGGTTTGAATGAAGATGATTGGATCCAGACTCGACTTGATCAACTGAATTTGATTGATGAGAAAAGGCTTACTGTAGTTTGTCATGGTCAAATGTATCAAAAATGGATGGTCAAGGCTTTCAACAAAAAGATCACCAAGTATATCAAGTCGGGGATCTAGTGATCAAGCGCATCATACTGTCGCAAGGTGATCCCAAGGGCAAATGGACTCCCACATATGAAGGGCCATTTTTGATCATAAGCATATCTTAAGGAGGATCCATGATCCTGACCACCATGGATGGCGACGGCCTTCCTCACCCTGTTAATGCAGACATAGTGAAAAGGTACTATGTATGATTAAAGACTCGCTAGGTTGACTGGAGTAGGAAAAAATAAGGGCATCCCGTTGAACCAATAGGGTTCGGGAAAAAATTAGGGATGAAAAGAAAAATATATGTACACCCGGCAAGCCGAAAACCTGAAAAGGCGGTTTGAGCAAAAAAGGATATCCCGCTGGACTGAAAACCCGAAAGGGCGGTCCAGGAAAAAGTTAGGGATTTTAAGCGTATCACTATGTCCCATTGGATCACCTTGCGACCATACTTTAGCATCAGCTATCAAGCTCAAAACGGCACTGATCAATCCAATCAGCTTCGGACAAGTAGCAAAGTGATGAGGCTCTCAAAGACATAGTGGCAATAGCAGAATTAAAACTCGATGGGATTATTACACATAGTTGTTTGCTTCTCTTTGTACACAATATTGTATAGCTTTCATTTTCACGGCGGCGTTCTCTTACTAGAGCGTCAACCTCCTTGTACAAAAACGCCTGTTATAGGCCAACTTCAAAATTAATACAAGTCATTTCTACACAAAAACTATTCATTTTCCTTTTTTGTTTTTTTTTGCAAAAACGTCCAATGATTTATTCTTGACATATGTGTTTGAATATGACTGCTATTCACAAATATTTGCATAAGAAACAGAAAGACACTTGCTTATGACTTAAGGAACGAGGCAAGATCTAAAAAAAAAGAAATAAAAAAACATGTCAATCCCGACAGTTACTCCTTCCAACAGGTACCGGGGAAGAGACAGCTTTGAAACAAAGTAACCATTACATGCGCCCTCGTGACGTCTATGTTCCCCGTAGAGTAGAAGCAACCAAAAGTTTTGACATCTGCTTCCCCAAATAAGAGTTAATTTCCCCAGCAAAGTTCCTTCAGAGAACCGATATCTATATCCCTCAGCCGAGTTTTATAATCGCAAACAGGTTATAAAGTTGTCTCCCCAACAGTGTTTATTTCTCCAGCTACAAAAGTTCATCCCTCGGCAGAGTCTATTTCCCCGAATCGGCAAAATCTTTCAGCAAGGCATCTCCTCTCACAAACAGAGTTATTCCCCTGCAGAGTTATTCTCAGGCAGAACCTCTCCCCGGCAGAATATTCGCAAACAGAAAGGAGTAACTCCCCAGCATAGACATCTCCATTCACCATCCCCAGCGGGAATGAAGGGTTCAACTTCCTAATGCTCTTCGGCAGCAGTCCGGGATTTATTTTCCCCGACTAAAAATTACCGCAATAGCATCCCATATTCATACATCACGGCATGCGCATACATATTGCATACAACACAATATCATTTATTTTGAGAACATCATCATGACACATATTCATACATCATGACATTGCATACGAATAACTCTTTACCTTTCAGGGAAAAGATTAAATCAACAAGCTACGTCTAACCAAGGACTATTCCAGGATTTTCCTCAGAAGGATGTCCTCACAAGATTTTCCCTGGGTCAGACAGGTCGACACTAAGATCTCTCTGATTACCATTCCAGTGGAAGAGGTTCCAAGACTTTCGTCTGGGTAAATTGAATCGATACTAAGATTCTCCTGATTACTATGCCAGTCAAAGTTAACCCAAGATTTTCCCTGGGCCAGATAGGTCGACACTAAGATCTCTCTGATTACTGTGCCAATGGAAGATGTACCAAGACTTTCGTATGGGTCAGTTGAATCGATACTAAGATTCTCCTGATTACTATGCCATTCAAAGTTAACCCATGATTTTCCCTAGGTCAGGCAGGTCGATACTAAGATCTCTCTGATTATTATGCCAATGGAAGATGTACCAAGACTTTCGTCTGGGTCAGTTGTATCGATACTAAGATTCTCCTGATTACTATGCTAGTCAAAGTTAACCCAAGATTTTCCATGGGTCAGACAGGTCGACACTAAGATCTCTCTGATTACTATACCAGTGGAAGATGTACCAAGACTTTCATCTGGGTCAGTTGAATCGCTACTAAGATTTTCCTGATTAATATGCCAGTCAAAGTTAACCTAAGATTTTCTCTGGATCAGCCAGATCGACAGTAATATCTCTCTGATTACTATGCCAGTAGTTGATATTCCAAGACTTCCATCTGGGTCAGTTGAATCTCTACTAAGATTTTCCTGATTACTATGCCAGTCAAAGTTAACCTAAGATTTTCCCTGGTTCAGACTGGTCGACACTAAGATCTCTCTGATTATTGCGCCAATGGAACATGTACCAAGACTTTCGTATGGGTCAGTTGAATTGCTACTAAGATCCTCTTGATTACTATGCCAGTCAAAGTTAATTCAAGGCATTTCCCGGGTTTAGTCAAATTGATACTAAGATTTATATCCCAGTTGAAGATAACTTGAGACCTTTCTCTGGTTCAGTCAAATCGATACTAAGATTTCCATTCAAGTTAAAGAAGCTATGAAGCTCAGAAATTGACCGGATAATAGTCAATCAATAATTCAAGATATTGTGAAGCCTGGAGTACGACCAGATAATAGTTTAATCTCATTTCCCCAGTAAGTCGCTGTGAAGCCTAGAGCACAACTAGATAGCTGCCAACCTTATTATCCTCAGCAAGTCATTGTGAAGCCTGGAGCACGACCAAATAACAGTTCACTTACATCTCTTCAATCAAGAGATGACTCCCCAGTAGAGTAATAGATAACTGAAGCTCCTAGACTCTATTCCCCAAGATAGAGACCAACATTCCTCAGCGGAGTCCTCCCTAACAACAGGAACAAGAATCCCCACAAAGGAATATCTCATGAAATCATCATTGTTCTGGATGGCATCTTTAAGCCCGCCTCCGACGACTCCCCGTCATATCTTTTGCATGGAATATTTAAGCCCATCTCCGACAATATTCTTTCATCTTCTCCAAATGGCACCTACAATCCCATTCCCAATATTACCTACACAATCAAGTATCATTTCAGACGAGTGCAAATTTTTGGGCACTCTAGTGTTCAATCATCTTCCACCTTCAGATCACGAAAGACAGACCAGCCAATCTACATCCTCAGGTTTAAGAAGATTGAATAGGGGCATCTGTTGTACCCCAAAATTTGCTCTCCCATTTCACTCAAGACATGCCCATTGAAATCCCAACCTGCCCTAGGATGACCAAGAATTGACCAGACAAATCCTCCTCCTAAGACAATAAGCCTCAAACTAGGGTTTCATTCCTCATCAACATGGTTGAGTTCCAAGGGTCCCAAATAGTCTCCATTGTCCTAATATGTCCTCAATATCATCCATGCCAAGTTTCATGCCTTGCACAACAAGTTTTCTCAATCAACTGCTCAAATGCCTGAAAATCAATTGTACTAGGTCAAAAGTCAACTATGGCCCAATTATAGTCAATCTTCAAGATTTTTCGTCAACATCAACATTTTGAAGTAATATCCATCATTTTATCAAGGTTTTATCATGATTCCTCAAGAAATGCTCCTAACTCAATAAAAGTAAAAAAATGGCAAATTAACGTTTCTATAGGAAAAGTCAACCAAACTTTGACCAGACATGACTTTCTCATTCTTTATCAGAAATTTTCCAACCAAGGCTCATCTTAAAGAGATTCCAATTCCATACAATTTCTCTTCAGCCCTCAAGTTCAAGAAATGCCTCAATCAAAAGATATAAGCTCGGACGTTATAGGTCCATTCAAAAAGTCAACAAAAACACCTTTTGGGTCAAAGCTCCTTACATGAACATGGAAGATCCAATTGAGATGAGACCAAATGGGTTGTTTAGAGGATGTCCTAAGCTTTCTAAAAAGTCTAAGAACACCCTCTTAGGGTTAAAAATGAGAAAGATATGCATTGTTAAAATTGACCAATTTTTGGAAATGTGCATGAAGCTAATATTGACCTAACTTGAATTTTTTCCAAATAGGCCCATGTTTTCATGCTTGCAACTTGTTCCTAACAAGGCACACGACCCTTGAGCTCACTCATATATTATTCCATTATTTTGATTATTTATTTTGAGTATTTATTCATTAAAAGTCAAAATTAAATAAAGAAATAATACAAAATATGTAAGATATGATTTTCAAATCTTTTCCTTATCAAATAATCATCAAAACATGCTGGAAAATCAAAGAAAAATCGTGGAGGAAGGAAAAGATTGGATTTGTTCCAAAAATAAGCAAAAATCACATAATTGAAAGGAGGATATTTTCTTATAAAATTATTGGATTCTTTCCACATTTGCAACCCTAATGAGATGCACTACATAAACACAAGAACCCTAGGTCAAAGAGGACGTGAAAAGCTGCCTCCACAAGTCCAGAAAAGTTCCAAATTTTTCATAAAAAAAGTGTCAATCAGATTCATAATTGCAGAGGGATTCAAAGCATCCCGAGGCTTGCAATTGATTGCTGGAGGTACTATGAAGCTACTTGCATCACTCTCAGACGCCAAAGCTCCAAGAATCATCACCTACATCATCACAGTTTGCTACATATTTTTTAAATTTATATCCGTGTATTCTTGCATTATTAATCTATTTTGTTTGCATATTTGTGTTTGTGTGGATGCATAGAAAGTTTCTGTATAGTTGAATTCGTGTTTAGATGCAGGATTTGTGATATGCCATTGTTAGGGTTTAGAGTTTCGTTTTAGGACTTTTCATTTCAGGAAAAATCACAGCCCAAGATGAACACCATTGCACTCAAGAGATCAAACCCAATTGATCTATGTAATTAGATTTGATTTATCTCGCCTAGTGTTGATTTTTGAGATTTGCAGGTTTATAGTTACATCATACGTCCGTAGGTAAAAGTCATGTCTAAAATGATAGTTCCTTTGGAGAAGATGATGCTGTGTTCAAATCTGGTTGGACTGTTTGAATCTCGCGCGTGTTTTGTTATATCACTGACTCATTATGGTATATAATATATTATTTGTATTTTGTATAACAAAGAACCAAGCGTCCCAGTGGTAAGAAGGAAGGGTTATAAGGCGTTGTGTGTGGGAGGTCAGGGGTTCGATCCCTGCCTCCTACATGTTATTTTTCTTAACACTTGTTTGCAGATTCCATGACTTCATTCCAAGCGCGCATTCCATAGATCTCCAGATCATCACCCTTGGATCGTTCCTTGGCAAGATCTCACGCTTCCAGGCTGCATCTCCATGGTGGACATCCCAGCAAGCCTCCCACGGAATCCAACGCTTGCTATGGGCCAACCATACTTGGGCTTGGCAGAATTCAGCAACAACACCCTCTAATATGGGCCTACAACCCCCTCAGGCGTAACTCTAATTTTTTCTAGTTTTTTTTATTTATTATCATTATTTAGTTTAACTATTTTTTATTAATCAATTTTTTTTCATAAAAAAAATCATAAAATTAAATAATCACAAAAAAAAATAGGATTTAGTTTTATTTTTAATAAATTAATTTTTTGCAAATTAATAATTTTAATTAACTTTAAATTTGTTTCATTAATTAAAATTAATTAGGAAAAATTAGGTCAAAATTCAATTCTTTTTCTCATAAAATCCTAAAATATTTTTAATAATCAAATTGATTTTTAGGGTTTTTGAACCATTTTTCCATTAATTCACGCGCGTAATTATTTTTGCCGTACGATTAATTTTTACTATTGATGTAACTGCGCCCGGTTTGTAATAGCTTAATTAGGTTTTTTTCAATTCCGTGTTTTTACTTTTCAGTCATTGATTATGTAATTGCACTAAAGCCTTGTAATAATTAGGAACTTTATTTTTTCCGCAATTTATTTTCCCGCATGATAAACTTCTTAGGTGAATGGTTAATAGGGTTGCATGAAAGATAATGATTAATTGAACCTAGATAACCCTAATTGCGCAAGATAAAATATCCGAAAAAAGCACACTACTGCACACTTGCACCCTTAGGGTATACCTCACTCGGTTGCCTTCGAATTCCGGTTACAATTCTCAAAATGTGATAATTATTAGTGGTTGTCCTTAAGTCTAGAGATCACTAGTCCCTCGATGACCCTCTCGACTGTTGCCTCGGTATAAAAGTGATCTTAGGGCTTTAGGATAATTACTAAGAGATCTTGCCTTGTTGCCTTAGTGACCGTACGTCCCTTTTGATAGTCCCTCAAGCATCCAAAGACTAGGGATACCTACTCACTAATAGTAGGATAGCCTTGTCTAAAGGATAGGAGGAAAAGAATAAACTTTTTTTGAGTAGGTAGATAATTGTTAGGTACTTGCTCAAACAATTCTTTTTACACACCACACTTTCAAAATACTTTTCAAACAAAGTTCTCAAAACAATTTATCACACTCTTGAGGACTGATACAAGAGTTACCATAAAGTGAATTGATGCACTAAGGCAATTTTCAAAGCTTTTCAAACACACAAACAAAATAAACTTTAGAAAATGAGCAAGTACCTAAGAGCCCATGGAAAACCATGGATGGAAAGGGTGCTAACACCTTTCCTTTCCATAATCTACCCCCTTACTCAGAAATCTCGAGAAAAGGTCTTTTCTGTTCTTTTCACCCTTTCCTTTTTGGATAAAAGAAAATTCGGTGGCGACTCTTGCTTACCGCAACATTTGCAAACAAAAAACGCAAACCAGTATTAACAGTCAGTTCTGCCACCGTATGACATCCAGAAAGCCATATTGTTTTCCCCAGGAAGCCATAATGTTTTCCCCAGGAAGTTATTTTTTCAAGTCTCCATAACAGCAAATAGCAGGTATCTTTATTTGAACAACTCGTATTTCCCCATAAAAGTCGACGTTGCTTTTCTTTACTATCTTCTCTATGAGTGGATAGTTAGTCGTTCAATATAATAGGGACAATTTGTTAAGAAATATTTGTAAGTGGTAGTCTCTTTATTTGAGACAGCTTATACATTACCTTTTCCAGGCAGAATGCCTTGGTTAAAGAAGAAGTTGAGACCCGTTCTAGGTGAAACGCCAGAACTTTGGAGAAAACTTGTTATCTTTTTGCTACCTTCAGTGAACGTTGGTAGTTCATCATCAGTGAACGGTGATGCTTTGATATATTCTCTTTCTACCTTCATTGAAAGTTGGTAGGTCACCTTTAGTGATAGTTGGTGTTTGTTATCTTTTTGCTACCCTCAGTGAACGTTGGTAGTTCATCGTCAGTGAACGGAGATGCTTTGATATATTATCTTTCTACCTTCAATGAAAGTTGGTAGGTCACCTTCAGTGAAAGTTGGTGCTTGTTATCTTTTTGCTGCCCTCAGTGAATGTTGGTAGTTCATCGTTAGTGAACGGCGATGCTATGATATATTCTCTTTCTACCTTCAGTGAAAGTTGGTAGGTCACCTTCAATGAAAGTTGGTGCTTGTTATCTTTTTGCTACCTTCAGTGAACGTTGGTAGTTCATCGTCACTGAACGGCGATGCTATGATATATTCTCTTTCTACCTTCAGTGAAAGTTGGTAGGTCACCTTCACTGAATGTTGGTGTTTGTTATCTTTTTGCTACCTTCAGTAAACGTTGGTAGTTCATCATCAGTGAACGATGATGCTATGATATATTCTCTTTCTACCTTCAGTGAAAGTTGGTAGGTCACCTTCAGTGAAAGTTGGTGCTTGTTATCTTTGTTCTACCTTCAGTGAACGTTGGTAGTTCATCATTAGTAAACATCAGTGTTGTTATTTCTTTCCTCTTTCTACCCTCAATGAGCGTTGGTAGTTTCACCTTCAGTAAAAGTTGGTGTATCCTTTGACTTTTTATCATCCTCTATAAGTCGGGTCTTTTGATCCACCAGAGATTTATTTTCCTGGTCGGGTTTCTCTTTTGTTTCTTTATTTTGTTACATCCCCGGTGGTGATTTGCGTCCCTTTGAATTTGACCATGTGCATTCATATCATAAGCATTGCATGGCATCTTAGGGTCAAAAGTAGGGTTTGTTTTATATTTAAGTATCTTCGATCGTGTTGACACAAAGATTTTTAACCTTCGTATCTCCGGATAGAAGAAACTTAAATAAGGGCAGTTGTTGTACCCCAATTTTTGCCCCTAAGATTCCTTCATCATACCATGTTAATTCAATCACAACAAGATCACATTAGGGCTTTTGGTTATTCTCCCTATCTTTAGTTTTTCTCTTTGAGGAATCACCAAGCACCTTGACTTTTTTTCTTTTGTGATCATGGATATTTTGACTTGATTTTATTTCTAATTGATAAAATGCAATATTGGATGGTCTTACTTGTTAATAATGTAGGTAAAGGCAATGTGGCTTAGAAAGTTAATCTATGGGTTCATGAGTTTATTTCCATGTCTTAGTCAATAAAGCTCGAGAAATTCAAACCTCACTATTGAAGTTGTTTTGGAAGAAATGGCATGGCAAAGTTTATTTTGGTTCATCACATCTCAAAGTTATCAAATTGATTCAAAGGTACAAAGGGTTGATGGAAGAAGTTGTCATGATTGGACAAGGTCTTGTTCCCATTGATCACAAGTGCATATTTCTCTAAATTCTCAAGATATGGAAGTGGTTTTGATTTCTATGAGTTTTCATTATCATCCTCAATAAATTCTATTTACAAAGCAAGAGTGTTGGTACAAGAAGGATGGTCAAAATTGTCAAAGTTCCTCAAAGCATTTTCTTGGTCTAGGAGCTAGGGTTTTGAACTTCAAAGAAGTTTATATTGCTCATCTTTTGGTATTTTTGAGTGATTTCAAAAACATCCTTCTCTTTAAAGGGTCATTAACAAATCACTTCAAAAGTTTCAAGGAGTTTTCATGTGGAATAAACTTGACGATGAAGAAAGATTACAAGTCCTCCAGATGAACCCCCAATTTTCCATGTGGGACTTCAAATGATCATAACCTGAACAATTTTTATCACCTTAAGCCCACTCTTTTCCCACAATGATCTTGAGGATGTGAAATTTATTACATATTTTATATGCAAAGTGATAAAATGGATGGAAGATGCCCGAAGGATGCAAAATATTATAGGTCATTTCATGATTTTTTGCCAACTTCAACAATTCATAACTCTCTCAATTTTTGGAGATTCTGAATGGTTCAAGTTTCAAAATGTCATTCAAGAGGTCTATTTCATTCCATCGTTTTTGGTAAAGAACAAAACCCAAGTGGAAGGCCATGTTTGAATGCAAAACATTATAGGTCACTTTTGAAGAAAAATTTGAAATATTTCTAAGTATGGAAAGTCAACCCTTCTTCTCCAACTTTGACTCAATGCAACTTTCAGCTCAAGCATCCATTTGATTCCATTATTTTTCCATTGCAAAGCTTGTAACCTCATCTTTCTAAAGCATCAAGAATCATGTCCTAAGACCCCTTGAGCTGAAAATGCCATTGTTTTGAAATTGGTAGCTTGAAACTGAAGTTTCATCACAAGTCAGATTTTGAAATCTTTGTTTTGGCTTCTAATCACAAGTTTTCCACGCGTTTTTACTTCTAATCATGTTTAGCAACTTTTCAAAGGTGTTTAGCATCATGAAACGCACGATTTGGCTGAGTTTTGATTCTAAAAAAGTCACACTTTGTTCATGCTGCAGATCCCCCACGATTTCCCTCCAAAGTTCATCATTTCACACGCTTGAGGATCCCATTTATTCTCCTATTAATAGAGGGTAATCCCCCATTCATTTCCTCAAGCTTGGATAGCCAGAATCACCCTGCCAAACTTGTTCTATAACTTAATTTTCTGTAACTTCGTAATCAGTGTTTAATCCTTTTTTTAATCCAATTTCTCTATCAATTCACCTTCCTTGATCTTCCCTGAAGCTAACTATACAATTACCTTCAAGAATCGTGCCCTATATTGCTCCATAGATGTCCAGTTTCAGAGCTCTGCAACTCAACTTTAATAGGTAGATTTCTCCATCAATTCTTCAAAACTTTGATATCATTGTGATGCTCTCATTTCCCTGGTTCTAGTCGCAACACTTGCTTTTATCTGGAAACACGTTTTGACCATGAAATTTCAAATCCCTTTTCAAAAATTTCCTTCCAAATTGCTTGAGCTACAATTTATATAAATTTATCGCGAAGGTGTGGTTGTCTTCGTCTTGAAGAGACGAAGCGAATGGCATAGGTATGAGCTTCTGATTTTACAGTTTGAGAGACCTGCAATTCATGTTGGCTGGAGGTTGAATATGACCAACATCTCATCTTCTAACCAATGAAGGCGCACCACTTGTTTTTTTTTTATTTCTGATTTAATAAGTGATCCAGCGTTTTATTCACTAATGACCGTGATATGCACAACACGCCAGATCCCATGGATTTGATTACTAACGTTTTTTGACTCTCATCCATTGGTCCACATCTTTTTGGTTTTTATTTTATTTTCTGATATTTATATTTAATTATTTTAAACTTCAAAAATTCATAGAAAATTCATTTTTAGTCCAAAAAATCTGAAAAAATTATGAAAAATATTTTTGATTATTCTCTTTCTGATTTTTATTTTTTTCAAAATTTTATTGTGTTTTGATATTTTTTATAAAATTTCACTTTATTTGATTTGTTTTAAATGTTTAAAAATATTTTTATACATTTTTAAATTCTGAAAAAATTATGGAAGGATCCAATAATATTGTGCCAAATATTAGTGACCTTATTAATTTTTTTTTATTTCTGAATTTATTATTATTTTTTATCATTTTTGGTTTATTCTACTTATTTCTTTTAATTTTAAAAATAGTTTCTGACTTTAAAAAATTACCAAATATTTTATAAAAATATTTGAGTCCTTTTCTGATTTTTCTATGTTCTTACTTTTTATTTCTTGATTAATTTGAACATAGTTGATGTTTTTCTCTTTTATTTCTATTTTAAAATATTCTAAAACCTTTTTTAATGTATATATTAAATGCAATATTATTTTGTGATTATTTTCTGGCTGATCTTGGGTTAAATTTTTTATTATGAACTTTGTTAACATCATCGGATCCATGGAGTTGAGTCTAACTCCATAAAATGGATGAATGACTTTAATAATAGTTTAATTAAAATTTAATTCAAATGTAGTTTGTATTCTTTCCCATCCCTCTTCATCTCATCCCATTCTTATTGCACTAAGTGTTATTGGAGCATGATCTCTATATCATGTCTCAAAACAAATGGTGCATAAATTTCTATTGACCGACCTCTAAATAGGTGCGACTTCTATATAAGTCCACTTACGATTTCTTAACATATCGCTAAATTTTCTACCGATTCGAATAAATGATCATTCGTGGCCCAAACCTATATTTGCGAGCCCAAGTATGTTAATTTGATTCCTTTGATCTAATAACTTTGAGATTCATTGTGTGGAGGCTTTGGTTCTACCAATCCTCTAATGGATCTACAACACTTTTGGTCAACGTGGATCATTTAAACATTGTTGATCATTAAATGGTTCTTGTGAGGATTCCAAATGGATGATATACTTGACAAAAAGCAAATGAAACTTATTGTATGGAGGCTTTGGTTCTACCAATCCTCTAATGAGTTCCAAATGCAAGTTTCAAGATGGTCATCCAACTAACCACTAATTATTAATTTGTTTCATTTTATGCTTTTATTTTGTATGCTTTATGTACCATTTATTTTAAGCATTACATTTCATGTATTTGTATTTTACTCACTTAAGCATTTATATCCTTGTTATTTTTGTTTTGATCACTTGAGCCTTTCTTTTCTTTTTCAAGACACCTAATAATCAACATGAACCCTAAAAAAGGCTTTAATGATACTTGGACTATTTGGTTACTATCCTTGGCATTATGGAGTATTAGACTTCTTGGACTTAGGATTAGAAACCTTGGTCTATGTTGGAGACCTTGTGACCTTAATTAATATTTTGTCTGGAGTTCTTGAGGTTTACTTCAAGACATTGGGTTGTTTGTTTATTTTGTGTGCAGGTTATTTTGATTACATTCTTTGTTTGTAATCTGGAATTCACCCGTATAGAGTCGTTACTCTGCCTAATTTTTGTGAAAACTTAATACACTTGAAGTTTGGTTCTCTCAAGAGGTCTAGTATATGTGCTTGTTTGGTTTTAATCCAAGAAATAGGAATTCTATCTTGACTCATAATGTCAAATATTGGCTTCTTGTTGGTTAGATGGTTCTTATCCCTAACTTTTACCTTATGCTTTAGGATAGTCTCTTAGGTCCATGCATTTTCAAAACCTTTTCATAAATAAAATTCAATCAACTTAATAATACCTTGACATTTTTTTGTGAGAAGACTAAAAGTCAATCAATCTCATTTCAAACCATTTTGCCATTTTGGCTCTTATCTTTAAAACTTTTATCAAAATATTGGACTCTTGTCAATCCTTGTAGTGATGTAAACAACTATACTTCTACAATATGTAGTGAAGAGAGATTTTTTCCACTTGGGTGTTGAGTTAGGCATTGTTGATTTTAAAAACCCAAGCCATATCCTCCACTTTGAGATGATGCAAATTCTCCTTTCTCGTGATTGTGGGTAGTAAATATGTTTTCCACGCGGACAATGACAATGATGTCTTATCTCATAAAATTAACCAACACGCTTGTGTTTTAAAAAATTTTAAATAGGAACTACGTGTACCCTAATCCCCTATTGTACGAAAGGTGGTACGTAGGCACTAAAGGTTCGCAACCGCGTCGGGTGCAAAAATCATACAAAATATATTTCTTTTCTCACCTCCACCATCTATTTTACATACAACATTTTATAGCCAAAATATACAGATTTTTCAAAGAGGTTCTTGCGGAGTACCATAGATGTTTAGGGTGATAATACCTTCCCTTTGAATAACTAACCCCCTTACCTTGAATCTTTCCCCCTCTTTTTGGGTTACTCTCTCTTTTCCCAATCCTTTGGAACCAATAAAGCACGGCGGCAATTTTTATTTTGATTTGTATAAGTCTAGTCAATCCAATGGCTTAGTCTTAAACATTTTTACCGTTACACCAGGTATAGGATCTATAAGTAAATAAACCCAAACAACCCTTTAAAAGTAAAGCATGCAAGTCAAACAATGAAAGCATTTAAATTTGAACTAGCTCTAAAGGTAACCCCATTTTTTATTTTCTCCAGCAGAGTCGCCAGTTCTGTAATATGGTGGGTGTACTGAATTTTGGTTTTGCGTTTTATCGCAAATGTTGCGGATAGCAAGAATCACCATCGAATTTTATTTTATCCAATAAAGGAAAAGGTGAAAAGAACAGAAAAGACCTTTGAGAATTTTCTGAGTTCAGGGGGTAGGTTATGAAAAGGGAAGGTGTTATCACCCTTTTCATCCGTAATTATCTATGGGCTCTTAAACATTAGCTCACTTTGAAAAATGATTTTTGTTTGTGTGTTTTAAAAATATTTTGAAAATGTCTAAGTGCGTCAAACTTTATAATGATTCTCGTATCATTGAGAACGCATACAAAGTGTTTGTTTTGAAAATATTTTTAGGAAAGAAGTGTTTTGTGTGAAAAATGTTTTTTGTTTGTGAGAAGGCGACTAAGAACTATCTACCTACTTAAAAGTCTTTGTTCTTTTCCTCATTCTTTAGATAGTGTTATCTCACCATTAGTTAGTAGGAAGCCCTATCATTGGATGTTTGAGGGACATGCGTGGGTCATCGTACATTCATAAAGGTAACTCGTAGAGTGCTTTAGCAATTTTTCATAAGGGACTAAGATCGCTTACTGAAGGCAACATCAAAGGGTCGTTGAGGGACTACGATCTTTTAACCGAGGGTCTTTACTAAAGCATCCCACATTCGAGGGACATGACTATTTTTATCTGAAGCAACAAGTGGGGTCACCCTAGAGGTGCGTGTGTGAATAGTGTTTTGGTTTAGTTATTTTATCTTGCGATTATGGTTATCTAGTGTTTTGTTTTAGATCTTGCCATAAAATCCTATTAAAACTAACAATAATAAGGAAAGCAGTAAATTGAAAAAATTAAATGTCCTACGCTATTACAATGCTTCGGAAATGGGGGTATAAGTTTTATGAACGGGGATGAGTCGAACTGACAGTAAGATTAAAATTCTAAATAAGCAATCAATACAACCCAATCGAATTAAAAATAAACAAATAATTAAACTAAAACAATCTATTTAATAAAATTAATTTGTAAAATAATTAATAATATAAAAGTAATATTTTTTAGTTTAATTATTTAGTTTAAAAGTGTTTATATTTTTTTTTTCATTTTTTAATTGATAGATGTTGTACCCCAAAATTTTCCCTCTCATTTTATCAAGATTTTCCTTACAAGATTCTTTGGATTCCAGACAGGATTAGGGTTTGCTCAGCTCAAGACATCTCCTTGCACTATTGACCTGAATTTAGGGTTTGAGTTTGCACAGGGATTTTTGGACTTCCAATGCTCAATGTGACTTTCATACTTCATGTTGGACTTATAAGATTTCCCATACCAACTTTCAAGCTTTGAATCAAATTTTTGCCCAATCAATTGGACAGTTGACCTAAAAATCAACTGTATTGGGGAAAAAGTCAATTGTGGCCAATTTACAGTCAAACCTCATAATTATTTATCCACATCAACATTATAGACTCATATGAACCATTTTATCAAGTTTGGACCACAACTCCTCAAGAAATTTGATCAGATCATCAAAAGGGCAAAATAGTCATTTTTAGGGTTTTGACTGCAGAAGGGCAATTTTTTATTTTTAACCTGGCCAATGGAAAATTGGGTTCAATCATGGATTTAAGGACTCAATGACATCATCTTGACCTAATCACAAGGTTCAAAAGATCTCAAATGCATTGGATTGACAGATGAATTTTCCAGTCAACTGATCAAAAATCAACTATACACTGAAAAGTCAAACTTTGACTTTTTGGTCAAAATCAAGTGCCAAGGATCATTTTACATCAATATGTGTCAAAACATGAAACTTTTTCACCAAGAAACTCAAATTTCAAAATTAGGGTTTAAAATGGAAAATTTTCATAACTTAGAAATTTTCTAAGTTATGAAAATTTCTTATTTTTTCCCAACTTTACCCAACATTTTCACCATGATGCAATTGGATTCAAAGAAAACTTACAACATGAAAGTTGTAGTCCTCCACAAAATCTATAACTTTTATTCACAAAGTTTTCCCAAAAGATGCTTGGTTCATAAGTTATGATTTTATGAACAAGGGTCCAAAACTTTTCTAACTTAGTGAAATTTTGCCCTAGTTTAGGCAGGATTTTGACCTATCTTCATGGCAATTTTTCACATAGTTACAAGTGGTATCTCAAAATGCATTTCAAATATGGATTATATATCATGTTACAAGCTTTCCAAAATGTCAAAGAACTCTCCAAGATCATTTGTGGATAGGGAGAATCGAAGGTTTGAAAATGGCAAATCATCACTTTTGGCCAAAGCATTTTTCACATTGCTACAAGTTGCAAAATCTGTCCAAACCTTGATTGTACTTGGTTTACAGGTTCTAAACCTTTCTAAACTCATAAATTAAATGCAAATACATTGGATTAAGGCTTTATTCTGAGCTTTAGAGTATTGTACAAAGAATTAATCCATTTTTGGCAAAAAGGTAGCATTGCCACTTTGATAAAGAATGCTTTATGTCAAATTGTATTTCTTGAGCCATGGACCAAAGTTCTTGCAGCAAACAACATCCACAAACTTAGGGCAAGGTACACCAACTATGTGCAACTAAGAAGGAGGCCTGTACAGGCTCTTGAGCATTATCATTTCACTTTTGCTTCAAAAGCAAGAAAGTGTGCAAAAGGTCAACAACTCTTCAATCTGATATAACCAAGTGTTGTATTCATTTCAAACAACTTCAGCACATCACACCAAGCCAGAAACACGAGCCCTAAGCCTCTCAAACACCCTCTAACACCAAAACTTCATTTCTGCCCAAAACAGGGCAGGTTCTGCAAATCACAAGCCAAATAAAAATCCACTTGTGCGTTTTGCTTGAAACTAGTTCCAACACACTCCATACAACATACCTAAACTATCCCAACCATTCTCAAGCCACTATAACTCCATTTTCACACTTCACCATTTTTGCTTTGAAGCTTTGTAGGTTGAGTTCTACAAGCATATTCAGGCCATTTCAAAGCAAGCCAAGCATTGGGGAAGGTCAAAGGAACATCAAACAAGCTCAAAAGAACCTCAGGTCTCACTGAAACTTGCTGCATTGCCATACTCGAACTTGACTGAAACAGGTAAATTTCAAACTTCTATCTCTCTATTTAAGAATCATTAGGCTTAGGTTTGTGAAGCAAAAATGTAGTCCTCATTGTCCTTGAGCTGTACATATGCATATAATTCATTTATGTAAACTGAGCTAGGAGTATTTGATAGTTGAACTTTATGAAAAAACTAGGTCAAGATTTAGGGCCAATGAAATTCTCTCTAGTCTTTGAGAGTTAGATCAAGTTTTTTACATGATTAGAATCTTGGTTTAATGCTTTATAACTTTCATGTTGCAAGTTTTTATTTTTAAGCACAAATGCAGGAGATACGAGTTTGAACCATGGCGCGTGTTTTGCTTCTGTCTCAAGGACAGGGATGAAGGCCACTTGGGCTGGGCCTGCCTTTGTCCTACTTTTTGCACCCCCATGCTTGCTCTTTACACCCCCTTGGCCCATTGTTTTTATTTTTTCATATTTTCCATTTCTATTTTCATTTCTGACTTTTTATTTATTTTTCTAAATATTTAAAATCACAAAAAATATTCTCTTAATTTTTCACATTTTATTTTATTATTTTTATTATTTTTTGGACATAGAAATAGTTTATTAAATAATATATACTTTTATTTTCTTAAAATAAATTTATAAATAATATAAAAATATTGTATATTTTTATTTTTTTTATTTATACATATAAAATAATATTTTCTCACATATTTTATTTTTTTAAATATTTTTGTGAATATTTTTATTTATTTTCTTTGTACACAAATGAATAAATAAATAATATATATATTTTCATAAAACAAAAATTAGGGCTTCTTCACCCTTTCCAAAAAAATAATCATTAATATTTTTAATATTTTTAGGACATAAATAAATTTATTTTTACATACATAAAAATAAATACAAAAACATTTTTGCATATTTATATTTAATTGCATATTTAAATATTGTCAATTTATTATTTGTACAATGATTTCAATTTGGTTGTAATAGTTGAATTAGGGTTTTATTTTTGTGCAAATATCCGCCTAATCAAACTTGTATCCCCCTCGCCATAATAATGTTGTAATAGTCGTAGATTTACTTTTACGCATTTTTATAGCTTTCAAATATGCGTGATAGTAAGATTAGGGTTTGTATGCAAAAAACCAAAATCAAACAGATAGCTTGACTAAACACAAGACAAAAATGCATGAAAAATGACAACACAATGCACACAAGCACCCCTAGGGTTTCATCCACTTGTTTCCTTAAAAACATGGCCATGGTATGCATGCTAGGTATTTTGGCAAAACAAAATCAAAACAAAAAGATCATAGTCCCTCGATGACGCTATCTTGGTTGCCTATACAAAAATGATCTAGACCATCAAAGAATTTGCTAAGATACTTGGTAACATTGTTATCATGGTCATACGATGACCCACGCCTGTCCCGTTTAACATCCAAAGATAGGGTTGTTTACCAAATGCAATGGTAAAACAACAATTTCAAAGGGTTTAAAATGTGTAGGAAAGGTCTTTGAGTAGGGTAGACAACTCCTAGTTACTTGATCAAACTTGAAAACATCCTTGCTATTTTCAAAAACACACAACACAATTTCAAAACATTTTCCTAAAACAAACTTTCAAACATTGAAACATTTTTCAAAATACAAACACCTTTGTATACATTCAAACAAGAATCATTACAAAGGTTGCCTAAACAAAGGCCTCTTTTCAAAATAATTTCAAAACCACACAAAAAAGCACCATTTCAAACAATTGAAAAGCAAAAGCAAGTGATCTAAAACAAGTAACTAAGAGCCCATGGAAAACCATGGATGAAAAGGGTGCTAGAACCTTCCCTTTTCATAATCTACCCCATGAACCCAAAAACAATCTCAAAGGTCTTTCCTGTGCTTTTTGACCTTTCCTTTGGATAAAATAAAAAGTCGGTGGCGACTCTTGCTAAACCGAAACATTTGCGAACAAAAACGCAAAACCTCAAGTCAGCTCTCCCACCGCATCACAGAACTGGCGACTCTGCTGGGGAACTGAGAATGATATAAAAGTGGGGTTACCTTAGGGTTTTAGATCACCTTTACATGCTTATCTTGCTTGACTTGATGGCTTTACATTTGGTTCTATTGTTTGGGTTTGAATCCTCTACCCGGATTTGGGAAACATTCATAAGTAAATAGCAATACGTTATGGAAACTGTGCGGGGTATACCGACATGGTTAAATCAATAGCTATGTTAGTGCGACATATTTGTGGGTACTGGTAGCCTTTGAGTTAATCAAAGAGAATACGGGGCCGCTGAGTGATGCCATGAAGCACTAATGGACTTTTAGAACCTTTACTTGACCAACATGGCCTTTTTTAGGGGTAGTGAGATGACCGGCTTTGGTGCAGTCCGAAGTTGGTAGATACTCGATACTGCACTCATTGAGGGTTATTTTCTTGGAATATTTCGGTCGCCAGTAAAGTGGCTAAACTGAAACAATGAACACAGAAAATAATCCAGTGATATTGAGCTCCTTAGAACCCGGTTACTATTTATAGGACAGGTTGAGCCAACTAAACTTCAAGAGGGTACTTACCTATGAAACCCCATGCAAGCCTGAAACTAGGAACTTATGTGATTTGTTTGTACATATATACTTGTGCATAACATCATAACATCATGAAGCATTATATGCATCCACTAACCATTTCAAGGATTTGGATCTTCATCTTTGTTCCTATTTTGTAGGTAATGGATTCACTTCACAGGAAAACAATTCAAGTCAACCTTGTGAGAATTCCTCCTCAACTCAAGGAGCTAGCTTCAAGGATTCCTGAGAATTCTCCATTCACCGAGAGGCATGGTCGTCTTCTCAACTTAGTCAACACCAACACTGAGGAGGACATGGTGAAAGTTCTCTTCCAGTTCTTTGACCCCCTACACTACTGCTTCACATTTCCTGATTACCAGCTTGTGCCTACTTTGGAGAAATTTTCTCAACTCCTGAGGATTCCTATTCTCCGTCAACTACCCTACAATGGTACGGAAAGAGATCCAAAGCCTGAAGATGTTGCTCAAGCCCTACACTTGCAACCATTTGATGTTAAAGGTCATTGGGAAACCAGAAGTGGTGTCAAGGGTTTCTTGGCAAAGTTCTTGTTTGAGAAAGCTCAAGAATGCTGGAATTCATTGGACTTACAAGCTTTTTAGGATATTGTGGCTCTTCTCATCTATGGGTTGGTCTTGTTCCCAAACCCTGACCAGCTTATAGATGTCAGTGTTGTCAAAATCTTCATGGCTCGCAACCCGGTGCCTACATTGCTTGGGGATATCCTCCACTCATTTTACACTCGAACAATGAGGAAAAGAGGTGTTCTCATGTGATGTACTCCTCTTCTAGCAAGGTGGTTTATTTCTCACCTTCCCCAATCAGTTTTGAAGAATGAACAAGGTTTGAGGTGGTCACAACGATTGATGACTCTTACATATTCAGATGTTCATTGGTGTTCTCGATCCAGAGAAAATGTTATCATCATTGATCGTTGTGGGGAATTACCTAATGTCCCTCTACTTGGAATTAGGGGAGGCATTACCAACAACAATTGCTTGGCTCTGATACAGTTTTGGTATGCCCGAAGGGATGGCCCACATGACATGCTGATTCCATACTTAGTTTTTGACTTCGAAAGCGACGATCAAGGACTTCGACAAAGGTTCATCCGAGCTTGGAGGATGCCCAACAAGGTGAACAGTAAGACCTTAGGACACAAGAATTCCATCCATCTTGAGCCTTACCTCAAGTGGGTACGAACCCGTGCCCAAAGTCTTATGATGCCTTACCCCTACATTCTGCCTGTGATCAAAGAGCCTGTTATGGAAGGAGAGGTTCCATACACCCTCCTACATCCTGACATGTCAACATCACTTGAAGATTTGCAAAGGAGTTGGATACAGCTCAAGGGAGAGCGCGATACTTTTGAAGCCCAATTCTATGCCAGTGAGAATAAGGTTTTGGAACTTACTCGTCAACTTCACGAAGAGCAGACTCTCAACACCTACATTGCACCAAAGAGGATGCGTAACGTCTTTTTACATTAGAATTTTGTATTATTTTTCCCGTGGGGCATTGATGTACTAACAAATTCTATCTTATTAATATGATGTGTGTTCTTTTTTGTTTACAACAAATTTGAATTTCTGAATCCTTGAATGCATTACATGAATACATATCATTCATCATATGCATAAACAAGTCTTCACACTAGGTTTCCTTATCTCTCTGCTGTTTATTTCAGCAAGATGGATATTGAGCAGACGGTTAAAGACTTACAAGCGCAGAATTCTCAGTTTCAACAACTACTTCTGACCTTGGCAAAGGGGCAGGAGGAGCTCAAAACCTTGCTCGAAAAGGAAAAGGAGAAAAAGAAAAAGAAGAGGGTTGGTGTGGCTAACTTGGGTAGAAGATTTGAAGGTCAAGCTAAAAGGGTCATGGATTTTCCCTCAACATCTAATGAAGGGGTAGGAAAAGGAAAGGGAGTTGCAGTGCCAACTGAGTCTGAGGAAGAAGAAGAAGAAGAAGAGGATGAAGACTATTCTGAGCAGCAGTACCCTCCTGCAGGTGACAAGTACAAGAATCTTGAAGAGCGTCTGGCAGCTATGGAGGTACAGAGAGTGATTGGGATGGACTTTGAAGATCTAGGGCTGGTCTCTGGAATTGTCATTTCCCCTAAGTTTAAGGTGCCTATATTTTCTAAGTACGGTGGTTTGTCTTGTCCAAAGATGCATCTGCGATCTTACGTCAGAAAAGTTCAGCCGCATTCTTCTGACAAGGATCTATGGGTCCATTTCTTCCAAGACAGTCTTTCAGGGACGCGGTTGGATTGGTTTTACCAGCTAGAGAGGTCTGATGTGCATAATTGGGAGGATCTGGCAGCTGCCTTTTACAGATAGTATCAATATAATGTGGACTTAGCACCAACCTGTACTCAATAACAGAGTATGGGCATGGTCTCAAATGAAGGTTTCAAAGAGTATGCCCAGAAATGGGTAGACTTGGTGGGACGAGTACAACCACCTCTATCTGAGAGGGAGTTGGTTGATTTGTTCTTGGGTACACTGTCAGGTCACTTTTTCAATCACTTGATCGGAAGTTCGTCTGCGGGGTTCACCGAGTTAATTCTGACTGGTGAGAGAGTTGAAGCTGGAATCAAGAGCGGGAAAATTCAAAAGGATGCATCTGCTTCCGCTGCCATCAAAAAGACTTTTCCAGCAAAGAAAGAGGTCTCAGCTATCTACTCCCAAAGAAGTCAAGAAAGAGTTGAGCGTCGGCCAGTGGTGGGGGCTATAATGATTCAGAAGTCTGCAGTTGATCAGCCTAGAAACAATCAACCCAGAACCAACCAAGCGAGAGTGGAAAGGCCTGCACGATAATACACCCGGATAAACATGAAACCTGCTCAGGTTTTACCCCATCTCTTGAAGTTAAACCTTGTTAGTCTGAAAGAGGCCCCGAAGAATCCGAATACAACTTCTCCTTTCTACCATGCGAACGCCAAGTGTGCTTATCATTCAGACAGCCTGGGGCACGACACCAACAATTGTTGGGCCCTCAAGAATAAGATCTAGGATTTGATAGATGCTAAAGAAGTTGAATTCAACGCCCCTAAAAAGCCTAATGTGATCTCTGCTCCAATGCCAAAGCATGGCCACAATGCCCATGCTGTTGAAGAAGATCTTTTTGTTGCTACTGTTGATGATTTGATGACTCCGCTACCGATAATCAAGTTGAATTTGCTGAAGGCTGGGATTTTCCCAGGTTGTGAAGAAGATTGTTGCCTTTGTTCATCCTTACCGACCGACTGTCCGTTGTTGAAGTTAGGTATCCAGGTGCCTAATGGATAATCAAGAAATCCTTTTTGAAGATACTCCTATTACTTCGACTTCTGTCAATGATGTTTCGATAATTACCATATCCGCCAATCTTTCCAAGGTCTCTAAAAGACCTGTTAAGATTACATCTGATCCGAAGATTGTACCTTTGTAGATAACTATGTCGGGGCCTATCCCGTACAAGTCCAACAAATCAATACCGTGGAACTATGGGGGAGAGATCTTCTACCACGGTGTTAAACAAATTAAATTAACTGAAGAGAGTTCTGATGAAGAGACTTCCGACATTGGAAACATTGCTGGAACGAGTAAAATCACCCGCAGTGGAAGAATTTTCTCTCCGGAGATTGCGCCTCCAAAGGCAATCTTCGGACCTTCAACTGCTTCTAAGGTTACCCCTGTACCGGTCAATATATCTGCAAGAACTCCAATTATTGAAGAAGTTGTTACTCTTGTGGTTGTCCCATCTGCTACTACTGATGATAGAGGGAAAGGGATCCAAGAAGAGCCTGTCAGGACGAGGGCTTAGCCGTTGATCATCCCTGAAACCACTCAGAAAGAAATGGAAGAGATTTTGAAAATAATCAAGAAAAGCGATTATAATGTTGTGGAGCAACTGGGGAAAACCCCCTCAAAGATCTCAATGCTGGCCTTGTTGCTTTGTTCAGAGGCTCATGCTAAAGCCTGATCAGATTTTTGAAGACGGCCCACGTACCACAGGAAACCTCCACGGATCAGTTCCAGGAATGTGTAGCTAGCCTAACAGCAGACAATGGTCTAGGATTCTCCGATGCTGATCTTACAATCAAAGGGAGAAAACATAATGACGCTTTGCATGTCTTGGTGGAATGCAGAGGGACTACTCTGGCACACGTTTTGGTAGACACTGGTTCATCGCTGAACGTCTTACCAAAGAAGGCATTGGATAGGCTAGATTGTGAAGGTCTAACATTGAAGCCCAGCAACATCATTGTCAGAGCCTTTGATGGTTCCAAACGGATGGTCCACAGGGAGGTGGACATCCCGATTAAAGTGGGAACTGAAACCTTCAACTCCACATTCTATGTCATGGACATCCGTCCCTCCTATTATTGCTTGTTGGGAAGACCCTGGATTCATCATGCTGGAGCCGTCACTTCAACTCTGCATCAGAAGCTCAAGTACCTTGTTCAGGGGGAAATTGTGACAGTTCACGGTGAAAAGGAATACATGATGAGCTATCTTAATTCTTTCCGCTATGTGGAATTGGATGGTGAATTCATCGAAACCCCCTTTCAGCATTTTGAAGAGGTAGCTCAAGAGATTGCGGAAACCAAGACGGTTCCTTCTGTACCCATGATTACCAGACCTCCGCCTCGGATGTCGTCACTCAAGGATGCTAAGGCTGTGATTGAAGAAGGAGGAAGCACAATCTGGGGACAGCTTCCCGATTTTCCTTTCAAGTCAGATGAATTCGGCTTGGGTTTCACTACTTCTTCTCAAAAGCCTGTGCGTCGCTCCCGGGCAGGAGGGACACCAGTGAAGATCACTCATCATGGAGTCAATGCTCTGGAGGATACTGAAGAGGAGAGAAATCTGCAAGACTGGATTTTCCCTACTGTTGAAGGAGGACTATGCAATTGGGAGGCAAAGGACTTTGTTCCCATTACTTTCATCAATCAGTAATTTATCTTTCAAACATTTATGTTGGTTTGTAATAATTCCTAAACAATTCGTACACTTTTAGCCTTGTGCCTTACCCGAGGCACATAGGTCCATTTGTAAGGGTTTGATTTTTCATCTTCATATGCCATTTTAATGAATCATGGACGTTTTCAAATATAAACTTTTGTGTTCATTTTTTTTTTTTTGCATTTTATTTGTTTAAAGGTGGCTATCCCTTACACACACCCACACTTACGAATGCAGGTACCCATCCATTCCGGATTCCATGGGTAACAATTCTGCTATGGCCTTCAGTGACTCTGATGATCTGGTCTACCATGCCGAATACGAAGGTGATGAAGACTGTGAAGTGCCTGGAGAATTGGCTAGACTGCTACAACAGGAAGAAAGGGCCATTCTACCTCATGAGGAGCTGTTAGAAACAATCAACTTGGGAACTGAGGAAGAAAGAAAAGAAATTAGAGTGGGTTCCAACCTAGAGCCAAGTGTCAAAGAGCGCCTAGTTCAATTGTTGAATGAATATGTTGAGATCTTCGCATGGTCATACAAAGACATGCCGGGACTTGATACAAATATTATGGTTCACCGTCTCCCTACAAGAGAAGACTGTCCACCAATTAAATAGAAAGTTCGCCGCATGAGGCCCGACATGTCTGAAAAGATCAAAGCAGAGGTTATGAAGCAATTCAATGCTGGATTCCTTGCTGTTACATCCTATCCATAATGGGTTGCTAACATTGTGCCCGTGCCTAAGAAGGACGGCAAAGTCAGAATGTGCATGGATTACAGAGACTTAGACAGGGCTATCCCTAAATATGACTTTCCATTTCCGCACATTGACATCTTGGTTGACAACACAGCTCAGCACAAGGTATTTTCTTTCATGGATGGATTTTTAGGGTACAACCAAATCAAAATGGCACCTGAAGACATGGAGAAAACTACTTTTGTTACACAATGGGATACGTTCTGCTACAAAGTGATACCATTCGGACTGAAGAATGTCGGGGAAACCTATCAACGTGCCATGGTAGCCTTGTTTCATGATATGATACATCATGAGATAGAAGTCTACGTAGATGACATGATAGCCCGATGACAAACATAAGAAGAACACCTCTACCATCTGCAAAAGCTGTTTGTCAGGTTGAAGGAGTACAATCTCAGACTGAACCCTAACAAGTGCACTTTCAGAGTCAGGTCCGGTAAACTCTTGGGTTTCATTGTCAGTAACAAAGGCATCGAGGTTGATCCTGCCAAAGTCAAAGCTATACAAGAAATGCTTGCCCCTCGCACTGAGAAGGAGGTCAGAGGTTTCTTGGGACGCCTAAACTACATTGCAAGGTTCATTTCTCACCTAACATCTACCTGTGAACCAATCTTCAAGCTATTGAAGAAAAATCAGGTGGTTAATTGGAATGATGACTGTCAAGTTGCTTTCGATAGAATCAAGGAGTATTTGCTAGAACCTCCTATCTTGATGCCTCCCGTTGAAGGAAGACCTCTAATTATGTATCTGATTGTCTTAGAGAATTCAATGGGGTGCGTACTGGGCCAACATGACGAGTCTGGCCGAAAAGAGCATGCCATTTATTACCTTAGCAAAAAGTTTACCGACTGTGAGACCCGATACTCACTGCTCGAGAAAACTTTCTATGCTTTGGTATGGGCTGCTCGCCGGCTAAGGCAGTATATGTTGACTCATACCACCCTACTGATCTCTAAGATGGATCCAATCAAGTACATCTTTGAGAAGCCTGCTTTATTTGGAAGAATAGCTAGATGGCAGATGATCATGACCGAATACGATATCTAGTACACGACCCAAAAAGCTATAAAGCTATAAAGGGGAGTGTACTAGCCGATCATCTAGCCCATCAAGCTGTCGAAGATTACCAATCCATGAGGTTTGACTTCCCCGACGAGGATATCATGACTTTGGACAACATTGAAGAGAACAGACTGTATGACGGACCTGAACAAGGATCCCGATGGACCCTGTATTTTGATGGTGCTTCTAACGCACTTGGCAACGGTATCGGCGCGGTACTTATCTCTCCAGAAGGTTTCCATACACCTTTCACCGCCAGACTCTGCTTCAACTGCACCAACAACATGGCCGAGTATGAAGCTTGTATCTTTGGTCTCAAGGCTGCCATTGACTTGGGAATCAAATCATTGATCGTATTTGGGGACTCAACTTTGGTCATCATTCAGATCAAAGGAGAGTGGGATACTAAATATCCAAACCTCATCCCTTACAAAGAACATGTCCTGACATTGTTACCACATTTCGAGCAGATTACCTTCGAGCACTTCCCGCGAGAAGAAAATCAGCTAGCAGATGCTCTAGCTACAATGTCATCCATGTTTAAACGTAACTGGGATAATGAGGCTCCCCAAATCGCCATTGAACGGATGGATGAACCTGCACATTACCACGAGATTAATACCAAAGAAGTAGTGGACCGACCTTGGTTTCATGACGTCAAAAGGCATCTCGAAGCACAAGAATACCCTGAAGGAGCTTCAGTCAATGACAAAAAGTTCTTGAGGAGATTCTCTGCCAAGTTCTTCCTGAGCAATGGTATCCTATACAAGCGCAATCATGATTGCATTCTGCTCCGTTGTGTGGACAAGGTTGAGTCTGAACAGATCATGGCTGAATTGCACAATGGTAACTTTGGCACTCACTCCAACGGACATACGATGGCTAAGAAGATCCTGAGGGTAGGCTATTACTGGTTTACCATGGAAGCTAACTGCCATCAACATTGTTGTACTTGTCACAAATGCTAAATCTATGCGGACAAGGTACATATACCTCCAGTTCCTCTCAATGTCTTAACAGCTCCTTGGTCGTTCGCTATGTGGGGAATCTACATGATTGGAGAGATCAAGCCTACAACATCCAATGGACACCGTTTCATCCTGGTGGCCGTTACTACTTCACCAAGTGGGTCGAAGCAGCTTCCTTCGCATCCGTCACAAAGAATGTGGTTGCCCACTTCATCAAGCAGAACCTTATTTTCCGGTATGATATCCCCGAAAGGATCATCACTAACAACGGTACAAACTTGAACAATACTATGATCACCCCTTTGTGCGAGGAGTTCCAGATTCAACATCACAATTCATCTCCCTATTGGCCAAAGATGAACGGTGATGTCGAAGCTGCGAACAAAAATATTAAGAAGATCATACAAAATATGGCAGTCACCTACAAGGACTGGCATGAAATGCTACCGTTTGCTCTGCACGGGTACCGTACCACGTCACACACTTCAACTGGGGAAACACCCTATTCTTTAGTATACGGAATGGAAGATGTTTTACCTATCGAGGTTCAGATTCCCTCCTTGAGAATCATGAAAGACGCTGGTTTGAGTGAAGACAATTGGATTCAGACCTGGCTTGATCAACTTAACTTGATTGACGAAAAACGACTTACTGGTGGGGAAATAATCTTGGCGTATCAAAAACGGATGATCAAGGCATTCAACAAGAAAGTCAGGCGCCAGACATATCAAGTCGAGGATCTTGTAATCAAGCGGATCATCTTGCCGCAAAGTGATCCCAGGGGCAAATGGACTCCTACCTACGAAGGACCATTTGTGATCAAAAACATCTTTTCTGGTGGGGCAATAATCTTAACCACCATGGACGGCGACGACTTGCCGCACCCTGCGAATGCAGACATAGTCAAAAGATACTACGCATAAAAGACCCAGCAAGTTGAAAACCCGAAAGGGTGACTTGGGAAAAAATGGGCATCCCGGTGAATCGAAAACCCGAAAGGGCAATTCAGGCAAAAATTAGGGATAAACAAAAAAATTTGTACACCCGGCAAGTTGAAAACCCGAAAGGGCGACTTGGGCAAAAAAGGGTTTCCCGGTGGACTGAAAACCCGAAAGGGTGGTCCAGGCAAAAGTTAGGGAATTAAAGCGTATGACTATGTCTCGTCGGATCACTCTAACGACAATCTCTTCACAGACAAACTCTGGGCTTCTGATCAATCTAATCACCTTCGGGCGAAGCAACGAATGGACAAGATATTCAGATTTACGAAGGCTATAACAGAATGGGAACCCGATGGAATTTTTACACATAGCCATATTTCTTTGTATAAATTTTTCTCATTTTTATGACAACATTCTCTTACTAGGATGTATGTCTCCTTTGTATGAAATACTTACACAAAGTTAATACAAAGATACTTCAAAGTGCAGAAAACTATTTTCCTTTTCTTCTTTTTTTACAATTGTGTTTTATTTGAAAACGTCCAATGATTTATTAAATGAGAATATGCATTTGAATATAATAACCTGTTTACAAATAAACGAAATGGGAAAGAACAATTACTGACAGGTTGAAAGTATAGGAAAACGTCTTTAGGCTATTCCAAGAGAAATCCCTTGCAATACATCATCTAGGTCCACAGCAGAGCTAAAACCTTGAAATACATATCCCCAGCGAAATTAAATTTCAAAATCCCCGTCAGATTCAAATCTACAAACTCCCGATCCCCAGCGGAGTTACAATTTCAAATCCTTAATTCTCACCAGAGTTAAACCTCCAAACTTCCAATCCTCAGCGGAGCAAAACTTTGAACTACAAATCCTCAGCAAAGATGAAACCTTCTTCCTCAGTCAAGTCAAGACTGTCAAACCCCAACGGAAACCATTCAGTTTTCCCCAGATTCCCCAACAAGTTGTCTTAAAATATGAGAATCAATCAGATAACATTTAACTTTTGTCTTATACCCAACCTAGGATAATTCCCCAGTAGATTGGCATACAACCCAAACTCCTGAACTTTTTCCAAACAGGAATAAGCTTTTTCCCTAGAGAGTCTTAAACTTACTTTCCAGCAAGATAGCTACTTTCCAGTAAGATAGCTACTCCCCAGCAGTATAGCTACTCCCCACAGAGTTTTAACTCCCCAACAGAATGAAGATTCTCATTCTTGATTCCCCAGTGAAGTGGCCAGAGTCTTCATTACACCCCCAGCATGAATTTGTCAGAATTTTTAATCCCCTGTAGATCAAAGATTTTCATTCTTGACTCCTCAGCATGAAGTCCCCAAGGATTCAAATTCCCCTAGCAGAATGAAGATTCTCATTCTTAGTTTCCCGCAGAAGCCATCAGAGTTTTCCTTATCCTCCAGCAGATCAAGGTTTTTCTTTTGTCTGATCCCCAGTAGAGATCGTCAGAGTTTTCCTTATTCCCCAGATGAGTAAGGATTCTCATGGTGTAATCCCCAGCCACAACCATCAAAGATCTCTGGATTCCCCTAGCAGTAGCTCAAGCAGACTTGAAGGATCCCTATATCCCCAGGAAAGTCATGAAGGATTCTCACATCCGCAGAAGTTGTCAAAATTTTTGATAATCCCCGCGAGTTGCCAAGGATTTTCTATCCCCAACAGTAGTCAGCAAGGATTTCTCATCCTCAGCAATCAAAGATTTTGAATCTCCAGCAGCGGTCAAGGATTTATTTCACTGACAGCAGTCGAAGATTTTATTATCCCCAGCTACCAAGGATTTATTTTCCTTAGCAATACAGCGAATCAGCTTACATGCGCACACATTACATTCATATATCATGAACATTGATAAAACACATTTTATTGCATCATACATTTCATGCAACATAACTTTGTGTTTCAACTAACGTTTTACCCTTTTCAGGATAAGATTAAAAGCTATCTTTAACAAATATTCAAGATTTCAGATACAGTATGGATACACCCCAGACACGGAGGTCATTCTATTACTCATTCAGAATTTCAAAGTCAAGATACAGTACGGATACACTCCATACACGGAAGTCATTCTTCTATTCATACAGATCTCAACTTCAGATATAGTCCAGATACGCCCCTGACACGGTTGCCATTATGTCACTTATTCTGACGTTTTCCCCAGCCCAGAGATGCTCCAGACACGAAAGTCATTCTGCTATTCATTCAGGATCAAGTACGGTTACAGCTCGGATACGCTCCAGATACGGCAGCTATACCCTTGCTCGTATAGATTCATATGCAGTTACAACTCAGATATGCTCCAGACACGGCAGCTATACCCTTGCTCGTATAGATTCAGATACAGTTACAACTCGGATACGCTCCAGACACGGCAGCTATACCCTTGCTCGTATAGATTCAGATGCAGTTATAACTCGGATACGCTCCAGACACGACAGCTATACCTTTTCTCGTATAGATTCAGATACAATTATATCTCGAATATGCTCCAGACACGGCAGCTATACCCTTGCTCGTATAGATTCAGATACAGTTACAACTCGGATACGCTCCAAACACGATAGCTATACCCTTGCTCGTATAGATTCAGATGCAGTTACATCTCGGATACGCTTCAGACATGGAAGTTATACCCTTGCTCATATAGATTCAGATACAGTTACAGCTCAGATACGCTCCAGACACGACATTTATACCCTTGCTCATATAGATTCAGTCCCCAGATACAGTTCAGATGCATTCTAGACATGGATATCATTCTGATACTTACTCTTCTGAATTACAACGTTCAATTCAACAAATATCCTTGGATTGCATCTTTAATCCCATCTCCAACAAGATTCTCACATCTTCAAATGGCATCTTTAAGCCCATTTCCTCACCTACAGTTTGACGAGTGCAAATTTACGGGCACTTTAGTGTTCAATCATCTTTTACCTTCGAGTCACGAACGGAAAACTCGCCAATCTAACTCTTCAGGTTCAAGAAGATTTAACAGCGGCAGCTGTTGTACCCCCAAAATTTTCCATCTCATTTTATCAAGATTTTCCTCACAAGATTCTTTGGATTCCAAACAGGATTAGGATTTGCTCAGCTCAAGACATCTCCTTGCACTGTTGACTTGAATTTAGGGTTTGAGTTTGCACAGGGATTTTTGGAATTCCAATGCTCAATGTGACTTTCATACTTCATGTTGGACTTATAAGATTGCCCATACCAAGTTTCAAGCTTTGAATCAAATTTTTCCCAGTCAATTGGACAGTTGACCTAAAAATCAGTTGAATTGGGGAAAAAGTCAACTGTAGCCAATTTACAGTCAAACCTCATAATTTTTTATCCACATCAACATTATAGACTCATATGAACCATTTGATCAAGTTTGGACCACAACTCCTCAAGAAATTTGATCAGATCATCAAAAGGGCAAAATGGTCATTTTTAGGGTTTTGACTACATAAGGGCAATTTCTGATTTTTAACCTAGCCAATGGCAAATTGGGTTCAAGCATGGATTCAAGGACTCAATTGCTTCAACTTGACCTAATCACAAGGTTCAAAAGATGTCAAATGCATTGGATTGACAGATGAATTTTCCAGTCAACTGATCAAAAATCAACTGTACACTTAAAAGTCAAACTTTGACTTTTTGGTCAAAATCAAGTGCCAAGGGTCATTTTTCATCAAGATGTGTCAAAACATCAAACTTGTTCACCAAGAAACTCAAATTTCAAAATTAGGGTTTAAAATGGAAAATTTTCATAACTTAGAAATTTTCTAAGTTATGAAAATTTCTTTTTTTTCCCCAATTTTGCCCAACATTTTCACCATGATGCGATTGGATTCAAAGAAAACTTCCAACATGAAAGTTGTATTCCTCCACATAATCAACAACTTTGATTCACAAAGTTTTCCCAAAAGATGCTTGGATCTTAAGTTATGATTTTATGAACAAGGGTCCAAAAATTTTCTAACTTAGTGAAATTTTGCCCTAGTTTAAGCAGGATTTTGACCTATCTTCATGGTAATTTTTCACATAGTTCCAAGTGGGATATCAAAATTCATTTTAAATATGGATTGTATAGCATGTTACAAGCTTTCCAAAATGTCCAAGAAATCTCCAAGATCATTTGTGGATAGGGAGAATCGAAGGTTTGAAAATGGTAAATCATCACTTTTGGCCAAAGCATTTTGCACATTGCTACAAGTTGCAAAATCTATCCAAACCTTGCTTGTACTTGGTTTACAGGTTCTAAACCTTTCTACACTTATAAATTAAATGCAAATACATTGGATTAAGGCTTTATTCTGAGCTTTAGAGCATTGTACAAAGAATTAATCCATTTTTGGCAAAAAGGTAGCATTGCCACTTTGATAAAGCATGCTTTATGTTAAATTGTATTTCTTGAGTCATGGACCAAAGTTCTTGCAGCAAACGACATCCAAAAACTTATGGCAAGGTACACCAACTATGTGCAGCTAAGAAGGAGGTCTGTACAGGCTCTTGAGCATTGTCATTTCACTTTTGCTTCAAAAGCAAGAAAGTGTGCAAAAGGTCAACAACTCTTCAATCTAATATAACCAAGTGTTGTATTCATTCCAAACAACTTCAGCACATCACGCCAAGCCATAAACACGAGCCCTAAGCCTCTCAAACACCCTCTAACACCAAAACTTCATTTCTGCCCAAAACAGGGCAGGTTCTGCAAATCACAAGCCAAATCAAAATCCACTCGTGCGTTTTTCTTGAAACCAGTTCCAACACACTCCATACAACATACCTAAACTATCCCAACCATTCTCAAGCCACTGTAACTCCATTTTCACACTTCACCATTTTTGCTTTGAAGCTTTGCAGGTTGAGTTCTACAAGCATATTCAGGCCATTTCAAAGCAAGCCAAGCATTGGGGAAGGTCAAGGGAACATCAAGCAAGTTCAAAAGAACCTCAGGCCTCACTGAAACTTGTTGCATTTCCATACTCGAGCTTGACTGAAATAGGTAAATTTCAAACTTCTATCTCTCTATTTAGGAATCATTAGGCTTAGGTTTATGAAGCAAAAATGTAGTCCTCATTGTCCTTGAGCTGTACATATGCATAGAATTCATTTATGTTAACTGAGCTAGGAGTATTTGATAGTTGAACTTTCTGAAAAAAACTAGGTCAAGATTTAGGGCCAATGAAATTCTCTCTGGTCTTTGAGAGTTAGATCAAGTTTTTTACATGATTAGAATCATGGTCTAATGCTCTATAACTTTCATGTTTCAAGTTTTTTGTTTTTAAGCACAAATGCAGGAGATACGAGTTTGAACCATGGAGCGTGTTTTGCTTCTGTCTCAAGGACAGGGATGAAGGCCACTTGGGTTGGGCCTGGCTTTGTCCTACCTTTTGCACCCCCTGCTTGCTCTTTACACTCCCTTGGCCCATTGTTTTTATTTTTTCATATTTTCCATTTCTATTTTCATTTCTGACTTTTTATTTATTTTTCTAAATATTTAAAATCACAAAAAATATTCTCTTAATTTTTCACATTTTATTTTATTATTTTTATTATTTTTTGGACATAGAAATAGTTTATTAAATAATATATACTTTTATTTTCTTAAAATAAATTTATAAATAATATAAAATATTGTATTTTTTATTATTATTTATACATACAAAATAATATTTTCTCACATATTTTATTTTTTAAAATATTTTTGTGAATATTTTTATTTATTTTCTTTGTACACAAATGAATAAATAATATATATATATATATATATATATATATATATATATATTATATATATATATATATATATATATATATATATATATATATATATATATATATATATATATAATATATATACATATATATATATATATATATATATATATATATATATATATATATATATATATATATATATATATATATATATATATATATATATATATATATATATATATATATATATATAATATATATATATATATATATATATATATATATATATATATATATATATAATATATATATATATATATATATATATATATATATATATATATATATATATATATATATATATATATATATATATATATATATATATATATATATATATATATATATATTCTTAAAACAAAAATTAGGGTCTCTCCACCCTTTCCCAAAAAATAATCATTAATATTTTTAATATTTTTAGGACATAAATAAATTTATTTTTGCATACATAAAAATAAATACAAAAACATTTTTGCATATTTATATTTAATTGCATATTTAAATATTGTCAATTTATTATTTGTACAATGATTTCAATTTGGTTGTAATAGTTGAATTATGGTTTTATTTTTGTGCAAATATCCCCCTATTCAAACTTGTACCCCCTCCCCATAATAATGTTGTAATAGTCGTAGATTTACTTTTACGCATTTTTATAGCTTTCAAATATGCATGATAGTAAGATTAGGGTTTGTACGTAAAAAACCAAAATCAAACAAATAGCTTGACTAAACAGAAGACAAAAATGCATGAAAAATGATAACTCAATGCACACAAGCACCCCTAGGGTTTCATCCACTTGATTCCTTAAAAACATCACCATGGTATGCATTCTAGGTATTTTGGCAAAACAAAATCAAAACAAAAAGATCATAGTCCCTCGATGACGCTATCTTGGTTGCCTATACAAAAATGATCTAGACCCTCAAAGAATTTTCTAAGATACTTGGCAACATTGTTATCATGGTCATACGATGACCCACGCCTGTCCCATTTAACATCCAAATATAGGGTTGTTTACCAAATGCAATGGTAAAACAACAATGTCAAAGGGTTAAAAATGTGTAGGAAAGATCTTTGAGTAGGGTAGACAACTCCTAGTTACTTGATCAAACATGCAAACATCCTTGCTATTTTCAAAAACACATAACACAATTTCAAAACATTTTCCCAAAACAAACTTTCAAACATTGAAACATTTTTCAAAAGACAAACACCTTTGTATACATCCAAACAAGAATCATTACAAAGGTTTCCTAAACAAAGGCCTCTTTTCAAAATAATTTCAAAACCACACACAAAAGCACCATTTCAAACAATTGAAAAGCAAAAGCAAGTTATCTAAAACAAGTAACTAAGAGCCCATGGAAAACCATGGATGAAAAGGGTGCTAGCACCTTCCCTTTTCATAATCTACCCCCAGAACCCAAAAACAATCTCAAAGGTCTTTCCTGTGCTTTTTGACCTTTCCTTTGGATAAAATGAAAAGTCTGTGGCGACTCTTGCTAAACCGAAACATTTGCGAACAAAAATGCAAAACCTCAAGTCAGTTCTCCCACCATATCACAATAGAAATAAAAATTATTAAAAAAAATAATACAATACAAACAAATGTAAAAGAATATAGAGAATGGGCCTGAAATGCAATAATTCAGGGGGGTGTTGTAAGCAAGGCGAGTTCAAGCCTAGTATGAGGAATGCTTGATCATGTGGGCATCAATCCAGGGAGTCTACCATGAGCTTGCTTTCTGGAGCGTCTGATCTGGGTTTCTGGGAATCTGACGGTGATTGGGATGAGAGTACACGGTACACATGGAGAGACGCCTACGCAGAATAAGAAAGTAACCACAAAGGTGATGACAATTGTCATCACCTGATTAATTCTTAATCAATGTTTTAAGTTAATTAAAACATAAATTAAAGAAAAAGAGATGACTTCTCTCTCTCTCTCTCTCTCTCTCTCTCTCTCTCTCTCTCTCTCTCTCTCTCTCTCTCTCTCGTTATTCCCTTCGTCGCTCTTCTCTCTTTCAACAGAGCTCTCGCCGGAAATCTCCCGAGGCAGAACAGACGGCGGAAACGTCATGATTAGCTCTGATCTCACCTATTTTACATTGATCTCTTCCCCTTCTTCTTCTTCTGATTACTAATCCATGGTTTGATTTTGCAGAAACTAAACGGTTGAGCGTATATCTTGAAGGGAATTTTCGGAAACCCTAGCTTTAGATTCATGATTCCTTCATTGCTTTTCAGGTGAGACTGCTCTATATCTTCTTCTGAACTCCCTTCTTCTTCATCTTTCTCAATCTGAAGGGTAATGTTAGGGAAAATGATGATGAAATTCATTTAGGGTTTTTTGATGGTTGCTTGATAACTCGCTGGCTTCGGTGTTAGCTTAATAGTTTTCTTTTTTGTGATAACTTCTGAGATCTGACGGGTTTTATAAATGAGGAAGGTGATGTTAATGGTTAGGTTTTTCTAGTTGTTGATGCTGCGTAGCTTCTGATATCTTTGTGTATAGTTCCCCCCTCTAAATCTTTGCAGTTGATGCTTATATAGTGATACAGATTTAGGGTTTTCATCTGTGTTGGATTCAATGATTGAGATAGCAGGCCTGTGAGAATTTCATTTCCGTCTTGGGGTTTTACATTCTTCTGATATGTGATAGTTTTATGATTTCTGGAATATGGACTTCTGTTGCATCTGTTATTGGGCTTAGCATTGATATGTTGTGATTTTCTGATATCTTGCACTTTTGCTATGTTACGTTGCCCCTGTTACTTGTTGGGTTCGTTTTCCATTCTGACTTTACTGGTTTTGTGTGAATTCAGTGTTATTGGGCTGACGTTGTGATTTTGTTATTGTTGATTCTTTGAATATTACTGCAAGCATTTGTTTGTTGAGCTGAGATGTGAAACTCTTTTTACTGTCTTTACTGTGAACCAAACTTGTCTTTTGTGATTTGTAGTAAAGAAATCAAGCCCATGATTATTCACTTGAAATCTGACTTTGTTGTTGTGAAACAAAATAATATGAGGCTTTTGTTGGGCTTGGCACGTGATTGAAAATGCCTCTTATTTATGATTCCTTCACAAACCCTAATGATGATATTAGGAGAAAACTTTGCTCGAAAACTTCTTGTTTAAATTTCATTGTTTATGTGCTAATCATGTCTTCCTTGTCTTGTTTCATGAGGTGGTGTAAGTAAGAAAAGGGAAATCGACAAGGTAAATAGTGTAAGGAATTCGTGGCAAACATGAAAGTCTGGGAGGAAAGTCAAAGGAATTGATGCAACTTTGATCTTCAAGTTACTTTATTATGGATTAGTTTCTTATAGGACAAATGTTCACTTGATTTTCTTTGTAACTCGGAACCATTCCTCTTGTACTTTTGATGTATTCTGGAAGCAACTTTGTAAATCATGAAAGCTTGAATTCATTGAATATTTGAATGAATGGAAATTATTTTTAACCTCATGGATGTAATTTTGTAAATGAATTATAATGATGGATTTGTAATTGGGATGATGTTTGGATGCTTCCTCATTGAAAAACCAAAGTAGAAATTGATTGAATATCAAACTTTGAGTCACTTGAATATGGATGTTAAACAAATGAATGATATGCCATGGTTATTTAATCTCAACAAAACCCAAATATGTTTTTATCCTTGTATGCTTGGTGAATAAGACATGTAGCCTTAATGCTATCTTAACACCCTTGAGTAACTTGAAACTTTGGCATCAAATGAACAAATACAACCAATGAATCAAATTTTTAAATCAATCTCAAATTCGAACTTCAATCATCAAAATGAATGAAGAAAACAAAAATGTTTTGATCATAAACTTAACCAACTTCCATTGATAAATATCAATAGAATTTCACACCAAAGATGAGAAACTTTGATCATATAGTAAACCACGTGGTCACCTTATTCAGGACCTTAATCCAACTGATAAGCATACAAGAATGCATCCAAGAATCACCAGGGAATCCACAAATCTGAATTTGTGCCTTTGCAAAGAAATCCAAGAAGTGATGATGACAAGTGTAATGAGATAAAATTCAGGATGATAATGTTTTCGAGATTTTGTCAAGAAAGACGTCACAGATTCAATAATCAACAACCCTAGCACAAGAAACAATAGATGGGAGATACACGATCCAAGACCAAAATACCTGCAGTTCTAGTTCTCTGATGAAACAAAGAATCAGTGCGACATCCTGAGTCCTAGAAATCCTGGGTAGCCTAAATTAATTGAAAGCCCTAGGAGCATGAGGGGTTATTTTTGAATGAAATGAGAGGGAAAATTTTGGGGTACAACACCTCTGTTGGAACTCAATTCCAAGCTTTGTGTATTGATAATATAAGTAAGAATTAATAATTTATCACCTTATTTAAGGATGCGCAACAGGTAGTGCAGAAGGGCCCCAATAAGGTGTGGGGCGGAGTATTAGTCCACATGTGAACATGGATGGGACTGGTTTGGGTTTCTCCATGAAGAATGAAGTTGTGAATCCAAAGTCTGTTTTGAGTAAATATCAAAGACATCTTTCACCGTGCAGGATATCTCCATCTGACTACTTCAAAGATCAATAATATTCTCAAAGTTGATTCAGAGAAAGAGATGTCGAACTTCGTAACATATGGAGTCATAATTTAGAATTGGGTCACTGTTGATGTTCCTTATTGCATTCACATTTCATAGTAATTTGTTTTTTGTTTGTCTTTTCAAAAGTCTTTCACTCTTCCCAAGGTAAAAGTAATGTTGTATGGGCATGTCTTTTGTTTTGAACTTTAAGATCATTAATAAAAGTTGTTTTTTATTTCTAAATTGTGTCTTTATTTTCTGTTTTTCTTGGAAAATGGTAATAAGAAAAAAAACCTTTTGAAATAAATAATAATTGTAAATAAATATGCATAATCACTTGGTACATGTGTCAGTTTCTAAAATCAATCATAAATCATATGTGCAGGTTAACTAAAAAACTTGTTGATTACAATGACTTTACACCCTCTCTTAACTTTGAGTATCCTGTGTATGTGGCTAAAGAAGAAGAATATGATGAAATCCCAGAAGAGGTTTCACGGTTGCTCGAGCATGAGGAAAATACCATTCAGCCATATAAAGAGCCGCTGGAGACGATTAACTTGGGTTCTGAGGAAGATCCGAAAGAAATCAAGATTAGGGCACTGTTTCATCCCGACGTGAAGAGTAGGTTGACTGAGTTGCTGAAAGAGTATATGGATATATTTTCTTGGTCTTATCAAGACATGCCTGGTTTGGATACTGATATTGTGGAACATTATTTGTCGTTAAAGCCAGAATAATCACCAATCAAGCAGAAGTTGTGTAGAATTCGTCCTGACATGGTAGTAAAAAATAAAGAAGAGGTTTTGAAGCAGATTAATACTGGTTTTCTTGTGACATCGGTGTACCCTCAATGGATTTCCAATATTGTTTAAGTACCAAAGAAAGACAGAAAAGTATGCATGTGTGTTGATTATAGAGATTTAAATAAAGAAAGTCTGGAAGATGATCTCTCATTGCCCCATATTGATATGTTTGTTGATAGCACAACAAAATTCAAATTGTTCTCGTTCATGGTCGGAATTTCTTGATACAATCAAATTAGGATGGCTCCTGAGGACATGGAAAAAACAACGTTTATCACACCCTGAGGAACATTCTGTTATAGAGCGATACCTTTTAGGTTGAAGAACACTAGTGCAACGTACCAGAGGGCTATGACAACCCTATTCCATGATCTGATGCATAAGATAATTGAAGTATATGTTGATAATATGATCGCCGAATCTCAGACTGAGGAAGGGCATATGGAAGATTTGTTGAAATTATTTCAGCGTTTGAGGAAGTATCGTCTCTACTTGAATCCAAATAAGTGTACTTTTGGTGTTCGTTCAGGAAATTTTCTAGGTTTCATTGTCAGCCAAAAAGGAATTGAAGTTGATCCTGATAAAGTTAAGGTAATTCAAGAGATGCCTGCACCCAGAACTGAAAAGAAAGTTAGAGGCTTCCTTGGATGTTGAAATTACATTTCTAGGTTGATTTCCCATATGACTACAACATGTGAACCAATCTTCAAACTGTTAAAGAAAGATAAAGGTTGTGTGTGGACGGATGATTACCAAAGGGAATTTTAAAGAATTAAATAGTATTTGCTTGAGCCTCCTATCTTACTCCCTCCTGTTGAAGGAAGACCATTGATTATGCATCTGACTGTGTTGGATAACTCCATGGGCTGTATTTTGGGACAACAAGATGAAATAGGAAGAAAAGAATATGCCATTTATTATTTGAGAAAGAATTTCACTGAGTGTGAGTCACAGTATTCTATGCTAAAAAAACATGTTGTGCTTTGGCCTGGGCAGCGAAGCAATTGTGGTAATATATGTTGAATCACATTACTTGGTTGATTTCCAAAATGGACTCAATTAAGTATATTTTTGAAAATCCTGCTCTTTCTGGAAGAATTTCCCATTGGTAGGTGTTGTTGTCTGAATATAATATTGAATACTATACTCAGAAGGATATTAAAGGTAGTGATGTATTTGAAAGTAAAAGATTGTGATGAACCTTTGCCTTAGGAAGGTCCTGATCTCGAATCTCGGTGGGGTATGGTGTTTGATGGAGATGTAAATGCTTATGGAAAAGGAATTGGTGTCGTGATTATCACTCCCCATGGGTCACATATCCCTTTTACTGCAAGGTTGACATTTGATTGTACTAATAACATGGTGGAGTATGAAGCTTGTATCATGGGCCTTGAAGAGGCTATAGATCTCATAATCAAAATTATTGATGTATATGGTGATTAAGCTTTGGTAATAAATTAGATCAAAGGAGAATGGGAGACTCGTCAGATTGGCTTGATTCCATACATATATTATGCAAGAATATTATTACCTTTCTTCAATAAATTTTAATTCCATCATATTCCCAGAGATGGGAATCAGATGGCAGATGCTTTAGCCACTTTGGCTCCCATGTACCAAGGAAATTCTTGGAACGATGTACCTCAGATTACAATTTAACGTCTTGATAGAACAGCTCATGTGTTTTCTATAGAGGGGACATCAGATGAAAAACCTTGGTATTATGATATCAAACATTTCCTCCAGACTCAAGAACACCTGCTTGGTGTGTCTAGCAAAGATAGGAAAACATTTAGAAGGTTGGCATGTAGCTTTTTCCTTAATGAAGATGTGATATCCAAGATAAATTATGTTATGGTCTTGCTCAGATGCGTGGATAGACACGAAGCAGACATGTTGATGCATGAGAACCATGAAGGTTCCTTTGGTACCCATGCCAATGGATATTCGATGGAAAAGAAGATGCTTAAAGAAGGTACTATTGACTGACAATGGAATCTGCCTGTTATAAATATACTAAGAAGTGTTGTAAGAACAAGATTTGGTTCTGCTATATTATCTGTGATACGGTGGGAGAACTGACTTGAGGGTTTTGTGTTTTATCGCAAATGTTGCGGTTAGCAAGAGTCGCCACCGACTTTTTTTTATCCAAAAGGAAAGGTGAAAAAGCACAGGAAAGACCTTTGAGATTGTTTCTTGAGTTCGGGGGGTAGATTATGAAAAGGGAAGGTATTAACACCCTTTTCATCCATGGTTTTCCATGGGCTCTTAGTTACTTTCTAGATCACTTGCTTTTGTTTTGAAATTGTGCTTTGTATGGTTTTTTTTTAAAGTATTTTGTAAAACAGGCCATTGTTTAGGAAATCTTTGTAACAATTCTCGTTTGTAAGAATGTATACAAAGATGTTTGTCTTTTTGAAAATGTTTTCAATGTTTGTAAGATGTTTGGAAATGTGTGTGTTTTGAAAATAGCAAGGATATTTGTTTGAAATGGAGCAAGTAACTAGAAGTAATCTACCTACTCAAATGTCTTTCTTGTTCATTTTCTTTTCCTTTGATATTGTTGTCTTACCATTGATTTGGTAAGCAACCCTATCTTTGGATGTAAACGGGACGGGCGTGGGTCATCGTATAACCATGATTAGCAATGTTGCAAAGTATCTTAGAATTTTTGAGGGACTAAGATCATTTTGTAAGGCAACTTTGAATAGCGTCATCGAGGGACTATGATCTTATACTTGTTTGTTTTACTAAGATACCTCGCATGCGTAATATGGCCATTGTTGTATAAGGCAACCAAGTGGAGTAACCTTAAGGGTGCTTGTATGCAAGTGTGTTATTTCCATGCTTGATTTTGTCTTAGATTAGGGTTTTCTATTTGATTGTTTTCATCTTGTCATACAAATCCTAATTACTAGCATGTTATGTAAAAGCGATAAATTGCATAATTTAAATATTGCTACGCTATTACAACATTTTATGGGAGGAGGGTATACAAATTAGGAATTGGGATTTTCAATAATGTAAACCTAATTTAATCTATTACAACCAAATCGAATTTGTACAAATATTTGAATAAATAATATACAATATAAATTAAATATGCAATGGTATGTATATGCAAGAAAAAAGATTTTTGTTTTGTTTTTTTATGTGAAAAAGGAGTTTTAAACTAAACCTAATAATTTAAGAAAAGGAAATTATTTTTAGAAATTGGTTAACCCTAATTCAAATTTGTTAAAAGAAAATAAAGTTCCTTAAGTATTATTTTTTTATTATTTTTATCTTAAAAATAATAGATAGTATTTATGAAATATTTTGGTCCATTTATATATTAAAATAAATATTTACAAGTGTGAGAAAAATAATAAATATTTAAACTTATTATATTTTTAATTACAAGTTTATTTAAGAAAAATAGTTAATATATAATTTAATAAAAATATTTTTTATGAGAAAATAAAATAAAAAATAAACAAAATGTAATATTTATCATGTTTTATATTTTTTATGATTTTTTATGTTAAGGAAAATATATTTAATAAAATGGAAATGAAAATAAAAATAAATAATAAAATGTATGGGCCAGGGGTGCTGTTAAGAAAAAGGAGGTGGATGTTAGAAAAAATATGAGGCCCATATGTTGAAGCCCACGCTGCAAAACAATTAAAAACAAAACCTGGAAAAATATGAAAAATGCAAAAGGCAGGCGCTAAGCCTCGAACCCGTGACCTTAGCAATTTATGCGTGCTGCCTTGCCACTAGGGTGGCTGTACATCCGTTAGTTCAAATGAAACTAAAAATACATAACACAAAGTGCTTCCTTGCCCTGTACTTCGTCTCCTTCCTCTAACTTTCCAGACCCCTTGTATCTCTCTCATTTCCCCATGAAAATGGAAACTCTTTCAGCTGAGATCGTGAATGGAGTTTGAGTGAGTTTTGAGAAGGCCTGAGGATCTCTTTAGCTTTCCTGGACCTCCCTGAGTATGTTACAATCTTTACCTTGCCTTGAAACTTCCTGAGTCTCCCTACCCAAGTCAACCTGCAAGCTTGAAATGCAAAAATGGCAGATGGAGAAGGAGGAGTTACAGTGAAGGGATGATGGTCTGGAACACTTAGATATGATATAGGTTAAGTGTTTATGTGATTGGAACTTGAAACGCACGAGTAGATTTTGGGATTGCTATGCTTGATGCAAAACTGCAAGTTATGGCAGGTTTTTGGTGATAGAGAGTTTGGGAGAGTTTCTTAGCTTTTTCCATCGTGTGTTAGGTTGTAATGTGTTTGTGTATAAGTATAGAAAAGGTTTCAAATCAATTCCACACCAGGCTTCTAAGTTATAGACTTTTTTCTCTATTGCTTGCCTTTTAAGAAAAGTGAGGAGACAACTCTCTACATGCTTGTACAAGCCTGATATGAGTTGGTACAAGTCTTAGGCACTTTACTTTTGGTTTATAGGACTTGTGTGTGCAGAAGGAACAGGTGCAAAGCTCAAGGAGTTGACAAATGCAAAAGTTGTGCTTTTCTAACATGGAAATGGCAACTTTGTGCCATTTATGGAATTAAAGCTTGGACAAAGGCTCTCATGCTTGGATTAAAGCTTTATCAACCGTGTAAACATTAAATTATGGAGTGAGAAACAAGTTTGAGACCTGTAAAGCAAGGATTATGCAGCCTAGGTTTGGATTTGAATTTTGGTTCATCATGAAATGGCTTGAAATCAAAGTGAGAAATTTCAAACTTCATCTCTTTGATTCTCCCTACTCAAGAATGATCTCAAGGAGTTCTTGGACATTTTGGAAAGCTTGAAATATGCTCTATAACTCATCTGTGAATTTCTTTCCAAGATTACACTTGGAACTAGGTGAAAAGTTGCCATAAAGTTAGGTCAAAAACCTGCCTAAATTAGGGCAAAATTTCACTAAGTTATTTTAGTTCATGAGCATGTATTCACAAAATTATATCTTGATATCCAAGCATCTTTAGGAAAAAAATGTGTGAAGCAAAGTTGTAGATTTCATGGAGATCTACAACTTTTATTTTGGGAACTTCCTTTGAATCATCTTGTATCATGGTGAGAATTTGGCTTAAAGTTGAGAAAAAATAAGAAATTTTCTATACTTAGAAAAATTTCTAAGTTAAGAAAATTTCAAATTTCAAAACAAAATATTCAATCTTTGATTTCTTGATGAACAAGTTTCATATTTTGACATATTTTGATAAGTTGTGGTCCTTGGCACTTGAATTTGACCAAAAAGTCAAAGTTTGACTTTTCAGTATACAGTTGACTTTTGATTAGTTGACTGAAAAATTCATTTGTCAATCCAATGGATTTGCAATGTTTTGAACCATGGCTTTAGGTCAAGATGATGCAATTGAGCTCTTGAAATCATGCTTTAATTCAATTGATCATTTTCTAGGTCAAAAATCAGAAATTGTCCTTTCTCAATCAAAACCCTAATTTTGACCATTTTGCCCTTTTGATGATTTGATCAAATTTCTTAAGGAATTGTGATCCAAACTTGATCAAATGATTCATATGAGTCTAAAATGTTGATGTGGATAAAAAATTATGAAGTTTCACTGTAAATTGGCCATGGTTGACTTTTTCCTCAATACAGTTGATTTTTAGGTCAACTGTCCAATTGACTGATCAAAAATGTGATTCAAGGCTTGAAACTTGACATGAGTAATCTTAGGGGTATATAATGATAATTGAAATTCATATGAAGAATTTATAGTCCAAAAATATTTGTGCAATCCCAAACCCTAATTTTGGGTTATCAGTGCATGATGAGATGTTTTGAGTTGATCAAACCCTAATCCAGTCTTGAGTCAAAGAGATCCTATGAGAAAAGTCTTGATAAATGAGAGGGAAAATTTTGGGGTACAACAGCTGCCCCTGTTCAATCTTCTTAAACCTGAAGAGTTAGATTGGAGAGTTTTTCCATTCGTGACTCGAAGGTGAAAGATGATTGGACACTAGAGTGCCCAGAAATTTGCACTCGACGATGTGTAATTGAAGGAATGGGCTTAAAGATGCCACTTAGAGAGGTGATAGAGTCTTGTTGGGAGATGGGCTTGTAGATGCCATCCAATAATGCTTGTTGAATTGTAATTTATGAGCCGAAAGAATGAGTATCAGAATGGCGCCCATGTTTGGAGCGTACCTGAACTATATCTGGGAGCTGATTTTGACTAAGTATCAGAGTGGCATCCGTGTCTGGAGTGTATTTGAACTGTATCTAAAAACTGAATCTGAATGAGTATCAGAATGGAATCCGTGTCTGGAGCGTATCTAAACTGTATCAGTAAGTTATATTTGAATGAGTATCAGAATGGCATCCGTGTCTGGAGCGTATCTAAACTGTATTTGTAAGTTGTATCTGAATGAGTATCAGAATGGCATCTGTGTTTGAAGCATATCTGAACTGTATCAAGGTTGCATATTGTTAATGGTAGCTGTTAATCTTATCCTGAAAAGAGTAAAATGTTAGCTAAAATACAAAGTTATGTCTGCATGAAATGTATGATGCAATGTATTTGCTTTATTAATGTTATGATATATGGATGCAATGTATGCACATGTGAACTGATTTTCTGCATTGCTGTTTGATTGAGGAAAATAAATCCCTGAATGCCACTTAGGATATGTAAATTTTCATGTCTTGAAGTGGAAGTATTGATGAACTTTTGTTGAGAGAAGTAAAATCTATTGTGAGGGCCATGCCATGTACTGCTTGCACAATCTGCTTGGGGAATCTGGAGAAATTGGGTGATTTCTACCGGGGATTGGTAAACTGGGAGCTTCGTTCTGCTGGGGATTTAAATGATGTACTGTAAGGGATCACTTATGTAATAGCCTAGAGATATTTTCCTATTCTTTCAACCTATCAGTAATTGTCTTCCTCATTTTGTTTATTTGTAAACAGTAATCATGTTCAAATGCATATGTTCAACAATGAATCATTGGACGTTTTTGTAAACAAAACACAAATGTAAATAAAAAGACAAATAGTTTTTTGCACTTTCAAAGGGATATATTTGTATTGACTTTGAATAAACATTTTTTACAAAGGGGACAAACATTCTAGTAAGAGAATGTTGTAGTACAAAATTTTGATACAAAGAAAAGATAGTTATGTGTATAAAAAATTTCATGGGGTTTCCATTCTGCTATAGCCTTCGCATCTCCGAGTATCTTTTCTTTATGTGCCTTGTCTGAAGATGATTGAATTGATCAGAAACTCTGAGTTTGTCAGTGGAAGTCAAAGTTTGTCCGTCAAGTGATCCGACAGAACATAGTCATACGCTTTAATTCCCTAACTTTTTCCTGGACCGCCCTTCCGGGTTTTCAGTCCACTAGGAAACCCTTTTTTGCCCAAGTCGCCCTTTCTGGTTTTCAACTTGCCGGGTGTACAAATTTTTTCATTTTATCCCTAATTTTTTCCCGAATCTTTTGGTTCGTCGGGATGCCCTTGTTTTTCCTAGATATGTCAACCAAGCGGGTCTCTTATGCGTAGTATCTTTTGACTATATCTGCATTCGCAGGGTGTGGCAGGTCGTCGCCATTCATGGTGGTCAAGATCATTTCCCCACCGGAGAATATGTTTTTGATTACAAATGGTCCTTCATAGGTAGGAGTCCTATGATACGGTGGGAAGAACTGACTGTTTTTTGGAATGCTGGTTTGCGTTTTGCGTTTGTTTTCGCAAAATGTCGCGGTAAGCAAGAGTCGCCACCGACTTTTATTTTATCCAACAAGGAAAGGAAAAAAGCACAGAAAAATTCCTTTTTCGAGATTATTTCTCGGGTTCGGGGGGTAGATTATAGAAAGAAAAGGTATTAGCACCCTTTTTATCCGTGGTTATCCACGGGCTCTTAGGTACTTGCTCAATTGTTTTCAAAATTGCTTTATTTGTGCTTGTGGGTTTTTGAAAAAGTTTTTGTTTGAAAACTTCGATTTAACTCTTGCTTCTGTCCTCAAGAGTGTATGAAGTGTTTTTGAAAACTTTGTTCGAAAAGTGTAAGTGTGAAATGTTCTTGTTTTTGAAAGAGCATGTATCTAAGAACCATCTACCTACTCGAAAAGGGAATCGTTCTATGCTAATTTCCTTTAGACAATGCTATCCCACTATTGATGAGTAGGTAGCACCGTCGTTGGAGTTTAAGGGTAAATTCAAATGCAGGACTTACGGTCACTAAAGCAATGTTAGGACGCCTTAGCGGTAACCCTAATGTCTTAGATCATTTGTTTTGAGGCAATAATATCCGAGGCAACCGTTTCGAGGTGACTATGATCTTTAGACAAGAGGACGACCTCTAAAGTGACATATACTCAATGACCGCGTACGAAGGCAACCAAGTGGGATGTACCCTAAGAGTGCGCATGTGCGAGTGTGTCGTTTTCAGTTTTATCTTTGTACATGTTAATGGTGATCTAAGTTGATTTTAGGTTAAAACCTGCAGTCTTGTCATGCCATCCTATTATCAAACATCTAACAGTTATAATTTGCAGAAATAAAATGCGGAATTTTAAATTACAAGGCGTCAGGTATTTACATCGCCAAAGACAAACCCTTTAAAAATAAATAAAGCGATAAAAAATAGTAAAAGGTCCTATTAAGCTATTACAATCCGGAATCAGATACATAAATGGATAAAAGAAAGTAAATCGCATGCGGGAAATTAAATCGAGCGCAAAGTTCTAGGATTTTGACCCTTTTTGTTAAAGAAAAGATCTTTTTGTTGTTTTTTTATTTTATGAAAGAAATTAATCTAAATTAATTGCTAAATTAAATAAATTAATTAATTAATTAAAATAAATTATTTTTGGGTTTTTTGTTCTTTTAAGAAATAAATAAAAATTAATTGAATTAGTAAAAACTTAATTAAGTCTAATTATTTACAAAAATATGTTAAAGTTATTCTAATTAAAACCTACATCAATTAATTAGTATTTATAAAAAATTAAAATTTGATTTGATAAAGAAAATATTTTTGGTGGTTTTTATTTTATAAAGAAAAAAATTTTGATTGGTTAATGATTAAATAAAAAAGAATAAAACAATTAAATAAAACAAAAAATAAAATAGATGAGAGTAAGGGGGTATGGGCCTGAAATTGGGTGTGTGGATCAGCAATCCTGAGGCTCAAAACGCTGGCCTTGTTGACCTTTCTTGGATTTGGTGCGTGTGCGCTGACCTTCCCTATGGTGGTCCTTCAGATCTTGGCCACCAGATCTGGCCTTTGGCCATCTGGAAACTGGATGAATAAGAGTGCATGGTGTTCTGCAAGCCTAAGGACGCATAGGAGTACTTGAAGAAAAAACATATTGAGAAATTGGAGGACCTGGGATTCGAACCCAGGTCCTGAGGGTGATTGCCAATGCACGCTTGCCACTAGGCTGATTTGCTATGTTTGTTAACAATATCCAAAGGAAATATAATAAAATAAAACAAGTTCATGTGCCAGCAAAACAAAAATGCGCGGAAACAATTTGAATTGGCCAATCGGAGGAGGACACGATCTCGACCCTGTCCTCAGACCTGTAACAATTTTACCTGCGGATTTGAATCCGCAGCTACAAGCGTAGGCCAATCCTAAAATCCATATCAGGCTACATAAATCAATTCCAAGGCCATGGTTGTATTCGTCCTTCCCTCCCGGTCACAACCATACCTCTCTTGATGGTCAATTTTTCCTGAAACAAAAATGCCCAAAAAAGCTCCAAGAACCCTAGCTATGGTGATTCTTGGTACTAGTCATATAAACGAAATTAAATAATACAAAAAGTTTGCAAATGTCTTTGTGATCACAAACATGTAATTACTTTGTCCAAATGATGCCAAAATGATGATTTACGAATTCAAGAAAGAAGCGGATCCGCGTGGTACTTACAGTGCTTTAGAGTGCTTGAAAACATGTGGTCTGGATTGCAAAAGCCTCTAGAGATGATCAGCAGTTGATTGAGACAACCCCCAAGTCCTGAAAACCCCTCTAGCTATGGATTCGATTCCACACTTTTTAGTGAATTTTTCAACTTTTGTATTGCCTCTTTCTGCAGCCTCCAACCCTTGTTTCGATTGCTTTGGCCTCCTTATGTATTGCATAGTGTGTTAGGGTAAGAATTATGGCTTGAATCTTCTCCCATCAATGCTTTTGGATTTGATTTGATTCACTCTTTACCACTTGCCAAATTTATCAAAAATCAATCTTTTTGCACATGATAATGTATGATTCGAGTTTGATGATGATAATGGTGATAATTACAACCTGAAACAGCCAAAAAATCTCATGTGATCAAAGCTTTGGATTTTATATGATTTAATTTGATTAAAAATGAATAAAATCAATAGAAAATCAAATAAAATGATAAAAATGAAATATGGGTTCATGGATGAAGCTAGGACACGTGGACAATTATGCAAGCTCAAATCAAGTGGAAAAGAATGGGCCCATTTGACAAATTTTGAAGTTTTGGGGATAGTTGACTTTTGGTAATTTTGCAAAAATGTCCAATTTCATCAATGTATAACTTCTTCAATTTTGAACTTTTGGAGGTGTTATTGGACTTTTTAGAAAGCTTGAGATGTCCTCTAACCAACCATTTTGGTCTCATCTCATTTTGATATTCCATGCTCAAGTTATACGCTTTGGCAAAAAATGTGTTTTTGTTGACTTTCAAAAATGACCTATAATGTCCAAATTTATAACTTCTTGTGAGTGCATTTTTTGATCTTGGGGTATGAAGATGGATTGTAGGAAATTTCATCCTCTTCAAAATTTTATTTGGGTGGGTCATTTCTAATAAAGTATGAGAAAGTTATGCTTTGTCAAAGTTGAGTTGACTTTTCCTGCAAAACCCTAATTTAGCAACTTTTGAGTCTTGATGAATTTTGAGCAATCTTTGATGAATCATGATCAACCCTTGCTCAAATGATTAAATATCCCTCAAAATGAGAATGTTGACAAAAAATCTTGAAATTTGACTGTATGTAGGTCACAGTTGACTTTTGCCCTAGCACTGTCGATTTTTGGACCTTTGAGCAATTGACTGAGCAAAATTCCTCTGAAAGGCTTGAAATTTAGCATGGATGATCTTGATGACATATTAGGACATTGGGGAGCACTTGAGTTCATTTGGATTCAAGTATCTTGATGCAACAAAAAACCCTAATTTGGGGTTGATTGCCTTAGGAGATGACTTGTCTGACCCACTCTTGAGCAATCTTGAGTCACTTGGAGATTTTTCTTGCAATATTTTGAGGAATATGAGAGGGAAAATTTTGGTATACAACAGCTGCCCCTGTTCAATCTTCTTAAACCTGAGGATGTAGATTGGCTTTCGTGCCTTTCGGGATCCGAAGGTGGAAGATGATTGAACACTAGAGTGCCCAGAAATTTGCACTCGCATGAAGTGGTATCAGCCTTGTGATGTCGGGAATGGGCTTACAGATGCTATTTAGAGATTGTTGGTGGGAGGATGGGCTTAAAGATGCCATATGCAGGAGTGTCAATCGCATAAGAGATTCCTTAGCGAGAACTTGCATACCTGTTATTGTGGAAGATTCCGCTGGGGAAGCCTGATCTTTGTTGAGATTTAAGAACTTGCTTGTGCTTCAACTGAGAGAACATCTCTGCTGAGTTTTAAGAACTTGTCTATAATTCAACTGGGGGAACTCTGTCGATATTTATAACCTTATCTGTAATTCAACTGAGGATAATTCAGTTGAGATTTAAGAACCGGTCAGTACTTAGACTGGGTGAAACATCTTCATCGAGATCTAGGACTGTCTGTACTTCAACAGAGAATAATTCTGTTGAGATTTAAGAACTCATCCACACTTCGACGGAGGAAAATTATCGAGATTTAGAACCTTATCTGTAATTCAACCGAGACTAATTCAGTTGAGATTTAAGAACCGGTCAATACTTCGACTGAGGGACACATCTTCATCGAGATCTAGGAACTGTATGTACTTAATGGAGGATAATTCTGTTGAGATTTAAGAACTCGTCCACACTTTGATGGAGGAAAAAAATGTCGAGATTTAGAACCTTATCTGTAATTCAACCGAGAATAATTCAGTTGAGATTTAAGAACCGGTCAGTACTTCGACTGAGGGACACATCTTCATCGAGATCTAGGAACTGTTTGTACTTCAATGGAGAATAATTTTGTTGAGATTTAAGAACTCATCCACACTACGAAGGAGGAAAATTGTCGAGATTTAGAACCTTATCTATAATTCAACCGAGACTAATTCAGTTGAGATTTAAGAACCAGTCAGTACTTCGACTGATGGAAACATCTTCATCGAGATCTAGGAACTGTCTGTACTTCAACGGAGGATAATTCTGTTGAGATTTAAGAACTCGTCCACACTACGACAGAGGAAAATTGTCAAGATTTAGAACCTTATCTGTAATTCAACCGAGACTAATTCAGTTGAGATTTAAGAACCGGTCAGTACTTCGACTGAGGGAAACATCTTCATCGAGATCTAGGAACTGTTTGTACTTCAATGGAGAATAATTCTATTGAGATTTAAGAACTCGTCCACACTACGACAGAGGAAAATTGTCAAGATTTAGAACCTTATCTGTAATTCAACCGAGACTAATTCAGTTGATATTTAAGAACCGACCAGTACTTCGACTGAGGGAAACATCTTCATCGAGATCTAGGAACTGTCTGTACTTCAACGGAGGATAATTCTGTTGAGATTTAAGAACTCGTCCACACTACGACGGAAGAAAATTGTCGAGATTTAGAACCTTATCTGTAATTCAACCGAGACTAATTCAGTTGAGATTTAAGAAACGGTCAGTACTTCGACTGAGGGAAACATCTTCATCGAGATCTAGGAACTGTCTGTACTTCAATGGAGAATAATTCTGTTGAGATTTAAGAACTCGTCCACACTACGACGGAGGAAAATTGTCGAGATTTAGAACCTTATTTGTAATTCAACTGAGACTAATTTAGTTGAGATTTAAGAATCGGTCAGTACTTCGACTAAGGGAAACATCTTCATCAAGATCTAGGAACTCTCTGTACTTCAATGGAGGATAATTCTGTTGAGATTTAAGAACTCATCCACACTACGACGAAGGAAAATTGTCGAGATTTATGACCGTGTCTGTAATTCAACTGAGGATAACTCGGTTGAGATTTAAGAGCCGGTCAGTACTTCAACATAGCTGAGAACTTAACTGCATCTTTCCTGAAAGGTAAAGGTCATTCGTATGGAATGCATGATATATATCAAGCAATGATGTTCTCAAAATAAATGAGATTGTGTTGTATGATGCGTATATGCATGTATCATGATGTATGTAAATGTAATGTTTTGGCTGGGGAAAATAAATCCTGAATAGCTGCTGGAGAATAGAGTTGGATTCTTCATTTCCGCTGGAGATGGCGAACGAAGATGATTGCGAGAATAAACCTGCAGGAGAGGATAACTCTGTTGAGGAATAAACTAATGAGGAGATTACTCTATGGGGAAGAGATATTCTGCTGAGGATTCCATCGATAAATTCCGCTGGGGATGAATTACCGTTGCTGGTGATACTGAATCCTGTTGGGGATTGACTTCCTGTTTGTGAAGGGAAAGAACTCCGCTGGGGATGATCTTTCAGTTGCGGCTTCACTGGGGATAATCTTTTGGACTCTTATGGAGATAATCCTTTGAACTTGCTGGGGACAATCTTCCAAAGTTTACTGGGGATGATTCTCCAAAATCCACTGGGGAAGCTTTTTTCAGACTGCGCTGGGAAAAATTTCAGACTCTACTGGGGGAAATCTTGTATTCTGCCGGGGAATATTCTTATACTCTGCCGGGAATATTTAAGACTGTCGGGGATATTAAACCTTTCCAGTGTTGATGGTAGATAAACTCTGCTTGGGAGGAATATTACCGATTCGTTCACAGTTGAAAGTCTCAGCTGGGGAGAGTTAACCTTACTGTCTTACTCTGCAGGGAGTGAATGTTACTGGGACGCGTGCTGAGGATATGAGGATGGCTTTTCATCGAGACTTTTTTTGCCCCTGTTTCTGCGGGAGAAGGTGCATGCGGAGGCCTTGTGGGTCGAGTATTATCCCAACCTATGAGGTGCTTGGTAACTTTCGATTTAAGTGACAAGTCTTATTCTGGTAGGCAAGTGACGAGATGACGGGACATAGTCGTACGCTTTAATCCCTAAATTTTGCCCGGACTGCCCTTTCGGGTTTTCAGTCCACCGGGATACCCTTTTTTTCCCAAGCCGCCTTTTTAGGTTTTCAGCTTTCTGGGTGTACAAATCTTCTTTTGTTTTCATCCCTTATTTTTGCCCGAACCCTTTTGGTTCGCCGGGAAGCCCTTATTTTTTCCTAGGCCAGTCAACCTAGAGGGTCTTTATTCATGCGCGGTATTTTCTGACTATGTCCACGCTCTCAGAGTGTAGGGAGTTGTCAATGTCGGCAGCATTATGTTGTCATACTACCAGAAGATGTTCGTTTGTTCATGCAAGATTTGTTGTTGGAATTTATGTCCAATGCCCCAAGTGATTCAGATGGAGATTTGCCCCTGGCTATTTGGCATCTTTGAGAGATTCCCTGAATCTTGACTTGACTGCCCCAGATGATGGACGATGATCATGTCGTGCCCCTTGGTTGGAAGTGTTTTTTCCACTTGAGGTGATCCTTTTATTGAGAAGGTTTTTTGTTCACTAGATACTCGTCGTGCGAATTTCTCTGTTGTTTGAACAAATAGTCATATGCAAACAATGTTATTTTAAGAATGCAAAGCTTATGTCTGTTTTGAAGTTCTTTGAAAATACAGTTTTCAATAAAACAAGCGAATTTTTGTAAAATGTGATGTCAACTCGGGATTTTACAGCAAGCCCTACAGGAGTCAGGATACCTTTTGTAACAGTATGCTTTTGAACTAACCCATGCTTCAGCTAGGACTTTTAAGGGTTATAACGTGGCCTGGTTCACGGTTTAAGAAACAAAGGATAAAGGCTCAAAATTTATTTGTACCCACCCTCTCTTCGTGATGTTTTTCGATCCTAAACTCAGCTAATCATGCATTAGATCTCGTTTGAGTCTTTGCTCTGATATTCCAGTGATGGTTCGGATACTGACAATTTATTTTGAACAGACAGTCATTTTGTTGAGAGTTTGCAGGATCTATTTCCTTTTGATTTTTATTATCCCTGTTTTTTTCCTGAACTGTTTCTTTTTGTGATTACAGTCAGCGGGATGCCCCAGTTTTTTCTTAAGTCTCCTTCATAGGTTTTGACTTAATGGGCTTTTATTTTTGAGAGATAATGACTGCATGTCCTTAAGATTATACGTAACAATCATCGTCTTTTGTTTCGGAAGGACTTCTTTGATGCCATTCATTGTGCACCTGAATTAACTGAGAAAACTACCCTGCCCCAGGTTATAATTAAGGTTTTTAATTTATGTAAAAAGAAAAACTCCAACTTCTTTGGCTCAAAGGGGTTGACTAGGGATTATCTTCCTTATAACTCCATTGTTTAGGATTTGAAGCAATGCTTGTACCTCGTCAGCGGGGTCTGTTCAAAAGCATACTGTAGAGATTTTGATATCATTTTCATCATCCTCCTTCTAAAGGCTTAGAATTTTTAAATCGAGAGTTGAACATCACAGAAATGAAAGCAATTTGAATATAGTGAGTATGAATGGATTAATTCAAAATAGACATATGCAATGCATTGATAAAGTAACAAAGTTTGACATGAATAAATGTCTGAACAAATCAAAAGAAAATTACAAATTGAAAATTCTATTGAACAAAAAGTCTTCTCGTCTCAGGACTTGTCACTTCAAATGGTGAGCTTTGGAGGGATGGTAGAAGAACTCAGCCTGACCATCTTGTGTGAATTCTAATGTTCCTTCATCAATTAGGTTTTGAATTTTGTACTTCAACTTCCAACAGTCGTCAGTATCATGCCCCGGGCTGTTAGAATGGTATGCACACCTTGCATCAGGATTGTAATTGGGTGAAGAAGTCTTAGGATTCAGATGAGGTCCTACCAACGTTACCAGATTCAATCTCAACAGGTGTTGCAAAGCTTGGGACAACGACATGTTGAGCTTGGTAAACGGCCTCTGATTAACCCGTTGTTTATGGCAAGGTTGTTGTTGGACCCGTGAGGTAGTAGCAATTTGGAGAGGTCCATTCTTCACCATACCAGACCCTTGTCTTCTTGGAGGCTGACCAATGACTTGGACCCTGGCCTTGACTGTTTGTTTCATACTGTTGTGTCGGTCTTGATGAAGCTGGTTGATAATGGTTCTCAGCTCTTCTTGTTCCCGAGCTAAGCCTTGGATAAGAGCCATTTGCCCCAGCATCTGGATTCTCATTGCATCTACCTCAGCTTGCAATTGTTCCAACCGTTCGTCCTTATTGTCTTCAAGACTTTTCTTGACCAAGTTCCTGACGAGGAGTGTTTTCAACTCTTCCTGCCCCTTGGATAGGTTTAGGAATACGTCCCTGAACTGAGCTTCTTGAGTTTGAAGACCTTGGTTGTATTTTTGGAAAGCCATTGCTGAAATAAACAGCGAGAACATGAGAGACCTGTACGAGAGACCTGTTATGCAATGATATGTATGATATATGTATACAATGTTTTCAAGGATCTCGCGGGGTAAACAAGAAACTGTTAGAATTTGATTGCAACTTGATTTAAGAACTTCGTGTTGTTGAGAATCTTCCTTCAAGAGTCAAGCTCACCATATCGAGTGGGTCATAGCCACTGACCTAAATCATCGTGTTTTAATCTCTAGACGACATTGGTTAGAGGAAAATAAATCCCCTTTTCCCCTTGCTAGACATTTGATTTGCCAAAACCTGCATCACAAACCCTTGAGATCCTTGAAATTGTTAAGGAAATGTTAAGGCATGATGTTATGATGTTTATGCTATGCATTTAAGCAAAAGTGCGAGGTGATGTAAGTGAACCCTACAATAAATCCAGATCATTGGATAAGGACTGTAAACAAAACCTGCAAGGAACTCATGTTTTTTAGATAACAAGAATGTGCAAGTAGTTCAAGTTTGAAAGCACACAAGTCACACAATAGCCCTTAAATTTCATGCTGGCATGGAGTTTAGGTATTACCCTCTTTTAGTTTAGTTGGTTCAACCTGTCTTAGTAATAGTAACCGGGTTCTAGAGGATCTCAATATCACTGACCACCCTCGATCGGTCATAATTCCAGTTTAGCAACCTTTTCTTGCAGCCGGAATCATCGCGAGAGTTTGGTCTCAATGAGTGTAGCATACTACTACTGTTCTATAGCCGAGTTGGTCAATTATAGGTTCTAAGGTCAGTTGGTGCTTAATGACCCCTTAGAAGACCCATATTCTCCTCGTTGCGCCACAAGGGATATCGGTACATACTAAAGTTAAACACCAATGTAGCTACTGCTTTAACCGTATCGGTCTATGCCGAACAGTTCCCTCACAGTTTATTGCTACTTACCTAAAGGGTATCCCCTAGATCCGGGTTAGGATCTATAGTAACTCTGATACAAGCCCACAAATATAAATCATACAAATCAAGCAATTGAAAACATTATGAACTATTCCTAAGGTACACCCCACTTAAAAAATGTCCCCAGCAGAGTCGCCAATTCTGTGATACGGTGGGAAGAACTGACTGTTTTTTGGAATGCTGGTTTGTGTTTTGCGTTTGTTTTCGCAAAATGTCGCGGTAAGCAAGACTCGCCACCGACTTTTATTTTATCCAACAAGGAAAGGAAAAAAGCACAGAAAAATTCCTTTTTCGAGATTATTTCTCGGGTTCGGGGGGTAGATTAGAAAGGGAAGGTGTTAGCACCCTTTCTATCTGTGGTTATCCACGGGCTCTTAGGTACTTACTCAATTGTTTTCAAAATTTCTTTCTTTGTGCTTGTGGGTTTTTGAAAAAAAAAATTGTTTGAAAACTTCGATTTAACTCTTACTTTTGTCCACAAGAGTGTATGAAGTGTTTTTGAAAACTTTGTTCGAAAAGTGTAAGTGTGAAAAGTTTTTGTTTTTGAAAGAGCAAGTATCTAAGAACCATCTACCTACTCGAAAAGGGAATCGTTCTATGCTAATGTACTTTAGACAATGCTATCCCACTATTGATGAGTAGGTAGCACCGTCGTTGGAGTTTAAGGGTCAATTTGAATGCGGGACTTACGGTCACTAAAGCAATGTTAGGACGCCTTAGCGGTAACCCTAATGTCTTAGATAATTTGTTTTGAGGCAACAATATCCGAGGCAACCGTTTCGAGGTGACTATGATCTTTAGACAAGAGGACGACCTCTAAAGTGACCTATACTCAATGACCGCGTACGAAGGAAACCAAGTGGGGTGTACCCTAAGAGTGCGCATGTGCGAGTGTGTCATTTTCAGTTATTTTATATTTGTACATGTTAATGGTGATCTAAGTTGATTTTAGGTTAAAACATTCAGTCTTGTCATGTCATCCTATTATCAAACATCTAACAGTTATAATTTGCGGAAATAAAATACGGAATTTTAAATTACAAGGCGTCGGGTATTTACATCGCCAAAGACAAACCCTTTAAAAATAAATAAAGCGATAAAAAATAGTAAAAGGTCCTATTAAGCTATTACAATCCGGAATCAGATACATAAATGGATAAAAGAAAGTAAATCGCATGCGGGAAATTAAATCGAGCGCAAAGTTCTAGGATTTTGACCCTTTTTGTTAAAGAAAAGATCTTTTTGTTGTTTTTTTATTTTATGAAAGAAATTAACCTAAATTAATTGCTAAATTAATTAATTAATTAATTAATAAAAATAAATTATTTTTGGGTTTTTTGTTCTTTTAAGAAAGAAATAAAAATTAATTGAATTAGTAAAAACTTAATTAAGTCTAATTTAATTTTAATTATTTACAAAATTATGTTAAAGTTATTCTAATTAAAACCTACATCAATTAATTAGTATTTATAAAAAATTAAAATTTGATTTGATAAAGAAAATATTTTTGGTGGTTTTTATTTAATAAATAAAAAAAATTAATTGGTTAATGATTAAATAAAAAATAATAAAACAATTAAATAAAACAAAAAATAAAATAGATGAGTAAGGGGGGTATGGGCCTGAAATTGGGAGTGTGGATCAGCAATCCTGAGGCCCAAAACGCTGGCCTTGTTGACCTTTCTTGGATTTGGTGCGTGTGCGCTGACCTTGCCTATGGTGGTCCTACAGATCTTGGCCACCAGATCTGGCCTTTGGCCATCTGGCAACTGGATGAATGAGAGTGCATGGTGTTCTGCAAGCCTAAGCACGCATAGGAGTACCTGAAGAAAAAACATATTGAGAAATTGGAGGACTTGGGATTCGAACCCAAGTCCTGAGGGTGATTGCCAATGCACGCTTGCCACTAGGCTAATTTGCTTTGTTTGTTAACAATATCCAAAGGAAATATAATAAAATAAAACAAGTTCATGTGCCAGCAAAACAAAAATGCACGAAAATCATTTGAATTGGCCAATCGGAGGAGGACACGATCTCGTCGCTGTCCTCAGACCTGTAACAATATTACCTGCGGATTTGAATCCGCAGCTAAAAGCATAGGTCAATCCTAAAATCCATCTCAGGCTACATAAATCCATTCCAAGGCCCTGGTTGTATTCGTCCTTCCCTCCCGACCACAACCATACCTCTCTTGATGGTCAATTTTTCCTGAAACAAAAACGCCCAAAAAAGCTCCAAGAACCCTAGCTATGGTGATTCTTGGTACAAGTCATATAAACGAAATTCAATAATACAAAAATTTTGCAAATGTCTTTGTGATCACAAACATGTAATTACTTTGTCCAAATGATGTCAGAATGATGATTTACGAATTCAAGAAAAAAGCAGATCCGCGTGGTACTTACAGTGCTTTAGAGTGTTTGAAAACATGTGGTCTGGATTGCAAAAGCCTCTGGAGATGATCAGCAGTTGATTGAGACAACCCCGAAGTCCTGAAAACCCCTCTAGCTATGGATTCGATTCCACACTTTTTAGTGAATTTTTCAACTTTTGTATTGCCTCTTTCTGCAGCCTCCAACCCTTGTTTCGATTGCTTTGGCCTCCTTATGTATTGCATAGTGTGTTAGGGTAAGAATTATGGCTTGAATCTTCTCCCATCAATGCTTTTGGATTTGATTTGATTCACTCTTTACCACTTGCCAAATTTATCAAAAATCAATCGTTTTGCACATGATATTGTATGATTCGAGTTTGATGATGATAATGGTGATAATTACAACCTGAAATAGCCAAAAAATCTCATGTAATCAAAGATTTGGATTTTATATGATTTAATTTGATTAAAAATGAATAAAATCAATAAAAAATCAAATAAAATGATAAAAATGAAATATGGCTTCATGGCTGAAGCTAGGACACGTGGACAATGATGCAAGCTCAAATCAAGTGGAAAAGAATGGGCCCATTTGACAAAATTTGAAGTTTTGGGGATAGTTGACTTTTGGAAATTTTGCAAAAATGTCCAACTTCAACAATGCATAACTTCTTCAATTTTGAAGTTTTGGAGGTTTTATTGGACTTTTTAGAAAGCTTGAGATGTCCTCTAACCAACCATTTTAGTCTCATCTCATTTTGATATTACATGCTCAAGTTATAAGCTTTGGAAAAAAAGGTGTTTTTGTTGACTTTCAAAAATGACCTATAATGTCCAAATTTATAACTTCTTGTGAGTGCATTTTTTGATCTTGGGGTATGAAGATGGATTTTAGGAAATTGCATCCTCTTCAAAATATGCTTGGTCAAAGTTGAGTTGACTTTTCCTGCAAAACCCTAATTTAGCAACTTTTGAGTCTTGATGAATTTTGAGCAATCTTTGATGAATCATGATCAACCCTTGATAAAATGATGAAATATCCCTCAAAATGATAATGTTGACAAAAAATCTTGAAATTTGACTGTATGTAGGTCACAGTTGACTTTTGCCCTAGCACAGTCGATTTTTGGACCTTTTAGCAATTGACTGAGAAAAATTCCTCTGCAAGGCTTTAAATTTGGCATGGATGATCTTGATGACATATTAGGACATTGGGGAGCACTTTAGGTCATTTGGATTCAAGGATCTTGATGCAACACAAAACCCTAATTTGGAGTTGACTGCCTTAGGAGATGACTTATCTGACCCACTCTTGAGCAATCTTGAGTCACTTGGAGATTTTTCTTGCAATATTTTGAGGAATATGAGAGGGCAAATTTTGGGGTACAACAAGTCCATTTTCCCCTGGGATCACTTTATGGCAAGATGATACGTTTGATCACTAGATCCCCAACTTGATATACTTTGCGCCTGACTTTCTTGTTGAAAGCCTTGATCGTCCATTTTTGATACATTTGACCATGGAAAATAGCAGTAAGTCTCTTTTCATCAATCAAATTCAGTTGATCAAGTCGAGTCTGGATCCAATCATCTTCATTCAACCCTGCATCCTTCATAATCCTCAGGGAGGGGATCTGAACCTCAATGGGCAAGACAACCTCCATGCCGTAAACCAAATAATAGGGTGTTACCCTGGTTGATGTGCGAGTCGTGGTACGATAAACATGGAGAGAAAACGGTAACATCTCATGCCAGTCTTTGTATGTGACTGTCATTTTCTATATAATCTTCTTAATGTTTTTATTTGCAGCTTCGACAACACCATTCATCTTTGGTCGATAGGGAGAATAATTATGATGTTGGATCTTGAATTGCTCGCATAAAGCTATGATCATAGTGTTATTGAGATTTGTACCATTGTCTGTGATGATCCTTTCTGGGATACCATACCGGCAAATAAGGTTTTGCTTGATGAAGCAGGAAACAACATTCTTGGTAACAGAAGTGAAGGAAGCTGCTTCAACCCATTTTGTAAAATAGTCAATGGCCACTAGGATGAAGCGGTGTCCATTGGAGGTTGTAGGCTTGATCTCTCCAATCATATCAATTCGCCACATAGCAAAGGGCCAAGGAGCCGTCAATACATTCAAAGGAAGCGGAGGTACGTGCACCTTTTCAGCATAAATTTGACACTTATGACAGGTTCGAGAATGTTGGTAGCAATCTTCTTCCATGGTAGACCAATAATAGCCTGCCCGTAGAATTTTCTTCGCCATCGTATGCCCACTAGAGTGGGTGCCAAAAGTACCTTCATGTAATTCAGCCATGATCTTTTCAGCTTCAACTTTATCCACACACCGAAGCAAAATGGAGTCATGATTGCGTTTGTACGGGATGCCATTACTAAGGAAGAATTTAACAGAGAATCTCCTTAAGAACTTCTTATCATTGATTGAAGTTCCTTTTGGATATTCTTGAGCCTCGAGATACCTCTTGACTTCATGAAACCAAGGCTGGTTCACTACCTCTTCATTATTAATCTCGTGACAGTACGTTGGTTCATCCATTCGTTAGATGGTTATTTGGGGAGCCTCGTTATCCCAATTAAGTTTAAACATAGATGAAATTGTGGCTAGAGCGTCTGCTAGCTGATTTTCTTCTCACGGGAAATGCTCAAAGGTAATCTTCTCAAAATGTGGTAGCAATGTCATAACATGTTCTTTGTAAGGGATAAGGTTTGGGTGTTTGGTGTCCCATTCCCCTTTGATCTGACTGATGACCAAAGCTGAGTCTCCGAATACATCCAATGATTTGATCCCCAAGTCTATGGCAGCTTTGAGACCAAAGATACATGCTTCGTATTCTGCCATGTTGTTTGTACAGTTGAAGAAAAGTCTGGCAGTAAAGGGAGTGTGGCACCCTTCCGGAGATATGAGTACAGCACTGATACCATTTCCGAGTGCGTTGGATGCCCCATCAAAGAATAGGGTCCCTCGGGATCCTTGTTCAGGTCCGTCATGCAGCCTGAATTCTTCACAGTCGTCTACTGTCGTGATGTCTTCATCCGGGAAATCGAACTTCATGGACTGGTAGTCTTCTACGGCTTGGTGAGCAAGGTGATTAGCTAGTACACTACCCTTTATAGCTTTCTGGGTAGTATATTGTATGTCGTACTCCGTTAGCATCATCTGCCATCTAGTATTCTCCCAGAAAGAGAAGGCTTTTCGAAGATGTACTTTATCGGATCCATCTTTGATATCAGCAAGGTAGTATGAGCCAGCATATACTGTCTTAGCCGGCGAGCAACCCATGCCAGAGCGCAGCAAGTTTTCTCAAGCAGTGAATATCTGGTTTCACAATCGATAAACTTTTTGCTCAGGTAATAAATAGCGCGCTCTTTTCGGCCAGACTCGTCATGCTTCCCCAATACACACCCCATTGAGTTTTCTAAAACAGTCAGATATATGATCAAAGGTCTTCCCTCGACTGGTGGCATCAATACAGGAGGTTCTTGTAAGTATTCTTTGATTTTGTCAAAAGCAACTTGGCATTCATCATTCCATTTGACTACTTGATCTTTCTTCAATAGTTTGAAGATTGGCTCACAAGTAGCTGTTAGATGAGAAATGAATATGGAAATATAGTTCAAGCGTCCCAAGAATCCTATGACTTCCTTCTCAGTGCGAGGAGCAGGCATCTCTTGTATTGCTTTAACTTTGGCAGGATCGACCTCAATACCTTTGTTACTTACGACAAATCCTAGGAGTTTACTGGACCGTACTCCAAATGTGCACTTGTTTGGATTCAACCTCAGCTTGTACTTCTTCAGTCTCTCAAACAACTTTTGTAAGTGATCAAGATGCTCTTCTTCTGTTTGTGATATGGCTATCATGTCGTCTACGTAGACCTCTATTTCATGATGTATCATGTCGTGAAACAAAGCTACCATGGCGCGCTGATAGGTTGCCCCAGCATTCTTCAATCCGAATGGCATCACCTTGTAGAAGAATGTGCCCCACTGTGTAACAAATGTTATTTTCTCCATGTCCTCAGGTGCCATTTTGATTTGGTTATAACCTGAGAATCTGTCCATGAAGGAAAACACTTTATGTTGTGCCGTATTTTCAACCAAGATATCAATGTGGGGGAGTGGAAAATCATCTTTAGAGCTTGCGCTATTCAAATCTCTATAGTCCACACCCAGGTTGATCGTATCCACAGGTTCCCCGTGAGGCTGAATGGTTCTTTCCTCTTGTTGTAGCAGTCTGGTAAGTTCCCCTGGTACTTCATAATCTTCCTAACCTTCATCTTCGGCTTAGTAGATTAGATCCTCGGAGTCACAAAAGGCCATAGCAGTATCGTTACCCATGGGATCTAGAATGGATGGATACCTGCATTTGTGAGAGTGGGTGTGTGTAAGGGTATAACTATCTTTAAAAGAAAATAAAATGTAAAGGAAAAACAATGAGCACAAAAGTTTGTATGTGAAAAACGTCCATGATTCATTGAATGTCATATGAAGGTGAAATAATAACCCTTACAAATGGACCATTGTGCCTCGGGAAAGACACAAGGTTTTAAGAGTGCGAATTGTTTTTGAATATTACAGATCCAATCGAAATATGAAGATAAATTACTGAGGGGTGAAAGTTATTGGGACGAAGTCTCTAGCCTCCCAATTGCGGAGTCCTCCATTGACAGTCAGAAAGATCCAGTCCTCCAAGTTGAAATCCTCTTCACCATCTTCTACAGTGTTGACCTCTCGGTTGCTAATCTTCAAGGGTGGCCTTCCAGCACGGGCATGGCATACAGCCTTTTGAGCACTTGAAGTGAAACCTAATCCAAATATGTCAGACTTATACGGGATATCCGGAAGTTTCCCCCAGATGGTGCATCCACCTTCTTCTACTACTGCTTTGGCGTCCTTCAGAGATGACATCCGGAGTGGAGGTATTGAAATCTTGGGAATCTGGGACACAGTTTTGGTCACTGCTACCTCTTGGGGGACCTCCTCGAAGTGTTGAAAAGGAGTTTCAATGAACTCGCCGTCCAATTCCACATACCTGAAGGAATTGAGATGGCTAATCATGTACTCTTCCTCTCCACGGACAGTGATAATCTTTCCTTGGATCGGATACTTCAGCATCTGGTGCAATGTAGAGGTGACAACGCCAGCATTATGGATCCATGTGTTAGAACAAAGTTTGAATCTACTACCCTAAGTTAAAGTTTTGATGATAACAAAATGCAAGATTAAATAAATTGTATAATTCATATGAGACATATATGCTACCTAAAAATTATATTGTGCATTTACAGAAACTCTGATGGATATCAGCACAAGAATGTAAACATCAGCATCAGAAGATGAAATATCATATGCCAGAATCAGAAGATCAAAGCATGTGCTTACGCTGAAGTTTGATGAATAGATCTGCGCGTAACATACTCTAAACTCTGATCAAGACCAAAACAATATCATTAGTACCTAGAAGCGTCAGAATAAGCCAAAGCCAATCAACACGCTTAATTGACAATGGTACTGTGCATTCAAGACACTTTATTACCAACGGTTGTATTCCAAGACAAAGATCTTCTCAATATGGAAAGAACGTAATGGGAATTGAAATGGAATAATTGACTACAACGTATCTTTTCCAAGGCTATATAAACAAGTTAGTGAGAAATGAATTGGCTAATGCTCTACAACTCTTTACACGCATAAAGCAAATCATATTCATCCTCACTCATACAGCTTGCTATATCTCTCAAATTGCTTACTCTATAGTTATAGCATCCTAGTTTCACATAAGCTTAATTTGTGTATTATCACAGTTGTGATATAAAGTTTTTGTAGAAAACATTCAACACACATAATATTCATTTATCTGTAAGAAATAATTTCCTTGAGAAACCGGTTTGTGGTTTAGACTCAAGAAGGCTTTAGTAGTTGTTAAAGCAGTTGTAATATTCAGTTGAATATAGTGGATTAAGACCTCGTTGGAGAGAGGCGAAATCACCTTGACGGGTGGACTGGAGTAGTTTGAGATCAAACGAACCAGGATAAAAATAACGTGTTGTCTACATTTGATTTCAAGTTTTACAATTCAACCCCCCTTCTTGTGTTTTTCACTTCTTAAATTGGTATCAGAGCGCCTGGTTCTGAGCTAAAACATTTAACCGTGTCAGTACAAGATCCAGCGTCAGAAAAACACAATGGCAGGAACATATCAACACACCAGCAATGACAACAATGAAGATAGAGACAGATTCAGCAGCAAACCTCCAGTCTTTGATGGATAGAATTTTGATTACTGGAAATACATAATAGAAAACTTCTTTCTGGCACATGATGCTGATCTATGGGACATGGTGACAAATGGATACACGCACCCAGTGAATGCAAGTGGTCAGAAGATTGACAGGAAGGCAATGTCTGGTCAACAAAAGCGTGACTTCAAAAATCACCACAAGGCCAGAACTATTCTTCTCAGCGCCATCTCTTACGCTGAATATGAAAAGATATCTAACAGAGACACTGCAAAGAGTATGTTTGACTCTCTCAGAATGACGCATGAAGGAAACATTCAGGTCAAAGAAACTAAAGCTCTTGCGCTCATTTAGAAGTATGAGGCATTCAAAATGGAAGAAAGTGAATCAATTGAAACGATGTTCTCAAGATTTCAAATTTTGGTGGCTGGTCTCAAAGTTCTGGACAAAGGGTATTCTACTGCTGATCATGTCAAGAAGATCATCAAAAGCTTTCCAAAACAGTGGAGGCCAATGGTTACAGCGCCGAAGCTAGCTAAAGATCTCAACAAAATCTCTCTGGAGGAACTTATCAGCTCCCTCAGAAGTCACGAGATAGAGCTAGAAGCTGATGAACCTCAGAAGCAAAGTAAGCCTTTAGCCTTAAAATCTAACAGAAAATCTGACTCCAAAGTTTTGCAGGCTGTTGAAGAAACTTCTGATGGGTCCTCATCAGAAGAAGACGGACTTTCCCTCCTCTCCAGAAGAGTGAATCAACTATGGAAGCAGAGGCAAAGAAATTTCAGGAATACCAGAAGATCCGATCAGAATGAGTCCTCCTCCAGATACAGAAGGTCAGACTCCTCCTCTGGATACAGAAAATCTGAAGGCTCTTCAGGAAGCAGAAAGCCAAACACCAAGGACATCATCTGCTATAAATGCAACGAGCAAGGACACTATAAGAGTGATTGTCCAAATCTTTAGAGGGAAAAGCCCCAAAAGAAGTTTGGAAGGGAAAAGAAGAAGAGTCTCATGGCTACATGGGATGACTCTGACTCGTCTGAAGCTGACTCAGAATCAGATGATGAGAGAGCAAACATAGCTCTCATGGTTAACATATCAGAAGACAATGAAGCTTCTGAATCAGACTCTGAATCAGACACCGAAGAGGTATTTCCTGACTTTGCAATTAATTTTACTAAGGCTGAACTTGTTGAAAGCCTTAATGAAATTCTGGAAAGATATCAGCAGATCAGAGTTAAATTCAAAAACCTGAAAAGGAATCTTGATTCCGACTCTGATAAAACTGAGAGTCTTAAATTGGAAAATTCTGAGTTGAAAAATTAAATTTCAAAATTAGAAAATCTTTTACAAAACTCTCAGAAGGAAACAATTTATGAAACTCCTAGCAGCGCTGATGAGATCATCAAGGAGTATGATCACAGCTTTCAGAAGTTCCTTGCTAAAAGCATAGATAGAAGCAAAATGGCTTCAATGATCTACGGAGTTAGTAGAAACGGCAGAAAGGGAATATGATACCAAGGTAAGGTACCTACACCAAATAATGCCATGGATCTAATTATTAAACGCACTCCTCTGAATTCACACTTCATTTATGGTCACACACATGACATTAAATATACTAGTAGTAATTATTCTGTGAAACCAAAATTCAACCAGAGTTTTGGTAAAACTAACAAATCAGGACCCAAGAAAATATGGGTACCTAAGGATAAAATAATACATGTTGCAGATATCTTTAGCAGAAAATCAGAAACACCAGTCATGGTACCTGGACTCTGGCTGCTCACGACACATGACGGGAAGAAGGCATATGTTCCAAAGTCTGGAACTTAAGCCTGGAGGCCACGTAGACTTTGGAGGCAATCAGAGGGGAAAGATCATTGGCTCTGGAACAGTAGGTAATGTAAATCTTCCCTCTATAAATAATGTTCTATTAGTAGATGGATTAATGCATAATCTGTTATCCATAAGTCAATTAAGTGATAACGGTTATGATATAATCTTTAATCAAAAATCATGTAAAGATGTTAGTCAGAAAGATGGGACTATCCTATTTAATGGAAAGAGGAAAAACAACATTTATAAAATCAAACTTTCTGAACTGAAAAGTCAGAATGTAAAGTGTCTTCTGTCTGTTAACAACGAGCAATGGATCTGGCACAGAAGATTGGGGCATGTTAGTATGAGAAGAATATCTCAGATTAACAAACTCAATCTGGTCAGAGGACTTCCTAATCTGAAGTTCAATTCAGAAGCTCTGTGTGAAGCATGTCAGAAAGGCAAGTTTGCAAAACCTGCTTTCAAATCTAAAAACGTTGTTTCCACCTCTAAGCCATTAGAACTTCTGCACATTGACTTATTTGGACCAGTTAAAACTGCTTCAGTCAGTGGCAAGAAGTACGGGTTAGTAATCGTAGATGACTATAGTAGATGGACATGGGTAAAGTTCTTAAGACACAAGGACGAGTCACACTCTGTGTTTGTCACCTTCTGTAACCAAGTTCAGAATGAAAAGTATCTTAGAATCGTTAAACTCAGAAGTGATCATGGTGGAGAATTTGAAAACAAAGATTTTGAGTCATTCTTTAATGACAGAGGCATTCTGCATGATTTCTCTTGTCCTAGAACTCCCCAGCAAAATGGAGTTGTAGAACGAAAGAACAGAACATTGCAAGAAATGGCCAGAACCATGATCAATGAGACAAACGTTGCTAAGATCTTCTGGGCAGAGGCAATAAACACAGCATGCTACATTCAGAATAGAATCTCCATAAGACTTATTCTGGAAAAGACTCCATATGAATTGTGGAAGAACAGAAAGCCCAACATTTCATATTTTCATCCATTTGGATGTACTTGTTTTATGTTAAAAACAAAAAAATATTTGAACAAGTTTGACTCTAAAGCACAGAAGTGTATTATGTTAGGATACTCTGAACGCTCAAGAGGGTACAGAGTATACAATACAGAAACACAGATTGTGGAAGAATCAATCAGTGTTCGTTTTGATGATAAGCTTGACTCTGAAAAGTCAAAGCAGAATGAAGTCTTTGCAGGTATGGAAGTTGAATTCACAAGTTCTGAAGACAAGTCATCAGAAGCTCTCAACAAAGACACTCCTTCAACATCAGAAAGAGGCACTGCAAGCAATCCAGCAACATCTGTTGATCAACCTCAAAAGACTATCCAGAAGCAGCATGGATCACCCAGAAGAAACAATCTTAGGAAGAAAGGAAGATCCAATCAGAACAAGAGCCAGCTTCAGAAACTCAGAAGAATACCTCATGGGACTTGTTTCTCTGATTGAACCTTCTTCAATTGATGAAGCACTTCTGGACAATGACTGGATTCTAGCAATGCAAGAAGAGCTGAATCAATTCACCAGAAATGACGTGTGGGATCTAGTTCCCAGACCAAAAGGATTCAACGTCATTGGAACAAAATGGGTGTTCAAAAACAAACTGAACGAACAAGGTGAAGTCATCAGAAACAAGGCACGATTGGTAGCACAAGGTTATAGTCAGCAAGAGGGGATAGACTATACAGAAACCTTTTCTCCAGTCACCAGGTTAGAATCTATCAGACTTTTAATTTCTTTTGCTGTTAATAAAGGCATCACTCTATATCAGATGGATGTCAAGAGTGCATTCTTAAATGGCTATATAGAAGAAGAGGTTTATGTGCACCAACCCCCTGACTTTGAAAGTACAAAAAATCCAGAGTATGTTTTCAAACTAAAGAAGTCACTGTATGGTCTGAAACAAGCTCCCAGAGCTTGGTATGAAAGACTAAGTAACTTTCTGTTAGAAAAGGAATTCACCAGAGGGAAAGTGGACACAACCTTATTCTGTAAGACAGTTAAGAATGACATCTTAGTGTGTCAGATTTATGTTGACGATATTATATTTGGATCTACTAATCCTTCTCTTGGAAGAAAATTTGCTAAGTGTATGCAGGCAGAATTTGAGATGAGCCTCATGGGGGAACTGAAATTCTTTCTGGGAATTCAGATCAATCAAACTCCAGAGGGAACTTACATTCATCAGAGCAAATATGTCAGAGAACTTTTGAAGAAATTTGATCTCTCAGAATGTAAGTCATCAAAGATTCCAATGCATCCCACGTGCATTCTGGAAAGAGAAGAGGTAAGCAAAAAGGTAGAACAGAAGGTCTACAGAGGTATGATTGGTTCTCTTCTTTATCTGACGGCTTCAAGGCCTGATATTTTATTCAGTGTATGCATTTGTGCAAGATTCCAATCAGATCCTAGAGAATCTCACTTAACAGCTGTTAAGCGAATTTTCAAGTATCTGAAAGGTACTACTAATCTGGGTTTATTTTATAGAAAATCTAGTGATTACAACTTAGTAGGTTACTGTGATGCTGACTTTGGTGGAGACAGAGTAGAGCGTAAAAGTACTTCTGGAAGCTGCCAGTTTCTGGGAGAAAATCTGATCTCTTGGTCCAGTAAAAGGCAATCTACAATTGCGCTATCAACAGCAAAAGCTGAATACATAGCAGCAGCAGGATGCAGCACACAAATGCTCTGGATGAAAAGTCAGCTTGAAGACTTCCAGATATTTGAGAGTAACATTCTTATACTCTATGACAACACTTTTGCCATTTGCTTAAGTAAAAATCCAATTTTGCATTCTAGGGCTAAGCATATAGAAATAAAACATCATTTCATTAGGGACTATATTCAGAAAGGCATTTTAAACTTAAAATTTATTGATACAGGCCATCAATGGGCTGATATTTTCACAAAACCATTTTCTGAAGATAGGTTCAACTTCATTCTGAAACATCTCAGCATGAAGCTCTGCCCAGAGTGAAAATGTTTTAATTTTATATATTAACCTTCAGAATTTGTTTTATTTTACTGTGAACTTCTGATCAATCTTCTCTCAGAAATTTAGACATGCAGATTGTATCAGATTCTATCCATAAAGATTTGAGCGTTTCATTTCAAGGATAGATGTGTTGTTCACTAAATCAGACAAGTGTCATCCAGTCATCAGCTAATTCCTGAGGCAGAACACGCGTGCACGCTTCTGAGAAGGCAAAGCGCTGATTGGATGCATTGAGACACATGTCATGGGTAACCGTTCCAAATATCTTTCTAAATCCCCCAAAATCAGCCAACATTAAATGCGAGTAATCATGATTTAATTCTCTCTCTTAAAACGTTTATGTTTTCAAAACATTTTTTGAAACCTATTTAAACGCCTTAAACATCATTCATTCATTTTTACCGTCACTTACAATCTTCAACATTTTTCTGTGTTCTTACTGTGTGTTCATTTTTTCTCAAAGAAACCATTTTTCAAGCTTTTTCTCAAAAACCCTTGTGTGAACATGGCATCCTCTAGCACTCCATCTGCAGGTTCCCAGCAAGATGCTTCTTCTGAACAGTATCAGATTCCTTTCAGAACGCTCCTCACTCCGGTCAAGAACTTGGAAGTTCTGTCAGAATTGATAGTAAGATTGACTCAGTAGTCAGCATGGTGCATCAGAAGAAGGAAACCACTGATCAGATTAAGAACATGCTAGAAGCTCTGTTCACACGCCTTCCTCCCCAACCTTAGATTTTGTTTCTTGATGATTTCATTGTTTTCTTTACATGTTATCTGTAATATTTTCTGAGCTCTGAACAGAATACAATCGTTTTTCTGCACTGATCGTTTTTAACTTCAATTATTTGCACTTTTTGATTGCTGACAAAAAGGGGGAGAAAGAATGATATTTTTCAATAACGGATTGCTGAGACAAAAGTCTCAAACATTCTAACACTTTGATATACTTGAATGTTTCTTTGTTCTGCATAAGCTTACAGGTACAAGAATCTGATGAACTCCAATACACTGAAGCTCTGCTCTGGAAAAGGAAAGATCTGATGCTCAAAGAAAGTTCAATAAAGATCTGATGCTAAAGGACTCGTGAAATTAAAAGGGAAGTAATAAACTCAGGGGGAGTTTTTCTGATCATAACTCTGATACCTTTCTATTCCCTATCTTCTTATCTTTGATACCTTTCTGTTTATCGTTGATACAAATTTATTATTTGGTTATCTCTGATATTTTTTTCTTTAAATTTCAATTGAAAATATCCGGTTTTTGTCATCATCAAAAAGGGGGAGATTGTTAGAACAAAGTTTAAATCTACTACCCTAAGTTAAAGTTTTGATGATAACAAAATGCAAGATTAAATAAATTGTATAATTCATATGAGACATATATGCTACCTAAAAATTATATTGTGCATTTACAGAAACTCTGATGGATATCAGCACAAGAATGTCAACATCAGCATCAGAAGATGAAATATCATATGCTAGCATCAGAAGATCAAAGCATGTGCTTACGCTGAAGCTTGATGAACAGATCTGCGCGTAACATACTCTAAACTCTGATCAAGACCAAAACAATATCATCAGCACCTAGAAGCGTCAGAATAAGCCAAAGCCAATCAACACGCTTAATTGACAACGGTATTGTGCATTCAAGACACTTTATTACCAACGACTGTATTCCAAGACAAAGATCTTCTCAATATGGAAAGAACATAATGGGCATTGAAATGGAATAATTGACTACAACGTATCTTTTCCAAGGCTATATAAACAACTCAGTGAGAAATGAATTGGATAATGCTCTACAACTCTTTACACGCATAAAGCAAATCATCTTCATCCTCACTCATACAGCTTGCTATATCTCTCAAATTGCTTACTCTATAGTTATAGCATCCTAGTTTCACATAAGCTTAATTTGTGTATTATCACAGTTGTGATATAAAGTTTTTGTAGAAAACATTCAACACACATGGTATTCATTTATCTGTAAGAAAGAATTTCCTTGAAAAACCGGTATGTGGTTTAGACTCAAGAAGGCTTTAGCAGTTGTTAAAGCAGTTGTAATATTCAGTTGAATATAGTGGATTAAGACCTCGTTGGAGAGAGGCGAAATCACCTTGACGGGTGGACTGGAGTAGTTTGAGATCAAATGAACCAGGATAAAAATAACGTGTTGTCTGCATTTGATTTCAAGTTTTACAATTCAACCCCCCTTCTTGTGTTTTTCACTTCTTCACCATGGCCGTCCTAGAAGACAAGAGTACGAAGGGCGGATGTCCATTACATAAAAGGTTGAATTGAAAGTTTAAGGCCCAACCTTTATGGGGATATCCACCTCCCCGTGTACCATCCTCTTCGAGCCATCAAATGCCCTTACTACTATGTTACTTGGCTTTAACGTCAGTCCTTCACAGTCAAGTCTGCCAAGATCTTTTTTCGGTAAAACATTCAAAGATGAGCCAGTGTCCACCAAAACATGGGCCAATGTTGTGCCTCTACATTCCACAGAGACATGTAATGCCTCGTTGTGCTTTCTTACCATTGGTGTCAGATCAGCATCCGAGAAGCCTAGGCCATTTTCCACTGTCAAATTGGCCACGCAGTCTTGAAATTGATCAGCAGACGTCTCCTGAGGCACATGGGCTGTTTTTAGGAACTTCACCAAGGCTTTCGCATGTGCCTCGGAACACAGTAGTAATGCCAGCATGGAGATCTTGGAGGGAGTTTTCCCCAACTGCTCAACTACATCGTAGTCGCTCCTCTTTATAATTCTTTGGATCTCCTCCATTTCTTTCTTGGAAGTCTCGGGAATAGTCAGTGATTGAGCCTTCGTCCGGTCAGGCTCCACTTGAATACTCTTTCCTCGAGTTTCAGTAATAGGAGTGTTGGTAGGAATGACAACAGGGGTGGTAACGGCTTCGTCAATAGGAACACTTGCAAAGATGATTATGGGTACGGAAGTAACCTTTGGAATAGCCACGGGTCTAGAAATGGCCTTTTAAGGGGCGATTTCTAGAGAAAAAATCCTACCGCTTCGGGTAATTTTACTAGTTTCGACAATATTGTTAATGTCGGAATCTTCTTCTTCGGAGTTTACCTCTTTGGCCACCGGCCCATCTTGTTTGATGCCATGGTAGTAAATGTCCCCATCGTAATTCCGTGGCACAGTTTTATCTAATTCATATGTGACTGGCCCAGGCATTGTGATTATTAGAGGAGTTGTTTTCGGAACCGATGTAATTCTAACGGGTCTTTTGGGGACCCTGGAAGAATTGGCGGAGATGGTAATGATTGAAACATTTTCAACAGGAACAGGTGAAACATGAGTACTTTCAAATAGAATCTCTTTGTTATCTATGAAGCGCTGAATGCCTGTTTTCAACAAAGGGCTATCAGTTGGTGAGGATAAGCAGAGGTGGCAGTCTTCATTACAACCCAGGAATACGCCGACTTTCAACAGGTTTATTTTAATGGTTGGGAGTGGAGTCACGAGTTCGTCAACTATGGTAACAAACAAATCTTCTTCAATAGCATTGGTGTTGTGACCATGTCTGGGCATAGGAGCAGAAATGACATTTGGCTTCTCGGGCGCATCAAAATCAATTTCTTTTGCTTCAATGAGGTCTTGTATTTTGTTCTTCAAGGCCCAACAGTTATTAGTATCATGACCAGGACTTTCGGAGTGATATGCGCAACGGGCATTAGGGTGATAATGAGGGGACGCTGTGTTGGGGTTTTTTGGAGCTTCTTTCAAGGTTTCCAAATTGGATTTCAGAAGATGCGGTAATACTTGAGATAGAGTCATGTTGATTCTGGTGAATTTCCTGACTGGCCTTTCCACCCTTGGTTGATTACTTCTTTATTGATCAGACGTAGGTTTTGGAATCATAACAGCCCACACCATTGGTCGGCGTTCGGCTCTCTCTTGGTTTCTTTGCGGATATACAGCAGCTACCTCTTTCTTCCTAATAAAAGGCTTCCTCACAACTGTAGAAGAAGATGAATCCTTCTGAATCTTTCCACTTTTTATGCCAGCTTCCACCCTCTCTCCGGTTAATATTAGTTCAGTAAATCCTACAGGTGAGCTTCCAATTAAATGGTTGAAGAAAGGGCCCGATAAAGTGCCTAAGAACATGTCCGCCAATTCCCTTTCAGACAGAGAGGGTTGAACTCTTCCATCCAGTTCTCTCCATTTCTGCGTGTAATCCTTGAAACCCTCATTAGAAGCCATAGCCATACTCTGAAGTTAGGTACGGGTAGGCGCCAAATCAGCATTATATTGATATTTCTTGTAGAAAGTTGCGAAAATATCTTCCCAATTGTGGATGTTGGCTCTTTCTAGTAGGTAAAACCAGTCGAGTTTTGTTCCAGATAGACTATCTTGGAAAAAATGCACCCACAAGCCTTTATCGGTGGAGTGTGGTTGGATCTTTCTCACATATGATCGGAGATGCATCTTAGGGCATGACACCCCATCATATTTTGCAAACATAGGTACTTTGAACTTCAGAGGAATCACAATCCCTGACACTAGTCCCAATTCTTCAAAGTCTAGGCCTGGAACCTTTTTTATTTCCATAGCGCTCAAACACTCCTCAAGATGTATGTACTTGTCATCAGCTGGAGGATATTGTTCCTCAGAGTAGTCTTCCTCTTCTTCCTCCTCCTCAGATTCTAACGGGACCGCTGTTTCCTTTCCTTTCCCCTCTCCTTCATTGGATGTTGTTGCAAAATTCAAAGTCCTCCTTGTTAGAACAATGTTTGAATCTAGTACCCTATAATTAAGTTTTGATGATAACAAAGTGAAAAGATATAGTAGTTAAATATTTCATGATTGAATTATATGCTACTTAAAATTACTATGCTCTGACTTGCAGATATGCTGATTGAAATAAGCAAGATCACGTTTTCAGCATCAGAATATGATTTGATACACCAGCATCAGAAGTTGCTGAATCAGAACGTCAAGATCAGATTAACAACGCTTGCACATGCTGAAGCTTGATGAACAGAACTGCGCGTAAATCACTCTGATACAGAATCAAACCAGTTCATCAGCAGCGAAGCAGAATCAGAATGAGCCAAGCCAGAACGTGCATTGAAGAAGCAACGGTACTGTGCATTGAAAGCTAATCAATACCAACGGCATCATTCTAGACAAGATCTGCTCAAAAAGGAAAGCTGGTTAATAGCATTGAAGCAAGAATATTTGCTTCAACGTTCATCTTCTCAAAGTGCTATATAAACCAAGCTTTGAAGATTATCACGGCTAATGCTTCCAAACTCTCTACACGCACAAAGCTGAACAATAATCTTCACTCTACAAGTTTTGCTAAACCAACAAACTCTGATACCTTATTAGCGTTTAGCAACTTAGTATTCTAAGCTTCATTTGTGTAAACATCACAGTTGTGATATAGTTTTTGTAGAAACATTCACACACATTTGCTTATTCCTTTGTAAGAAAGTGTTGCCTTGACAAACCGGATTGTGGTTTGATTCAAGAAGGTTTTAGCAGTTGCTAAAGCAGATTTGTATTCAGTTGAATATAGTGAATTAAGACCTCGTTGGAGAGAGGCGAAATCACCTTGAACGGGTGGACTGGAGTAGTTTGAGATCAAACGAACCAGGATAAAAATACCTTGTCATTTGCTTTAAGTTTCCAGTTTTACAATTCAACCCCCCCTTCTTGTGTTTTTCACCCCTTCAATTGGTATCAGAGCCTGGTTCTGAGCTAAAACACTTAACCGTGTCAGTAAAAGATCCAGCGTCAGAAAAACACTATGGCAGGAAACAACTCTCATTTCAGCAATGACAACAATGAGGATAGAGACAGATTCAGCGGCAAACCTCCAGTCTTTGATGGAGAAAACTTTGACTACTGGAAAGACAGAATTGAAAGCTTCTTTCTAGCACATGATGCTGATCTGTGGGATATGGTGACAGATGGATACACGCACCCTGTTAATGCAACTGGTCAGAAGATTGATAGAAAATCAATGACTGATCAACAAAAGCGTGATTTCAAGAATCACCATAAGGCCAGAACCATCCTCCTCAGTGCTATCTCATATACTGATTATGAGAAGATCTCCAACAGAGACACAGCTAAGAACATCTTTGATTCTCTCAGAATGACGCATGAGGGCAACGTTCAAGTCAAGGAAACAAAGGCTCTGGCGCTCATTCAGAAGTATGAGGCGTTTAAAATGGAAGAATCTGAATCCATTGAAACTATGTTCTCCAGATTCCAGATTCTAGTAGCTGGTCTCAAAGTTCTGGACAAGGGATACTCTACTGCTGATCATGTCGAGAAGATAATCAGAAGTTTACCCAAGCAGTGGAGGCCTATGGTTACTGCTCTGAAGCTGGCGAAAGATCTCAACAAAATCACTCTGGAGGAACTTATAAGCTCCCTCAGAAGTCATGAGATAGAGCTGGAAGCTGACGAGCCCCAGAAGCAAGGTAAGCCTATAGCTTTAAAATCTAACAGAAAATCTGAATCTAAAGTTTTGCAGGCAGTTGAAGAAACATCTGATGGATCCTCATCAGAAGAAGACGAGCTTTCTCTTCTCTCCAGAAGAGTAAATCAACTGTGGAAGCAAAGACAAAAGAAGTTCAGGAATCCCAGAAGATCTAATCAGAACGAGTCCTCTTCCAGATACAGAAGGACAGATTCTTCCTCTGGATACAGAAGATCTGAAGGCTCCTCAGGTAGCAAGAAGCCAAATACAAAAGACATCATCTGCTACGAGTGCAATGAGCAAGGACACTACAAGAGTGACTGTCCAAAGCTTCAGAGGGAAAAGCCCAAAAAGAGGTTTGGAAGAGAGAAGAAGAAAAGTCTCATGGCCACATGGGATGACTCTGACTCGTCTGAAGCTGACTCAGAATCAGATGATGAAAGGGCGAACATAGCGCTTATGGCTAACATTCCAGATGACAGTGAAGCTTCTGACTCAGACTCAGAATCAGACACAGAAGAGGTATTCCCTAACTTCGCTGTTAATTTTACAAAGGCTGAACTTGCTGAAAGCCTAAATGAAATTCTGGAACGTTATCAGCAGATTAGAGCTAAATTCAGAGACCTGAAAAGGACTCTTGAATCTGACTCTAATAAGTCTGAGAGTCTCAAATTGGAAAACTCTGAGCTGAGAGATAAAATTTTAAAATTAGAAAACTCTTTACAAAACTCTCAGAAGGAACCAATTGCTGAAACTCCCAGCAACGCTGATGAGATCATCAAGGAGTATGATCATAGTTTCCAGAAGTTCCTTGCTAAAAGCATAGATAGAAGCAGAATGGCTTCAATGATCTATGGAGTTAGCAGAAACGGCAGGAAAGGAATAGGATACCTAGGTAAGGTTCCTACACCTAAAAATGTCATGGATTTAACAATTAAATACACTCCTCTAAATTCACACTTTGTGTATGGTCACACACATGACATCAAATATACTAGTAGTAATCACTTTGTGAAACCAAAATTCAACCAGAGTTTTGGTAAAACTAACAAATCAGGACCCAAGAAGATCTGGGTACCTAAGGATAAAATAATACATGTTGCAGATATCTTTAGCAGCAAGTCAGAAACACCAGTCATGGTACCTGGACTCTGGCTGCTCACGTCACATGACGGGAAGAAGGCATATGTTCCAAAGCCTGGAACTTAAGCCTGGAGGCCACGTTGGCTTTGGAGGCAATCAGAGGGGAAAGATAATTGGCTCTGGAACTGTAGGTAACGGAAATCTTCCCTCTATTAATAATGTTCTGCTTGTTGATGGATTGATGCATAACCTGTTATCCATAAGTCAATTAAGTGATAACGGTTATGATATAATCTTTAATCAAAAATCATGTAAAGCTGTTAGTCAGAAAGATGGGACTATCCTATTTAATGGTAAGAGGAAAAACAACATTTACAAAATCAAACTTTCTGAACTTAAAAGTCAGAACGTAAAATGTCTTCTGTCTGTTAACAACGAGCAGTGGATCTGGCACAGAAGATTGGGGCATGTTAGTATGAGAAGAATATCTCAGATTAACAAACTCAATCTGGTCAGAGGACTTCCAAATTTGAAGTTCAATTCAGATGCTCTGTGTGAAGCATGTCAGAAAGGCAAATTTGCAAAACCATCTTTTAAATCCAAAAATGTTGTTTCTACCTCTAAGCCATTAGAACTTCTGCACATTGACTTATTTGGACCAGTTAAGACTGCTTCTGTCAGTGGCAAGAAGTATGGGTTAGTAATCGTAGATGACTATAGCAGATGGACATGGGTAAAGTTCTTAAGACACAAGGACGAGTCACACTCTGTGTTTGTTACCTTCTGTAACCAAGTTCAGAATGAAAAAGATCTTAGAATCGTTAAAGTCAGAAGTGATCATGGTGGAGAATTTGAAAATAAAGATTTTGAGTCATTCTTTAATGACAAAGGCATTCTGCATGATTTCTCTTGTCCTAGAACTCCCCAACAAAATGGAGTTGTAGAACGAAAGAACAGAACATTGCAAGAAATGGCCAGAACCATGATCAATGAGACAAACGTTGCTAAGACTTTCTGGGCAGAGGCAATAAACACAGCGTGCTACATTCAGAATAGAATCTCAATAAGACCTATTCTGGAAAAGACTCCATATGAATTGTGGAAGAACAGAAAGCCCAACATTTCGTATTTTCATCCATTTGGATGTACTTGCTATATGTTAAACACTAAGAATTATTTGAACAAGTTTGATTCTAAGGCACAGAAGTGTATTATGTTAGGATACTCTGAACGCTCAAGAGGGTACAGAGTATACAATACAGAAACACAGATTGTGGAAGAATCAATCAGTGTTCGTTTTGATGATAAGCTTGACTCTGAAAAGTCAAAGCAGAATGAAAATCTTGCAGGTATAGAAATTGAATTTGCAGGTTCTGAAGGCAAGTCATCAGAAGCTCTCAACACAGACATTCCTTCAACGTCTGAAAGAAGCAATGCTAGAAATCCTACAACTGCTGATCAACCTCAGAAGAGATTACCCAGAAGCAGTGTGGATCACCCAGAAGAAACTATTCTAGGAAGAAAGGAAGATCCAATCAGAACAAGAGCAAGCTTCAGAAACTCTGAAGAAACTCTGATGGGACTTGTGTCTCTGATTGAACCTTCTTCTATTGATGAAGCACTTCTGGACAATGACTGGATTCTGGCAATGCAAGAAGAGCTAAATCAATTCACCAGAAACGACGTTTGGGATCTCGTTCCAAGACCAAAAGGATTCAACGTCATTGGAACAAGATGGGTGTTCAGAAACAAGCTCAATGAACAAGGTGAAGTCGTCAGAAACAGGGCACGACTGGTTGCACAAGGTTATAGTCAGCAAGAGGGGATAGACTATACAGAAACCTTTGCCCCAGTCGCCAGGTTAGAATCTATCAGACTTTTAATCTCATTTGCTGTTAATAAAGGCATCACTCTGTATCAGATGGATGTCAAAAGTGCATTCTTAAATGGTTATATAGAAGAAGAAGTGTATGTTCACCAACCCCCAGGTTTTGAAAATACAAAACATCCAGAACATGTTTTCAAACTGAAAAAGTCACTGTATGGTATGAAACAAGCTCCCAGAGCTTGGTATGAAAGGCTAAGTAACTTTCTGCTTGAAAATGAGTTCACCAGAGGGAAAGTGGACACCACTCTATTCTGTAAAACAGTTAAGAGTGACATTTTAGTCTGTCAAATTTATGTTGATGATATAATCTTTGGTTCTACTAATCCTTCTCTTGGAAGAAAATTTGCTAAGTGTATGCAGGCAGAATTTGAGATGAGCCTCATGGGGGAACTGAAGTTCTTTCTAGGAATTCAGATCAATCAAACTCCAGAGGGAACTTACATTCATCAGAGCAAATACATCAGAGATCTTCTGAAGAAATTTGACCTCTCAGAATGTAAGCCATCAAAGATTCCAATGCATCCCACGTGCATTCTGGAAAGAGAAGAGGTAAGCAAAAGCGTAGAACAGAAAGTCTACAGAGGTATGATTGGTTCTCTCCTTTATCTGACTGCTTCAAGACCTGATATTCTATTCAGCGTATGTATCTGTGCTAGATTCCAATCAGATCCTAGAGAATCTCACTTAACAGCTGTTAAGCGAATTTTCAAGTATCTGAAAGGTACTACTAATCTGGGTTTGTTTTATAGAAAATCTAGTGATTACAGTTTAGTAGGCTACTGCGACGCTGACTTTGCTGGAGACAGAGTGGAACGAAAAAGTACTTCTGGAAGCTGCCAGTTTCTGGGAGAAAATCTGATCTCGTGGTCCAGCAAAAGGCAATCAACTATTGCTCTGTCAACAGCAGAAGCTGAGTACATAGCAGCAGCTGGATGTAGCACACAGATGCTCTGGATGAAAAGTCAGCTTGAAGACTTCCAGATTTTTGAGAGTAACATTCCTATTCTTTGTGATAATACTTCTGCTATTTGCTTAAGTAAGAATCCTATTTTACATTCTAGAGCTAAGCATATAGAAATAAAACATCATTTCATTAGGGACTATATTCAGAAAGGCATTTTAAACTTGAAATTTATAGATACAGACCATCAATGGGCTGATATCTTTACAAAACCCCTTTCAGAAGATAGGTTTAATTTCATTCTGAAACATCTCAGCATGAAAGTATGCCCAGAATGAAAATGCTTTAATTCCATATTTTTATCTTTCAGAATGTATTTATATTACTGTGAACTTCTGATCAATCTTCTTTCAGAAAGTTAGAACATGCAGATTGTATCAGAGGCAAGTCTAAAGATCTGAGAGTCTAATCTCAAATACAGACGTGCTGATCACTACATCAAACAAGTGTCATCCAATCATCAGCAAATCCCTGAAGCAGAACGCGTGCACGCTTCTGAGAAAGGAAAACGCTGATTGGGTGCATTGAGACACATGTCTGGTAACCGTTTTTAAGTATCTTTCTCAAATCCCCCAAAATCAGCAAGCATTAAATGCAAAAGTAATCACGCTTGTTAATTGCAATCATTATTTTTTTCTCTCTCTTAAAAACGTTTTATTTTTCAAAATAATTTTTGAAAATTCTATTTAAACACATTACTCTTCATGTTTATTCTTTACGCTTTCTCATAATCTCTTAAGAATTTTTCTGCATATCTCCTTCAAAACCCTAGCTTTTCTCAAATCACTCTCAAGCTTTTTGTGTGAGAACAATGGCATCCTCCAGCATTTCTGCAGGAAATCAGAAGAAGGAAACCTCTGAGCAATATCAAGCGCCTACCAGAACTCTTCTCACACCTGTAAAGAATCTTGAGGTTCTCTCTGAGTTAATCGTGGATTTCGAAAGTTTAAAGGATAATGGATTTGACCTAACTGCTGAAGTCAAAGCTCAAAAGTGGGAGAGGTACTTTGATAGATTGGTTGGACCAACCTTCCCAGAGCTTGTCAAAGAATTTTGGATTCATGCCAAGATTGATAAACATCTAGTCGTCTCTTCTGTCATGGGAAAGAAGATAATAATTTCTGAAGACCTCATTGCTAGGTTAATTGGTCAAAGTGGTGGTGGAGTCCGTTGTGTGGACATGGCTGATAGGTGCCCTGATATTGGTGTGGTAGCCAACTGCATTTTCACCCTTGGTTTTCCCAGCAGCAAAATCAAGGATCTGAAGGATCACTGCAGAGTGTGGGCCAAGATTGTTCTAGGCTGTTTCAATCACAGGAAGCCAACAAGCTCTCCTGACTATATAAACGTGGATCAGCAATTTCTGATCTACTTTATTGATCAGAGGGTGAAGATCAATTTGGCACACTTCCTGTTCAATCATCTGAAGACTAGTGTGAAAGAGACTAGAGAAGAAGAAAGGACCAAAAGGGACTGGATACCATTTGGGAGGCTCATATCAGATATTCTGACAGAGAATAAGCTGATAGATTATCTGAGCGAAGCTAAAGTACTGGGCAATTTTGAACCAACTGTTGGAAAACCGCTGAATGCTAAGAACCTGAAAAAGATGAAGCTGATAGACAATATCAGGAAGGAACCCAGAGCTTCTTCAACTGCTGATATCTCCAGAAGAAGAGTGCCTCTGAGTGATTTCCCAAGATTTTCTGAAACTGAACCTGATATGTTTATCAAGTATCCAGATTCTCACAAGGAAGAAGATGCAGGTTCAAAGCTGAAGATCAAAGATCTGAGTCAAGTTCAACCTGAAGTGATTCAGAAGAAGTCAAAGAAGAGGAAAAGCAGAAGGATCATCTCACCAGACTCCAAAGAAACGAGGTAATTCATCTGCTGCTCCTATTTCAATTTCCTCTACTATTCCAACATCTGTTGCTCCTCCTCCAACCTCTCACAGAATTTCCATCCCAATCCCCACTATTGATGAAAACATACCAGAAGACCCTTCTGAGGCCTTACAACTCAGAAGAACCAGAATTAAAATCCCAATCAAAATTACCAAACAACAACCAACTGTTTCAACAACACCAGCACTTGATAGAGTGCTAGCTGACATTGAGCGTGAACATGCTTCTGTTCAACCTCACTCTGAACCACCAAATATTCCCCCTCCACAACCTGAACCAGAAATTCAACCTGAACCAGAAATACAACCACAACCAGAACCACAACCAGAACCAGAACAAGAATCAGAACCACAATCACAACAACCTATCACAGAAGAACCTCTGATCCCTGAGCAATCAGAAGTTCCACCTCCTCAACCAGAAAATAATCCTCCCTCTCCTCCAACAGAGTTTCACCGCTATGAAACCCCATCTCCTCATCATTCTGATCCCCACTCACCTCAACCTTCACCGCTGGCAATACAGTTGCCATGTGGAACCACCATTGTTAGACCCCAGTTACCATCATCAGAGGAATCAACACCTCCAAAAACTCCAACCACTCCAATAGACATATCCTCTGACTCTGATAACCATCCACCAAAACAAACAGCACCTCAGCACACCTCTGAAAACCAATCATCTGAAAACCCCAGCAGAACATTCATTGACTTAACAAGTCTTGAACGTCTTGCTGATTTAAAACACAAATTGGCCATTCCCAAACCAAAGCAACTAGATGTTGGCTCTGGTATTTTGGATTTTGAAACAGGTATGCTGCAGTGGATTGCTTCTTTGAAGCAAGTCTGTCCGGGGATGATCGACCCAGCTGCTTCTGATCAGCTCTGGTCACAGTTCAGAATATGGGTTCGTGCTGAAGCACTCAAGCTGCAGGACGTCAACTATGAGCAGGCTCAACAGAACTTTAGCAAGCTGCTGAAGGAAGTTGAGAGTCAGCTGCCTCAAGAAGTTGTGCTGCCTCTGGACTCTGAATCTTGGTCTGAGAAAGAGCAAGCTGCACAGGTGGAACCAGCAGAAGAAGACAAGACTCTTCAGGAAGATAATCCAGCAGAAGATGTAGCTGAAAGTTCTGAGAAGCCTCCTCCTGCTGAAAGTTCTCAAGCTGCCTTGGACAGGCAGGCTCTGGAAGAATTAAGGCTGAATGACTTGCGTCTCCAGCAGCGGATGGAAGAGAATGATCAGAAGATGGAAGCAAGAATGAATGTCCAGGACAGCAAGATTGATTCTGTTGTCACCATGGTTCAGAAGCAGAATGCAACTTCTGAAAAGATTCAAGCAATGCTGGAAAGCCTGTTCTCACGCATGCCCCCACAACCTTGAAATTTTTTTTCATGCATTCTCTATATTTTCTTCATTTTCTGATGTACTTTTGACTATGTTTTGACTATGGTTTGTAATGCTATTTTGCTCTGATTCTGAACTATTTTAATATTATTAGTTTTTCTGATCTAAATCATTTTAGCACATCACCAGCACTTTTTGATTGCTGACAAAAAGGGGGAGAACAAGAATGATATTTAAAGTCAATAACGGCTAACTAGACAGAAACTCTCAAACATTCTAACTCTCTATTACTTGAAATGTTTTTCTGTTTTGTCTTTAAATCTACAGGCACAATGAAGACTAGAAGCTCTGATCAAAATGTAGAAGCTCATGTTGCTCTGATCAAATATGAAGTTCTGATATATGAAGCTCTGATCGACCTAACACTCTGATCCGAAGCAAAGCTCTGACAGGAAAAGCTCTGAAGCTCTGCTCTCTGATAAGTCAAAGACTTATAATCTGATGCTCAAAGATAGAAAAAGATCTGACTCTGAAGAACACGCATATCAAAGGGAAGTAACAAACTCAGGGGGAGTATCTCTTAACTCTGACTTCTCCGTACTTCTTATTCTGATACATAGATCTGATAACTTTTCACGTTATTTTTCATTTAAAATATCTAGTTTTTGTCATCATCAAAAAGGGGGAGATTGTTAGAACAATGTTTGAATCTAGTACCCTATAATTAAGTTTTGATGATAACAAAGTGAAAAGATATAGTAGTTAAATATTTCATGATTGAATTATATGCTACTTAAAATTACTATGCTCTGACTTGCAGATATGCTGATTGAAATAAGCAAGATCACGTTTTCAGCATCAGAATATGATTTGATACACCAGCATCAGAAGTTGCTGAATCAGAACGTCAAGATCAGATTAACAACGCTTGCACATGCTGAAGCTTGATGAACAGAACTGCGCGTAAATCACTCTGATACAGAATCAAACCAGTTCATCAGCAGCGAAGCAGAATCAGAATGAGCCAAGCCAGAACGTGCATTGAAGAAGCAACGGTACTGTGCATTGAAAGCTAATCAATACCAACGGCATCATTCTAGACAAGATCTGCTCAAAAAGGAAAGCTGGTTAATAGCATTGAAGCAAGAATATTTGCTTCAACGTTCATCTTCTCAAAGTGCTATATAAACCAAGCTTTGAAGATTATCACGGCTAATGCTTCCAAACTCTCTACACGCACAAAGCTGAACAATAATCTTCACTCTACAAGTTTTGCTAAACCAACAAACTCTGATACCTTATTAGCGTTTAGCAACTTAGTATTCTAAGCTTCATTTGTGTAAACATCACAGTTGTGATATAGTTTTTGTAGAAACATTCACACACATTTGCTTATTCCTTTGTAAGAAAGTGTTGCCTTGACAAACCGGATTGTGGTTTGATTCAAGAAGGTTTTAGCAGTTGCTAAAGCAGATTTGTATTCAGTTGAATATAGTGAATTAAGACCTCGTTGGAGAGAGGCGAAATCACCTTGAACGGGTGGACTGGAGTAGTTTGAGATCAAACGAACCAGGATAAAAATACCTTGTCATTTGCTTTAAGTTTCCAGTTTTACAATTCAACCCCCCCTTCTTGTGTTTTTCACCCCTTCACTCCTCGTCTGCTCATGAAATCTTCTCCCCGTGTTTAAGACTCCATTTACCTTCTTTGTTTTCTTTTTCTTCTCTTCAGCTAGCAGAGTCTTCAATTCTTCTTGCCCCTTGGCTAGGGTCATGAGCAACTATTGAAACTACGTGTTCTGAGCTTGGAGATCTTTCATTGTCTGTTCGAGATCCATCTTACTGAAATAAATAGTAGAGAGATGAGGAAACTTGTTGCAAAAGATATGCTTATGTTATGATGAATGATATGTGCATATGCAATGTTTTCAAGGATTTCAAAGACTCAATTTCATTTTAGACAGAAAGAAACACACGTTATATTAATAAGATAAAGTTTGAGTACATCAATGCCCTTTTGGACAAAATAATATAAAACTCTAAGATAAAAAAGTAGTGTGCATCCTCTTTGGTGCAATGTAGGCATTTAGAGTCCGCTCCTCATGAAGTAGCCCAGTGAGTTCCAAAACCTTCTTCTCACTTGCGTAGAATTGGGCTTCAAAAGTATTTCGCTCTCCTTTGAGCTGTATCCAATCCCTTTGTAGGTCTTCAAGAGATGTGGGCATGTCAGGATGTAGGATAGTGTATGGAACATCTCCCTCCTTAACAGGCTCAATATTTACCGGAAGGATGGAAGGATAAGGCATCATAAGACTTTGAGCACGGGTTCGTACCCATTTGAGGTAAGGCTCAAGAGGGATGGAATTCTTGTGCCCCAAAGTCTTGCTATCCACCTTGTTTAGCATCCTCTAAGCTCGGATGAATCTCTGGCGAAGACCTTGATCTTCGTTGTCGTAGTCGAATACCAAACCTTGAATCAGCATCTCGTGCGGGCCATCCCTTCGGGTGTAACCAAACTGTCTTAATGCTAAACATGGGTTGTAGGTGATACCTCCCCTAATTCCAAGTAGAGGTACATTAGGGAATTCCCCATAACGGTCAACAATGATAACATTCTCTTTGGATCGGGAGAACCAATGAATATCTAAATGTTTGAGCATCATTAACCTTTGTGACCACCTTGAACCTTGCTCATTCTTTAAGACTAATTGGGGAAGATGAGAAATAAACCATCTTTCTAGGAGAGGAGTGCAACACATAAGGACACCTCTTTTCCTCATTGTGCGAGTGAGAAAAGAGTGTAGGATATCCCCTAGCAATGTAGGCACCGGGTTGCGTGACATGAAGATTTTGACGGTGCTCACATCTATGAGTTGGTCAGGATTGGGAAATAACACCATCCCATAAATAAGAAGAGCTACAATTTCCTCAAAGGCTTGCAAGTCTAAGGAATTCCAACAGCTTTGGGCTTTCTCAAACATGAACTTTGCTAAGAAGCCTTTGACACCACTTCTAGTTTCCCAATGAGTTGTGACATCAGATGAGTGCAAGTGCAGAGCTTGATCAATCTCTTCTAGCTTTGGGTCTCTTTCCATACCGTTGAAAGGTAGTTTATTGAGAATGGGAATCCTCAAGAGTTGGGAGAATTCTTCTAAAGTAGGCACAAGTTGATAGTCGGGAAATGTGAAGCAATGGTGCAAAGGATCAGAGAACTGAAAGAGCACTTTCATCATATCCTCATCTGTGCTGGAGGTGACCAAGTTGAGTAGACGACCATGTCTCTTGGTGAATGGAGAGTTCTCAGGAATCCTTGAAGCTAGCTCCTTAAGTTGTGGAGGAATTCTTACAAGGTTGACTTGAATAGTTTTCCTGCGAAGTGAATCCATATCCTACAAAACAAGAACAAAGATGAATCTCAAAAAGTCCTTGAAATGGTTAGTGGATGTATGTGATATTCATGATGTCCATGATGTTATGTAAAAGTATGCATATACAAGAAAAGCAATCAAGTTCTTAGTTTAGGCTTGCATGGGGTTTTATAGGTAAGTACCCTCTTGAAGTTTAGTTGGATTAAACCTGTCCTAGTAATAGTAACCAGGTTCTAAGGAGCTCAATATCACTGGATTGTTTCCTTGGTCATTGTTTCAGCTCAAGCCTCTTTAATGGCGACCGAAATATCCCAAGAAACCAAACCTCAATGAGTGTAGTATCGAGTATCTACCAACTTCGGACTACACCAAATCCGGTCATCTCACTACATCCTAAAGGCCAAGTTGGTCAAGTAAAGGGTTCTAGAAGTTCATTAGTGTTTTATGACATCACTCAGCGGCCCCGTATTCTCTTTGATTAACTCAAAGGCTACTGGTACCCACAAATATGTCACACTAACATAGTTATTGCTTAGACCATGTCGGTATACCCCGCATAGTTCCCACAACATATTGCTATTTACCTATAATGTATCCGAAATCCGGGTAGAGGATTCAAATCCAAACAAAGAACCATAAAGTAAAGCATACAAGTCAAACAATGTAAGAAAATAAATGTGATCTAGCCCTAAGGTAACCCCACTTCTATAAAAGTCCCCAGCAGAGTCACCAGTTCTGTGATACAGTGGGAGAATTGACTTGAGGGTTTTGCATTTTATCGCAAATGTTGCGGTTAGCAAGAGTCGTCACCAAATTTTCTTTTATCCAAAAGGAAAGGTGAAAAAGCACAGGAAAGACCTTTGAGATTTTTTCTTGAGTTCGGGGGGTAGATTATGAAAAGGGAAGGTATTAGCACCCTTTTCATCCATGGTTTTCCATGGGCTCTTAGTTACTTGCTAAATCACTTGCTTTTGTTTTGAAATTGTGCTTTGTGTGATTTTTTTTAAAGTATTTTGTAAAAGAGGCCATTGTTTAGGCAATCTTTGTAACGATTCTCGTTTGTAAGAATGTATACAAAGATGTTTGTCTTTTTGAAAATGTTTTCAATGTTTGTAAGATGTTTGGAAATGTGTGTGTTTGTTTTGAGAACAACAAGGATATTTGTTTGAAATGGAGCAAGTAACTAGAAGTAATCTACCTACTAAAATGTCTTTCTTGTTCATTTTCTTTTCCTTTGATATTGTTGTCTTACCATTGATTTGGTAAGCAACCCTATCTTTGGATGTAAACGGGACGGGCGTGGGTCATCGTATAACCATGATTAGCAATGTTGCAAAGTATCTTAGCATTTTTGAGGGACTAAGATCATTTTGTAAGGAAACTTTGAATAGCGTCATCGAGGGACTATGATCTTATACTTGTTTGTTTTGCTAAGATACCTCGCATGCGTAATATGGCCATTTTTGTATAAGGCAACCAAGTGGAGTAACCCTAAGGGTGCTTGTATTCAAGTGTGTTATTTTCATGCTTGATTTTGTCTTAGATTAGGGTTTTCTATTTGATTGTTTTTATCTTGCCATACAAATCCTAATTACTAGCATGTTATGTAAAAGCGATAAATTGCGTAATTTAAAGATTGCTACGCTAAACATTTTATGGGAGGGGGGTATACAAATTAGGAATAGAGATTTGAAATAATGTAAACCTAATTTAATCTATTACAATCAAATCGAATTTGTACAAATATTTGAATAAATAATATACAATATAAATTAAATATGCAATGGTATGTATATGCAAGAAAAAAGATTTTTGTTTTTTTTTTTATGTGAAAAAAGAGTTTTAAACTAAACCTAATAATTTAAGAAAAGGAAATTATTTTTAGAAATTGGTTAACCATGATTCTAATTTGTTAAAAGAAAATAAAGTTCCTTAAATATTATTTTTGTATTTTTTTGTCTTAAAAATAATAGATAGTATTTATGAAATATTTTGGTCTTTTTATATATTAAAATAAATATTTACAAGTGTGAGAAAAATAATAAATATCTAAACTTATTCTATTTAATAAAAATAGTTAATATATAATTTAATAAAAATATTTTTTATGAGAAAATAAAATAAAAATAAACAAAATATAATATTTATCATGTTTTATATTTTTTATGATTTTTTATGTTTAGGAAAATATATTTAATAAAATGGAAATGAAAATAAAAATAAATAATAAAATGTATGGGCCAGGGGTGCTGTTAAGAAAAAAGAGGTGGATATTAGAAAAAATATGAGGCCCATATGTTGAAGCCCACGCTGCCAAACAATCAAAAACAAAAGCTGGAAAAATATGAAAAATGCAAAAGGCATGCGCCAAGGCTCGAACCCATGACCTTAGCAATTTCTGTGCGCTGCCTTGCCACTGGGGTGGCTGTACATCCGTTAGTTCAAATGAAACTAAAAATACATAACACAAAGTGCTTCCTTGCCCTGTACTTCTTCTCCTTCCTCTAGCTAGCCAGACCCCCTGTATCTCTCTTATTTCTTCATGAAAATGGAAACTCTTTCAGCTGAGATCGTGAATGGAGTTTGAGTGAGTTTTGAGAAGGTCTGAGGATCTCTTTAGCTTGCCTGGACCTCCCTGAGTGCGTTCCAATCTTTACCTTGCCTTGAAAGCGCCTGAGTCTCCCTACCCAAGTCAACCTGCAAGCTTGAAATGCAAAAATGGCAGATGGAGAAGGAGGAGTTACAGTGAAGGGATGGTGGTCTGGAACACTTAGATATGATATAGGTTAAGTGTTTATGTGATTAGAACTTGAAACACACGATTAGATTTTGGGATTGCTATGCTTGATGCAAAACTGCAAGTTATGGCAAGCTTTTGGTGATAGAGAGTTTGGGAGAGTTTCTGAGCTTTTTCCATCGTGTGTTAGGTTTTAATATGTTTGTGTATAAGTATAGAAAAGGTTTCAAATCAATTACACACCAGGCTTCTGAGTTATAGACTTTTTGCTCTATTGCTTTCCTTTTAAGAAAAGTGAGGAGACAACTCTCTACATGCATGTACAAGCCTGATCTGAGTTGGTACAAGTCTTAGGCACTTTGCTTTTGGTTTATAGGACTTGTGTGTGCATAAGGAACAGGTGCAAAGCTCAAGGAGTTGACAAATGCAAAAGTTGTGCTTTTCTAAAATGGAAATGGCAACTTTGTTCCATTTATGGAAATAAAGCTTGGACAAAGGCTCTCATGCTTGGATTAAAGCCTTATCAACTGTGTAAGCATTAAATTATGGAGTGAGAAACAAGTTTGAGACCTGTAAAGAAAGGATTATGCAGTCTAGGTTTGTATTTGAATTTTGGTTCATCATGAAATGGCTTGAAATCAAAGTGAGAAATTGCCAACTTCATCTCTTCGATTCTCCCTACTTAAGAATAATAGCGAGTTATTGGATATTTTGGAAAGCTTGCAATGTTCTCTATAACTCATCCTTGAATTTATTTCCAAGATTCCACTTGGAACTAGGTGAAAAGTTGCCATGAAGTTAGGTCAAAAACCTGCCTAAATTAGGGCAAAATTTCACTAAGTTATTTTAGTTCATGAGCATGTATTCACAAAATTATATCTTGAGATCCAAGCATCTTTAGGAAAAAATGTGTGAAGCAAAGTTGTAGATTTCATGAAGATCTACAACTTTCATGTTGGGAACTTCCTTTGAATCATCTTGTATCATGGTGAGAATTTGGCTTAAAGTTGAGAAAAAACAATAAATTTTCTATACTTAGAAAAATTTCTAAGTTAAGAAAATTTCAAATTTCAAAATAAAATCTTCAATCTTTGATTTGTTGATGAAAAAATTTCACATTTTGACATATTTTGATGAATTGTGGTCCTTGGCACTTGAATTTGACCAAAAAGACAAAGTTTGACTTTTCAGTATACAATTGACTTTTGAGTAGTTGACTGAAAAATTCATCTGTCAATCCAATGGATTTGCAATGTTTTGAACCATGGCTTTAGGTCAAGATGATGCAATTGAACTCTTTAAATCATGATTTAATTCAATTGATCATTTTCTAGGTCAAAAATCAGAAATTGTCCTTTCTCAGTCAAAACCCTAATTTTGACCATTTTGCCCTTTTGATGATTTTATCCAATTTCTTGAGGAATCATGTCCAAACTTGATCAAATGATTCATATGAGTCTAAAATGTTTATGTGGATAAAAAATTATGAATTTTGACTGTAAATTGGCCATGGTTGACTTTTTCCTCAATACAGTTGATTTTTAGGTCAATTGTCCAATTGACTGATCAAAAATGTGATTCAAGGTTTGAAACTTGACATGAGTAATCTTAGGGGTATATAATGATACTTGAAAGTCATATGAAGCATTGATAGTCCAAAAATCTTTGTGCGATCCCAAACTCTAATTTTGGGTTATCAGTGCATGATGAGATGTTTTGAGCTGATCAAACCCTAATCCAGTCTTGAGTCAAAGAGATCCTGTGAGAAAAGTCTTGATAAATGAGAGGGAAAATTTTGGGGTACAACATTATCTCTGAGTTTTGATGACAAAAAATGAGTATGTATATGAACAATTTTGATCCTCTAATGTTTGTTATTGTTGAGTACTTAACAAACGGGTTTTGCTTCTGATGGATGGCGTGGCCAAGACATTAGAAGAGAGTTAATTCCGCTTCTATGCTACACAAGTTCCGTTAAACAGTAGCAAGACACTCTAGAAGACTATGAACTGTAAGCTCTAACGTTTATCTAAAGAAACCAGTCAGAGGATCTGAAGACAGAAGTTTCTACTTACGTCTTGATGCTAAAGACTTAAGCTTCTAAAGATAACGTGTTCCAAAGAAACAAAGTTAGAAGATTTGAAGACAAAGTTTCTACTGATGTCCAGATGCTGAAGACTTGTGTTTCTAATAACAAGGTTCTAAAAGATAAGGGTTCTAAAGACCAAGTGCTGAAGACTCTAAAGACAGAAGTTCTAAAGATTCTAAAGACTTGAAGTTGTAAAGACCCAAGGTTCCAATAAAAGGGTTCTCACAACCAAGTGCTGAAGACTCAAAAGACGTAGTTCTAAAGACTTGAAGTTTTGATGACCTGATGTTATGTTCCCACTTCTAAACTCATGCTCTCCGAAGCCTCTGAAGTAAAGAAGGAAAGAAGATAATGTTGACGTGGTACAAATAGTACATGTTACAATCAACATTTCACTCCACTACCATGAAAAGACGGACGCGTCACACGATCTTGTCCCCCACATTACTATTCAAGCTGCCAATGTTTCTGGAAATTCCAAGAGTACCCCTCAATGGATATATTATTTTATTGGTTATATAAAGGCTTGAAGAATAAGAGAGAAAACTGCCAATTCGCTGAATAATCACGTGCAAATGTTGTTCATAGATTTCATATTCTTAAGTCATTATTCTTAAAATAGTTTACATATTCAGCTTGTGTAGAAGCAATACTCTTGTAAATGAAACTTGTATTCAAATAGTTGTTTGATTTTCCTTAAGGGACTGGGTAGGTCTGTATTCCTGAGAAGTTTAGAACTTGCGAGTCTTAGAGGAGTTAGTCACTTGTGGGTAGCTTGTACATTGTAATAATCAGGTTGATCGTTGTTTGATATTTCTTAAGGGACCAAGTAGGTCTGGATCCTTAAGAAGTCTAGGGCTTGTGAGTCTTAGAGGTTGTTAGTCACCTGCGAGTAGCTTTGCAAATTGTTATCAGATTAGTTATAGTGAATTAAGTCCTCGATTGAGTGGGGGGAAATCACCTTGGCGGGTGGACTAGACTAGCTTGATAATTTTCAAGTGAACTAGTATAAACATACATTGTTCTTTAATTCTGGTTCTTACTTATTGTTATTATCAAGAGTGAAGGAAAAATAATTTTAACTTAAAGGGAAATATTTTTAAAGATAATTTTTTGTTTTAAAAACCCAATTCAGACTCCCTCCCCCCCCCCCCCTTCCTTATGAAGGTAAAATATGCCATACTTTAGGTGTGGTGCAAGTGGATCTCACTGTGGGTTCGATTACAAGACCCACCATGTTCATGGTCATTGCAGCAAAGACAAATTATAACTTGTTGCTAAGACGTGAACGGATAAATGGTATAGGGGAAGTGCCTTCTTCAATGCATCGATGAATATTAATTTGGAGAGAAGATGGCATTTTCGAAAACATTAAAGCAGATCAGAGCTATTACATGGCAGAAGTTAACCATGCAGATAGAAGGATCTTCGATAGGAATTTGGCCAGTATTGGGCCATGTAACCCTGCTGATGACGCATATTCACCTAATAAGAATGCTCTTTACTTCATTACTCTACACCCCACTCACGGATTCCAATGGGATAGAGAAATTATGGGAGAAGAAGCTGACGTAGAAGGAGTTCCAGAAATACGGTCAACTGGTTGGGCTGACGAAGACATTGATAATGTCTGAGTCCCAATTCTTCAAAAAAATTTCGGCTTATTTAGCCGAAAATAAATTAAAGACGACCCTAGAGGCCGAAGTAAAGCACATGGATATCGAAGCCCAAGATGAAGCAATGCATGCGAAGGGACCTGGGGTAGATTTCAAACCAAAACCCTTTGACAAAGAGATGCCCTTCGAAGAAAAATACAAGGGGCTTGATGCAATATATGATGAAGAGCCTCTGGGATTTGAGAAAGATCCAACAACGTCAAGTGAAAAGATGATGGCACAGGACCCTCTCGAAGAAGTGTACCTGGGTGAGGGGTACATCAAAAGACCCACCTATGTGAGTGCAAAACTCAATCCAAAGATGAAAGCCAAAGTGATCCAATTGCTAAAAGAGTACAAGGATTGTTTCACTTGGGATTACGATGAGATGTCTGGTTTAAGCAGAGATTTGGTCGAACTGAAGCTGCCTATCAAGGATAGAAAGAATCCCATCAAGCAGACTCCAAGGATGTTCGCACCAGAGATTCTCTCGAAGATAAAGGAAGCTATTGAAAGACTCCTCCGATGCAAATTTATCCGAACCATAAGGTATTTCGAATGGATTGCAAATATTGTTCCTGTTATTAAGAAAAATGGGTCTCTAAGGGTTTGCATAGATTTTCGAGATCTGAATTCCACAACCCCAATAGATGAATTTCCAATGCATGTGGCAGAAATGCTAATTGATTCATCCGCAGGCTTTGAGTATATTAGTATGCTTGATGTATACTCTAGATATAATCAAATTTTCATTACTGAAGAAGACGTACACAAGATAACATTTTGATGCCCTGAGGCATTAGGCACCTATGAATGGGTAGTCATGCCTTTTTGCTTAAAAAATGTTAAGGCAACTTATCAAAGAGAAATGAACTATATATTTCATGACTTTATTGAGATTTTCATGCAGGTTTATATTGATAACATACTAGTAAAATTTGTATCAGGTGAAAGTCATATGGATCACCTTCACCAATCATTCAAAAGAATGAGGAAACATGGCTTAAAGACGAATCCTCTTAAAATGTACCTTTTTTGTGCAGGATGGTGACTTTTTGGGCTTTGTGGTCCATAAGAAGGGAATAGAAATTAATCAAAACCAGATGAAGGCTATCATGGAAGCGAAATCTCCATCAACAAAAGGAGAGTTACAATCATTGTTGGGAAAGATAAACTTCTTAAGAAGGTTTGTTTCAAACCTATGTGGACGCACTCAAGACTTCTATCCCCTTCTGTGTATAAATCAAGGTGGTTTCGACTGTAAATCAGAGCATCAAGAGGCGTTCGAAAATATTAAGCAATACCTTGTCCACCCTCTTATCTTGTCGCCTCCTTGTAGAAAAAATGTATGAGGTTGTACATATTTGCATCAGATGTCACTATAGGAAGTATGCTTCCACAAGAGGATAAGAATGGCATCAAAAGAGCCATCTATTACCTCAGTCGAGTACTAAATGATGCAGAAACTAGATATAGTATTGTAGAAAAGTCGTGCCTTTGTTTGTACTTTTCATGCACTAAGTTGAAATATTATATTAAGCCAGTTGATGCCTATGTTTCTTCGCATTTTGATGTTATTAAACATATGCTTTCTAAACCAATCTTGCACATTTGAATTGGAAAATGGGAACTTGCTTTGACTGAATATTCCTTGACTTTAATGCCTTTAAAAGTTATGAAAGGGAAAGTAGTATCTGACTTTATAGTTGACCATGCAATGGTTGAAATTCCTCAAAATGTTGTGGAATTAGAACCTTGGAAATTATTCTTTGATGGTTCAACTCATAAAGATGGGACTGGAGTTGGAAAACTAATTAGTTCTACTGATAAAATTCCAACCAAGTTCAATTACAAGATTTAAGGTCCTCCTTATTCGAATAACGAGCTGAGTACGAAGTTTGATAGCAGGACTTGAAGCTTTTTTGGAATTAGGGGCAACCAGAGTCGAAATAAGAGGTGATTTTGAACGGGTGACCAAACAAATAACCAAGGAGTACAAATGCATAAAGGAAAATATGATAATGTACTTTGTGGTAGCAAATATATTGCTTTGAAGATTTGAGCATGTTAATATCAAGCATATCCCTAGACTGAAGAATCAAGAAGCAAATGACTTAGCCCAAATTGCTTCAGGATACAAAGTGTCAAAGGAGAAGTTGGAAGAGTTGGTTGAAGTTCATGGAAAGTTACTAGCTACTAAATTATCTCTGGTAGATTTAAAAAACACGGGTTTAGGATATGAAAATGAAGTGCATTTCGAAGTATTGGCCATAGATAGTTCAACAGATACAAATTGGAGAATCCCAATAATAGATTATTTAAAGAATCCAATAGCGAATGCAGAAAGAAAGATTAAGTATCACGTGTTAAACTACATTGTATTAGGAAAATAATTGTTCATGAAAACACCAGTAAGAGTCTTACTCAAATGTTTAGGAGAGAGCGAAAAAATCTTGGCACTGTCAAATATACATGGTGAGGCATGTGGAGTGCATCAAGTAGGTCACAAGATGAGGTGGCTCTTGTTCTGGTATGGCATTTATTGGCCCACCATGCTGAAAGATTGCATAGAATTAGCCAAGGGATGTCAAGAATGTCAAGTTCATGCAGGCACTCAACATGTTCTTGCAAGTGAATTACATTCGATCATTAACCCATGGCCCTTCAGAGGTTGTGCATTAGATTTGGTTAGAGAGATTCGACCAGATTCATCCAAAGGACAGAAATACATCTTGGTAGGTATTGATTATTTTACAAAATGGATTGAAGCAATACCTTTGGTAAATGTGGATCAAGAGAGTATTATTGAATTCATTCAAAGGCACACAATCTACAGATTTTGAATCCCATAAACAATTATAACTAATTAGGGATCATTCTTCACTGGCCGAAAGATGCAGGAATTCTCTAAAGAAATGGGTTTCAAATTACTAACTTCTATGCCTTATTAGGCCCAGGTGAATGGACAAGTCGAATCTGTAAACAAGGTAATTATTGGTTTGATAAAAAGGCATGTAGGAAGAAAGCCAAAAATTGGCATAAGACCTTAGATCAAGCTTTGTGGGTTGTGGGCTTGTCGAACATCTCCAAAAGAAGCGATGAACACAACTCCATTTCGTTTGACTTTTGGGCATGATGTAGTTTTGCCAGTGGATATATATTTACAGACTGTAAGAATATAGAGGCAGAACTAAATCCACTCTCACAATTATTGCGAAATGATGATGAATGAATTAGTGGATTTGAACAAAGAGAGGCTACATGATTTAGAGGTCTTGAGACAGCAAAAAGAAAGAACAGCTAGAGCATACAATAAAAGAGTCAGAAGTAAAGTCTTTTCAAATGATGATTTGGTATGGAAGGTAATATTACCAATGGATCGAAATAATTAGTTTTTAGGAAATGGTTTTCACATTGGGAAGGACCTTTTCTAATTATTAAAACATTCACAAATAACGCCTACGAAATAGAAGAATTGGCAAAGGATCAAAGACTCTTGAAGATAAATGGCAAGTACTTATAAACCTATCATTCAAGTGATGAAAATTATGACAGAATAGTATAAAGTAATGAACTAAAAGCCAACCTGGGGTTATCATAAAATTCCAAAATAGCTTTGTCTCGAAATTACATAATTAAAAAGCGTACAAAATGCAAAATGGAAATACACCAAAGTTTTCAGTAAATTCAAGCAGGAAAGTTAGCTTTCATCCTATCATACTTGGTTTTCGCCAGTTTCATCCTGAAGTCAATAGAAGATTTAGTAACATGAAGTGCATGTATTTCATCTTCTAATTTTTTGGATGCATCCACATGTTGTACACTTTGAGCAATCTCACCCTCCATTTCAGTATGATCCATTTGTTCAATAATTTTCTGGCGGGCTTTCGTCTGAGAAATTTTCTCTTGCAACTCTTTAATTTTCTCTTTCCAGAAAGAGAGAGAGCAAACAATGATATCAAACTCATCTTTGGCATTTTTAAAACCTTGGCCAACTTTTTCAGCTTTATCTATTGAGGCAAGAGCTTTTCACCACTCAGTTTCCTGAAGAGTTTGCTTTTCTTGGAGTTTCGAAGCCACATGTTGTTCCCTAAGGAAATCTTCATTGATTGTGTTTATCAGAATAGTCACATCCAACATAACTTCAGCAGTCTCAGAAGATCAAATGACTATATCAATTTGGTTTATCAACTTCTTTAGTACATCGCTCGCAGAGGAATTATCCTTCAAAACTTTAAACAAGTCAGCTTCGAAGACATTTTCTATGATTTTTTGGAGGAGGTGCTCATTAGTCTCTACACTGGAACTTCCACTCGAAGTGGCAGATGGGCTTGGGCATGTTTTTTGGGCAATTTATACCCTATTTTACATCAGGAGCCTTACATACTCAAGAGGTTTTTTCTTCTTCAAAATATCCAGTTCTCATTAGGAAAGCTGTGGTGAAGCGTTGCTATTGGTTTGTTGATTTGTAGAAGTGGTTTTATCTTGGGAGTTGGCTTAAACATGAGGTTCCTTGTCTTTTTCTCCATTGGTTTCTTCTTCTTCTGCACCTTCTTCATCTTTATCAAAGTACTGTGCAATTTTGTCAGTAAGATGTCCATCATCATCAAGAAAGTCATCAACAAACTTAATCTTCTTGGGAGAAGAATCTCTAAGGCTATCATCATTTGGCCCTTCGTCATCGCTAACCCTCTTGGTCGCACCTTGACGTACCTCTGGGTCATTCTCAGTCTTTGGAATAGATTCCTTTTCAGATGGTACATCAGTGTCAAGTTGGTTAGTTGCAGACGAAGACCCTTTGCTGAAATATTTATCGCTTGAAAAGGGATGGTACGAAGCAGAACCACTATTAAGAGGAACATCAGTCTTGATTGGAGACTCAGTAGGAGTTGGTTGATTTTCTTGCATAATAAAATAAAAACATTAGTTTTAATAAAATAACAATGGTGATCGAATAAGAATAACGAATAGAAGTTATGCCTTTAGTCCATCCGGATTTGATTTGTTGCTTTTTACTCACTCTAGAATAACGCCACCAGATGGTTGGGACGTGCTTTTCTATTTGGGTTTTAGGGGCAGTACAATGAGCTCAAGTTTTTACTTGGATGGTTGCGAACATGTTGCATCAGAAGTCTTTGCCTTCTTATTCTTTATCTTTTTAGTTTGTAAAGGAGTGAGAGGAGTGTCTTCGTTGTCTTTGATTTCTACTGAAATATCATGAGTATATTTTCTTTTATATGGAGATTTTGAAGGTAAGTGACTAGCTTGAAAAAATAATGCTGTTAAAAAATTATAAAATGCAAGAAGCAAATAAAATATCGAATGATACCTTTGATGGTTTTGATTTTTTGGTATCTATAGTAGCTCTTTTTATTTAAATGTTGGTTTGTTTGAAAGCTTCAGTAGAACCCGTCTTCGAGATAGGTTGTTCCTTTTTATGGTTTTCTTTTTTATGGCTATAACAATGTACATGATAAACATGGTTAGTATTAGGTATAAAAGAAATAACAAAGGTAATCAAAAGGACCAGAGAAATCCTTTGGTTCCACACCTTCACCTGTCGGAGAAAGAATAGAGATAGATGATAAGTCATAGTGAAGGAAGCCTTTGAAACTGTCCAAGGTATGCTTAGTCGAAACCACTTGTTTAGAAGGTTTTTGAGACTATTGTTTTAAAAAGTTAAGATAATCCCCACAAACAAACCAATTTGGGTAAGGAGGATAAAAAGCCAAACCAAAATTAGCGCTAGGAAATTTTGGGAATTTTAATGGTTGAAGTTTGAAGGCTAAGTCATATTTTTCCTCAAGTTTAACACAAGCATGGATGTTTAAACGAGGAATCATTTTAGTAAATTTCTCTTTTAAAATTTGGGCTACTTCAAAAGTGGTTTGACTAAGGTTAGTTTGATAATAGACTGTTTCATAGTACTTCTGGAACGCCTGGATTTCCTTGATATGCATGTGCTTACCTTTCTGGCTCAGATCCTGCATAAATGCAAAAGATTTTGTCAAACGTTGGCTGAGTAAAATGGGGTCAAACATGTTCTTCGAATAAAAATCATTCCACCAAATGTCAAAACCCTTCGAGCAATATAAGGATGGTTGAAAAGTAATGGGGTTGAATTATGCAAAATTAACATGATAAGCCATATTGTTGTACCCCAAAATTTTCCCTCTCATTTCTCAAAGGATCATCCTGGACCTTCAGGTTTGCTTCCATCCAATTCCAAGCCTTGAATTACAAATTTTCCAAGAAAGTCATTCACAAGGGTAAAATGGTCAGTTGCGCACTGAAAAGTCAAACTTTGACTTTTGATCAAAATCAAGTTTCAAGGATCATATTTCATCAAGACATGTTGAAATATGAATTTTGTTTCATCAAGAAATTCAAAAGTCAAAATTGCTTTGGAAAAGTCAAAATTCTAAATACTTAGAATTTTTCTAAGTGTTTAAGAAATATGACAAGCTCAGAACTTCTGATCAGATTATTACCATGATGCAAGCTGATTTTGGAAGAACTTCTAACATAGGAGTTGTAGACTTCAACAAGATCTGAAACATTGCAGAATGGAACTTCTCCTGGAAATGCTGGAATTTCAAGTTATAAATCTTCAAACACACGTCCATGAAACTGAAGCACTCAGCAAATTTTGGACATTTTCAAGACAGAGTTTGGTTAGAACTTCTGGGCGAGTTTTCACGAAGGTTCAACCAGAGTTTGCAAAAGTAACTCAAAGAAAGTCTACAAAGCATGTTACAAGCTTTCTGGAAAGTCTGAGTACTCCTTCAGAACATGCTGGAGCAGGGAGATTCAAATATCAGAAGTTGGATGTCTATTCTAAGTCAAGCTGAAGCTGAACTTTTGATCCAGAATTAAGCAATGATGCAGAATCTCACAATGTAGGATTTCTGGTTTGATTAATCTCATCATCATTTAATGCTCATAATCACTTTTGGGTCTTTGTCCAAAGGATTTCCCCATGTGTGGCATAGAAGTACCATTATTGTCTTGGAAAAGCAAAATTGAGGTGTGCTGGGCCCATGTGTTGCTTTTGCTTTTGAGGTTACCTTTCCTTAATTCCTGCTTACAATTCCAGCTTAGGCGCTGCTAAATCTGATAACCACCATACTTGCTTCAAGAACAAGGCAGCACCCTAGCATGTGATGGTTGTAGTCTCCAAGCTACAATATTTTTGCCTATAAATTGAAAGCCATTGGCAACTGAAAGGGGGTGGAATTCTCGAGAAAGAAAAAGCCTTGAACCCTAGCTAAAACTCCAAGAGTCCAAAACTGCAAATACAAAACACAAAAACCTGTTAACTTTTGGTTCTTGCATTTAAACTCCATTTTTTTCCTCAAGTATTTCTTGACCAAAACCATCCATACAGTTTCTGATATACATTTAGAAACCATCCTAACTTCTGTGTTCAGACTGTAACACATTCTCCATCCATATTCACCTCAAGGAAGTCAGAAATTTGCCCCCTTGGTTGTTCCAGAATTTTTCTAATCATTCATTGCCCAAGTTGAAAGCTTCCAGCCTGCTGAGTACGTGAATAAGTTGTTCAGAACATCACCAGAGTTCAGAACCAGACTCCAGCTCAGAGTATTTTCCAGATGCAAGGTAAGCTTTCTGCTAACTCTCATCATATTACTTAGGCATTATCAGATTTGCATGTTCAAAAATACAATGTAGACATCATGATTCTGATGCTGTACGTATTCTGAGGATTCACGTATTTGTATGCCTAAGTAGGGAGTAAATTAGTTCATAACTTCTTAAGGAAATTAGGATTAGCAAATCCATGCTTGCTTCTGTTTTATAGTTCTGATATCTCTTGTTTCTGAAATATTATGAAACCTGCCATAACTGTGATATGCGCATCTTCTGTTCTGTTGAGAAATGACTAAGTTGCAGATGTTCTGACTAGCATGGAAAGGGAGACTAAGCTCTTCCAGTGGCATCAAAACTTCTGAAATCTTCTTTATTCCCAGCGGACCCAGAACTTCTGACTTTACCTATTTCTACTAATATGATTTCTGTTTTTTTGCAGCACGTCAGCGTCAGAACTTCTGATCTCTTTTAATTCAGCAATGCGCTAATTCTATTTTCTTTTTTTTTGCTATCGCTTCTATTTTAACTAATCAAAAACACCAAAAACATTTTACATTTTCCATGCTTTATTTTATTTCTTAAAACAAAGAGATCAAAAATATTTCCTTAAACAAAACTTATTTCTTTTCTTAAACAAAACAAGTCCATTTCACATTTTCTTGTACATTCTTACCCATTTAATATGTTTGTAATAGTAACTTAGGATTTAATTTTATTTGCAACCCCCATTTGTAAATTTGTACACCCCACCCCCCTAATGATTGTAATAGCATAGGATATTTATTTTCCGCACTTTTTATTGCTTTCATATATTGCTAGTAATTAGGGTTAGTATGGAAAGACTAAAACCAATCAATTAGAAACCCTAATCAAGACAAAATAATGCATGTGAATCAATACATTTGCACACTTACACCCCTAGGATAAATCCACTTGGTTTCCTTTACAAATTGTCCATATTACGCATGTGAGGTATCTTAGCAAAAACAAGCAAAATACAATATCATAGTCCCTCGATGATGCTATCTAAGTTGCCTTCCAAATTATCTTAGTCCCTAAAAGAGAATGCTAATATACCTTGCAACATTGCTAATCATGGTTATACGATGACCCACGCCCGTCCCGTTTACATCCAAAGATAGGTTTGCTTACCAAATCAATGGTAAGACAACAATGTCAAAGGAAAAGGAAATGAACAAGAAAGACATTTGAGTAGGTAGATTGCTCCTAATTACTTGCTCCATTTCAAAAACAAACATCCTTGCTATTTTCAGAACAAACACCTACACTTTCAAAACATCTTACAAACTTGAAAACATTTTCAAAAGATCAAACACTTTGTATACATTCTTACGAACAAGAATCATTACAAATTTTGCCTAAACAATGGCTTCTTTACAAAATACTTTCAAAAAACCACACAAAGCACAATTTCAAACAAAAGCAAGTGATCTAGCAAGTAAACTAAGGGCCCATGGAAAACCATGGATGAAAAGGGTGCTAATACCTTCCTTTTTCATAATATACCCCCCGAACTCAAGAAATAATCTCAAAGGTATTTCTTATGCTTTTTCACCTTTACTTTTGGATAAAAGAAAAGTCGATGGTGACTCTTGCTAACCGCAACATTTGCGATCAAACGCAAAACCTTTAAGTCAGTTCTCCCACCGTATCACAAAACTGGCGACTCTGCCGGGGAGAATTCAAAAAGTGGGGTTACCTTAGGGCTAGATCACATTTATTTGCTTTCATTGTCTGACTTGTATGCTTTACATTATGGTTCTTTGTTTGGGTTTGAATCCTCTACCCAGATTTTGGATACATTATAGGTAAGTAGCAATATGTTGTGGAAACTGTGTGGGGTATACCGACATGGTCTAAACAATAGCTACGTTAGTGCGACATATTTGTGGGTACCGGTAGCCTTTGAGTTAATCAAAGATAATATGGGGCCGCTGAGTGATGTCATAAAGCACTAATGAACTTCTAGAACCTTTACTTGACCAACTTGGACTTTAGGATGTAGTGAGATGACCGGCTTTGGTGCAGTCCAAAGTTGGTAGATACTCGATACTACACTCATTGAGGTTTGGTTTCTTGAGATATTTTGGTCGCCATTAAAGAGGCTTATGCTGAAACAATGACCAAGGAAACAAACCAGTGATATTGAGCTCTTTAGAACCCGGTTACTATTACTAGGACAGGTTTAAGCCAACTAAACTTCAAGATGGTACTTACTTATGAGACTCCATGCAAGCCTAAACCTAAAGACTTATTTGTATATACATACTTGTACATAACATCATTAACATCATAACATCATACACATTCACTAGCCATTTCAAGGATTTTTGGATTCATCTTTGTTCTTTTTTTATAGGATATGGATTCTCTTCGCAGAAAAACTATTCAAGTCAACCTTGTGAGGATCCCTCCACAACTTAAAGAGCTAGCTTCAAGGGTTCCTAAAAACTCTCCATTCACCGAGAGATATGGTCGCATACTCAACTTGGTAACCTCTAACACAGATGAGGACATGATGAAGGTGCTCTTTCAGTTCTTTGATCCTTTACACCATTGCTTCACATTTCCCGACTATCAACTTGTGCCTACTTTGGAAGAATTCTCCCAGATCTTGAGGATTCCAATTCTCAATCAACTACCTTTCAACGGTACGGAAAGAGACCCAAAGCCAGAAGAGATTTCTCAAGCTCTACACTTGCACTCATCTGATGGCACAACTCATTGGGAAACAAGGAGTGGTGTCAAAGGTTTCCTAGCATAGTTCTTGTTCGAGAAAGCCCAAAATTGTTGAACTCCTTGGATCTGCAAGCCTTTGAGGAAATGGTGGCTCTCCTCATCTATGGGATGGTTTTGTTTCCAAATCCTGACCAACTCATAGATGTGAACACCGTCAAAATCTTCATATCTCGCAACCCGGTGCCTACATTGCTGGGGGATATCCTATACTCTTTTCACACTCGCATAATGAGGAAAAGAGGTGTCCTTATGTGTTGCACTCCTCTCTTGGAATATGGTTTATTTCGCATCTTCCCCAATCTGTATTAAAGAACGAGCAAGGTTTAAGGTGGTAAAAAAGGTTGATAACGCTCAAACATTCAGAAATTCATTGCTGCTCTCGAGCCATAGAGAATTTTATTATTGTTGACCATTGTGGAGAATTTACTAATGTCCCTTTACTTGGCATTAGGAGAGGTATCACCTACAACCCCTGCTTAGCTTTAAGAAAGTTTGGTTATGCCCGAAATGATGGCCCGCACAAGATGCTGATTCAAGGTTTGGTATTTGACTACGACAACAACGATCAAGGCCTTCGCCAGAGATTTATCCGAGCTTGGAGGATGTTAAACAAGGTAGATAGCAAGACTTTGGGGCACAATAATTTCATCCCTCTTGAGCCTTACCTCAAATGGGTATGAACTCGTGCTCAAAGTATGATGATGCCTTATCCTTCCATTCTCCCGGTAATTATTGAGCCTATCATGGAAGGAGATGTTCCATACATTATCCTACATCCTGACATGCCCACCTCTCTTGAAGACTTACAAAGAGATTGGATACAACTCAAGGGGGAGCGAGATACTTTTGAAGCCCAATTCTACGTAAGCGAGAAGAAGGTTTTGGAACTCACTAGGCTACTTCATGAGGAGCAGACTCCGAATGCCTACATTGCACCAAAGAGGATGCATACTACCTTTCTATCTTAGAGTTTCTTGTATTTGTTTTTCCCAAGAAAGGATTGATGTACTCAAAACTTTAAATTATTAATATAACGTGTCTTTCCTCTTTGTCTAAAACAAATTTGAATTTTAAAATCCTTGAAATCATTGCATACGCATTTATCATTCATCATAACATAAGAAGATTTCTTGCAACAAGTCTCGTCATCTCTCTACTGTTTATTTCAGTAAGATGGATCTTGAGCAAACAGTGAAGGACCTCCAAGCTCAGAATGCACAGTTTTAACAGTTGTTCTTGACTCTAGCCAAAGGACAAGAAGAGTTGAAGTCCTTGCTGGTTGAGGAGAAGAAAAAGAAGATGAAGAAGATAACCGGAATTCTGAACATGGGCAGAAGATTCCAAGGGCAGACAAGAAGGGCCTTAGACTTTGCAACGACATCCGGTGAGAAATACAGCCAAGATGGGAAGGGTAAGGAAACAATTGTTCAGTATGATTCCGAAGAGGAAGAAGAGGAAGAAGACTATTCTGAATAACAATACCCTCCAATTGATGACAAGTGTTGTACCCCAAAATTTGGCCTCCCATAATCTTCAAAGTTTTGCCAAGCATCACCTCAAATGGCTCAAGTCTACTCAAGGGTTGCACAGTTCAACCATCCTCCTAAGCCAGTCAAACTAGGGTTTTGGTTCTTGCAAGGAAGTTGAGGTTTTCAAGGGCTCAATCAAGTCCCATATGCTCATATACATTGTCAAGCACCTACATGTCAAGTTTCAAGGCTCACAAGGTCAAGTTGCACAGTCAAAAACCCTAATTGCCCCACAGTCAACTGCAGAGCCAAAATGGTCATTTGGCAGTCAAAAGTCAAAAATTTTGGTCAACATCTTATTTTGAAGCCACAATCATCATTGGATCAAATCTTGATCATGATTCCACAGGAATGGCTCAAAAATCATCAAGGTGTCAAAAGTTTCTATTTTTGGACAGTTGAAAAGTCAACTGTAACTTGACCAAGGCATAACTTTTTCATGGTTCATCAGAAAAATCCCATCCAATGCTCATCTTGAAGGGGAGAACATTTCCTACAATTCATCTTCACATTCCGAGTCCAAGAAATGCTCTCACAAAAAGTTATCAATTTCAACATTATAGGTCATTTTCAAAAGTCAACAAAAAGGGACTTTAAGTCAAAGACCATAACTTGAGATTGGTAAATCAAAATGACATGGTACCAAAGACATTGGTTAGAGGACTTCAAGACCTTTCCAAAATGTCCAAGAACATATTCATAGCTTCAAAATTGAGCAAGATATGCATTGGAGAAGTTGGGAAATTTTTGTGAAATGGCCAAAGTCAATTATCCTTGAAACTTCATTTTTGACAAAAGGGGCCCACTTTTTCCACTTGTTTCAGCTTGGCCATGCTTCCCACGTGTCCCACAAATTATTTCAAGATTTAAAATTAATTTTTCCATTTTTATTTAATTTTATTTGATTTAATTCATTTTAAATCTTTTAAAATCAAATAAAAATCAAAGAAATCAATGGAGGGATATATTTTGTGATGATTAGCTTTGATACACCTTAAAACACATTCCAAATTCGTGCAAGGGGCTATTCCTAGCAAGAATTCAAATTTGACACAAAAATGGAAAGTTGTTTCAATGGAGTTCATGGCATAATCTCAAACATGAATGCAAAGGTTCAATGATCATTATATTGCTTGATACTCATTACAAAAGACATATGTAAGCTTTCAGAACATGATTCACGACCTAAAAAGCTCCAAAATGGCCAAACACATTTCAAAGTTTGGAGAGAAAAAAGCAAAATTGTAAACCTATTTGCAGCACGTTTTAAACCTCCATTTCAATCAAAACACACTCCTGGGATCCCTAGGAACCTTTAGCAATCAGAAACAAGTCAAGAACCTCAAGAAATCGTGCCATATAACTCATTCGGTTTGCTTCATTTCTCAAAACTGTATATCACATTTCATAAGCATTTGATCCATTTTTTTATTGTTTTGTATTGCTAGGGGCTTTCTGAAGCTAATAGGATAATCCAATTGCATTCTAACGCGTTAAATCATGATTCACCATTAAAGAATTTTAGGTTTTTTCAAGGTTTAAAATTGGGGGTTTCACCATACTGTAAAATCAGGGTTCCAAACACCCATGGTTGAATTGAGAAGGACAAGACGAATCAAAGGGACCTATCGCGCCTAATTTATGCTTCACGAGGAGCTAATCGCTATTATTGAGATACTTGTATTTTGTGGGGGTTTAAAACCCCCGCTATATGTTTTGTATTTTGCAGAAAAGGTAGAAGACGATTGCGTGGCAGCAAGGCGTTGGTACATTCAAAATCCACGCGCGCGTTTTTTTGTTTTTCAGCATTACTGGCTTTGGTTTTATATAATATTTGTTTTTTCATATTATTAACAAACGCAACAAAGTGCTTCAATGGCTGGGAACGTGTCATGCAATCCTTGGGACCTGGGTTCGATTCCCAGGTCCCCCATATTTCCAATACTATTTTTTCTTTAATGTTCTTGTGCAGCATTCCAAGGAGGGCTCACAATAAACCTCACAGATCCAAGCAGCCATGTGTCCTTCCATGCAGATCCAAAGGTCCAGAAGGCCAACACACCATACTCTGGAGTCAACGTGGGCATAGGTGATTAAAAAAGTCAAACAAGCTGGAGATGTCAATGGGCCACAGTTTCAACAACACACCTCCATTTCAGCCCAGTACCCCTTCCATTTGGTTTATTATTTTCTTTTCATTTTTTTATTTTATTTTTCAATTTAATTTCTAACCTTTTTTTATTTTATTTATTATTAGCAATTAAACAATTAATACATTTTCATAAAAAACCAAAGAATGGAACTAACATTATTTTTATTATTATTATTTTATTTTTGTAAATAAATGTCAAATAAATTAATTATAATTAGGTCATTTTAACCTTTTTTTAAAATAACTAAAATAGCTTAGATTTAGGTTAACTTTTAATTTTGTTTCTCTTTATTTTTATTCTATTTCATAAAAACATAAAAAACAAAAAAAATATTTTCTTTTAATTAAATTAAATTAATTAGTTATTAATTAGCTTCAATTTCATTTTAATTACAAAAAAAAGACCAAAAAATCAATTCCATTTCTTAAAAGGGTCAACACCCTTAGACATTCCCGATTAATTTATTCGCGCGCATTTACTTTGTTTGATTATTATGTAATTGCTCCGGACATGTAATAGTAATTAGGACTTTTACCATTTTTTTTTTATTTTCCGTACTCATTTACTAAAAAAACGGGTCTTTGTAATTTTTGGCGATGTATAGACCCGCGCCTTGTAATAGCGTAGGATTTACGTTTCCGCAATTTACTTTCCGCACCCCCTTAACTGTTAACTTATATGAAAGAATGCATGCTAATTAAAAACAAGCGTAGCTCACCGTGCCATGATCAAAGATAAGCTTAACATGAAAACAACACACAAATACACACACCACTTCTAGGGTACGCCTCACTCGTTGCCTTGGAAATGTGGTCGTCGAGTATAGGACGTTTTAGTAAGTCCTTATGTCCATGATCCAATTGCCTCGAAACGGTTGCCTCAGATTAAAAAAAAGGATCAAGGGCATAAGAGTAGCTTCTAAGGTGTCCTACTGTTGCTCTGGTGACCACACTGTCCCTAAAAACGAATTGACCCGAACACCTCCAACGATGGTGCTACCTACCTCTCAATGGTGGGATAGCACTATCTAAAGGACACTTACACAGCTTAATTCCTTAGGGTAGGTAGATGACTCATGGGTACTTGCTCTTTTCAAAAACAAACAAAATACTTTTCACACCTTACACTTTCAAAAGCTTTCAAAACAAATTTTTCAAACACTCTTGAGGACAGATACAAGAGTCATTCAGAAATCTTTCAAAGAAACTTTTTTCAAACCCACTCACATTTGAAAAGCAAACATCATTTTGAAAACATAAGAGCAAGTACCTAAGAGCCCATGGATAACCATGGATAGAAAGGGTGCTAACACCTTCCCTTTCTATAAATCTACCTCCTGAACCGAGAAACATTCTCGATATGGAATTTTGCTGTGCTTTTGTCCTTTCCATGTTGGAGAAAATAAAAGACGGTGGCGACTCTTGCTTCCGCGACATTTCGCGAAACCAGCTAAAAACAGTCAGTTCTATATCCACCGATCACAGAACTGGCGACTCTGCTGGGGAATTAATAAAGTGAGGTGTACCTTAGGATAGCTCATACTTATGTTTTCAATTGTTGTGCTTGTTTGCTTTATTATTGTGGGCTGCATCGGAGTTACATAGATCCTAACCTGGATCTGGGGATACCCTGTTAGGTAGCATAAGCTGTGAGGGACCTGTCCGGCGTAGACCGACACGGGTGAAGCAGTAGATACATTGGTGTGGCACCTTGGTCTGTACCGATATCCCTTGTGTCGCAACGAGGAGAATATGGGTCTTCTGAGGAGTCATTGAGCACCAACCGACCTTAGAACCTTAAATGACCCAACTTGGCCATAGAATAGTAGCAGTATGCTACACCATTGAGGCTAAACTCTCGTGATGGTTCTGGCCGCAATAAAAGATTGTGATGCTGGAGTTATGACCGATTGAGGGTAGTCAGTGATATTGGGATCCTCTAGAACCCGGTTACTTCTGATAGGACAGGTCTTAACCAACAAACTGAAATAGGGTAATACGTAGACCCCATGCTGGCCTAAACTCTAAGGGCTTGTCTTGTGTGACTTGTGTGCCTTATCATGTTTTCCTTTGTGAATATTTGTGGTGTGCTTTATCATAACATCATGCCATCATAAACATTGCATGCATCCTGCATAAGGACTGACCATTTTAAAGACAAAAGGGTTTCACCTTTGCTCTGTTTTATAGGACATCATGATGCCTATGCGAAGGAACACTATCCGGTTCAATTTTGTTCACCCACCTGAGTTGCTTGAAGAGTTGGTTAGCAGAATTCCAAATACTACTTCCTTCATCCAGAGGCATGGTTCTCTTCTCAGTTTAGTCACGGCAAAGTGGGACCAACAACTGATGAGTGTCCTGACCCAGTTTTATGACCCTCTGTACCAGTGCTTCACCTTTCAAGACTTCCAGCTGGTCCCTACCCTGGAAGAGTTCTCTGATTTGCTTGGCATCCCTATCTTGGATCAGACTCCCTTCACTGGTTGGGAAAAGACTCTTAGGCTCGAGGAGGTTGCTGCAGCCCTTCCCTTGACCAACCAGGAGGTAATGGACAACTGGGTGACTAGAAGCGGAGTTAAGGGCTTCTTGGCTAAGTTTCTGATTGGTAAAGTTAACAGTTTCTGGAATGACTTAGACTTCAGGGCGTACGAGGACATTCTGGCTCTCTTAATCTATGGGCTAGTATTGTTTCCAAATCCTGATAACTTTGTCAATATCAATGCCATAAGGATCTTCATGTCTCGGAACCCTATACCCACTCTCTTGGGTGATGTCCTGCAACAACTCTATGCTCGTATTGCCCAAAGACGAGGAACTTTGTGGTGTTGTACTCCTTTGTTGGTGAGGTGGTTTATTTCGTACCTCCCCAAGTTCGTGCTAAAGAACCAAGAAGGAAGAGGCTGGGCTCATAGGTTAATGTCTCTCACTGATAATGACATCATTTGGACTCTCAGAGGTTTAGATGAGGTGGCTGTTATTGATCGCTGCGGAGAATATCCTAATGGTCCATTGATTGGCACTCAGGGTGGAATCTCTTATAATCCATGTTTAGCTCTCCGTCAGTTTGGAAGAGCCAGAAGAACAAGGCCTCATGAGATGCTGGTGCCTCACATCAGTTTTGAGTTTCAGAAAGATAGTGACGAGCTACGCCGTAGATTCATCAAAGCTTGGGACAGAATTCACAAAGCTGACCCACATGAGTTGTGACTGAAGACTTCTTTACCAATGGAACCCTATTACAGATGGGTCCGCATCCGTGCTCAGAAGTTAGGTATGCCATATGAAGCTGTCAGGCCTATCATTCTTGAAAGTCCTGATGGAGATGGGGTTCCTCCAACTGTTCTCCCTCCTCAGATACCCACTGATGTTGATACACTAAAGAAGTCTTGGGCGTAACTACAGGAAGAGTGGGATTATTATCGGGAAAAGTCAACGAATAGGAACAGAAGATCCAGAAGCTGACCAAGCAATTGGAGAACGAGCGAACCCTGAATGACTATATCCGTACTGAGAAGAGGAGGCCATGGGAGCACTGATGGGCTTTGGATGTTTCTTTTACAGCTTTATTTCCTTTTCAGTATTTTCATTCTTGTAACGCCTAAGGGCAAATTGTTGAACAATTTAAAGTTTAAATCTAATAAAGTGTGTTCCTTTTGTTTACAAAGTTGATTCCCGATTGTCTTTGAAAACATAATTCATACGCATTTCATTCATCATATGCATTACAGGTACCCTTTTCCTACAGGTTGCTTAATCTTCTTCGCTGTTTATTTCAGCACCCAAGCATCATGAATCCTGAACTCACTACCGAGCAAGCTATCAAGGCCCTCTAGGCCCAGAATGCCCAATTTCAGGAGATGGTCATGAACTTGGCCCAGGGACAACAAGAGCTGAAGGCTTTGCTCCTGAAGAAGAATAAGAAGAAGAAGAGGAATGTGCTATTCAACACTGGGCGCAGACTCGGGAACACATTGCAGAATGAAGCTGAGAGGACTACTCCATCTGTGGGGGAAGGTAGTCACCAAGGGAGAGAGGTCCCTAGTCCTGTGGTCTCTGACACTGAGACGGACTTCAACAATGAACAGTACCCTCCTGCTGAGGACCGGTACAAACAACTGGAGGACAGGTTAAATGCTATGGAGATTCAACGTGTGCCTGGGTTGGATTTCGGAGACTTGGGTTTATCTTTTGGGGTGGTGATCCCACACAAGTTCAAGGCGCCTGCCTTTTTGAAGTATGACGGGGCTTCCTGTCCCAAGATGCACCTCCGTTCTTATGTAAGGAAGATCCAGCCTTACACAGCAGACAAGAACTTATGGATCCACTTCTTCCAGGAGAGTCTTTCAGGGACTCACCTCGAATGGTTCTATCAGCTGGATGGAACCAACATTCGTAACTGGGAGGATTTGGCCACTGCTTTCTACAAGCAGTACCAATATAATTCCGACCTTGCTTCCACGCGTACCCAACTCCAGGGTATGTCACTGGGAACGGGTGAAGGTTTTAAGGAGTACGCACAGAAATGGAGAGATCTGGCTGGCAGGGTGCAGCCACCATTGACAGATCGTGAGCTAGTGGACATGTTCTTGGGGACCCTATCCGGTCCATTCTTCAATCATCTCATTGGTAATTCCTCTGCTGGGTTTACTGACCTGATCCTGACTGGTGAAAGGATCGAGGTTGGTATAAAATCGGGAAAGATACAGAAGGGTACCTCCTCCAATTCTGAAAAGAAGCCCTTCAAGAAGGAGGCAAGTGTTGTGTATGGTCCAAGAAGGAAAAACAAACCGGAACGCCGCCAAGTTGTCAATGCGTTGGTTATTTCTAAGCCTGCCGCTGCTCCTCAGCAATACAACCAGCCCAGAGCTGAGAGGCCCAAACGGCAGTATACTCGGCTCAGCATGACTCTCTCTCAGATCCTGCCGCAACTACTGTCAACCAGCCTGGTAACCGTCAGGGAAGCTCCGAAGATGGTAAACACGGCATCTCCGAAGTACAACCCCAACGCCTGTTGCGCTTATCACTCTGATAGCCCAGTACATTCTACTGATGATTGTTGGGCCCTGAGGAATAAGGTTCAGGACCTTATTGATGCCAAGGAGATACAGTTCGAGGCGCCCGAGAGGCCAAATGCTGTGACCGCTCCCATGCCCCAGCATGGAGTGAACGCTGTTGAGGAGGATTTGTATGTAGCTTCTGTGGATGATGTTGCTACTCCGCTGCTGACCGTCAAGAGGAACATGTTGCTGGCCGGTTTATTTCCGGGATGTAGCAAAGGTTTCCATTTATGTGCTGATTCACCTGCTGGTTGTCCTTTGCTGAAATCAGGCGTCCAAAACCTGATGGATAGTAAAGAGATTTTGTTCAAAAAGACTGCCGTCCCTGCTGCCCCTGTTGAAGAAGTTTCAATTGTTACCATTTTCAATAACCCTTCCAAGGCTCCTTCAAAGAAGCGTGTCCAAATTTTGCCTGTTCACAAGATTGCTCCCATCACCATTACTGTTCCGGGGCCCATCCCCTACAAGTCTGATAAAGCTGTCCCATGGCACTACGGGGCAGATGTTTATGTTTTGGGAGTAAAACAAGAGTTCAACACTGGTACCGGTGTCACCAACATCACCGGGCCTGCTAAGGTCACTCGTAGTGGAAGACTGTTCTCACCAGACATCGCTCCTCCAGTAATTCAGAGGCCTCTTGTCATCACACCTGTCAGTGTGCTTGTCCCCCCCCCCCCCTGATCAAGTTTCTACCCCTGCTGCCGAGTCATCTGACGCTCGGGGCAAGGGAATTGCTGCTGATATGCCTGCCCGGACGGAGGCACCAAAGACCATTGTTGAGGCTTCCAAGCAAGAGATGGAAGAGATCCTCAAGATTATAAAGAAAAGTGATTTCAACGTCGTTGAACAGCTGGGGCACACCCCCTCTAAAATCTCCATGCTATCATTGTTGCTATGCTCAGAGGCCCATGCCAAGGCCCTGATTGCTTTCCTGAAGACGACCCACGTACCTCAAGAGATGTCTGCTGATCAATTCACCGACTGTGTTTGCCAACTTAACTGCTGATAATGGCCTGGGTTTCTCTGATGCTGATCTGACGGCCAAGGGGAAGAACCATAATGATGCCCTGCATGTCTCCATTGAATGCAGGGGCACTACTCTTGCTCATGTGCTGGTTGACACTGGTTCTTCACTAAACGTACTACCCAAGAAAGCTCTAGACAGGCTAGACTATGAGGGTTTAGAACTCAAACCAAGTAGCATTGTTGTTCGGGCCTTTGACGGGTCCAAAAGAATGGTACATGGTGAGGTTGACATCCCAATCAGGGTTGGGTCACAGGTCTTTGATTCAAAATTCTATGTGATGGACATCCTTCCATCCTATTCTTGTTTGCTGGGTCACCCGTGGATCCACAAGGCTGGAGTTGTGACTTCAACTTTACATCAGAAGCTCAAATACCCGGTCAGGGGGAAGATTGTAACACTGCAAGGGGAAGAGGAATACATGGTCAGCCACCTCAACTCCTTCAGGTACGTGGAAATGGACGGGGAGTTCATTGAGACCCCCTTTCAACATTTTGAAGAGGTGCCACGAACTTTGGCAGCAGCAGAAGCAGTGACTGAAGAGGGTTCTCCCTTGAAGATGGCCTCCTTAAAGGACGCCCGGGCTGTGATTGAAAAAGGTGAATGTGAAAACTGGGGCAAGCTCCCTGATTTTACTCCAAAGACTGACAAATTTGGCTTGGGTTTCACTGCAGAAGCTCAGAAGGCTGTGCGCAAGGCAAGGATTGGAAGACCTCCTGTGCTCATCACCAATCCAGGAGTGAATGCTATTGGGGATGAAGACGAAGTGGAAGAATCCGAGTTTGACAGCTGGATCTACCCAACGACTAACGGTGGACCTAGCAACTGGATCGCAAAAGACTTTACACCCATTACTTTTGTCACCCAGTAATGAACTTCTTTGTTTTAGATTTGTAATAAACAATAATTTGAAACTTTATGGCCCGGTGTCTTACCCGGGGCACCGTGGTTTTATTGGTGAGGGCTTTTGTTTGTCACTTTCATATATCATGAATAAAAGCATTGGACGTTTTTCACATTTCAAATCTTGCGCTCCCTTTCTTTCTTTATATATTGCAAAACAGCTGTATTTACACACACTCACTCGTACAGGTTTCAATCCACTCTGGATCTCACTGGTAACGACTCTGCTACTGCCAGTTATGACTTTGAAAATCCGATCAACTTAGCCGAAGACGAAGGTGAAGATGATTGCGAAGTGCCTAGCGAACTTGCAAGACTGTTACTCCAGGAAGAGAGGGCCATTCAACCACATGAAGAGCCAGTGGAAACGGTAAATCTGGGTACTGAGACAGACAGAAAGGAAGTCAAGATTGGTGCTAATCTAGAGCTCAGTGTGAAATAATGGCTGATCCAGATGCTGCATGACTACATGGAAATCTTTGCCTGGTCTTATGAAGACATGCCTGGGTTGGATACCGACATCGTAGTTCATCATTTGCCTACCAAGGAAGACTGCCCTCCGGTTAAGCAAAAGGTCCATCGTATGCGTCCAGAGATGTCCGAGAAGATCAAAGCTGAAGTTATGAAACAATTCGATGTCGGTTTTCTAGCAGTGACTTCTTACCCTCAGTGGGTTACCAATGTGTTTCCGGTGCCTAAGAAAGATGGTAAGGTCAGAATGTGTGTTGACTACAGGGATTTGAATAGGGCGAGCCCCAAGGATGACTTCCCCCTACCTCACATCGACGTTCTGGTTGACAATACTGCTCAGCACAAGGTGTTCTCCTTCATGGATGGTTTTTCAGGTTATAATCAGATTAAAATGGCTCCTGAAGACATGGAGAAGACTACCTTTGTTACTCAGTGGGGCACCTTCTGCTACAAGGTCATGTCGTTCGGGTTGAAAAATGCTGGGGCAACCTACCAACGTGCCATGGTTGCTTTATTTCATGACATGATCCACCATGATATTGAAGTATACGTCGATGATATGATTGCAAGGTCTCAAACAGAGGAGGAGCACCTTGACCATCTACAGAAACTGTTTGACCGTCTGAAGTTGTACAAGCTAAGATTGAATCCAAACAAGTGCACCTTCGGGGTAAGATCTGGAAAGTTGCCAGGCTTCGTCGTGAGCAACAAAGGTATTCAAGTGGACCCTGCCAAGGTTAAAGCCATACAAGAGATGCCAGCTCCCAAGACAGAAAAAGAAGTCAGAGGATTTCTAGGACGACTGAACTACATTGCCTGATTCATCTCGCATCTAACTGCTACCTGTGAACCAATCTTCAAGCTACTGAAGAAAGATCAAGTAGTACGTTGGAATGATGAATGTCAGGCCGCTTTCGACAGAATCAAAGAGTATCTCCAAGAACCACCCATTCTTATGCCACCGGTTGAAGGGAGACCTCTAATACTATACTTGACAGTACTTGACAACTCAATGGGGTGTGTGCTGGGGCAGCATGACGAGTCTGGCCGAAAAGAGCACGCTATTTATTACCTTAGCAAAAAGTTTACCAACTGTGAGACTCGATACTCACTGCTCGAGAAAACTTGCTGCGCTTTGGTATGGCCTGCTCGCCGGCTGAGACAGTATATGCTGACTCACACTACTCTGTTGATTTCAAAGATGGATCCAATAAAGTACATATTCGAAAAGCCTGCATTGTCCGGAAGAATAGAAAGATGGCAGATGATCTTGATAGAATACGACATCCAGTACACGACTCAGAAAGCTATCAAGGGAAGTGTATTGGCAGACCACTTGGCACACCAGGCAGTAGATGACTACCAGTCAATGAACTTTGAATTTCCTGACGAAATCATCATGGTAGTGACTGATTGTGAAGTACCTGGACCGGATGAAGGACCTGAGGAAGGATCCCAATGGTCTATGCACTTTGACGGAGCCTCCAACGCTTTAGTTAACGGTATCGGCGCTGTGATCATATCCCCTCAAGGCACTCATACTCCACTCACTGCCCGGCTATGTTTCAACCGCACCAACAATATGGCGGAGTATGAGGCATGCATCATGGGTCTTCAAGCTGCGATTGACTTAAGGATCAAGTTTCTGAGTGTCTTCGGAGATTCCGCTCTCGTGATCAATCAGATCAAAGGCGAGTGGGATACAAAACACCCAAACCTTATTCCTTACAAAGAATGTGTGTCGACGTTGATCCCCCACTTCACAGAGATAACTTTTGAACATTTCCCAAGAGAGGAGAATCAGTTGGCGGACGCGTTAGCTACGATGTCTTCTATGTTCAAAGTCAAGTGGGACAACGAGGCTCCCTGCATCATTATCTGGAAACTGGACGAACCTGCATATTGTTGCGACCTTGAGGCTGAAGAGGTAACTAAAAAACCCTGGTATCATGAAGTAAAGAGGTACTTGGAAGCTCAAGAATATCCTGAAGGGGCATCCATCAATGATAAGAAGTTTCTGAGAAGGTTCGCGGCGAAGTTCTTCCTCAGCAACGACATTTTGTACAAGCGAAACCATGATTCAACCTTGCTGCGTTGTGTGGATAAGACTGAAGCAGAAAAGATCATGGCAGAGCTGCATGAAGGTACCTTCGGAACACATTCCAGTGGATATACCATGGCAAAGAAAATCCTTCGGGCAGGATATTTCTGGTCCACAATGGAAGCCGACTGTTACCAACATTCTCGGACATGTCATAAGTGCCAGATATATGCAGATAAGGTGCACGTCCCTCCAGTTCCTCTGAATGTCTTGACAGCACCTTGGCCTTTTGCAATGTGGGGCATTGACATGATCGGCGAGATTAAACCTACGGCATCCAACGGGCATCGCTTCATCCTGGTAGCGATTGATTATTTCAAAAAATGGGTTGAAGCATCTTCCTATGCTACAGTAACCAAGAACGTCGTGGCACGGTTCATTCGGCATAACCTGATCTGTCGATACGGCGTCCCGGAAAGGATCATTACGGACAATGGTACCAATCTCAACAACAAGATGATCACTGAGCTCTGCGAGCAATTCAAGTTACAGCACCACAACTCTTCTCCTTACCGACCGAAGATGAATGGGGCTGTAGAAGCAGCAAATAAGAATATCAAGAAGATTGTGCAGAAGATGACAGTGACCTATAAAGATTGGCACGAGATGTTACCGTTTGCTCTTCATGGGTACCGAACCTCAGCAAGAACGTCAACCGGGGCAACTCCCTTTTCCTTGGTCTATGGCATGGAGGCAGTCTTGCCGATTGAAGTCCAGATACCCTCTCTCCGGATAATGAAGGATGCACGCTTGAGCGAAGATGACTGGATCCAGACTCGACTTGATCAGTTAGACCTAATTGACGAAAAGAGACTCGCTGCTATTTGTCATGATCAAACGTACCAAAAACGGATGATCAGGGCATTTAACAAGAAAGTCAGACCACAAGAGTATCAAGTTGGAGACCTGGTAATCAAGCGCATCATCCTTCCTCAAAGTGATCCCAGGGGCAAATGGACCCCTACGTACGAAGGGCCATTTTTGGTTAAACATGTCTTCTCAGGAGGAGCCATGATCCTAACCACCATGGATGGTGACGACCTTCCTCACCCCGCCAATGCAGACATAGTAAAAAGATACTACGCATGACAAAAGATCCGCTAGGTTGACAGACCTAGGCAAAAATAAGGGCTTCCCGGTGAACCAAAAGGGTTCGGGCAAAAATAAGGGATGAAATGAAAAAATCTGTACACCCGGCAAGTCGAAAACCTGAAAAGGCGGCTTGGGCAAAAATGGGTATCCCGGTGGACTGAAAACCCGAAAGGGCGGTCCAGGCAAAAGTTAGGGATAAGCGTAATACTATGTCTCATTGGATCACCTTGCATCCAGAATTCAGTATCAACTACCAAGTTCAGACGGTATCGATCAGTCAGCTTTATCATCAACTAAGCAGCAAAGTGATGAGACGCTCGAAGATATAAAGGCGATAGCAGAGTTGGAACCCAGTAGGATTACCCTTTTCACACAGCTGTTTTGTTTTCTTTGTACAAAATTGTATAAAATCTGTTGTTCGTCGGCGTTCTCTTACTAGATTGTTAGCCTCTTGTACATAAATACCTATTTACAGGCAAATTCAAAAATCAATACAAATTCACTTCTCAGACCAATTGCCAAATTGTTTTTCCTTTTTCTGTTTTGTTTTGTGAAGAGCGTCCAATGTTCAATTTTTGATATATGCACTTGACACTAATTGCTAACTCATAAATACTTGCATGTGAAATAAAGGATTAATTACAGGTGACATTAGAAACAGGGGCAATATTGAATTGTCTAAGCGATCTAGTTGCTCTCTCCACCAAGGTACCGAGGTAGGTTCAGTTGAAGAATGACCAAGATACCTTCACTCCCCGCAGGGTAAGTCATGACTCAACAATACTCCCTGAGCAGAGTGGGTCTCCCAATCAGTCCTACAAGGCACAGTATCTCCAGCAAGTCAGCAACACTCTCCCCAAGCAGAGTTAGTCTGTAGTCAGCCTTATGGAAGTTGGGTATCCCCAGCAGATCTCAATATTCCCCAACGGAGTATACAGACATTCCTAAGCAAGCATCCCCGGCAGTCTTGATCATAAGATTGTTCCCCGGTGGAATAACCAGACACCCAGTGGAGCCACTTCCCCAGTACAGTCTCAAAAAGTCTCCCCAGGAGAGTTAAACCATCTCCCCAGTAGGAAGCTTATCCCCAGTAGATTCTGGAAGCTATCCTCTGCAGAGCACGAACGCGTCTCCCGGACTTTATTCAAGGTTATTCTCCACTTGAGCTTATAACTGGGTTATCCTCCGCTAAAAGCCACGGAAAGATCGTCCCCGGCGAAGTCTTCCTATCCCCAGCGAAGTTCATCCAATCTTCCAACATAACTTAACAATGGTATCCCCAGCGGAGTTATCATCAACCTCAGCAAAGTACCTCTCTTCCCACAGAGTATTCCCCACAGAGTAATCTATTCGCCAAGTTTATTCCCTAACAGAGTCATCTTCTCCTACCGGTATTCTTGCAACCATCATCCCCAGCGGAAACAGAGGACACTATTCTTCAACATTAGCCCAGGAGTTAACTTCCCGGCACCCGTCAAGGATTTACTTGCCTAGACAAAAATACATTCATAAACATATCACATTTTCATACATCTTGCTTACATACACAATGCATGCACATACGCATCATATTACACAATCTCATCATGCACTGCATACATCATGACATTGCATACAACTAACGTTTTGTCTTTTCAGGACAAAGATCAGTATAAAGATGATTACTATCACCCGTCGCAATTCCAGATTCGATACCTGTAGCTAGCCAGGGCACATATGTGAGCGATTATTCCAGACTCGATTCCTGTATCTTGCCAGGGCACGTCTGAAGAGTTTGAAGATCCGATTCCTGTATCCTGCCAGGGTGTATCTGTTGACGACTAATTCCAGACTCGATTCCTGTATCCCTCCAGGGCACGTCTGAAGAGTTTGAAGATCCGATTCCTGTATCTTGCCAGGGTGTATCTGTTGACGACTAATTCCAGACTCGATTCTTGTATCCTGCCAGGGCACGTCTGAAGAGTTTGAAGATCCGATTCCTGTATCTTGCCAGGGTGTATCTGTTGACGACTATATTCCAGACTCGATTCCTGTATCCTGCCAGGGCACGTCTGAAGCGTTTGAAGATCTGATTCCTATATCTTGCCATGGTGTATCTGTTGATGACTATATTCCAGACTCGATTCCTGTATCCTGCCAGGGCACGTCTGAAGAGTTCGAAGATCCGATTCCTGTATCTTGCCAGGGTGTATTTGTTGATGACTATATTCCAGACTCGATACCTGTATCCTGCCAGGGCACGTCTGAAGAGTTCGAAGATCCGATTCCTGTATCCTGCCAGGGTGTATCTGTTGACGACTATTCTCCGGACTCGATTCCTGTATCTTGCCAGGGCACATCTGAAGAGTTTGAAGATCTGATTCTTGTATCTTGCCAGGGTGTATCTGTTGACGACTAATTCCAGACTCGATTCCTGTATCTTGCCAGGGCACGTCTGAAGAGTTTGAAGATCCGATTCCTGTATCTTGCCAGGGTGTATCTGTTGACGACTAATTCCAGACTCGATTCCTGTATCCTACCAGGGCACGTCTGAAGAGTTCGAAGATCCGATTCCTGTATCTTGCCAGGGTGTATCTATTGACGACTATATTCCAGAATCGATTCTTGTATCCTGCCAGGGCACGTCTGAAGAGTTCGAAGATCCGATTCCTGTATCCTGCCAGGGTGTATCTGTTGACGACTATTCTCCGGACTCGATTCCTGTATCTTGCCAGGGCACGTCTGAAGAGTTTAAAGATTCGATTCTTGTATCCAGCCAGGGCATATCTACATAAAGAGTTTGAAGATCAACTCCTGTAACAGGCCAGGTAATTATTTTCTTTCTCAGGTACACAAGTTCTCGCTAAGGAATCTCTTACGCGATCGACACCCAGATGGCATCTATAAGCCCATCCACATACCAACAGTTCTAAATAGCATCTATAAGCCCATTCCCGACAAGGTTCTGTCACATATCCAGATGGCATCTATAAGCCCATACCCCTATCCATCATCTTTCCAAATGGCATTTGTAAGCCCATTCCCGCCATCACACTGCTGATACTCAACTATGTGAGTGCAAATTTCTAGGCACTCTAGTGTTCAATCATCTTCTACCCTCGGATCACGAAAGGCACACAAGCCAATCTACATCCTCAGGTCTAAGAAGATTGAACAGGGGAAACTGTTGTACCCCAAAATTTGCCCTCCCATAATCTTCAATGTTTTGCCAAGCATCACCTCAAATGGCTCAAGTCTACTCAAGGGTTGCACAGTTCAACCATCCTCCTAAGCCAGTCAAACTAGGGTTTTGGTTCTTGCAAGGAAGTTGAGGTTTTCAAGGGCTCAATCAAGTCCCATATGCTCATATACATTATCAAGCACCTACATGTCAAGTTTCAAGGCTCACAAGGTCAAGTTGCACAGTCAAAAACCCTAATTGCCCCACAGTCAACTGTAGGGGCAAAATGGTCATTCGGCATTCAAAAGTCAAAAAATTTGGTAAACATCTTATTTTGAAGCCACAATCATCATTGGATCAAATCTTGATCATGATTCCACAGGAATGGCTCAAAAATCATCAAGCTGTCAAAAGTTTCTATTTTTTGACAGCTGAAAAGTCAACTGTAACTTGACCAAGGCATAACTTTTTCATGGTTCATCCGAAAAATCCCATCCAATGCTCATCTTGAAGGGGAGAACATTTCCTACAATTTATCTTCACATTCCGAGTCCAAGAAATGCTCTCACAAAAAGTTATCAATTTCAACATTATAGGTCATTTTCAAAAGTCAACAAAAAGGGACTTTAAGTCAAAGACCATAACTTGAGATTGGTAAATCAAAATGACATGGGACCAAAGACATTGATTAGAGGACTTCAAGCCCTTTCCAAAATGTCCAAGAACATGTTCATAGCTTCAAAATTGAGCAAGATATGCATTGGAGAAGTTGGGAAATGTTTGTGAAATGGCCAAAGTCAATTATCCTTGAAACTTCATTTTTGACAAAAGGGGCCCACTTTTTCCACTTGTTTCAGCTTGGCCATGCTTCCCACGTGTCCCACAAATTATTTCAAGATTTAAAATTAATTTTTCCATTTTTATTTAATTTTATTTGATTTAATTCATTTTAAATCTTTTAAAATCAAATAAAAATCAAAGAAATCAATGGAGGGATATATTTTGTGATGATTAGCTTTGATACACCTTAAAACACATTCCAAATTCGTGCAAGGGGCTATTCCAAGCAAGAATTCAAATTTGACACAAAAATGGAAAGTTGTTTCAATGGAGTTCATGGCATAATCTCAAACATGAATGCAAAGGTTCAATGATCATTATATTGCTTGATACTCATTAAAAAAGACATATGCAAGCTTTCAGAACAGGATTCACGACCTAAAAAGCTCCAAAACGGCCAAACACATTTCAAAGTTTGGAGAGAAAAAAGCAAAACTGTAAACCTATTTGCAGCACGTTTTAAACCTCCATTTCAATCAAAACACACTCCTGGGATCCCTAGGAACCTTTAGCAATCAGAAACAAGTCAAGAACCTCAAGAAATCGTGCCATATAACTCATTCGGTTTGCTTCATTTCTCAAAACTGTATATCACATTTCATAAGCATTTGATCCATTTTTTTATTGTTTTGTATTGCTAGGGGCTTTCTGAAGCTAATAGGATAATCCAATTGCATTCGAACGCGTTAAATCATGATTCACCATTAAAGCATTTTAGGTTTTTTCAAGGTTTAAAATTGGGGGTTTCACCATACTGTAAAATCAGGGTTCCAAACACCCATGGTTGAATTGAGAAGGACAAGACGAATCAAAGGGACCTATCGCGCCTAATTTATGCTTCACGAGGAGCTAATCGCTATTATTGAAATACTTGTATTTTGTGGGGGTTTAAAACCCCCGCTATATGTTTTGTATTTTGCAGAAAAGGTAGAAGACGACTGCGTAGCAGCAAGGCGTTGGTACATTCAAAATCCACGCGCGCATTTTTTTGTTTTTCAGCATTACTAGCTTTGGTTTTATGTAATATTTGTTTTTTCATATTATTAACAAACGCAACAAAGTGCTTCAATGGCTGGGAACGTGTCATGCAATCCTTGGGACCTGGGTTCGATTCCCAGGTCCCCCATATTTCCAATACTATATTTTCTTTAATGTTCTTGTGCAGCATTCCAAGGAGGGCTCACAATAAACCTCACAGATCCAAGCAGCCATGTGTCCTTCCATGCAGATCCAAAGGTCCAGAAGGCCAACACACCATACTCTGGAGTCAACGTGGGCATAGGTGATTAAAAAAGTCAAACGAGCTGGAGATGTCAATGGGCCACAGTTTCAACAACACACCTCCATTTCAGCCCAGTACCCCTTCCATTTGGTTTATTATTTTCTTTTCATTTTTTTATTTTATTTTTCAATTTAATTTCTAACCTTTTTTTATTTTATTTATTATTAGCAACTAACCAATTAATACATTTTCATAAAAAACCAAAGAATTGAACTAACATTATTTTTATTATTATTATTTTATATTTGTAAATAAATCTCAAATAAATTAATTATAATTAGGCCATTTTAACCTTTTTTTAAAATAACTAAAATAGCTTAGATTTAGGTTAACTTTTAATTTTGTTTCTCTTTATTTTTATTCTATTTCATAAAAACATAAAAAACAAAAAAATATTTTCTTTTAATTAAATTAAATTAATTAGTTATTAATTAGCTTCAATTTCATTTTAATTACAAAAAAAAGACCAAAAAATCAATTCCATTTCTTAAAAGGGTCAACACCCTTAGACATTCCCGATTAATTTATTCGCGCGCATTTACTTTGTTTGATTATTATGTAATTGCTCCGGACATGTAATAGTAATTAGGACTTTTACCGTTTTTTTTATTTTCCGTACTCATTTACTAAAAAAACGGGTCTTTGTAATTTTTGGCGATGTATAGACCCGCGCCTTGTAATAGCGTAGGATTTACGTTTCCGCAATTTACTTTCCGCACCCCCTTAACTGTTAACTTGTATGAAAGAATGCATGCTAATTAAAAACAAGCGTAGCTCACCGTGCCATGATCAAAGATAAGCTTAACATGAAAACAACACACAAATACGCACACCACTTCTAGGGTACGCCTCACTCGTTGCCTTCGAAACATGGTCGTCGAGTATAGGACGTTTTAGTAAGTCCTTATGTCCATGATCCAGTTGCCTCGAAACGGTTGCCTCGGATTAAAAAAAGGATCAAGTGCATAAGGGTAGCTTTTAAGGTTTCCTACTGTTGCTCTGGTGACCACACTGTCCCTAAAAACGAATTGACCCGAACACCTCCAACGATGGTGCTACCTACCTCTCAATGGTGGGATAGCACTATCTAAAGGACACTTACACAGCTTAATTCCTTAGGATAGGTAGATGACTCATGGGTACTTGCTCTTTTCAAAAACAAACAAAATACTTTTCACACCTTACACTTTCAAAAGCTTTCAAAACAAATTTTTCAAACACTCTTGAGGACAGATACAAGAGTCATTTGGAAATCTTTCAAAGAAACTTTTTTCAAACCCACTCACATTTGAAAAGCAAACATCATTTTGAAAACATAAGAGCAAGTACCTAAGAGCCCATGGATAACCATGGATATAAAGGGTGCTATCACCTTCCCTTTCTATAAATCTACCTCCTGAACCGAGAAACATTCTCGATATGGAATTTTGCTGTGCTTTTGTCATTTCCATGTTGGAGAAAATAAAAGACGGTGGCGACTCTGCTTCCACGACATTTCGCGAAACCAGCTAAAAACAGTCAGTTCTATATCCACCGATCACAACAAGTATAAACATCTCGAAGAGCAGTTGAGTGCAATAGAAATCTAAAAAGTGCCTGGATTGGACTTTGAGGAGTTGGGATTAGTGTCAGGAATTTTCATTCCTCCAAAATTCAAAGCACCTGTGTTCACCAAATACGACGGAGTCTCATGCCCTAAAATGCATCTCCGGTCCTACGTGAGGAAAATCCAGCCCCATACCGCTGACAAAGATTTATGGGTACACTTCTTCCAAGACAGCCTGTCTGGAACTCAACTTGATTGGTTTTATCAGCTAGAAAGAGCCAATGTTCATAACTGGGAAGATCTTATTTCCGCCTTCTATAAACAATACCAATACAATACTGATCTTGCGCCTACCTGTACTCAACTCCAGAGTATGGCCATGGTTTCAAGTGAAGGCTTCAAGGACTATGCGCAAAAATGGAGAGACTTGGCCGGAAAAGTTCAACCTCCTCTATCTGAAAGAGAGTTGGTAGACATGTTTTTGGGCACCTTGTCTGGTCCCTTCTTCAATCACCTAATTGGGAGTTCATCAGCAGGTTTTACTAAACTGATATTGACCGGAGAAAGAGTAGAAGCCGAGATAAAGAATGGAAAGATTCAAAAATATGTATCCTCTACTGTTGTAAGGAAGCCATTAATCAGAAAGAAAGAATTGGTTGTTGTATATCCTCAGAGAAATCAAGATAGGGTTGAACGTCGTCCAATGGTGGGGGCTATTATGATTCCTAAACCTGTGCCTGATCAGCAAAGAAACAACCAACCAAGAATGGAAAGACCAGTCAGACAATTCACCATAATTAACATGACCCTATCTCAAATATTGCCACATCTGTTAAGATCCAATCTGGTGACCTTGAAAGAAGCTCCAAAGAATCCTAACACAACCTCTCCTCACTATCATCCTAATGCCCATTGTGCATACCACTCTAAGAGTTCCTACCATGACACTAATAATTGTTGGGCTCTAAAGAACAAAGTACAAGACCTCATCGAAGCCAAAGAGATTGAATTCGATGCGCCCGAAAAGCCAAATTTCATTTCTGCCCCTATGCCCAAACACGACCATAATTCCAACGCCATCGAGGAAGATATGTTTGTTATTTCAGTTAATGAACTTATGACCCAACTCCTGACTATCAAAAATAATTTATTGAATGTCGGTGTGTTCCTAGGCTGTGATGAAAGCTCTTATTCCTGTTTGTCCTCACCAACCAGATGTCCTTTGTTGAAAGCATGCGTTTAGTGCCTAATGAATAACAAGGAAATTTTGTTTGAAAAAACTTATGTTCCACCCGTTCCTTTTAATGATGTTTCTATCATTACCATTTCCGCCAATTCTTCCAGGGTTTCCACCAAAAGACCCGTTAGAATTACATCAGTTCCAAAAGCAGCTCCTTTGATAATTATAATGCTTGGACCAGTCTCGTATTCGTCAGACAAAACCATACCATGGAATTATGGAGGGGTGTCTACTACCACGGTATCAAGCAAGATTGGCCAGCTGTCGAAGATTTAAGTTCTGAGAAAGTTTACTCTGATATCAATAATATTGCATGGACTAGCAAGATTACCCGAAGTGGAAGGATATTCTGTCCATAAATTTCTCCCCAAAAGAATTTTTTTGACCCGTAATCATTCTTGTTATTGTTTCTCCTCCAAAGGCTATTCCCAGTCCCACAATCATCTCCACCAATTCTCCAACTGACAAAGTTGTTACAATCCCTGCTGTGATACGGTGGAAGAACTGACTATGGTTTTGCGTTTGTATTCGCAAATGTTTCGGTTGAGCAAGAGTCACCACCGAATTTTTATTTTATCCTAAGGAAAGGTTTAAAAAGCACAGCAAAAACCTTTGAGATGTTTTCTTGGGTTCGGGGAGTAGATTATAGAAAGGGAAGGTATTAGCACCCTTTCTATCCAAGGTTATCCATGGGCTCTTAGTTACTTGCTTAGATCAACTTGCCTTTATTTTCAATTGTTTGAAATGGTGCTTTGTGTGTGTGGGTTTGAAAATGTTTTGAAAAGAAGCCAATGTGGTGGCAACCTTTGTAATGATCCATGTTGGGATGTATACAAAGATGTATGTCTTTTGAAAAGGTTTTCATTTGTTTTTGAAAGTTGTTTTGAAAGTGTAGTGATGTGTGGTTTAGAAAATAGGTAAGTGTTTTGTTTTGCAAGTTGGCAAGTAACTAAGAGTTTGTCTACTCCTAAATTTCTCAAAGATTTCTCCTATGTTTTTAACCCTTTTAATAATTTTGTTCCACCATTATATTTGGTGGACAATCTTGTGTTAGGATGTGAAAGGGACGGGTGCGGGTCATCGTTTAGACCATAACTGCAATGGTGCCAAGTATCTTTGGGCAATTTTTCTTGGACTTTGATCATTTTTTAGGCAACTTTCGAAAGCATCATCGAGGGACTATGATCATTTGAATTGTGTTTATTTTTGCCCAAAGAGACCTAACATGCAATATGGCCCATTTGTTGAAGGCAACAAGTGGAATACCCTAGGGGTGCAAGTGTGATTAGTGTTGTCCATTTTCATGCTTGTTTATCTTGCAATTAGGTCAAACTATTTTGGTTAATTGATTTGCATACAAACCCTAATTCTAGCATGGTATAATTAGAAAGCATTAAAGTGCGAAAAATAAAGTTCCTAAGTTATTACAACACAATATATGGGAAGGGGGGTACAAATGTTCAAATGGGGGTATTTTGACAAGGAATTTAAACCTAGAATATTACATCAAATTGGGAATTATACAAATTATTTAATATACAACAATTAAATAAAAATGGAATAAATATGCAAGATGCAAAAAATGTTTTTTTATATGTATGAAAAAAAAGGTGTTTTTTATATGTCAAATAAAAAATAAGAAGTATTAATTTTTTGAGTGTTTTCCATGTTTAGGGCAAAAACCCTAATTTTATTAAGTAAAATGTATTAATTATTTAATATGTACAAATATTTATCAATTATGTACAAAAATAAAATAAAAATGAAGTATATTTGTAAAAAGGTATTTTTAATATTAAATATTAATAAAAATAAAAATGTGTATATTTTGTATTTTTTTCCTAAATATGCTAATAAATATGTATGTATTTGTATTATTTACTAAATATATATTATATATACAAAATAATAATATTTAATATTTATATAAAAAAAGTATATTTTATATAAAATATTTTCAGAAGATAAAATAAAATAAAAATGGCAAATAAAATGTGTTTGCACTATTTTAGTATTTTTTAAATAAAAGTATGTCTATATATTTATTTATGTACAAATAACCATTTAAACAAATAAATGCCTAATAAATACAAAAATGGTTTAAAAAATTATTTTTATATTCTTAATATTGTGAGAAAAAATAAATAAGTCAGGACAAAAAAAGAAAAAGTAAAAAAATCATAAAAATAAGCATAATGGGCCAAGGGGGTTTAAAAGTAAAACTATGGTGCAAAAAGAAACTGAAACAAAGCCCAGCCCAAGAAGACCTTCTTCAACCTCTGAACCTGTATGAACAACAATCAACACGCGTTTTCTATCTCCCAATTCCAGGACTTTCAAGCAAAACTCATAACATGAAAAATGTAGAGCATTAAAAGACGAATCCAGACATATAAAGAACTTGACTTAACTCTCTAAGATGAGAGAGAATTTCTCCATCCCTAATTCTTGACCTAAGTTTCCATCAATGTTCAGACCTTAAATTCTCATAGCACACATAATATAAATGAAAACTAATTACATGGGCATGTTCAGGGCTATGAATGTGACATATTTTCTTCACAAACCTAAAGCTAACAATGCCTGGATAGAGAGATACGAGTTCATGAACTTACCTGTTCAGTTGGAATCGTATCTGGTGATAGAGGTACTTTCAGTGCAAAGTGATGATTGGTACAACTTCCTTGATGTCCAGGGATGCTATTCCAAGTTTTACTTTGCTTTGAAACTAGCTGAATCGAGTTATATAACTCCACCTGCAAAACAGAAAAATGAAAATGGTGATGTTGATTGGGAGTGTTACAGGTCGTGTTTGAGGTTTGGAATAGCTTCAAGGGATGTTGTGGGATGTGTTTGAAGTGTTTTTAGCAAGAATGCATGAATGGAATGAGTTATGGAACTCAATCTGCAACAGGTCCCCTGTTTTGGCAGTTTGAGGGTGATTCTGTGTTTGAGAAAGTGTTGGAGATGGTTGGCTCGTGTTCTAGCTCAGAATGGATGTTTAGAATATGTTTGACAAGTTTGCTTAAGCCTGTGTTAGCTGAGATGAGAGTTGTGTATGGTTATGCTATGTTTCTTCAACTTTAAGCAACAAATGTCCACTTGAGTTTTTAGACTGATAGAGGCCCCCCTAATGTGCTGCATACCTTGGCCTTGATCAGTGTAATTAGCTCATAAACTTGTGCCAAAGAGATTTGCCCTGTACTTGCTTGGATTGCTAATTGACATAAAGTGCAACTTTTCTAAAATGGATATAATGCTTTATCTAAAAATGGCTTAATCTTGCATATAATGTCCAAACTCATAGAACAACACCTTGGCACAAAGGATTGGCATTAAATTATGGATTGTAGATGAGATAAAACACCTGTAATCTAGCTTAAGGCATGCTGAGTTCAAAAATGCAAGGTTATGGACATGTAACTTGGTCATGAACAAAGTAAATTTTTCCCAACTTGCCAAATTCGATTCTCCCTAACCATGAGGTTGTTTGATGAGTTCTTGGACATTTTGGAAAGCTTGGAATGTGTACTACAATCCATATTTGAAATGAAAATTGAAATTCCAAGTGGAAGTATGTGAAAAATGGTCTTGAAGTTAGGCAAAAATCCTGCCTAAAATAGGTCAAATTTTCTCTAAGTTAAGAATGGTTTGGTACCCTTGTTCCAAAAATTGTAACTTGAGCTACATGCTTCTTTTGGGAAAACTTTGTGAATCAAAGTTGTAGATTTTGCAATAGGCTACAACTTTCATGTTTTTACTTTTGCTTGAATCCAAATGAATCTTGGTGAGAAAGTGGGGCAAAGTTAGGAAAATTTAGGGTTTTTCATAACTTAGAAAAATTCTAAGTTATGAAAAATCTTCATTTCAAACCCTAATTTGCAATTCTTGATTTCTTGATGAACAAGTTTCATGATTTGGCATGTTTTGATGAAAAATGAATCTTGACACTTGATTTTGACCAAAAAGTCAAAGTTTGACTTTTCAGTATACAGTCAAAATTGATCAATTGACTGGGAAATTCAACTGTCAATCTTGTGCATTTGGGATCTTTTGAACTTGTTGAGTATGTCAAAACAATTCCATGGGGTCCTTGAGTCCATATGTGAGCTTGATTTGTCATTGGCTAGGTCAAACAGTCAAAAATTGCCTTTGTGCAGTCAAAACCCTAAAAATGACCATTTTGCCCTTTTGGTGATCTGATCAAATTTCTTGTGGAATTGTGGTCCAAAATTGATCAAATGGTCCATGTGAGTTCATAATGTTGATGTGGGTCAAATTTCATGAGATTTGACTGTCAATTGGCCACAGCTGACTTTTTCCCCAATACAGTTGATTTCTAGGTCAACTGTCCAATTGACTGGGCAAAATTGGGAATCAAGACTTGAAACTTGGTATGGATAAACTTGGGAGTCCAACATGAAGCATGGAAGTCATCTTAAGCATTTTAGGTCAAAATATCTTTGTGCAAACACAAACCCTAATTTGGGTCAACAGTGCAAGGAGAAGTCTTGAGCAGAGGAAACCCTAACTGGATCTTGAGCTCCAAGGGTCTTGTGATGAGAAAATGTTGAGAGAAATGGGAGGGCAAATTTTGGGGTACAACAGTTGCTCCTGTTCAATCTTCTTGAACCTGAAGAGTTAGATTGGCAAGTTTGCCTTTCGCGACTCGAGGGTAAAAGGAGATTGGACACTAGAGTGCCCGGAAATTTGCACTCGCATGTTGGAGTATCAACAATGTGATGTCGGGAATGGGCTTGTAGATGCCATTTGGAGAGATGGTGGATAGGGAGATGGGCTTATAAATGCCATCTGAAGGCGTGACAGAATCTTGTCGGGAATGGGCTTATAGATGCCATTTGGAGGTGTTGATCGCATAAGAGATTCCTTAGCGAGAACTTGCGTACTTTGAGAAAGACAGATGTTTTCCTGGCTTGTTACAGGGGTTGATCTTCAATCTCATCATGCAGACATGTCCTGGCTAGATACAGGTGTCGAGTCTACAATCGGTTGCTCACAGATGTGCCCTAGCTGGATACAGGAATCGAATCTGGAAATAGTCGTCAACAGATATGCCCTGGTTGGATACAGGAATCGAATCTTCGAACTCTTCAGATATGCCCTGGCTAGATACAAGAATCGAATATGGAATTGTGACAGTTGATAGATATGCCCTGGCTGGATACAGGAATCGAATCTTCAAACTCTTCAGACATGCCCTGGCTAGATACAGGAATCGAATCTGGAAATAGTCGTCAACAGATGTGCCCTGGCTGGATACAGGAATTGAATCTTCAAACTCTTCAGACGTGCCCTGGCTAGATACAGGAATCGAGTCTGGAAACTGATCACTCATAGATGTGCCCTGGCTAGATACAGGAATCGAATCTGGAAACTGTAACAGTTGAAGGTAGTTGTCTTTTGGGTTGTCTTTTTTCCTGAAAAGGCAAAACATCAGTTGTATGCAATGTCATGATGTATGAAATGCATGACGTCATGATGTTCAAAATGAGATAGTGTTGTATGCACTTTATCATGTATGTAAATAAGATGTATGAAATGTGAAATGTTTATGAATGTATTTTTGTCTAGGAAAATAAATCCTTGACGATCGGCTGGGGAATTAAATCCTGGGCTGACGTTGAAGAGTAGAGCTCTTCGTTTCCGCTGGGGATTATGGTTGCAAGAATACACTGGCAGGAGAAGATGACTCTATTGAGGAATAAACTTTGTTGGAGAGATTACTCTGAGGAGAATTATTCTGTGAGAAGAGATACATCGCTGAAGTTTGACGAGAGCTCCACTGAGGATTTCAATGATGGATTCCGCTGGGGATAACAATGATAAACTCCGCTGGGGATTCTGTTGATAAGTTATGTTGGGGAACTTTGATGAACTCCGCTGGGGATTGGAAGAACTTCGCCGAGGGCGATCTTTTGTGGCAATTAGCTGAGGATAACCCAGTTATAAGCCCTTGTGAGAAATACCTTTGAATAAAGCTTGGGAGAGACGTCCATACTCTATAGGGGATAAGCTTCCAGAATCTACTGGGGATAAGTTTCAAGACCTGCTGGGGAGTTGAGATAACTTGGTCACATTCTTCAGTTGAACCTACCTTGGTACTTCGGCGGACAAAGCAACCAGACTGCATTAGACAACTTTACATTGCCCCTGTTTCTGATGTCACCTGTAATTAGTCTTTTGTTTCATATGCAAGTATTTATGAATTAGCAATTTAATGTCAAATGCATATATCAAAAATGAACATTGGACGTTCTTCGCAAGACAAAACAGAAAAAGGAAAAAAAACAATTGGCAATTTGTTTGGAAAAGTGAACTTGTATTGATCCTGTAAATAGGCGTTTTTTTTACAAGAGGCTGACGTCCTAGTAAGAGAATGCCGCCAAATAACATAAAGTTTATACAATTTTGAAAAGGAAACAAAACAGCTATGTGAACAATATTCCCACTGGGTTCCAACTCTGCTATCGCCTTTATGTCTTCAAGCGTCTCATCACTTTGCTGCTTAGTTGAAGATGAAGCTGATTGATCGATGCCGAAGCCTGATCCAGATAGTTGATGCCGAATTCTGGATGCAAGGTGATCCAATGAGACATAGTGTTACGATTTATCCCTAACTTTTTCCTGGACCGCCCTTTCGGGTTTTCGGTCCACTAGGATACCCATTTTTGCCCAAGCCGCCTTTTCAGGTTTTCGACTTGCCGGGTGTACAGATTTTTTTTTCTTCATTTCATCCCTTATTTTTGCCCGAAACCTTTTGGTTCGCCGGGAAGCCCTTATTTTTGCCTAGGTATGTCAACCTAGCGGGTCTTTTATTCATGCGTAGTATCTTTTTACTATGTCTGCATTGGCGGGGTGAGGAAGGTCGTCACCATCCATGGTGGTTAGAATCATGGCTCCTCCTGAGAACACATGTTTAACCACAAATGGCCCTTCGTATGTAGGGGTCCATTTGCCCCGGGGATCACTTTGAGGAAGGATGATGCGTTTGATTACCAGGTCCCCAACTTGATACTCTTGTGGTCTGACTTTCTTGTTAAATGCCCTGATCATCCGTTTCTGGTACGTATGACCATGACAGATAGCAGTGAGTCTCTTTTCGTCAATTAGGTTTAATTGATCAAGTCGAGTCTGGATCCAGTCATCTTCACTCAAGTCTGCATCCTTCATTATCCGGAGAGAGGGTATCTGGACTTCAATTGGTAAGACTGCCTCCATGCCATAGACCAAGGAAAAGGGAGTTGCCCCTGTTGACGTCCTTGCTGAGATACGGTATCCATGAAGAGCAAATGGTAACATCTCGTGCCAATCTTTATAGGTCACTGTCATCTTCTGCACAATTTTCTTGATGTTCTTATTAGCTGCTTCTACAGCCCCATTCATCTTCGGTCGATAAGGAGAAGAGTTGTGGTGCTATATCTTGAATTGCTCGCAGAGCTCAGTGATCATCTTGTTGTTAAGATTGGTACCATTGTCCATAATGATCCTTTTTGGGACGCTGTACCGACAGATCAGGTTATGCCGAATGAAATGTGCCACGACGCTCTTGGTTACGGTGGCGTAGGAAGCTGCCTCTACCCACTTCATGAAGTAATCAATTGCTACTAAGATGAAGCGATGCCCGTTGGATGCCGTCGGTCGGATCTCGCTGATCATATCAATGCCCCACATTGCAAAAGGCCAAGGTGCCGTCAGGACGTTCAGAGGAACCGGAGGGATATGCACCTTATCAGCATAGATCTGGCATTTGTGACAAGTTCGAGAATGTTGGTAACAGTCAGCTTCCATTGTGGACCAGAAATATCCTGCCCGAAGGATTTTCTTTGCCATGGTATGTCCACTGAAATGTGTTCCGAATGTACCTTCATGCAGTTCTATCATGATCTTCTCTGCTTCAGCCTTATCCATGCAACGCAGTAGAGTTGAATCATGATTCCGTTTGTAGAGAATGTCGTTGCTGAGGAAGAATTTTGCCGCAAACCTTCTCATGAACTTCTTGTCGTTGACAGATGCACCTTCAGGGTATTCCTGAGCTTCCAAGTATCTCTTCACCTCATGATACCAGGGTTTTTCAGTCACCTTTTCGGCCTCAATATCGCAGCAGTATGCAGGTTCGTCCAACTTCCAGATAATGATCTGGGGAGCTTCATTGTCCCATTTGACTTTGAACATTGAAGACATCGTAGCTAGTGCGTCCGCTAACTGATTCTCCTCTCTTGGGAAGTGTTCAAAAGTTATCTCTTCAAAGTGGGGAAGCAAAGTCAACACATACTCCTTGTAAGGAATAAGATTTGGGTGTTTCGTATCCCACTCGCCTTTGATCTGATTGATCACGAGAGCGGAATCTCTGAAGACACTCAGAAACTTGATCCTTAGGTCGATCGCAGCTTGAAGACCCATGATGCATGCCTCATATTCTGCCATGTTGTTGGTGCAGTTGAAACACAGTCGGGCGGTGAGTGGAGTATGAGTACCTTTGAGGGATATGATCACAGCACCGATGTCGTTACCCAAAGCGTTCGAGGCTCCGTCGAAATTCATAGACCATCAGGATCCTTCCTCAGGTCCTTCATCCGGTCCAGGTACTTCACAATCAGTTACTACCATGATATCTTCGTCCGGAAATTCAAAGTTCAATGATTGGTAATCATCCACAGGTTGGTGTGCCAAATGGTCTGCCAGTACACTTCCCTTGATTGCTTTTTGAGTTGTGTACTGGATATCATATTCCGTCAAGATCATTTGCCATCTTGTTATTCTTCCAGACAGAGCAGGCTTTTCGAATATGTACTTGATTGGATCCATTTTTGAAATCAACAGAGTAGTGTGAGTCAGCATATACTGTCTCAGCCGGCGAGCAGCCCATACCAGAGCGCAACAAGTTTTCTCGAGCAGTGAGTACCGAGACTCACAGTCGGTAAACTTTTTGATCAGGTAATAAATAGCGTGCTCTTTTCGGCCAGACTCGTCATGCTGCCCCAGCACACACCCCATTGAGTTGTCAAGTACTGTAAAGTATAGTATTAGAGGTCTCCCTTCCACTGGTGGCATAAGAATGGGTGGCTCTTGGAGATACTCTTTTATCTTTTCAAAAGCGGCCTAACATTCATCATTCCAACGTACTACTTGATCTTTCTTCAGTAATTTGAAGATTGGCTCACAGGTAGCAGTTAGATGTGAGATGAATCGGGCAATGTAATTTAGTCGTCCCAGAAAGCCTCGGACTTCTTTCTCTGTCTTGGGAGTCGGAATCTCTTGTATGGCTTTCACCTTGGAAGGGTCCACCTGAATACCTTTATCTCTTACAATGAAACCTAGCAATTTTCCGGACCTCACCCCAAATATGCATTTGTTGGGATTCAACCTCAGCTTGTATAACTTTAATCGGTCAAACAGCTTCCGCAGATGGTCAAGGTGTTCCTCATCAGTTTGAGACCTTGCAATCATGTCATCAACATATACCTTAATCTCATGATGGATCATATCATGAAATAAAGCAACCATGGCACGTTGGTAGGTTGCCCCAGCATTTTTCAACCCGAATGGCATGACCTTGTAGCAGAAGGTGCCCCACTGAGTCACAAAGGTAGTCTTTTCCATATCTTCCGGAGCCATCTTGATCTGATTATACCTTGAAAAACCATCCATGAAGGAGAACACCTTGTGTTGAGCAGTATTGTCAACAAGAACGTCGATGTGAGGTAGGGGAAGTCATCCTTGGGGCTTGCCCTGTTTAGATCCCTGTAATCGACACACATTCTGACCTTACCGTCTTTCTTCGGCACTGGCACCATGTTGGCCACCCATGAGGGTAAGAAGTCACTGCTAGAAACCCGGCATCGAATTGCTTCATAACCTCAGCTTGGATCTTCTCGGACATCTCTGGGCGCATACGACGGACCTTTTGCTTTACCGGAGGGCAGTCTTCCTTGGTAGGCAGGTGATGAACCACAATGTCGGCATCCAAACCAGGCATGTCTTCGTAAGACCAAGCAAATATCTCCATGTAATCATGTAGCATCTGGATCAATCGTTGCTTCACGCTGAGCTCTAGATTGGCACCAATCTTGACTTCTTTTCTATCTGTCTCAGTACCCAGGTTCACTGTTTCCACCGACTCTTCATGCGGCTGAATGGCCCTCTCTTCCTGGAGCAGCAGTCTCGCGAGTTCATCAGGCACTTCGCAATCATCTTCACCTTTGTCCTCTGCCAAGTTGATCGGATTTTCGAAGTCATAACTGGCAGTAGCAGAGCTGTTACCAGTGAGATCCAGAGTGGATTGAAACCTGTATAAGTGAGTGTGTGTAAATATAGCTGTTTTGCAATATATAACACAGAAAGAAAAAGAGCACAAGATTTGAAATGCAACAAACGTCCAATGTTTTGATTAATGATATATGGAAATGTCATACAAAAAGCCCTCACAAATGGAGCTACGGTGCCCCGGGTATGACACCGAGCCAATAAAAGTTTCAACATATTGTTTGTTACAAATTGAAAATCAAAAGAGTTAATTACTGCGTGACAAATGTAATAGGTGTAAAATCCTTTGCCGTCCAGTTGCTTGGTCTATTGTTGGTGGTTGGATAGATCCAACTGTCAAATTCTGCTTCCTCTACGTCCTCCTCGATAGCATTCACCCTTGGGTTGGTGATGAACACCGGAGCCTTTTTGATCCTTTCCTTGCGAACAGCCCTCTGTGCCTCTGCAGTGAAGCCCAGCCCAAACTTGTCGGTCTTTTGAGTGAAGTCAGGAAGTTGACCCCAGTTCGCGCACTTGCCTTTCTCGATTACAGCCCGGGCATCCTTCAGGGAAGCCATCTTTAGGGGAAAGTCTTCTTCAACCACTGTCTCAGCCGACGCCAACGTTGGAGGTACCTCCTCAAAATGTTGAAAGGGGGTTTCAATAAACTCCCCGTCCATCTCGATATACCGGAATGAATTCAGATGACTTACCATGTATTCCTCCTCACCCTGCACAGTAACAATCTTCCCTTTGACAGGGTATTTGAGCTTTTGGTGAGTGGATGTTACTGCCCCAGCCTTGTGAATCCAGGGTCGACCCAACAAGCAGGAATAAGATGGACGAATATCCATTACATAGAACGTTGAGTCAAAAACTTGGGAACCCACACGAATAGGAATGTCTACCTCACCGTGCACCATCCTCTTAGAACCGTCGAAGGCTCTAACAATGATGTTACTAGGTTTCAATTCCAGGCCCTCACAATCCAACCGATCTAAGGCCTTCTTGGGCAATACATTCAGGGAAGAACCGGTATCCACCAACACGTGTGCGAGAGTAGTGCCCCTGCACTCTATAGAGACGTGCAGGGCATCATTGTGATTTTCCCCTTTGGCGGTAAGGTCTGCATCTGAGAAACCCAAGCCATTGTCAGCTGTCAAATTAGCCACACAGTCAGTGAACTGATCTGCAGAGGTCTCTTGCGGCACATGGGCCATTTTCAGAAATGAAATCAGGGCCTTTGCGTGGGCCTCTGAGCACAGCAGCAATGATAGCATAGAGATTTTGGAGGGGGTATGCCCCAGCTGTTCAACGACATTGAAGTCACTCTTTTTAGTGATTTTAAGGATTTCCTCCATCTCTTGTTGGGAGGCTTCAACAGCAGCCTTTTTTGGTGCCTCCATCCGGGCAGGCAAATCGGTAGCAACTTCTTTGCCCCGAGCATCAGAGGACTCGGCGGCAGTAGTAGACACAGGAACTTGATTTGGAACATGCACACTTGCGGGTGTGATGATAAGAGGTTTTCGGATAACTGGCGGTGCAATGTCAGGCGAGAAGAGCCTGCCACTACGAGTAATCTTGGCGGGACCAGTGATGTTACTGATACTGGTACCGGTGTTGAACTCCTGCTTCACTCCAAGCACATACACGTCTGCCCCATAGTGCCATGGGACAGCCTTGTTAGATTCATAGGGGAGAGGCCCCAGAACAGTAATAGTAATGGGTGCAACAGACATAATTTGGACTGGCTTCCTCTGGGGAGCCTTGGTAGGATTGTTGAAAATTGTGACGACAGATACTTCTTCAGCGGAAACAAACGGAACAGCAGTTTTCTGGAACAGAATTTCTTTGCTATCCATCAGGCTTTGGATGCCTGATTTCAGCAACGGACAACCGGTAGGGATAACAACACACAAGAGGCAACCCTTGCTACAACCCAGAAATAAACCGGCTAGTAGTAAGTTCCTCTTAACAGTCAATAGAGGGGTAGCAACATCATTCACCGAAACAGCATACAAATCTTCCTCGACGGCATTTACTCTATGCTGGGGCATATGAGCAGTTACAAAATTTGGCCTCTCAGGCGCCTCAAACTGAATTTCCTTCGCGTCGATAAGGTCTTGCACTTTATTTCTCAGGGCCCAGCAATCATCAGTAGTATGCCCGGGGCTATCAGAATGATAAGCACAACGGGCATTTGGGTTATATTTAGGAGATGCAGTATTCACGACCTTCGGAGCCTCTTTGATGGTCACCAAGTTGGTTGATAACAGTTGCGGTAAGATTTGTGACAAGGTCATACTCAGCCGAGTATACTTCCTCTTAGGCCTTTCACCTCTTTGTTGATTGTACTGCTGAGGAGCAGCAACAGGTTTTGAAATGACCAAAGCATTGACGGCTTGACGGCTTTCTGGCTTGACTTGTCTTCTAGGACCATAGACGGCACTTGCTTCCTTCTTGAAAGGCCTCTTCTCAGTACTTGTGGAGGCAGCTTTCTGTATTTTTCCTGACCTGATGCCCGCTTCTATCCTTTCACCCGTCAGAATCAAATCCGTAAACCCAGCTGAGGAATTGCCAACCAGATGATTGAAAAATGGACCAGACAACGTCCCTAGAAACATATCAACCAGCTCACGATCAGTCAATGGAGGTTGCACCCTGCCAGCCAAATCTCTCCATTTTTGTGCATATTCTTTGAACCCTTCGCCCGTTCCTAGAGACATACCCTGAAGTTGGGTACGCGTAGGATCGAGGTCAGAATTGTATTGATATTGTCTATAAAATGCGGTCGCCAAATCTTCCCAATGTCGGATACTAGTTCCATCTAGTTGATAGAACCACTCAAGCTGTGACCCCGAAAGGCTATCTTGGAAGAAGTGGATCCAAAGATTTTTATCTGCCGTGTAAGGTTGGATCTTCCTTACGTACGACCTGAGATGCAGCTTTGGACAGGAGGCCCCGTCATATTTGGCAAAGGCAGGCGCCTTAAACTTGTGTGGGATTACTACCCCAGAAGATAAGCCCAAATCTCTGAAATCCAGCCCCGACACATTTTGAATCTCCATGGCACTCAAGCGGTCTTCTAATTGCTTGTATCTGTCAGCAGCGGGTGGGTATTGTTCGTCGTTGTAATCCGTCTCGTTGTCAGAGACTGCAGGACTAGGAGCTCCTCCCCCTTGGGGACTGTCTTTCTCTGCAGAGGAAGTAGTTGGATCAGCCTCATTATGGAGTGTGTTCCCAAACCTGCGTCCAGTATTGAACAACGCAATCCTCTTCTTCTTCTTCTTCTTCTTTAGGAGCAGAGCCTTCAACTCTTGCTGACCTTGGGCCAGGCTCATGACCATCTCTTGAAACTGGGCACTTTGGGCCTGAAGGGCCTTGATTCCTTGCTCACTGGATGGTTCTGGATTCATGATGACTGTTCAAATAAACAGCGAAGAAGATTAAGCAACATGTGGAAAAAGGGTACCTGTTATGCATATGGTGCAATGAGATGCATATGTTTTATGTTTTCAAAGACAAACGAGATTCAACTTTGTAGACAAAAGGGAAACACACTTCATTAGATTCAAATTTTAAATTGTTCAACAACTTGCCCTTAGGCATTACAGGAATGAAAAATACTGAAAAGGAAATAAAAGATGTAAAAGGAAATCTTCAAAGCCCATTAGTTCTCCCATGGCCTCCTCTTCTCAGTGTGGATGTAGTCATTCAGGACCCGCTCCTCCTCCAATTGCTTAGTCAGCCTCTGGATCTTCCGTTCCTGTTCGTTGAACTTTTCCCGATAAAAATCTCGTTCTTCCTTTAGCTGCGCCCAAGATCTCTTCAGTGTGTCAACATCAGTGGGTATCTGAGGAGGGAGAATAGTTGGAGGAACCCCCTCTTCATCAAGAGATTCAAGAATGATAGGTCTGACAGCTTCGTATGGCATACCTAACTTCTGAGCACGGATGCGGACCCATCTGCAATAGGGTTCCATTGGTAGAGAAGTCTTTGGTCCCAACTCATGCGGGTCAGCTTTGTGAATTCTGTCCCAAGCCTTAATGAATCCATGGCGTAGTTTGTCACTGTCTACCTGAAATTCAAAATGGAAGTGAGGAACCAACATTTCATGAGGCCCTACTCTTCTGGCTCTTCCAAACTGGCGGAGAGCTAAACATGGATTATAAGATATTCCTCCTTGGATACCAATCAATGGAACATTAGGGTATTCTCCGCAACGATCAATAACAGCTACCTCATCCAAACCTCTGAGAGTCCAAGTGATGTCATTATCAGTGAGAGACATTAACCTATGAGCCCAACCCTTTCCTTCTTCATTCTTCAGCACAAACTTAGGAAGGTGCAAAATAAACCACCTTACTAGCAAAGGAGCACAACACCACGGAGTTCCCCGTTTTCGGGCAGTACGAGCATAGAGTTGTTGCAGGATATCACCCAAAAGAGTGGGTACAGGATTCCGAGACATGAAGATCCTTATGGCATAGATACTGATAAAGGTGTCAGGATTTGGGAACAATACCAGACCATAGATTAAAAGGGCCAGAATGTCTTTGTACGCCTTGAAGTCTAAGTCATTCCATAAATCATTAGCTTTGCCAACCAGAAATTTGACCAAAAAGCCCTTAACTCCACTTCTAGTTTCCCAGTTAGCCAATACCTCTTCTTTGGTCAAGGGGAGAACTGCAGCAATCTCTTCAGGCCTAGGAGTCTTTTCCCAACCAGTGAATGGAGTTTGCTCCAAAACAGGGATACCAAGCAAATCAGAGAATTCTTCCAGGGTAGGGACCAACTGGAAGTCTTGAAAGGTAAAGCAATGATACAGGGGGTCATAAAACTGGGTCAGGACACTTATCAGTTGTTGGTCCCACTTTGCAGTGATCAAGCCAAGGAGAGAACCATGCCTTTTGATGAAGGAAGTAGTGTTTGGAATCCTACCAACCAAATCTTTGAGCAAAGTTGGTGGTTGAACAAAGTTGAGCCGGATAGTATTCCTACGCACGGGCATCATGATGTCCTACAAAACAGAGCAAAGATGAAACCTTTTTGTCTTTGAAATGGGTTAGTCCTTATACAGGATGCATGCAATGGTATGATGACATGATGCTATGATGAAGCACACCACAAGTATTCACACAGGCAAGCATGATAAGGCACACAAGTCACACAAGACAACCCTTAGGTTTCAGGCCAGCATGAAGTTTAGGTATTACCCTCTTTTAGTTTCGTTGGTTAAAACCTGTCCTATCAAAAGTAACCGGGTTCTAGAGGATCTCAAATCATTGACTACCCTCAATCGGTCATAATTCCAGCATCGCAATCTTTTCTTGCGGCCAGAACCATCGCGAGAGTTTAGCCTCAATGAGTGTAGCATACTGCTACTGTTCTATGGCCAAGTTTGGTCAATTTAGGGTTCTAAGGTCGGTTGGTGTTTAATGACTCCTTAGAAGACCCATATTCCCCTCGTTGCAACACAAGGGATATCGGTACAGACCAAGGCGCCACACCAACGTAGCCACTGCTTCACCCATGTCGGTCTACGCCGGACAGGTCCCTCACAGATTATGCTACCTAAAAGGGTATTCCCCAGATCCGGGTTAGGATATATGAAACTATGATGCAAAGCCCACAAATATAAAAGCAAACAAAGCAAACAATTGAAAACAAAGGTGATCTAAGCCCTAAGGTTACTCCACTTTTAAAAATTTCCCCAGCAGAGTCGCCAGTTCTGTGATACGGTGGGAGAACTGACTATGGTTTTGCGTTTGTATTCGCAAATGTTTCGGTTGAGCAAGAGTCGCCACCGACTTTTTATTTTATCCTAAGGAAAGGTTTAAAAAGCACAGCAAAAACCTTTGAGATGTTTTCTTGGGTTCGGGGAGTAGATTATAGAAAGGGAAGGTATTAGCACCCTTTCTATCCATGGTTATCCATGGGCTCTTAGTTACTTGCTTAGATCAACTTGCCTTGATTTTCAATTGTTTGAAATGGTGCTTTGTGTGTGTGGGTTTGAAAATGTTTTGAAAAGAAGCCAATGTTGTGGCAACCTTTGTAATGATCCATGTTGGGATGTATACAAAGATGTATGTCTTTTGAAAAGGTTTTCATTTGTTTTTGAAAGTTGTTTTGAAAGTGTAGTGATGTGTGGTTTAGAAAATAGGTAAGTGTTTTGTTTTGCAAGTTGGCAAGTAACTAAGAGTTTGTCTACTCCTAAATTTCTCAAAGATTTCTCCTATGTTTTTAACCATTTTAATAATTTTGTTCCACCATTGTATTTGGTGGACAATCTTGTGTTAGGATGTGAAAGGGACGGGTGCGGGTCATCGTTTAGACCATAACTGCAATGGTGCCAAGTATCTTTGGGCAATTTTTCTTTAAGGGACTTTGATCATTTTTTAGGCAACTTTCGAAAGCGTCATCGAGGGACTATGATCATTTGAATTGTGTTTGTTTTTTCCCAAAGAGACCTAACATGCAATATGGCCCATTTGTTGAAGGCAACAAGTGGAATACCCTAGGGGTGCAAGTGTGATTAGTGTTGTCCATTTTCATGCTTGTTTATCTTGCAATTAGGTCAAACTATTTTGGTTAATTGATTTGCATACAAACCCTAATTCTAGCATGGTATAATTAGAAAGCATTAAAGTGCGAAAAATAAAGTTCCTAAGTTATTACAACACAATATATGGGAAGGGGGTACAAATGTTCAAATGGGGGTATTTTGACAAGGAATTTAAACCTAGACTATTACATCAAATTGGGAATTATACAAATTATTTAATATACAACAATTAAATAAAAATGGAATAAATATGCAAGATGCAAAAAATGTTTTTTTATATGTATGAAAAAAAAGGTGTTTTTTATATGTCAAATAAAAAATAAGAAGTATTAATTTTTTGAGTGTTTTCCATGTTTAGGGCAAAAATCCTAATTTTATTAAGTAAAATGTATTAATTATTTAATATGTACAAATATTTATCAATTATGTACAAAAATAAAATAAAAATGAAGTATATTTGTAAAAAGATATTTTTAATATTAAATATTAATAAAAATAAAAATGTGTATATTTTGTATTTTTTTCCTAAATATGCTAATAAATATGTATGTCTTTGTATTATTTACTAAATATATATTATATATACAAAATAATAATATTTAATATTTATATAAAAAAAGTATATTTTATATAAAATATTTTCAGAAGATAAAATAAAATAAAAATGGCAAATAAAATGTGTTTGCACTATTTTAGTATTTTTTAAATAAAAGTATGTCTATATATTTATTTATGTACAAATAACCATTTAAACAAATAAATGCCTAATAAATACAAAAATGGTTTAAAAAATTATTTTTATATTCTTAATATTGTGAGAAAAAATAAATAAGTCAGGACAAAAAAAGAAAAAGTCAAAAAATCATAAAAATAAGCATAATGGGCCAAGGGGGTTTAAAAGTAAAACTATGGTGCAAAAAGAAACTGAAACAAAGCCCAGCCCAAGAAGACCTTCTTCAACCTCTGAACCTGTATGAACAACAATCAACACGCGTTTTATATCTCCCAATTCCTGGACTTTCAAGCAAAACTCACAACATGAAAAATGTAGAGCATTAAAAGACGAATCCAGACATATAAAGAACTTGACTTAACTCTCTAAGATGAGAGAGAATTTCTCCATCCCTAATTCTTGACCTAAGTTTCCATCAATGTTCAGACCTTAAATTCTCATAGCACACATAATATAAATGAAAACTAATTACATGGGCATGTTCAGGGCTATGAATGTGACATATTTTCTTCACAAACCTAAAGCTAACAATGCCTGGATAGAGAGATACGAGTTCATGAACTTACCTGTTAAGTTGGAATCGTATCTAGTGATAGAGGTACTTTCAGTGCAAGGTGATGATTGGTACAGCTTCCTTGATGTCCAGGGATGTTATTCCAAGTTTTACTTTGCTTTGAAACTAGCTGAATCGAGTTATAGAACTCCACCTGCAAAACAGAAAAATGAAAATGGTGATGTTGATTGGGAGTGTTACAGGTCGTGTTTGAGGTTTGGAATAGCTTCAAGGGATGTTGTGGGATGTGTTTGAAGTGTTTTTAGCAAGAATGCACGAATGGAATGAGTTATGGAACTCAATCTGCAGCAGGTCCCCTATTTTGTAGTTTGAGGGTGATTCTGTGTTTGAGAAGGTGTTGGAGATGGTTGGCTCGTGTTCTAGCTCAGAATGGATGTTTAGAATATGTTTGACAAGTTTGCTTAAGCCTGTGTTAGCTGAGATGAGAGTTGTGTATGGTTATGCTATGTTTCTTCAACTTTAAGCAACAAATGTCCACTTGAGTTTTTAGACTGATAGAGGCCCCCTAATGTGCTGCATACCTTGGCCTTGATCAGTGTAATTAGCTCATAAACTTGTGCCAAAGAGATTTTCCCTGTACTTGCTTGGATTGCTAATTGACATAAAGTGCAACTTTTCTAAAATGGATATAATGCTTTATCTAAAAATGGCTTAATCTTGCATATAATGTCCAAACTCATAGAACAACACCTTGGCACAAAGGATTGGCATTAAATTATGGAGTGTAGATGAGATAAAGGACCTGTAATCTAGCTTAAGGCATGCTGAGTTCAAAAATGCAAGGTTATGGACATGTAACTTGGTCATGAACAAAGTGAATTTTTCCCAACTTGCCAAATTCTATTCTCCCTAACCATGAGGTTGTTTGATGAGTTCTTGGACATTTTGGAAAGCTTGGAATGTGTACTACAATCCATCTTTGAAATGAAAATTGAAATTCCAAGTGGAAGTATGTGAAAAATGGTCTTGAAGTTAGGCAAAAATCCTGCCTAAAATAGGTCAAATTTTCTCTAAGTTAAGAATGGTTTGGTACCCTTGTTCCAAAAATTGTAACTTGAGCTACAAGCTTCTTTTGGGAAAACTTTGTGAATCAAAGTTGTATATTTTTCAATAGGCTACAACTTTCATGTTTTTACGTTTGCTTGAATCCAAATGAATCTTGGTGAGAAAGTGGGGCAAAGTTAGGAAAAAATTAGGGTTTTTCATAACTTAGAAAAATTCTAAGTTATGAAAAATCTTCATTTCAAACCCTAATTTGCAATTCTTAATTTCTTGATGAACAAGTTTCATGATTTGGCATGTTTTGATGAAAAATGAATCTTGACACTTGATTTTGACCAAAAAGTCAAAGTTTGACTTTTCAGTATACAGTCAAAATTGATCAATTGACTGGGAAATTCAACTGTCAATCTTGTGCATTTGGGATCTTTTGAACTTGTTGAGTATGTCAAAACAATTCCATGGGGTCCTTGAGTCCATATGTGAGCTTGATTTGTCATTGGCTAGGTCAAACAGTCAAAAATTGCCTTTGTGCAGTCAAAACCCTAAAAATGACCATTTTGCCCTTTTGGTGATCTGATCAAATTTCTTGTGGAATTATGGTCCAAACTTGATAAAATGGTCCATGTGAGTTCATAATGTTGATGTGGGTCAAATTTCATGAGATTTGACTGTCAATTGGCCACAGCTGACTTTTTCCCCAATACAGTTGATTTATAGGTCAACTGTCCAATTGACTGGGCAAAATTGGGAATCAAGACTTGAAACTTGGTATGGATAAACTTGGGAGTCCAACATGAAGCATGAAAGTCATCTTAAGCATTTTAGGTCAAAATATCTTTGTGCAAACACAAACCCTAATTTGGGTCAACAGTGCAAGGAGAAGTCTTGAGCAGAGGAAACCCTAACTGGATCTTGAGCTCCAAGGGTCTTGTGATGAGAAAATGTTGAGAGAAATGGGAGGGCAAATTTTGGGGTACAACACCTGCTATCACTCATACTGAAATTCCTTCTGCCGAGTCAATCGAGACTCGAGGTAAAAGTATTTTGATTGAACCTGTCCGGACGAAGGCACAATCATAAAAAGAAGTAACTACGATGTAGTTGAACAACTGGGGAAAACTCCATCCAAAATTTCCATGTTGGCTTTACTACTATGTTTCGAGGCGCATGCAAAGGCCTTGGTAAAATTCCTGAAGACTGCTCATGTACCCCAAGAAACATATGCCGACCAGTTCCAAGACTGCGTAGCCAGCTTGACTACAGATAATGGTCTAGGTTTTTCAGATGTTGATTTAACGCCAAGAGGAAGGAAGCATAATGAGGCATTGCATGTCTCAGTTGAATGTAGGGGCACAACCTTGTCTCATGTTTTGGTGGACACTGGCTCATCTCTAAATGTATTTCCTAAAAAAGGTCTTGATAGGCTTGACTATGAGGGATTGACATTAAAGCCAAACAACATAGTAGTGAGGGCCTTTGACGGCTCAAAAAGGATGGTGCATGGGGAGGTGGATATCCCCATAAAATTTGGAACCCAAACATTTGATTCAACTTTTTATGTAATGGATATCCGCCCTTTATACTCCTGCTTGCTAGGCCGACCATGGATCCACAATGCTGGCGCTGTTACTTCTACGTTGCACCAAATGCTGAAATATCCAATTCAAGGGAAGATTATCACCGTTCATGGAGAAGAAGAGTACATGATCAGCCATCTCAATTCCTTCAGATATGTGGAGTTAGATGGGGAATTTATTGAAACTCCATTTCAACACTTTGAATAAGTCCCGCAAGATGTGGCAGTAACCAAGTCTATGTATCAAGTTCCCAAGATCACAAGGCCTCCACTTAGGATGTCATCTTTAAAGGATGCCAAGGCAGTGATAGAAGAAGGTGGGTGCACTATTTGGGGACAACTCCCAGATATCCCATACAAGTCTGATAAGCTTGGCATGGGTTTCACTTCAGGTGCTCAGAAGATTGTACGCCGCACTCGTGCTGGAGGACCACCCTTGAAGATCAGCAACCGCGAAGTCAATGTGGTGGAAGATGATGAAGACAGCTACAACCTGGAGGATTATATTTTCCCAAATGTTAGTGGAGGGCTCAGCAACTTGGAGGATAGAGATTTTATCCCGATCACATTTATCCCACAGTAATTTGTCTTTACATTTTGTTGGATCTGTAATATTAAAACAATTCAGACTCTTAAAATCGTGTGTCTTACCCGAGGCACAATGGTCCATTTGTAAGGGTTATTATCTCATTTCCATATGACATCAATGAATCATGGACGTTTTTGCATACAAACTTTATGCTCATTGTTTTTCTTTTTACATTTTCATTTCTCTCAAAGATAGATATACTCTTACACACACTCACACTCACAATGCAGGTCTACATCCATTCGGGATCCCATGGGTAAGGATTCTGCTATGGCCTTATGTGATTCTGAAAATCTAATCTACCAAGCCGAAGACGAAGGTGAGGAAGATTGTGAAGTACTAGGGGAACTTTCCAGATTACTACAACAAGAAAAGAGGACCATTCAGCCCCACGAGGAACCCGTGGATACAATCAACCTAGGTACCGAGGAAGACAAAAGATAAGTCAAGGTGGATGCCAATCTGGAACCCAGTGTCAAGGAGCGTCTGATTCAGTTGCTACGCGAGTATGTTGAGGTCTTTGCTTGGTCGTATGAAGACATGCCAGGACTTGATGCAGATATTGTGGTATAGCGTCTACCTACAAGAGAGGATTGCCCACTGGTAAAGCAAAAGGTTCGTCGTATGCGACCGGACATGTCAGAGAAGATTAAAGCAGAAGTCATGAAACAATTCAACATTGGATTCTTGGCCGTCGCCTCCTATCCGCAATGGGTTTCCAATGTTGTTCTCGTTCCCAAAAAAGATGGCAAAGTACGAATGTGCGTGGACTACAGAGATTTGAATAGGGCAAACCCTAAGGATGATTTCCCACTTCCCCACATTGACATCATAGTTGACAATACTGCACAACACAAAGTGTTTTCCTTCATGGACGGTTTCCCAGGTTATAACCAAATCAAAATGGCGCCTGAGGACATGGAGAAAACAACCTTTGTCACACAATGGGGCACATTCTGCTACAAGATTATGCCAATTGGACTGAAGAATGCTGGGGCAACCTATCAGCGTGCCATGGTAGCCTTATTTCATGACATGATACATCACGAAATAGAGGTCTATGCAGACGACATGATAGATAGATCTCAAATAGAAGAAGAGCATCTTGATCACTTACAGAAACTGTTTGAGAGACTAAAGAAATACAAGCTGAGGTTGAACCCAAATAAATGCACATTTGGAGTGAGGTCTGGTAAACTCCTAGGCTTTTTCGTCAGCAATAAAGGTATTGAGTTAGATCCTTCCTAGGTGAAAGTGATACAAGAGATGCCTGCTCCTCGTACTGAAAAGGAAGTTAGAGGATTCTTGGGATGTTTGAACTACATTGCCAGATTCATTTCTCACCTGACAGCTACCTGTGAACCAATCTTCAAACTATTGAAGAAAGATCAAGTAGTCAAATGGAATGATGAATGCCAAACTGCTTTCGACAAGATCAAAGAGTACCTGCAAGAGCCTCCTGTTTTTATGCCACCAGTCGAGGGAAGACCGTTAATTATGTATATGATTATTTTGGAAAATTCAATGGGGTGTGTGCTGGGGCAGCATGACGAGTCTGGCCGAAAAAAGCATGCTATTTATTACCTGAGCAAAAAGTTTATCGAATGTGAAATAATATATTCACTGCTCGAGAAAACTTGTTGCGCTCTAGCATGGGCTGCTCGTCGGCTAAGACAGTATATGCTGACTCATACTACCTTGTTGATATCTAAAATGGATCCAATAAAATACATCTTCGAGAAACTTTCTCTCTCTGGGAGAATAGAGAGATGGCAGATGATCCTGACAGAATATGACATACAATATACTACCCAGAAAGCAATAAAGAGCAGTGTACTAGCCAATCACCTTGCTCACCAAGCTGTAGAAGACTACCAGTCCATGAAGTTCGAATTCCCAGATGAGGACATCATGATGGTAAACAACTGTGAAGAACTCAGGCCATATGATGGACCTTAACAAGGATACCGATGGACCCTGGTTTTTAATGGGGCATCTAACGCACTCGGAAATGGTATTGGTGTTGAACTCATATCTCCTGAAGGATGTCATACTCCTTTTACGGCAAGCCTCTGCTTCAATTGTACGAATAACATGGCGGAATACGAAGCGTGCATCTTTGGTCTCAAATCTGCCATAGACTTGGGGATCAAATCCTTGAATGTATTCAGAGATTCAGCTTTGGTTATTATCCAGATCAAAGGGGAATGGGACACTAAATATCCTAACCTTATCCCTTACACAGAACATCTTTTGACATTGCTCCCATATTTTGAGAAGATTACCTTCGAGCACTTACCGCGAGAAGAAAATCAGCTAGCTGACGCACTAGCCACAATGTCATCTATGTTTAAACTTAAATGGGATAACGAGGCTCCCCATATCACCATTGAATGAATGGATGAACCAGTGAACTGTCACGAGATTAATACTGAAGAAGTAGTGGACCAGCCTTGGTTTCACGAAGTCAAGAGGTATCTCGAGGCTCAAGAATATCCAGAAGGAGCTTCAGTCAATGATAAGAAGTTCTTAAGGAGATTCTCTACTAAATTCTTCCTTAGTAATGGCATTCTTTACAAACGCAACCATGACTCTGTATTACTTCGGTGCGTAGACAAGGTTGAAGCTGAAAGAATCATGGCTGAGTTACATGAAGGTACTTTTGGCACCCATTCCAGCGGGCATACGATGGCAAAGAAAATCCTACGGGCAGGCTATTATTGGTCTACCATGGAAGCAAACTACTATCAACACTCTCGAACCTGCCATAAGTGTAAGATTTATGCTGACAAGGTGCACATACCTCTGGTTCCTCTGAATGTCTTGATGGCTCCTTGGCCCTTTTCTATGTGGGGGATTGTTATGATTGGGGAAATCAAGCCAACAGCCTCCAATGGACACTGCTTCATCTTAGTGGCCATTGACTATTTTACAAAGTGGGTGGAGGCAGCTTCTTTCGCTTCTGTTACCAAGAAAGTTGTCGCCCGGTTCATCAAGCAGAACCCCATCTATCGATACAGTATCCCAGAGAGGATCATTACAAACAATGGTACAAACTTGAACAATACTATGATCACCACTTTGTGCGAGCAATTCAAGATCCAGCATCACAACTCTTCCGCTTACCGGCCAAAGATGAGTGGTGTTATCGAAGCTGCGAATAAGAACATTAAAAAGATCATACAGAAAATGACAGTCACATATAAAGACTGGCATGAAATGCTACCATTCGCCCTCCACGGATATCGTGCCACGGCTCGCACATCAATCGGGGCAACACCCTTTTCTCTGGTTTACAGCATGGAAGTTGTTTTTCCTATTGAGGTCCAAATCCCCTCTCTAAGAATCATGAAGGATGCAGGGTTGAATGAAGACGATTGGATCCAGACTCGACTTGATCAACTAAAATTGATTGATGAGAAAAGGCTTATTACTGTCTGTCATGGTCAAATGTATCAAAAACGGATGATCAAGGCTTTCAACAAAAAGGTCAGTCGACAAGTATATCAAGTTGGAGATCTGGTGATCAAGCGCATCATACTACCGCAAGGTGATCCCAGGGGAAAATGGACTCCTACATACGAAGGACCATTTGTAATCAAAAACATATTCTCTGGAGGGGCAATGGTCTTAACCACCATGGATGGCGACGACCTGCCGCACCCTGCGAACACAAACATAATCAAAAGATACTACACATAAGAGATTCGCTAGGTTGATGCACCTAAGCAAAACAAGGTCATCCCGGCGAACCAAAAAAGGTTCGTGCACAAATTAGGGATAAAAACAAAAAAATCTGTACACCCGGCAAGCTGAAAACCCGAAAGGGCGGCTTGGGCAAAAAAGGGTATCCCGATGGACTGAAAACCCGAAAGGGCGATCCAGGCAAAAGTTAGGGAATTAAAGCGTATGACTATGTCCTGTTGGATCACCTTACGGACAACTTGCAGACTCGAAATTTCTGACCAATTCAATCATCTTCGGATAAGGAAATAAAAAGACAAGATGCTCAGAGACACGGAGGATATAGCAAAATGGGAACCCCATGGGATTATTGCATATAACTATCTTTTCTTTGTATTAAAATTTTCATTTTTTTTACAACGGCATTATCTTACTAGAATGTTTGTCTCATTATACAAAAATACTTACTCAAAGTCAATACAAAGATATCCCTTTGAAAGTGAAAAAAACTATCTGTTTTTCTTTTCGCTTGTGTTTTGTTTATAAAAACGTCCAATGATTCATTTTTGAACATATGCATTTGAACATAATTACTATTTATAAATAAACAAAATAGAAAGACAACCACTGATGGCTTCAAGAGGTAGGGAAATATCTCTATGCTATTTCCATAATCTCCCAGTGTGCAGTTCAATCCCCAGTGGAACGGAGCTTCCAGTTATCAATCCCCAGTAGAAGTCGTCAAATTTCTCCGAATTCCCATACAGGATTTTTCAAGCAGTACACGGTATTTCCCTTACAACAAAGTTTATTTCTCCATGCAGAAATTTATCAACACTTAGACTTCACAACATGAAGACTTATACTCCATATCCTCAGGAGAAGTCAGGGATTTATTTTCCCCAATCCAACAGCAATGTAGCAGATTAGCTCACATAAGCATACATCACACCCATATGTCATAAACATTGATAAAACAAATTCATTATACCATGCATTTCATACAACATAACTTTGCATTTTAGCTAACATTTTACCCTTTTCAGGATAAGGTTAACATCTACCATTATTAAATGTTCAAAGTTTGCAAATACAGTTCAGATACGCTCCAGACACGGACGCCATTCTGACACTCAGTCAACTTTTAGATACAGTACATATACGCTCCAGACACGAATGCCATTTTGATACTCATTCAGATTCAACTTTTTGATACAGTACATATCCGCTCTAGACACGGATGTCATTCTGATCCTCATTCAGATTCAACTTTCAGATACAGTTCAGATACACTCCAGACACGGACTCCATTTTGATGCTCATTCAGATTCAACTTTCCGATACAGTTCAGATACGCTCCAGACACGGATGCCTTTTTGATACTCATTCAGATTCAACTCTCAGATACAGTTCAAATATGCTCCAGACACTTATGCCATTCTGATACTCATTCAGATTCAACTTTCAGATACAGTTCAGATATGCTCCAGACACGGATGCCATTTTGATACTCATTCAAATTCAACTTTCTGATACAGTACAGATACGCTCCAGACACGGACGCCATTCTGACATTCAGATTCAACTTTCCAATATAGTTCAGATACGCTCCAGATACGGATGCCATTCTGATACTCATTCAGATTCAACTCTCATATACAGTTCAAATACGCTCCAGACATGGATTCCATTTTGATACTCATTTAGATTCAACTCTCAGATACGGTTCAGATACGCTCCAAACATAGATGCCATTCTGATACTCATTCAAATTCAACTTGCAAATACATTTCAGATACGCTCCAGACACGGATGCCATTCTAATACTCATTTAGATTCAACTCTTCGATACAGTACAGATACCGTCCAGACACGGACGCCATTCTGACATTCAGATTTAACTTTCCGATACAGTTTAGATACGCTCCAGACACTGATGCCATTCTGATACTCATTCAGATTCAACTCTCAGATACAGTTCATATACGCTCCAGACACGGATGCCATTCTGATACTCATTCAGATTCAACTTTCAGATATAGTTCTGATACACTCTAGACACGGACGCCATTCTGATACTCATTCAGATTCAACTTTCTAATACAGTACAGATACGCTCCAGTCACGGACGCCATTCTGACACTCAGTCAACTTTTCAGATACAGTTCAGATACGCTCTAAACACATATACCATTTTGATACTCATTCATATTCAACTTTTCAGATACAGTTTCGATACGCTCCAAACATGGATGCCATCGTGATACTCATTCAGATTCGATCTTCAGATACAGTTCAGATACGCTCCAAACACAAATGCCATCCTGATACTCATTCAGATTCGATCTTCAGATACAGTTCAGATATGCTCCAGACATGGATTCCATCTTGAAACTCATTCAACTTTCAGATACAGTTCAGAGACGCTCCAGATACAGATGCCATTCTGATACTCATTCAAAATCAGCTTCCAGATATGATTCAAATACGGAGGCCATTCTGATAATTATTCAGATTCTCTTTCAGATTCAGTAATCACTTTTGGATGGCATCTCAATCCCATCTCTAACAACTTCTTATCACCTCTCTAAATGTCATCTTTAAGCCCATTCCCTCTACCATGACATCGTCGAGTGCAAATTTCTGGGCACTCTAGTGTCCAATCATCTTCCACCTTCGAGTCACGAATGGAAAAACTCGCCAATCTAACTCTTCACCCTAAGAAGATTGAACATGGGAAACTTTTGTACCCTAAAATTTGCCCTCTAATTTCTCAAAGGATCATCCTGGACCCTCAGGTTTGCTTCCATCCAATTCCAAGCCTTGAATTACAAATTTTCCAAGAAAGTCATTCACATGGGTAAAATGGTCAGTTGCGCACTGAAAAGTCAAACTTTGACTTTTGATCAAAGTCAAGTTTCAAGGATCATATTTCATCAAGACATGTTGAAATATGAATTTTGTTTCATCAAGAAATTCAAAAGTCAAAATTGCTTTGGAAAAGTCAAAATTCTAAATACTTAGAATTTTTCTAAGTGTTTAAGAAATATGACAAGCTCAGAAATTCTGATCAGATTATCACCATGATGCAAGTTGATTCTGGAATAACTTCTAACACGGGAGTTGTAGACTTCAACAAGATCTGAAACATTGCAGAACGAAACTTCTCCTCGAAATGCTGGAATTTCAAGTTATAAATCTTCAAACACACGCCCATGAAACTGAAGCACTCAGCAAATTCTGGACATTTTCAAGACAGAGTTTGGTTAGAACTTCTGGGCGAGTTTTCACGAAGGTTCAACCAGAGTTTGCAAAAGTAATTCAAAGAAAGTCTACAAAGCATGTTACAAGCTTTCTGGAAAGTCTGAGAACTCCTTCAGAACATGCTGGAGCAGGGAGATTCAAAGATCAGAAGTTTGATGTCTATTCTAAGTCACACTGAAGTTGAACTTCTGATCCAGAATTAAGAAATGATGCAGAATCTCACGTTGTAGGATTTCTGGTTTGATCAATCTCATCATCATTTAATGCTCACAATCACTTTTGAGTCTTTGTCCAAAGGATTTCCCCACGTGTGGCATAGAAGTACCATTACTGTCTTGGAAAAGTAAACTTTTGTACAAGAGTGTGTTGGGCCCATGCGATGCTTTTTCTTTTGAGGTTACCTTTCCTTAATTCCTGCTTACAATTCCAACTTAGGCGCTTCTAAATCTGCTAACCACCATACTTGCTTCAAGAACAAGGTAGCACCCTACCATGTGATGGTTGTAATCTCCAAGCTACAAGATCTTTGCCTATAAATTGAAAGCCATTGGCAATTGAAAGGGGGTGGAATTCTTGAGAAAGAAAAAGCCTTGAACCCCTGCTAAAATTCCAAGAGTCCAAAACTGCAAATACAAAACACAAAAACCTGTTAACTTTTGGTTCTTGCATTCAAACTCCATTTTTTCCTCAAGTATTTCTTGACCAAAACCATCCATACAGTTTCTGATATACATTTAGAAACCATCCTAACTTGTGTTCAAACTGTAACACATTCTCCATCCATATTCACCTCAAGGAAGTCAGAACTTTGCCCCCTTGGTTGTTCAAGAATTTTTCTAATCATTCCTTGCCCAAGTTGAAAGCTTCCAGCCTGCTGAGTACGTGAAGAAGTTGTTCAGAACATCACCAGAGTTCAGAACCATACTCTAGCTCACAGAGTATTTTCCAGCTACTAGGTAAGCTTCTTGCTGACTCTTATCATATTACTTAGGCATTATCAGATTTGCATGTTCAAAAATACAATGTAGACATCATGATTCTGATGATGTACGTATTCTGAGGTTTCACGTATTTGTATGCCTAAGTAGGGAGTAAATTAGTTTAGAACTTCTTAAGGAAATTAGGATTAGAAAATTCATGCTTGATTCTGTTTTATAGTTCTGATATCTCTTGTTTCTGAAACATTATGAAACCTGCCATAACTGTGATATGCGCATCTTCTGTTCTGTTGAGAAATGACTAAGTTGCAGATGTTCTGACTAGCATGGAGCGGGAGACTAAGCTCTGCCAGTGGCATCAGAACTTTTGAATTCTTCTTTGTTCCCAGCAGAGCTAAAATTCTTGACTTTACCTATTTCTACTAATATGATTTCTGTTTTTTTGCAGCATGTTAGAGTCAGAACTTCTGATCTCTTTTAATTCAGCAATGCGCTGATTCTATTTTCTTTTTTTTCCTTACTATTTTTTGCTATCTCTTCTATTTTAACTAATCAAAAACACCAAAAACATTTTACATTTTGCATGCTTTATTTTATTTCTTAAAACAAAGAGATCAAAAATATTTCCTTAAACGAAACTTATTTCTTTTCTTAAACAAAACAAGTCCATTTCACATTTTCTTATACATTCTTACCCATTAAATATGTTTTTAATAGTAACTTAGGATTTAATTTTATTTGCAACACCTATTTGTAAATCTATACACCCCACCCCCTAATGATTGTAATAGCATAGGATATTTATTTTCCGCACTTTTTATTGCTTTCATATATTGCTAGTAATTAGGGTTTGTATGGAAAGACTAAAACCAATCAATTAGAAACCCTAATTAAGACAAAATAATGCATGTGAATCAATACATTTGCACACTTACACCCCTAGGGTAAATCCACTTGGTTGCCTTTACAAAGTGGCCATATTACGCATGTGAGGTATCTTAGCAAAAACAAGCAAACTACAAGATCATAGTCTCTCGATAACGCTATATAAGTTGCCTTCCAAATGATCTTAGTCCCTAAAAGAGAATGCTAAGATACCTTGCAACATTGCTAATCATTGTTATACGATGACCCACTGTTGTCCTGTTTACATCCAAAGATAGGGTTGCTTACCAAATCAATGGTAAGACAACAATGACAAAGGAAAAGGAAATGAACAAGCAAGACATTTGAGTAGGTAGATTACTCCTAATTACTTGCTCCATTTCAAAAACAAACATCCTTGCTGTTGTACCCCAAAATTTTCCCTCCCATTTCATCAATATTTTCTCACCACAAGACCCTTGGAGCTCAAGAACAAGTTAGGGTTTGCTCTGCTCAAGACTCATCCTTGCACTGTTGACCCAAATTAGGGTTTGAGTTTGCACAAAGATGTTTTGACCTAAAATGCCCAAAATGACTTTCATGCTTCATGTTGGATTCACAAGTTTATCCATACCAAGTTTCAAGCCTTGATTCTAATCTTTGCCCAGTCAATTGGACAGTTGACCTAGAAATCAGCTGTATTGGGGAAAAAGTCAACTGTGGTCAATTGACAGTCAAACCTCATAATTTTTTACCTACATCAACATTATAAACTCATATGAACCATTTGGTCAAGTTTGGATCACAATTCCACAAGAAATTTGATCAGATCACCAAAAGGGCAAAATGGTCATTTTTAGGGTTTTGACTGCACAAAGGCAATTTTTTAACTGTTTGACCTAGCCAATGGAAAACCAAGCTCACATATGGACTCAAGGACTCAATAGAATTGTCTTGTCATGTTCAACAAGTTCAAAAGATCCCAAATGCACAAGATTGACAGATGAATTTTCCAATCAACTGATCAAAATTTGACTGTATACTGAGAAGTCAAACTTTGACTTTTTGGTCAAAATCAAGTGCCAAGATCCATTTTTCATCAAGACATGTCAAATTATGAAACTTGTTCATCAAGGAATCAAAAATTGCAAATTAGGGTTTAGAATGAGAAAATTTCATAACTTAGAATTTTTCTAAGTTATGAAACTTCCTTATTTTTTTCCTAACTTTGTCCCATTTTTTCATCAAGATACATTTGGATTCAAACAAAACTCAAAACATGAAAGTTATATTCCATTGTAAAATCTATAACTTTGATTCACAAAGTTTCCTCAAAAGAAGCTTGTAGCTCAAGTTATGATTTTTGGAACAAGGGTGCAAAACATTCTTAACTTAGAAAATTTTTGACCTATTCTAGGCAGGATTTTTGCCCAACTTCATGGCCACTTTTCACATGCTTCCACTTGGAATTTCAACTTGAATTACAAAGATGGATTGTAGTACACATTCCAAGCTTTCCAAATTGTCCAAGAACTTCTCAAACACCCTTGTGGTTAGGGAGAATCGAATTTGTGAAGTTGGGCAAAATCCATTTTTGTTCTTGACCAAGGCATGTTCATACACTTTGCATTTTTGAAATCAGCTTGTACAAGCTAGATTACAGGCCTCTAATCCTTCTTACACTCAATAATTAAATGCATATCCTTTGTGTTATAGTGTTATTTTGTGCATTTGGACAATACACACAAAATCAATCCATATATGGAAAAAGCAAGTTTGCCATTTTGAAAAAGCATGGCTTTATGTCAAAACACAAATCAAAGAGGTACAAGCCAGATCTTTTGGGCACAAGTTTATGGACTAATCCCACTGATCAAGGAGAGATTATGCAGCATGATTGAGGGACCTGCCTTGGCCTATAACCCAACTTGACAAACTTTGCTTATCTAAGAAGAAACTTTGCAAAACTGATCACATCTCACATTCCTGCAAGAACCAACTAAAACAAACTTTCTCCACACATTGCATACTCCCTAACAGACCTAAAACAAGACCAAAGTACCCTTGATCCCTCCTTATACAGAAAATCACCATTTTGCTGCACAAAACAGGGCATTCTGCATTTTCATTTGGCCAGCTCAATCCACTCGTGCGCCTTGGCCAAAACCACTTCATACACACTCCATAACATCCATACAAGCTATCCCAAGCCCTAGCTATAGACTGTAACACCTCTAACCAAGTTCACCATTTTCATTTTTTCAGTTGTGCAGGTTGAGTTACATAGCTCGTTTCAGTTAGTTTCAAAGCAAGCTAGAGGTTGGAGAAGCATCCCTGAACTTCAAGTAAGCTGTACAAGTCCTCACATTGTATTGAAAGTGCCTCCATTGTTGTACACGATTCAAGCTGAACGGGTAAAAGTTTGAACTTCTATCTCTCTATCCAGGCATATCTAGGCTTAGGTTTGTGAAGAAGTTATGTCCTACTCATGGCCCTGAAGCTACCCATATCATTACATTTCATTTATGTTGTGTGTACTGAGAGAATTTGGAACCTGAACATTAGAAAAAACTTAGGTCAGGAATTGCGGATGAAGAAATTCTCCTTCGTTTCTTAGAGTTAAGTCAAGTTTTTTATATGTCTGGATTTGTCTCTTGATGCTCCACATTTTTGGTGTTATGAGTTTTGCTTGAAAGTCCAGGAATCAGGAGTTAGGAAACATGCATTGTTGTTTGTTCAAATAAGTCTGGAGGTTGAAGATGACTGGCTTGGGATGGGCCTGAGTCAGTCCTACTTGTTGCACCCTTTTTTTCAATTTGCACCCCCCTGGCCCATTATGTGATATATTTATTATTTTTGATTTTTTCTTTTTAATTCTGATTTTATATTTTTATTCAAACATGAAAAAACACTAAAAATATTTTTCCCACATTTTTTGCATTTTATTTGGTATTTATTTGTTTCATTTAGTTCCATATGTAAATAAATATATATATATATATATATATATATATTTTTATATATTTAAAATACTAAAAATAATACAAGTACATTTTATTTTCTGATTTTATTTTATTTTATCTTTTGAAAACATTTTCTAAAAAATATACTTTTTTTTGTAAATAATAAATATTTTTATTTTTTTTGTATATATTTAATATATTTAATACATAATATAAATATTTATATATTTAGAATATTTAGGATAAAAATACAAGAATAATACATTTTTATTTTTATTAATATTTGACCTCAAAAATTACTTTTTCATAATATACTTCTCTTTTATTTATTTTTGTATATAATTAATAAATATTGCATATAATAAATAATAATTACTTTTTATTTACAAAATTAGGGTTTTGCCCTAAACATGAAAATATCCAAAATTAATCCTTTTTGTTTTTGTTTATATGACACATGAAAAATACTTTTACATACATATAAAAATCTTTTTTGCATCTTGCATATTTATTGTATTTTATTTAATTATTGTACAATTCTAATACTTGTATATTCAATTTGGATGTAATAGCTTAGATTTAAATTTCTTGCTAAATATCCTCATTTGAACATTTGTACCCCCCATCCCATAATTATGTTGTAATAATTTAGGATTTTTATTTTCCGCACTTTAAAGCTTTCTAAATATGCCATGATAGACTTAGGATTTTGTATACAAATCAAAAATAACAAATAGCTTGACCTAAATCAAAGACAAAAAAGCATGAAAATGGTCAACACCAATCACACTTGCACCCCTAGGGTTACTCCACTTGTTGCCTTCAATAATGGGCCATGTTTCATGTTGAGTTTCTTTGGCAAAACAAAACAATATCAAATGATCATAGTCCCTCGATGACGCTTTCGAAAGTTGCCTAAAAATGATCAAGTCCCTTAAAGGAAAAATTGCCCAAAGACACTTGGCACTATTGCAATCATGGTCTAAACGATGACCCGCGCCTGTCCCATTAACATCCTAACACAAGATTGTCCACCAAATACAATGGTGGAACAAAATTGTTAAAAGGGTTAAAACATAGGAAATATCTTTGAGAAATTTAGGGTAGATAGCTCTTGGTTACTTGACCAAATCTTGCAAAACAATCCTTGCCATTTTTCAAAACACACATCACAACACACTTTCAAAACAACTTTCAAAAACATTGAAAACTTTTAAAAATATACACACCTTTGTATACATTCAAACATGGATCATTACAAAGGTTGCCACAACAAATGGCCTCTTTTCAAAACATTTTCAAACCCACACACAAAGCACCATTTCAAACAATTGAAAGCACCATTTCAAACAATTGAAAGCACCATTTCAAACAATTGAAAATGCAAGGCAAGTGATCTAAGCAAGTAACTAAGAGCCCATGGATAACCATGGATAGAAAGGGTGCTAATACCTTCCCTTTCTATAATCTACTCCCCGAACCCAAGAAAACATCTCAAAGGTTTTTGCTGTGCTTTTTAACCTTTCCTTAGGATAAAATAAAAAGTCGGTGGCGACTCTTGCTCAACCGAAACATTTGCGAAAACAAACGCAAAACCTCAAGTCAGTTCTCCCACCGTATCACAGAACTGGCGACTCTGCTGGGGATAATTTTAAAGTGGAGTAACCTTAGGGCTTAGATCACCCTCTTGCATGACTAAATTGTTTCCTTTGATTGCTTTATATCTTGGCTCTCTTGTTTGGGTTTGAAATCCTACACCCGGATTTGGGGAAACATTCATAGATAGCAATACATTGTGGAAACTGTATGGGGTATACCGACACGGTTGAAGAAATAGCTATATTAGTGCGACATATTTGTGAGTACCGGTAACCCTTGAGTTCAATCAAGGAGAGTACGGGGCCGCTGAGTGATGTCACTAAGCACTAATGACCTAGAACCTTACTTGACCATCTTGGCCTTTTATTAGGGGTAGTGAGATGACCGGCTTTGGTGCAGTCCGAAGTTGGTAGATACTCGATACTACACTCATTGAGGGTTGTTTTCTTGGAATATTTTGGTCGCTAGTTAAGTGGCTAAACCAAAACAATGAACATGGAAAACAATCCAATGATATTGAGCTCCTTAGAACCCGGTTACTATTTATAGGACAGGTTTTTAAGCCAACTACACTCAAGAGGGTACTTACCTATGAAACCTCATACAAGCCTTAAACTAGGGTTTTTTTGTGAATTGCTTGTACATATGTTTGTGCATGCATCATGAACATCATAAAGCATCATATGCATACACTAACCATTTCAAGGGTTTGGATCTTCATCTTTGTTCTTGTTTTGTAGGTCATGGAAATTCTTCGCAGGAAAACTATCCAAGTCAACCTTGTGAGAATCCCTCCTCAACTCAAGGAGCTGACATCCAGAATTCTGGAAAGCTCTACCTTCAGTGAAAGACATGGTAGACTGCTCAGCCTAGTCAACACCAGCATTGAAGAGGACACGGTAAAGGTGTTGTTCTAGTTCTTTGACCCCCTTCACAACTGTTTCACATTCCCCGACTACCAATTGGTGCCCACTTTGGAGGAATTTTCTCAACTCCTGAGAATTCCTATTCTTAATCAACTACCCTACAACGGTACGGAAAAAGAACCAAAGCCTGAAGATGTTGCTCAAGCACTACACTTGCAACCATCTGACATCAAGGGGCATTGGGAAACTAGAAGCGGTGTCAAAGGCTTCTTGGCAAAATTCTTGTTTGAGAAGGCACAAGAGTGTTGGAATTCATTGGATCTACAAGCCTTTAAAGAAATTGTGGCACTCCTCATTTATGGGTTGGTCCTGTTCCCAAATCCTGACCAGCTTATAGATGTCAACGCCGTCAAGATTTTCCTATCCAGAAATCCAATACCAACATTGCTTGGGGACATTCTTCACTCATTTTACACACGAACAATGAGAAAGAGGGGTGTTCTCATGTGCTGTACTCCTCTCCTTGCAAGGTGGTTTATTTCGCACCTTCCACAATCTGTCTTGAAGAATGACCAAGGCTTAAGATGGTCACAACGGTTGATGACCCTCACTCACTCTGATGTACATTGGTGTTCTCGGTCCAGAGAAAATGTCATCATCGTCGATCGTTGTGGAGAGTTCCCTAATGTTCCATTACTTGGCATTAGAGGAGGCATTACCTACAACCCTTGTCTAGCTTTGAGACAATTTGGATATGCACGGAGGGATAGCCCTCACGACATGTTGATTCCTGACCTAGTTTTTGACTTCGACAACAATGCGCAAGGACTTCGCCAAAGATTCATCAGAGCTTGGAGGATGCCTAACAAGGTAGACAGCAAGACACTAGGGCACAAGAACTCCATCCCTCTTGAGCCTTATCTCAAGTGGGTACGAACCTGAGCCCAGAGTCTAATGATGCCTTACCCTCATGTTCTCCCTGTGATTAAAGAGCCCATTAAGGAAGGAGAAGTTCCCTACACCATCCTATATCCTGACATGCCAACATCATGGGAGGAGATGCAGAAGATTTGGATCCAACTCAAGGAGGAATGAAATACTTTTGAAGCCAGCTTCTACGCCAGTGAGAAGAAGGTTTTGGAGCTTACCCGCCGACTCCACGAGGAAGAGACCCTCAACACCTACATCGCACCAAAGAGGATGCGCAACATCTTTTTACCTTGAGAAGTTTTTGTAATATTTGGCCCATGGGGCATTTATGTACTAACAAAATTTCTTCTTATTAATATGACGTGTGTTCTTTTTGTTTGCAACAATTGTGAATTTCTAAATCCTTGAATGCATCGCATAAATAAGCATATCATTCATCATATGCATAACAGGTACCCTTCTTCTACAGGTTGCTTAATCTTCTTCGCTGTTTATTTCAGCACTCAATTATCATGTCTTCCGAGCCTACTACCGAACAAGCTATCAAGGCCCTCCAGGCCCAGAACGCCCAGTTTCAAGAGCTGGTCATGAGCTTAGCCCAGGGTCAACAGGAGTTGAAGATTCTGCTCTTGAAGAAGAAGAAGAGGATTGCGTTGTTTAACACTGGATGAAGGTTTGGGAATACATTGCAGAATGAGGCTGATCAGGCTACTTCCTCTGCAGACATGATGAACAGTACCCTCCTGCTGAAGACAGGTATAAGCAACTAGAGGACCGTTTAAGTGCCATGGAGATTCAAAATGTGCCGGGGCTGGATTTCGGAGATCTAGGTTTATCTTCTGGGGTGGTGATCCCACACAAGTTCAAGGCACCTGCCTTTGCGAAGTACGACGGGGCTTCCTGTCCTAAGCTGCATCTCAGATCATATGTAAGGAAGATCCAACCTTTCACTGCAGACAAGAACCTGTGGATCCATTTCTTTCAGGATAGCCTTTCAGGGGCTCAACTCGAATGGTTCTATCAGCTGGATGGAGCCAGTATTCGAAACTGGGAGGACTTGGCTACTGCATTTTATAAGCAGTATCAGTACAATTACGACCTCGCTCCCACGCGTACCCAACTCCAGGGTATGTCACTGGGGACGGGCGAAGGTTTTAAGGAGTATGTGCAAAAGTGGAGGGACCTGGCTGGAAGGGTGCAACCACCTTTGACTGGCCGTGAACTTCTTGACATGTTCCTGGGGACCCTGTCCGGTCCATTCTTCAACCACCTGATTGGTAATTCTTCTGCTGGGTTCACAGACCTGATCTTAATCGGTGAGAGGATAGAAGCTGGTATCAAGTCGGGGAAGATACAGAAAGGTGCCTCCGCGAGTACTGAAAAGAAGCCCTTCAAGAAGGAAGCCAGTGCTGTTTATGGTCCCAGAAGACAAGTTAAACCGGAACGCCGCCAAGCTGTCAACGCGTTGGTAATTTCAAAGCTTGTTGCTGCTCCTCAGCAGTATAACCAACCAAGGGGTGAGAGACCCAAAAGGCAGTACACTCGGCTCAGTATGACCCTGTCTCAGATTTTGCCGCAACTACTGTCAACCAGTCTGGTAACTATCAAAGAAGCTCCGAAGGTAGTGAACACAACTTCTCCAAAGTACAACCCCAATGCCCGTTGCGCTTATCACTCTGATAGCCCGAGACATACTACGGATGATTGTTGGGCTCTGAGGAATAAGGTTTAGGACCTTATTGATGCTAAAGAAATAAAGTTTGAGGCGCCCGAAAGGCCCAATGTTGTGACTGCTCCCATGCCCCAGCATGGAGTGAATGCTGTGGAAGAAGACCGGTATGTAGCCTCCGTGGAAGAGATTGTTACTCCGCGGTTGACCGTCAAAAGGAACCTGTTGCTATCCGGTTTATTTCCGGGATGTAGTAAAGGTTGTTATTTATGTGTTGTTTCACCTGTTGGTTGTCCTTTGCTGAAATCAGGTATCCAAAGCTTGATGGATAGCAAAGAAATCTTGTTCGAGAAGATTGTTGTTCCTGCTATCCCTACTGAAGAAGTTTCTATTGTCACTATTTTCAACAAACCTCCTAAGGCTCTCTCAAAGAAGCCTGTCAAAATCATGTCCACTCAGAAGATTGCTCCTATCATCATCACTGTTCCGGGGCCTCTCCCTTATACATCCGACAAAGCTGTCCCATGGCATTATGAGGCAGATGTTTATGTTCTAGGAGTAAAGCAAGAGTTTGATACTAGTACCGGCGTCAGTAACATCATCGGGCCTGCCAAAGTTACTCGCAGTGGTAGGCTGTTCTCACCAGATATTGCGCCACCAGCTATTCCGAGACCTCTTGTCATCACACCTGCAAGTGTGCCTGCTTCCCTTTCTGATCAAGTTCCTGTTTCTACCCCTGCTGCCGAGTCATCTGACGCTCGGGGCAAAGGGATTGCTACTGATTTGCCTGCCCTGACGGAGGCACCAAAGACAACCAATGTTGAAGCTTCCAAGCAAGAGATGGAAGAGATTCTCAAGATCATTAAGAAGAGTGATTTCAATGTAGTTGAGCAGTTGGGGCACACCCCATCAAAGATTTCTATGCTATCACTGTTGTTGTGTTCAGAGGCCCATGCCAAGGCCCTGATTTCCTTCCTCAAGACGGCCCATATGCCACAAGAAACATCTGTTGATCAATTTACCGATTGTGTGGCCAACTTGACTGCCGATAATGGTTTGGGCTTCTCTGACGCCGATCTGTCTGCCAAAGGAAAGAACCATAACGACGCCATGCATGTCTCCATTGAATGCAGGGGCACTACTCTTGCCCATGTGTTGGTAGACACCGGTTCTTCATTGAACGTATTGCCCAAGAAAGCTTTAGACAGGCTGGATTGTGAGGGTTTAGATCTCAAGCCAATTAACATTGTTGTTCGGGCCTTTGACGGTTCGAAAAGGATGGTACATGGGGAAGTTGACATTCCAATCAGCGTTGGTTCTCAAGTTTTTGATTCTACTTTCTATGTGATGGATATCCGACCATCCTATTATTGTTTGCTGGGTCGTCCATGGATCCACAAGGCTGGAGTTGTGACCTCCACACTACATCAGAAGCTTAAGTACCCGGTTATAGGGAAAATTGTTACAGTTCAGGGGGAGGAAGAATACATGGTCAGCCACCTCAACTCGTTCCGGTACATAGAAATGGATGGGGAATTCATTGAGACTCCATTCCAGCACTTTGAAGAAGTTCCTCAGACACTGGCATCAGCTGAAACTGTGACTAAAGAAGACTCTCCTTTGAAGATGGCCTCCTTAAAGGATGCCCGGGCTGTGATTGAGAAGGGTGAGTGCGCAAACTGGGGTCGACTTCCTGATTTCACTCCAAAGACTGACAAGTTTGGTTTGGGTTTCACTGCAGAAGCTCAGAGGGCTGTTCGTAAGGCAAGAATTGGAAAACCTCATGTGTTCATCACCAACCCGGGAGTAAATGCTATTGAAGACGATGTGGAGGAATCTGAATTCGACAGCTGGATCTACCCAACAACCGACGGTGGACCAAGCAACTGGACTGCCAAAGACTTCGCACCTATTACTTTTGTCACTCAGTAATGAACTCTTTTGTTTTGAATTTGTAACAGACAATATTTTGAAACTTTTATGGCTCGGTGTCTTACCCGGGGCACCGTGGCTTCATTTGTGAGGGCTTTTGCGTGTCATTTTCATATGTCATTAATAAAAACATTGGACGTTTGTTGCATTTCAAAATCTTGCGCTCCTTTTCTTTCTTTATTATATATTGCAAAACAGCTATATTTACACACACTCACCTATACAGGTTCCAATCCACTCTGGATCTCACTGGTAACGACTCTGCTACTGCCAGTTATGACTTCGAAAATCCGATCAACTTAGCCAAAGACGAAGGTGAAGATGATTGCGAAGTGCCTGGTTAGCTTGCAAGACTACTACTCCAGGAAGAGAGGGCCATTCAGCCACATGAAGAGCCAGTGGAAACGGTAAATCTGGGTACTGAAACTGACAGAAAGGAAGTCAAGATTTGTGCCAATCTAGAGCTCAGTGTGAAACGACGGTTGATTCAGATGCTGCATAACTATGTGGAAATCTTTGCCTGGTCTTACGAAGACATGCCTGGGTTGGATATCGACATTGTGGTTCATATCCTGCCTACCAAGGAAGAATGCCCTCCGGTAAAATAGAAGGTCCGCCGTATGCGTCCAGAAATGTACGAGAAAATCAAAGCTGGGGTTATGAAACAATTTGATGCGGGTTTCTAGCAGTGACTTCTTACCCTCAGTGGATTGCCAACGTGGTTCCAGTGCCGAAGAAGGATGGTAAGGTCCGAATGTGTGTTGATTACAGGGATTTGAACAGGGCGAGCCCTAAGGATGATTTCCCTCTGCCTCATATCGACGTTCTGGTTGACAATACTGCTCAGCATAAAGTATTCTCCTTCATGGACGGCTTCTCCGGTTATAATCAGATCAAGATGGCTCCTGAAGACATGGAGAAGACCACTTTTGTTACTCAGTGGGGCACCTTTTGCTACAAGGTCATGCCTTTTGGGTTGAAAAATGCTAGGGCAACCTACCAACGTGCCATGGTTGCTTTATTTCATGACATGATCCATCATGAGATAGAAGTATACATCGACGATATGATTGCAAGGTCCCAAACTGAGGAGGAACACCTTGACCATCTACGGAAGCTGTTTGACCGTCTGAAGTTGTACAAGCTGAGGTTGAACCCAAACAAGTGCACCTTCAGAGTGAGATCTGGAAAATTGCTAGGCTTCGTCGTAAGCGACAAAGGCATTCAAGTGGACCCTGCCAAAGTGAAAGCCATACAAGAGATGCCAACTCCCAGGACAGAGAAAGAAGTCAGAGGCTTTCTAGGACGGTTGAACTACATTTCCCGATTCATCTCACATCTAACTTCTACCTGTGAACCAATCTTCAAGCTGCTGAAGAAAGATCAGGTAGTATGTTGGAACGATAAATGTCAGGCCGCTTTCGAAAGAATCAAAGAGTATCTCCAAGAACCACTCATTCTTATGCCACTGGTTGGAGGGAGACCTCTAATACTATACTTGACAGTACTTGACAACTCAATGGGGTGTGTGCTGGGGCAGCATGACGAGTCTGGCCGAAAAGAACACGCCATTTATTACCTTAGCAAAAAGTTTACCGACTGTGAGACCCGATACTCACTGCTCGAGAAAACTTGCTGCGCTTTGGTATGGGCTGCTCGTCGGCTGAGACAGTATATGTTGACTCACACTACTCTGTTGATTTCAAAAATGGATCCAATCAAGTACATATTCGAAAAGCCTGCCTTGTCCGGAAGAATAGCAAGATGGCAAATGATCTTGACGGAATATGACATCCAGTACACGACTCAGAAAGCAATCAAGGGAAGTGTATTAGCAGACCATTTGGCACACCGGGCAATGGACGATTACCATTCGATGAACTTTGAATTTCCAGACGAGGATATCATGGTAGTGACTGATTGTGAAGTACATGGACCGGATGAAGGACCTGAGGAAGGATCCCGATGGTCTATGCACTTTGACGGAGCCTCGAACGCTTTAGGTAATGGTATCGGCGCTGTGATCATATCCCCTAAAGGCACTCATACTCCACTCACTGCCCGGCTATGTTTCAACTGCACCAACAACATGGCAGAGTATGAGGCATGTATCATGGGTCTTCAAGCTGCAATTGACTTAAGGATCAAGTTTCTGAGTGTCTTCGGAGATTCCGCTCTCGTGATCAATCAGATCAAAGGCGAGTGGGATACGAAACACCCAAATCTTATTCCTTACAAGGAGTATGTGCTGACATTGCTTCCCCATTTCGAAGAGATAACCTTTGAACACTTCCCAAGAGAGGGAAATCAGTTAGCGGACGCGTTGGCTACGATGTCTTCTATGTTCAAAGTCAAATGGGACAACGAGGCTCCCCGGATCATCATTTGGAAGTTGGACGAACCTGCATATTGCTGTGATCTTGAGGCTGAAGAGGTAACTGAAAAACCTTGGTATCATGAAGTGAAGAGGTACTTGGAAGCTCAAGAATACCCGAAGGCGCATCTGTTAATAACAAGAAGTTCCTGAGAAGGTTTGCGGAAAAGTTCTTCCTCAGCAACGGAATTCTCTACAAGCGAAACCATGATTCAACCTTACTGTGTTATGTAGATAAGACTGAAGCAAAAAGGATCATGGCAGAGCTACATGAAGGTACTTTCGGAACACATTCCAGTGGACATACCATGGCAAAGAAAATCCTTCGGGCAGGATATTTCTGGTCCACAATGGAAGCCGACTGTTATCAGCATTCTCGAACTTGTCATAAATGCCAGATCTATGCTGATAAGGTGCACATTCCTCCGGTTCCTCTGAATGTCTTGACAGCGCCATGGCCGTTTGCAATGTGGGGTATTAATATGATCGGCGAGATCGGACCTACGGCATCCAACGGGCATCGCTTCATCCTGGTAGCGATTGATTACTTCACAAAGTGGGTCGAGGCAGCTTCCTTTGCTACCGTAACCAAGAACGTCGTGGCACGGTTCATTCGGCACAACCTGATCTGTCGATACGGTGTACCTGAGAGGATCATTACGGACAATGGTACCAATCTTAACAACAAGATGATCACTGAGCTCTGCGTGCAATTCAAGATACAGCACCACAACTCTTCTCCCTACCGACCGAAGATGAATGGGGCTGTAGAAGCAGCAAATAAGAACATCAAGAAGATTGTGCAGAAGATGACAGTGACCTACAAAGATTGGCACGAAATGTTGTCGTTTTCTCTTCATGGGTACCGTACCTCAGCACGGACGTCAACAGGGGCAACTCCCTTTTCCTTGGTCTATGGCATGGAGGCAGTCTTACCTATTGAAGTCCAGATACCCTCTCTCCGGATAATGAAGGATGCAGGTTTGAGTGAAGATGACTGGATCCAGACTCGGCTTGATCAATTAAACCTAATTGATGAAAGGAGACTCACTGCTATTTGTCATGGTCAGACGTATCAAAAACGGATGATCAGGGCATTTAACAAGAAGGTCAGACGACAAGAGTATCAAGTCGGAGATCTGGTAATCAAGCGCATCATTCTTCCTCAAAGTGATCCTAGGGGCAAATGGACCCCTACGTACGAAGGGACATTTGTGGTTAAACACATCTTCTCATGAGGAGCTATGATTCTAACCACCATGGATGGTGATGACCTTCCTCACCCCGCCAATGCAGACATAGTAAAAAGGTACTACGCATGAATTAAAGACCCGCTAGGTTGACACACCTAGGCAAAAATAAGGGCTTCCCGGCGAACCAAAAGGGTTCGGGAAAAAATAAGGGATGAAATGAAAAAATCTGTACACCCGGAAAGTCGAAAACCTGAAAAGGCGGCTTGGGCAAAAATGGGTATCCCGGTGGACTGAAAACCCGAAAGGGCGGTCCAGGCAAAAGTTAGGGATAAAGCGTAATACTATGTCTCATTGGATCACCTTGCATCCAGACTTCGGCATCAATCAATCAGTTTCATCTCCAACTAAGCAGCAAAGTGATGAGACGTTTGAAGACATAAAGGCGATAGCAGAGTTAGAACCCAGTGGGATTATTTTTCACATAGCTGTTTTGTTTCCTTTTCACAAAATTGTATGAACTCTATTTTGCTCGGCGGCGTTCTCTTACTATGACCTCAGCCTCCTGTACAAAAACTCCTATTTACGGGCAAATTTCAAAATCAATACAAGTTCAATTTTTCAGACAAATTACCCATCGTTTTTCCTTTTTCTGTTTTGTTTTGCAAAAAACGTCCAATGTTCATTTTTGATATATGCGTTTGACATTAATTGCTAATCATGAATATTTGCATGCGAAACCAAGGACTAATTACAGATGACATCAGAACTAGGGGCAGTAAAGAATTGTCCAAACAATCTAGTTGCTCTGTCCACCTAGGTACCAAGGTACGTTCGGCTGAAGAATGTAACCAAGTTACCTCAATTCCCCAGCGGAGTATAGACATTCCTCAGCAAGCATCCCCGGCAGTCTTAATATAAGATTTGTTCCCCGACGAAATACAAGACACCCTAGTGGAGCCACTCCCCAGTACAGTCTGAAAAGTTTCCCCAGGAAAAATGAGTCATCCTCCCCAGTAGATTCTGAAGCTTATCCCCAGTAGATTCCGGAAGCTTATCCCCTGCAGAGTACGAACGCATCTCCCCGGCTTTATTCAAAGGTTATTTCCCCACCAGGGTATAACTGGGTTATCCTCAGCTAATTACCACGGAAAGATCGTTCTCGGCGAAGTTCTTCCTATTCCCCAGCGGAGTTCATTAAATTCCCCAACATAACTTATCAATGGAATCCCCGACGGAGCTCTCATCAAAACCTCAGTGAAGTATTTCTTCCCACAGAGTAATTCCCCGCAGAGTAATCTCTCCAACAAGTTTATTCCCCAACGGAGTCATCTTCTCCTACCGGTTTATTCTTGCAACCGTCATCCCCAGCGGAAACGAAGAACTCCACTCTTCAACATCAGCCCAGGATTCCACAAGTTCCCAGCACTCGTCAAGGATTTATTTTCCTAGACGAAAATACATTCATAGACATTTCACATTTCATACATCCTTCTTACATACATGATAAAGTGCATACAACACTATCTCATTTTGAGCATCATGACATCATGCATTTCATACATCATGACATTGCATACAACTGATGTTTTGCCTTTTCAGGAAAAGGTCAATCCAAAGATGATTACTATCAACTGTCACAATTCCAGATTCGATTCCTGTATCTAGCCAGGGCATATCTGTGAGTGATTGATTGTAGATTCGATACCTGTATCCAGCCAGGGCATATCTGCATGAAGAGTTTAGAGATTCGATACCTGCATCCAGCCAGGGCATATCTGTAGACGACAAATTCCAGATTTGATACCTGTATCCATCCAGGGCATATTTGTAGACGACAAATTCCAGATTCGATACCTGCATCTAGCCAGGGCATATCTGTAGATGACCAATTCCAGATTCGATTCCTGTATCCAGCCAGGGCATATCTGTGAGTATTTGATTGTGGATTCGACACTTGTATCTAGCCAGGGCATATCTGCATGAATAGTTTGGAGATTCGATACCTGTATCCAGCCAGGGCACGTCTGTAAGTAACCTTTTGAAGTTCCGGATTCGATTCCTATATCTAGCCAGGGCATATCTATGATCAATTGATTGTAGATTCGATACCTGTACCTAGCCAGGGCATATCTACATGAAGAGTTTGAAGATTAACACCTGTAACAGGCCAGGAAACCATCTTCCTTTCTCAAAATACGCAAGTTCTCGCTAAGGAATCTCTTACGCAATCAACACTTCCAAATGGCATCTATAAGCCCATTCCCGACAAGGTTCTGTCACGTCTCCAGATGGAATCTATAAGCCCATCCTCCTATCCACCATCTCTTACAAATGGCATCTATAAGCCCATTCCCGACATCACACTGCTGATACTCTACTATGAGAGTGCAAATTTCTGGGCACTTTAGTGTTCAATCATCTTCCACCTTCGGATCACGAAAGGCACGCAAGCCAATCTACATCCTCGGGTCTAAGAAGATTGAACAGGGGCAACTGTTGTACCCCAAAATTTTCCCTCCCATTTCATCAATATTTTCTCACCACAAGACCCTTGGAGCTCAAGAACAAGTTAGGGTTTGCTCTGCTCAAGACTCATCCTTGCACTGTTGACCCAAATTAGGGTTTGAGTTTGCACAAAGATGTTTTGACCTAAAATGCCTAAAATGACTTTCATGCTTCATGTTGGACTCACAAGTTTATCCATACCAAGTTTCAAGCCTTGATTCTAATCTTTGCCCAGTCAATTGGACAATTGACCTAGAAATCAGCTATATTGGGGAAAAAGTCAATTGTGGTCAATTGACAGTCAAACCTCATAATTTTTGACCTACATCAACATTATAAACTCGTATGAACCATTTGGTCAAGTTTGGATCACAATTCCACAAGAAATTTGATCAGATCACCAAAAGGGCAAAATGGTCATTTTTAGGGTTTTGACTGCACAAAGGCAATTTTTTGACTGTTTGACCTAGCCAATGGCAAACCAAGCTCACATATGGACTCAAGGACTCAATAGCATTGTCTTGACATGTTCAACAAGTTCAAAAGATCCCAAATGCACAAGATTGACAGATGAATTTTCCAGTCAACTGATCAAAATTTGATTGTATACTGAAAAGTCAAACTTTGACTTTTTGGTCAAAATCAAGTGCCAAGATCCATTTTTCATCAAGACATGTCAAATTATGAAACTTGTTCATCAAGGAATCAAAAATTGCAAATTAGGGTTTAGAATGAGAAAATTTCAACTTAGAATTTTTCTAAGTTATGAAACTTCCTTATTTTTTTCCTAACTTTGTCCCATTTTTTCATCAAGATACATTTGGATTCAAACAAAACTCAAAACATGAAAGTTATAGTCCACTGCAAAATCTACAACTTTGATTCACAAAGTTTCCTCAAAAGAAGCTTGTAGCTCAAGTTATGATTTTTGGAACAAGGGTGCAAAACATTCTTAACTTAGAAAACTTTTGACCTATTCTAGGCAGGATTTTTGCCCAACTTCATGGCCACTTTTCACATGCTTCCACTTGGAATTTCAACTTGAATTACAAAGATGGATTGTAGTACACATTCCAAGCTTTCCAAATTGTCCAAGAACTTCTCAAACACCCTTGTGGTTAGGGAGAATCGAATTTGTGAAGTTGGGCAAAATCCATTTTTGTTCTTGACCAAGGCATGTTCATACACTTTGCATTTTTGAAATCAGCTTGTACAAGCTAGATTACAGGCCTCTAATCCTTCTTACACTCAATAATTAAATGCATATCCTTTGTGTTATAGTGTTATTTTGTGCATTTGGACAATACACACAAAACCAATCCATATATGGAAAAAGCAAGTTTGCCATTTCGAAAAAGCATGGCTTTATGTCAAAACACAAATCAAAGAGGTACAAGCCAGATCTTTTGGGCACAAGTTTATGGACTAATCCCACTGATCAAGGAGAGATTATGCAGCATGCTTGAGGGACCTACCTTGGCCTGTAACCCAACTTGACAAACTTTGCTTATCTAAGAAGAAACTTTGCAAAACTGATCACATCTCACATTCCTGCAAGAACCAACTAAAACAAACTTTCTCCATACATTGCATACTCCCTAACAGACCTAAAACACGACCAAAGTACCCTTGATCCCTCCTCATACAGAAAATCACCATTTTGCTGCACAAAATAGGGCATTCTGCATTTTGATTTGGCCAGCTCAATCCACTCGTGCGCCTTGGCCAAAACCACTTGATACACACTCCATAACATCCATACAAGCTATCCCAAGCCCTAGCTACAGACTGTAACACCTCTAACAAAGTTCACCATTTTCATTTTTTCAGTTGTGCAGGTTGAGTTACATAGCTCGTTTCAGTTAGTTTCAAAGCAAGCTAGAGGTTGGAGAAGCATCCCTGAACTTCAAGCAAGCTGTACAAGTCCTCACACTGCATTGAAAGTGCCTCCATTGTTGTACATGATTCAAGCTGAACAGGTAAAAGTTTGAACTTCTATCTCTCTATCCAGGCATATCTAGGCTTAGGTTTGTGAAGAAGTTATGTCCTACTCATGGCCCTGAAGCTACCCATATCATTACTTTTCATTTATGTTGTGTGTACTGTGAGAATTTGGAACCTGCACATTAGAAAAAACTTAGGTCAGGAATTGGGGATGAAGAAATTCTCCTTCGTTTCTTAGAGTTAAGTCAAGTTTTTTATATGTCTGGATTCGTCTCTTGATGCTCTACATTTTTGGTGTTATGAGTTTTGCTTGAAAGTCCAGGAATCAGGAGTTAGGAAACGCGCATTGTTGTTTGTTCAAACAAGTCTGGAGGTTGAAGATGACTGACTTGGGATGGGCCTGAGTCAGTCCTACTTTTTGCACCATTTTTTTCAATTTGCACCCCCCTGGCCCATTATGTGATATATTTGTTATTTTTGATTTTTTCTTTTTAATTCTGATTTTATATTTTTATTCAAACATGAAAAAACACTAAAAATATTTTTCCCACATTTTTTGCATTTTATTTGATATTTATTTGTTTCATTTAGTTCCATATGTAAATATATATATATATATATATATATATATATATATATATATATATATATATATATATATATATATATATATATATATATATATATATATATATATATATATATATATATATATATATATATATATATATATATATATATTTATTTATTTAAAATACTAAAAATAATACAAGTACATTTTATTTTCTGGTTTTATTTTATTTTATCTTTTGAAAACATTTTCTAAAAAATATAATTTTTTTTGTAAATAATAAATTTTTTTTGTATATATTTAATATATTTAATATATTTAATACATAATATAAATATTTATATATTTAGAATATTTAGGATAGAAATACAAGAATAATACATTTTTATTTTTATTAATATTTGACCTCAAAAATTACTTTTTCATAATATACTTCTCTTTTATTTATTTTTGTATATAATTAATAAATATTGCATATAATAAATAGTAATTACTTTTTATTTACAAAATTAGGGTTTTGCCCTAAACATGAAAATATCCAAAATTAATCCTTTTTATTTTTGTTTATATGACACATGAAAAATACTTTTACATACATATAAAAATCTTTTTTGCATCTTGCATATTTATTGTATTTTATTTAATTATTGTACAATTCTAATACTTGTATATTCAATTTGGATGTAATAGCTTAGATTTAAATTTCTTGCTAAATATCCCCATTTGAACATTTGTACCCCCCATCCCATAATTATGTTGTAATAATTTAGGATTTTTATTTTCCGCACTTTAAAGCTTTCTAAATATACCATGATAGACTTAGGATTTTGTATGCAAATAAAAAATAACAAATAGCTTGACCTAATTCAAAGACAAAAAAGCATGAAAATGGTCAACACCAATCACACTTGCACCCCTAGGGTTACTCCACTTGTTGCCTTCAATAATGGGCCATGTTGCATGTTGAGTTTCTTTGGCAAAATAAAACAATATCAAATGATCATAGTCCCTCGATGACGCTTTCGAAAGTTGCCTAAAAATGATCAAGTCCCTTAAAGGAAAAATTGCCCAAAGACACTTGGCACTATTGCAATCATGGTGTAAACAATGACCCGCGCCTGTCCCGTTAACATCCTAACACAAGATTGTCCACCAAATACAATGGTGGAACAAAATTGTTAAAAGGGTTAAAACATAGGAAAGATCTTTGAGAAATTTAGGGTAGATAGCTCTTGGTTACTTGACCAAATCTTGCAAAACAATCCTTGCCATTTTTCAAAACACACATCACAACACACTTTCAAAACAACTTTCAAAAACATTGAAAACTTTTCAAAAGATACACACCTTTGTATACATTCAAACATGGATCATTACAAAGGTTGCCACAACAAATGGCCTCTTTTCAAAATATTTTCAAACCCACACATAAAGCACCATTTCAAACAATTGAAAGCACCATTTCAAACAATTGAAAATGCAAGGCAAGTGATCTAAGTAAGTAACTAAGAGCCCATGGATAACCATGGATAGAAAGGGTGCTAATACCTTCCCTTTCTATAATCTACTCCCCGAACCCAAGAAAACATCTCAAAGGTTTTTGCTGTGCTTTTTAACCTTTCCTTAGGATAAAATAAAAAGTCGGTGGCGACTCTTGCTCAACCGAAACATTTGGAAAAATAAACGCAAAACCTCAAGTCAGTTCTCCCACCGTATCACACTTGCTATTTTCAGAACAAACACCTACACTTTCAAAACATCTTACAAACTTGAAAACATTTTCAAAAGATCAAACACTTTGTATACATTCTTACGAATAAGAATTATTACAAAGTTTGCCTAAACAATGGCCTCTTTACAAAATACTTTTAAAAAACCACACAAAGCACAATTTCAAACAAAATCAAGTGATCTAGCAAGTAAACTAAGAGCCCATCGAAAACGATGGATGAAAAGGGTGCTAATACCTTCCTTTTTCATAATCTACCCCCCGAACTCAAGAAATAATCTCAAAGGTCTTTCCTGTGCTTTTTCACCTTTCCTTTTGGATAAAAGAAAAGTCGGTGGCAACTCTTGCTAACCGTAACATTTGCGATCAAATGCAAAACCTTTAAGTCCGTTCTCCCACCGTATCACACATATGTTTTTCCAAGTATGGGAAAAAGAACTTTATTGTTGTTGTGAAAAGTTCACTTTTCCTTCCAAAGATAGGTTCAGGAATCAGTTGACAAAGTCCAAATTGTTGAACACAAAATTTTGTTGGTAGCAAGCAAGCGAATGTTGCTCTTCACAGGCATGATCCTCGAAACAATTATCCTAGGGGGTATAAAGGCTCTCCATATGTCAACAATGTCTGTATCTTTAGGTGAAATATCAAAGAGGGATATGGTAAGCCACTCAGGACCATGAGTCCTATTAGCAAAAGGAGTCACTAGAGTACTAAAGAGATGACGTTTAGAAAACATTATGGCATACTTGGTAAATCACTCCCCAAAGTTTTTTTCATCATCATTAGGAGTCAGTTGAAGTGGTCTAGTTCCTTCAGTGGTTTGATTATGAATGTCAGGATCTTTGTCATATACTGTTCCAGAAGTAGTGAGAGATGGTTCGAACGCTGCATTGAGCCACAATTGGAGAAGCCAATATGGACCAGCAAGCAGTAGGTTTGTTCCTGCTTTGTATCCTTTGAGTTTTGAGGTGGCAGATCCAAGGCTTTCATATAATTGAGTGAGAATTCACTCACTAAGGCATATGCTTCGGCCAACATGAAGTTGATTTGCTAAGGTGAGGAATCTTTTGGCAACTTGCAGAGATTTGCAGCAGAAGATGCACCTGGATATCCAGAGAGCAATAAAAGATATATGCTCAACATCAGATACTTCATCTCCTTGAGCATGGTAAAGACTTATGTATTTGGTGAAGGCCGCATTTTTTAATTTGAAGTCGATTGTATTGTCTTCTTATTGGTAAGGATCGAAAGTTTCTCTAGTTGGTGGGAGTCCAGTAACGGCAGCCACGTCGAAGAAAGTGAGAGTTATCATTCCACAAGGAAGATGGAAACAATAATAAGTATTATCCCAAAAATATAATGAAGCCATCAACATAGGTTGGCAGTAACTAAAACATATTTTCTACATTTGAATCAAGTCAAAAATACCTAAGTCTTTCCTAGCTTGGGATTTTTTCTTTTCGACTTTGGCTAACCAAGCAAGATATTATTTATCTGCTACGAGATAAGACCTAAAAGGTCTAAAGTTCTCAATCACATAGTTGAATTGAAAGGGTTTGCTCTCAATTATGGGAACTGAGGAAGTTTCTTTCTAAATCTTTTCTGCAGACGATTCCACTAGATTTTTATAAGGATTATTGTTCTTATTTTTGGGAGGTTTAGCCTTATTAACAATGGGTTTGGTATCATGATAAACTGGGAAATATCCCTAATTTTTTCTAAACACCCAGAAGATGACATAGGACCCATATATCCTAGGGTTTTATTAACAAGGGTGAACGAGATTATCACCTGGGAAGCGTAGATAGCTTGTTATTCTGCAGAAACATGAGTTGGAACAAGTTCTTGATTTCCAATAAGAAGCGGTTTGGTGATATGATGAATTGGTTGAAATACAACATCATTGGTGTTCTCCAATTCTTTATTCTTCACGTTCTTGCTATATTTTCTACTTTTCTTGGTTGGTGCCATGAATGAAAGATCAGATTATTGGACGATTAAGGGTTTTTGAGAAAGAAAACTGAAAATGGCGTAAAGTTTCTGAAAAACCCAGAAGTCAAGAAGTTGGAAAGAGTATTTTTGAGGAAGAAGAAAGGTATTTATAGCTGGAATTGTTCAGTTTATATTTTAAAATTTTTGAGTTAATGGGACACGTGGTGGTTTTTAATAAGTTATTAAAGAAGGTTGCTTATTGAAAAGCCACATTAAGAACCTACTTTTGGTAGCAATGATGAAACTGCATCACGCACGTCTTGATTAGACGTTTTGAAAAGGGAATCATGATTGTTTCTGACGTCATGGAAGTTATTATTCATGAAGGATGTATGTCCGTTGAAATACATATGTATTGCAAAAAATGGATATTTCTCCAAGTATATCGAAATACACATTTTGGGGGGGGGGGGGGGGGGGGGGGGAATTTGTTAACTGAGAATTTTGACTATGCGAATGTTGAGAGGAAATGACTATCCTGGAAGAAATTTTGTTCGAAAGGAGGTATGAAGGAGGTCTTATTAATATTTTGATAAACGAAAAGCTAATAAGAGTTTCATTTCGCTAAGTGTTGGCATAAGGTTTTTTTTGTGAACCATTGGAACTTGTGTATTCAAAGTATTATCAGAATAGATACTTAGACCATCATGTCTATATTATTTGGTGCTTCGAAGACTAGAACGTATTCGAATTTGAAAGTTTGATCTTATTCAAAGAGACGCGTGGAATCCTGAAGAGATTTGAAGAACACGCAATAATGAGCGTGACATTATCTTAGTATTTAACCGTTAGGGTCTGTGATACGGTGGGAGAACTGACTAGGTGTTTTGCGTTCGTATTCGTACTTGTGCGGTTGAGCAAGATTCGCCACCGACTTTTTATTTTATCCTAAAGGAAAGGTTAAAAAAGCACAGCAAAAACCTTTTGAGATGTTTTCTTGGGTTCGGGGGGTAGATTACGAAAAGGGAAGGTATTAGCACCCTTTTCATCCATGGTTATCCATGGGCTCTTAGTTACTTGGTTTTTTAGATCACTTGCCTTGATTTTCGATTGCTTGAAAATGGTGTGTGTGTGAGCGTTTTGAAAATGTTTTTGAAGAAGATTCCTTGTCTTAGGCGACCAATGTATTTGACTCGTGTTTGAGTGTTTTACAAAAGTGTGTATCTTTTCGAAAAGATGTTTCAAATGTTTTTTTTTTTGAGAGTTTGTTTGAAAGTGTTGTGGATTGTGGTTTTTTAAAAGAAGGCAAGTATTTTTGCAAGTTGATCTCAAGTAACTAAGAGTTTTGTCTACCCTATTGTACTCAAAGGTTTTTGTTATGTTTTAACCCTTTTTAACAATTTTGTTCCACCATTGAATTTGGTGAACAATCTTGTGTTTAGGAAGTTTATTCGGGACGGGCGCGGGTCATCGTATGGACCATGAATGCAATGGTGCCAAGTGTCTTTGGCAATTTGTTTTGAAGGGACTATGATCATTCCGTTTAGGCAACATTTTGAGGGACTTATGATCATTTTGATTTTGTTTTGCCAAAGGTACTCGACGTGCAAGCATGGCCCATTTTGGAAGGCAACATGTGGGATTACCCTAGAGGGTGCAAGTGTGATTGTGTATTGATTTCATGTATTTGTCTTGTATTAGGTTATCTAGCGTTTGATTTTATGTACATGCAAACCCTAGGTCTAACCATGGTATAATTGAAAGCGGTAAATTGCGAAAATGTAAAATCTACGCTATTACAGAATAAGTATCCGGGATTGGGGGTACAAGTTTATGAATGGGGATGAGACTTATAGTATCCAATAAGTTACAACCAAATCGAATTTCCGATCAAATGTAAATAACGAATATACAATGTATAAGTTAAACAAGTATGTATAGGAGCAATGTGAATGTATTGTTTAAGTGATTATTTACATGTGCGACAATATGAATTTAAGAAGGTATTGTTAGGTATTTGTTTTGACCTAAAGAAAAATTAAACGTCTATTTAATTAATTGGTCTTGTATTTTTTAATATGTACAAAAGAAAATGTTTTAATTGAATGCTTATGAATTTAATATTAGAAAAAATGTATTTATCTATTATGTACAAAGATATATAAAAAAAGTATTTTCAACTTTAATTATATGATAGAAAAAAGATAAAAAAAGTGTATCTTTATTGTTTATGTACAAAAGGAGATGTTTTAATCAAAAGAAAAATCTTTTCAATCTTATAAAGATATATTTCTATGTATATACAAAGATAATTTAAATTAAATATTTTAAAGAAATAAAAACATATTTCATGGTATTTTAGTATTAACGAAATAATATACAACGCTAACAAAAATTAGGTTAGAGGAAAACCATTATAATTAAAAAGTATTAAACGTTTTAAATTAATTAAAAAAAAAAGTAGGTTAATTAACTTGTTTTATAAAAGAAGAGAATTTAAACCTCTTAATGGGCCTGTTCAGTTGGAATCGTGTTTTGCAATGGAGGAGTTTTCAGAGCAAGATGATGATTTGTATAGCTTCCTTGAAGTGTAAGGATGCTATTCCAAGTTCTACTTTGTCTTGAAACTCCCTGAGTCGTGCTAGAGAACTTCAACTGCAAAACAGAAAAATAAAAATGGTGAAGTGGCTTGGAGATGTTACAGATCGTGTTTTAGCTTTTGGATAGCTTGCATAGATGGTAGGGAAGGTGTGTGAACTGGTTTGGGCAAGAATGCTTGAGAGGATTGAGAGTTGGAACTCAATCTGCAAAGGCAACTCTGTTTTTGCAGTTTGATGGTGTTTTTTGGTTTGATGAGGTTTGGAAGGTGTTTAGCTCGTGTTTTAGGGCAAGGTGATTGTTTGGAATGTGTTTGATAACTTTGTCTAAGCGTGTGTAAGATGAGATGGAAGTTGTATTGAAAAACTGGTTTTCTGGTTTTTGACACTTTTTACACTATACTTCCACCAGTGGAAGTTGTATTGAAAAACTGGTTTTCTGGTTTTTGACACTTTTTACACTATACTTCCACCAGTGGAAGTTGTATTGAAAAACTGGTTTTCTGGTTTTTGACACTTTTTACACTATACTTCCACCAGTGGAAGTTGTATTGAAAAACTGATTTTTTTGGTTTTTTGACACTGCTAGCAGGTTAAAAGGCTTAGCCGGTTTATGCTTGCTTAGCAGGTTTGATGGCTTGGTGTCCAGGTTTTGTGTGTTCCCCCTGTGTTTGAGTTGTTGACAGGTTATAAGGCTTAAAGGTACAGACTTGTGTGTTTCTTGTTGATGGCCTCAGCAGGTTTGAGCCAATGCAGGTTTTAAAATGCTTAGCAGGTATGATGCTTGCTTAGCAGTTTTGTATATTTCTTTTGTGTTTTGGAGGCAGGGCTTATGCAGATTGTGAGTTTGTATATTTTCTTGTATCTTTCTCCTCTTGAACTGTGTTTGTTCTTGTGTGTTATATCTTTTTCCTATCTCTACCTGCCTAAGCCTGAAAACCTGCATCTTATCTCTTCTTTTTCTCTCTCTCAGTACAGTTTAAATATTAAACTATGCTTTTCTGCTGTACTTTCTGAAAAGGTCACATGGGGAAATGATGAAAGATGTAGCTTGCATATCATAACTTCCTCTGCATATTTGATCTCTTCTTTGACAGCTTTTGTGCTTTGTCTTTTCTTTGATATCTTCGCCATATCTTCTTATTGACAGTCTGGATACCTTTTTGGCATTTTGACAGTAAACTGTACTTCTTTATCCTCTTTGATATCTTTGTGCAGTAATTTGTCCCTTTTGGATTTTGACAGAAAGTTGCATTTGGATTTTTCAGTTTGGTTGAACTTGAACTATGCGGTTTGGCATTTTGAATTTATGCATTTGACATTTTGCATTCATGATTAAATGAATAAAATTCTTCCCTCTTTGTGAACCGGGAGAAATCCCGTGATTTGCAGAGAGGGTTAACTGATCCCAGTCAGTGGCCCTTAATGATGAATTTCTTTTATCGTTTATCATTTTATCTGCTTTTTGACTTTTCTCCTTTTCTTTTGCAGATGAAAAATGGAGCACCGGAGCGAAGTGAAGAATGAAGAATTACGGATTTAGAAAATATTTAGAAAAAATAGGATAGTTTTTATTTTCAATTTAGTTATTGTAAACCATTATTATTTTAAATACTTCGTAAATAAATACTTGTATCCAAATAATAATTGTAACAAATATTAAATATGAAATAAAAATTCTATTGGTTCATTTAATTCTTTTCAATTCTTTTTCAATTATTTACTTGTTATTTATAGTTCCTTAAATTAAATAAAATGAAAATTAAATTTCAAATATTTAATTCTTAGAACCATAAATAATCAAATAAACATTGATTCTTCGTCGATCAAAAATAAATGAACTTGACGTCTCCATCTTCCAAAGCAACGCACAGTCGAACGCAATAATCGGTCAGACGCAATCCTTTCTTGCTGATTTCTTACCAAGCACTGTAAATCCAAACTGCATATTTCTTTTGACTGGCTCAAACAAAACAGCGTGAATTCAAACCAACTGCCTCTTTTACTGATTAAATAAAAAACAATGCAAATTCAACCCGAATCTCGGAATATCTTGCAAAGTGCTGTGGAATTTTAATCTTTCTGAGAATATGCCCATAAAACCTTAATTCTTGATTAAATGCCAAATAACGTTCGCCTGACCAAAATTGAGCCAAAACCAACCAAAACCCTAAGCCAACTTGTGAACTGTTCTAGAGCCATGAAAACCAGTAAAACCCTAATTTTGTTTGACTGACGAGAAAAGTCCGTTTGTCCGATTCTTGAGCCAGTTTGAAAAGTCAGGAAATGCCTGAAGCTGAGGTTTCTTGTGGAAAAATGCGAGGGCAAATTTTGGGGTACAACAGTTGCCCCTGTTCAATCTTCTTGGACCTGAAGAGTTAGATTGGCAAGTTTTCCTTTCGCGACTTGAAGGTAAAAGAAGATTGGACACTAAAGTGCCCAGAAAATTTGCACTCGGCGATATGATAGTAGAGGTGAATGGGCTTACAGATGCCATTTGGTGATGGGCTTAAAGATGCCACCTGGTGCGATAGAGTCTTGTCGGGGGATGGGCTTAGAGATGCCATCTGAGAATGGGCTTAAAGATGCCATTTGGTGACTGCTGGTAGGAGGATGGGCTTATAGATGCCATCTGGACATGTTGCACTGTATGTCAATGGTGAGTGGACAAGTATCAGAAAGCCACCCATGTTTTGGAACATTTCTGAATCGGGGGTCTGAGCAAGCAATAGATTGACATCCGCGTTTCGGATAATCCGTAAACTATTTTCAGGAGTTGAGATTGAATAAGCAATAGAGCAACGTCCGTTGCTGGGAAGCGTCCGTAAGCTGTTTTCAAAAGTTGAGAAGAGTCTGAACAAGTTGGTAGATTGACATCCGTTGTAGGGAAGAATCTGTAAACTGTTTTGAGAAGAGTCTGAACAAGTTGGTAGATTGACATCCGTTGTAGGGAAGAATCTGTAAACTGTTTTGAGAAGAGTCTGAACAAGTTGGTAGATTGACATCCGTTGTAGGGAAGAATCTGTAAACTGTTTTGAGAAGAGTCTGAACAAGTTGGTAGATTGACATCCGTTGTAGGGAAGAATCTGTAAACTGTTTTGAGAAGAGTCTGAACAAGTTGGTAGATTGACATCCGTTGTAGGGAAGAATCTGTAAACTGTTTTGAGAAGAGTCTGAACAAGTTGGTAGATTGACATCCGTTGTAGGGAAGAATCTGTAAACTGTTTTGAGAAGAGTCTGAACAAGTTGGTAGATTGACATCCGTTGTAGGGAAGAATCTGTAAACTGTTTTGAGAAGAGTCTGAACAAGTTGGTAGATTGACATCCGTTGTAGGGAAGAATCTGTAAACTGTTTTCAGAAGTCTTGAAGTTGAAGAGGAAACGGTGTAGGGTTTCCTGATGATGCGTTTGAATGGATCCGGAATAAGTATCAGAATGTCTCCTTGTCCGGGTCACATCTGAACTATTTCTGGATGAATCTCGGGAGATGATTTGTGTCTGTCGACTGATCTTACCTGAAAAGGCAAAGGGTTAGTTGTATGAAATGTTATGATGCATGATGCAATGTACGTGACATCAATGTTTATGACATGAATGTGATGAATGCGCATGTAAGCTGATGAGCCATCTTGCTGAGGATAAATGAATCTGAGATGGCCGGAGATAAAAGGATCTTGACCGCTGCCGGGAAAATAACTCCTTGGCTGTTGTTGGGGAAGAGAATTCCTGATGACCTCTACTGGGGAGTTCCAAACTAGTAGACTCATGCTGGGGAGGTAAGATTGAGAATCTTCAGCTCGGTGGGAAGTAACTCTGGCGACTTCACTGGGGAACTCCAGATTTGCCCTCCCGAAACTCTGTGGGGAGAAGGTTCAATGGTCTGGCTCCGCTGGGGATTGATAATTTGAAGTTTTAGCTTTGTTGGGGATAATGAAACTTGACTCTGAGTGGAGTTAGCTTCCGGAAGGTTCTCTGGCTGGGGATTGCGAGAATCCTCTGATTGTTGTAGGTGTTGGTCTGGAATAAGTTACTGAATGTCGCCATCTCTGGGTCACATCTTGAACTATATCTAGAAGCAAATCTGAATAAGTTATAGAATGTCGCCATGTCTGGGTCACATCTTGAACTATATCTGGAAGCAGGCTTGGATAAGTTATAGAATGTCGCCATGTTTGGGTCACATCTGAACTATATCATAGATGAAATTCTAAATGAGTTATAGAATGTCGCCATCTCTGGGTCACATCTTGAACTATATCTTGAGAGTCTGAATGAGTTATAGAATGTCGCCATCTCTGGGTCACATCTTGAACTATATCTTGAAAGTATGAATGAGTTATAGAATGTCGCCATCTCTGGGTCACATCTTGAACTATATCTTGAAAGTCTGAATGAGTTATAGAATGTCGCCATCTCTGGGTCACATCTTGAACTATATCTTGAAAGTCAGAATGAGTTATAGAATGTCGCCATCTCTGGGTCACATCTTGAACTATATCTTGAAAGGAATCTCTGAATGAGTCATAGAATGTTGCCATGTCTGGGTCACATCTTGAACTATATCTTTGAAAGTCTGAATGAGTTATAGAATGTCGCCATCTCTGGGTCACATCTTGAACTATATCTTGAAAGTCTGAATGAGTTATAGAATGTCGCCATCTCTGGGTCACATCTTGAACTATATCAATCTTCTGAGGTGATAAGGAAATTTTTGAACACTTTTGACATTCGAATGCCCCAAGTGGTGATTGAGGAGTCTTGAATTGGATTACTCTGCGAATTGAGAGATTTCTTGAAATCTTGACTGGATTGCCCCAGGTTGACTGAACTTCGAAAGATCTGTTGAAACCTTGACTGGACTGCCCCAGGTAATTCCCCTTGTTGATAGGAGATTTGTAATGGATGTGTCATCCTTTTGAAGTGATTTTGCTCACTGAGAGAGTTTTCGTTCCTCCGAACATTCGCTGTATGAATTTCTTCGTTGTCAAACAAAAAGCCAAATGCAGACAGTGATATTCAAGCAATGCAAAGTTTATGTTTGTCTCGAAGTTTTGAAAAATGCGTTTTTAGCAGAAAACTTTTTATAAGACAGATCAACACAAGATTTAGAGCAAAGCCTTACAGGAGTCAGGATACCTTTTGTAACAGTATGCTTTCGAACTAACCCATGCTTCAATTAGGACTTTTAATGGGTTGTAACGTGGCCTGGTTCACGGTTTAAGAAACAAAGGATATAGGCTCAAAGTATATTTGTACCCACTCGCTCTTCGTGATGTCCTTCAACCTAAGCTCAGTTAATTGCGTCATACTCTGTTTTTTGAGTTTTGAACGACTTTTGGGCGATGGTTCACCAGTTGAATTTGGGGGAGACAGTCATCATCTCCTTTTCTTTTTCAACATTTTTTCATGTTGTTGAGGATTTTATAATGACCTCACTATTTTGATTTTGATTTGTTATCCCTAACTTTTGCATGACTGTTACCGTTTTCCGGGATTACTGTCAGCGGGATGCCCCAGCTTTCTTAAACCTCCTTTATAGGTTTTGGCTCGGCGGGCTTTTCTCTTTTGAGAGATTGAATGTCTATGTGATAGGGAACCACCCTTGCCTTTTTATTCCAAAGGAATGCTTTCTCTTTTTTTTTCGTCGTTCATTGTATTATGAACTGAGAGTTTACGACTTCAATGCGCATTTTCTTTTTGAATTAACTGAGATACTACCCTGCCCCAAGTTTATATCAAAGGTTTTCATCGTTTAGAACAGAAGACTCCTACTTCTTTGGCTCGAAGGGGTTGACTAGGGATTAACTTCCTTATAACTCCAGTGTTTGGGAATTGAAAGAAATGCCTGCACATCATCAGCAAGGTCTGTTCAAGAGCATACTGTATAAGATCACGGTATTGTTTCGTCATCCTCCCTCTAAAGGCTTACAGCTTTTTATCAAGAGTCAAATATCATAAAGAAAAGCATAAGAGTAGTGAAACGAATGGATGAGTTCAAGACAAACATATGCAATGCATTAATGAAAACAGAGTTTAACATTAACAGATAATTGTTTGACAGCAAACGAAATTACAACTTTGAAAATTCAAAAAGAAGAAAAAGTCTTTTCAGCTCGAGCTTCGTCATTTCAAGTGGAGAACCCTTTAACGGAAGATCTTCATCTCGCCGTCTGGCATGAATTCCAGCACCCCAATATCGATCAGACCTTGAATCTTGTTCTTCAAGGCCCAACAGTCGTTGGTGTCGTGTCCCGGGCTGTAGGAGTGGTAAACACAGAATGCGTCGGGATGATAGTTAGGAGAGGAGGTATTGAGCTTCTGAGGAGGATCCTTTACGGTAAGCAAATTGACCTCCAACAGGCGCTTCAATATGAAGAATGATGGTATTTCAGTCTCCGTGAACTGTCTTCCCGACTTTTCTTGCTTACGCCGATTACCCCGTTGACGCTGGCGAGGTTGTTGATGGGTTTGTGACCCTGAAGCAAGCAAAGGAGCTTTCCCTTTGTCTTCTGGAATGGATGGAGGCTGAGCGGTGACTTGCTCTTCGACCTCAGATGTTTGCCCCAGTTGGTTGTTTGGAAGCAGTTGGCGGACAAGAACTCTGAGTTCCTCTTGTCTTTGAGATAGGTCTTGGATGAGAGCCATCTGGCCCACCAACTGTCCCATCACTTGGGTCCTCAGTGTTGTCAGATCAAACTGCAGCTCCGCAAGCTAATCACTCCTGGCATTGTTGGAGTTCTCCAAACCCTTGGTGAGGAGAGCTTTCATCTCATCTTGCCCCAGAGACAAGTTCAGGAACATCTCCTGCAGCTGAGAAGTCTGGTCTTGGATGTCTTTGACAGACCTTTCTAGAGCCATCTCTTGCTGAAATAAACAGCAGGAGAGTAAGGAAACCTGAAAAAGGAAAGACTGTCAAAATGCAATGCATGATATGTGGATGCATGCTTTCAAGGATCTCTTGGGGTAAACACAAGAAAATGTTAGAGGTTAAACTTTGCTCTTGGATTGGAGATCTCTGCACCGGTGGACGTCCTTCCACGAGAATCAAGCTCACCATGTCAAGTGGGTCATAGCCACTGATTCAAGTTGTTGCACTTGATCTTTGTTTGGAGAACTTTGTATCGGTGGATGTCTTTCCACGAGAATCAAGCTCACCATGTCGAGTGGGTCATAGCCACTGATTCAAGTTGTTGCACTTGATCTTTGATCGGAGAACTTTGTATCGGTGGATGTCTTTCCACGAGAATCAAGCTCACCATGTCGAGTGGGTCATAGCCACTGATTCAAGTTGTTGCACTTGATCTTTGATCGGAGAACTTTGTATCGGTGGAGGTCTTTCCACGAGAATCACGCTCACCATGTCGAGTGGGTCATAGCCACTGATTCAAGTTTTTGTTTTTGAACTTTGATTGGATTTGTTTTAGAGGAGAAACCTCTTGCCCCTGGATAGATGTTTGGTTCAACGTAACCCTGCATCAACAGAACCCTCGAGATCCTTGAAATGGTTATTGAAAATGCTATGGTATGATGTCATGATGTACATGTATGCAAAAAGCAAGTGAGTGTATATACAGGCAAACATATTCACACAAGGCAAACAAGTCCTTAGGTTCAGGCTTGCATGAGGTTTAGGTACTACCCTCTTTCAGTTTGTTGGTTAAAACCTGTCCTATCAAAAGTAACCGTGTTCTAGAGGATCTCAAATCATTGGCTACCCTCAATCGGTCATAACTCCAGCATCACAACCTTTTCTCGCGGCCGGAACCATCGCGAGAGTTTAGCCTCAATGAGTGTAGCATACTGCTACTGTTCTAATGGCCAAGTTGGTCAATTTAGGGTTCTAAGGTTGGTTGGTGTTTAATGACTCCTTAGAAGACCTATATTCTCCCCGTTGCAACACAAGGGATATAGGTACAGACTAAGATGCCACACCAACGTAGGCACTGCTTCACCCATGTCGGTCTACGCCGGACAGGTCCCTCACAGATTATGCTACCTAAAAGGGTATTTCCCAGATCCGGGTTAGGATCTATGAAACTCCGATGCAAAGCCCACAAATATAAAAGCAAACAAAGCAAACAATTGAAAACAAAGGTGATCTAAGCCCTAAGGTTACTCCACTTTAAGTTTTCCCCAGCAGAGTCGCCAGTTCTGTGATACGGTGGGAGAACTGACTAGGTGTTTTGCGTTTGTATTCGCACTTGTGCGGTTTAGCAAGAGTCGCCACCGACTTTTTATTTTATCCTAAAGGAAAGGTTAAAAAAGCACAGCAAAAACCTTTTGAGATGTTTTCTTGGGTTCGGGGGGTAGATTATGAAAAGGGAAGGTATTAGCACCCTTTTCATCCATGGTTATCCATGGGCTCTTAGTTACTTGGTTTTTTAGATCACTTGCCTTGATTTTCGATTGCTTGAAAATGGTGTGTGTGTGAGCGTTTTGAAAATGTTTTTGAAGAAGATGCCTTGTCTTAGGCGACCAATGTATTTGACTCGTGTTTGAGTGTTTTACAAAAGTGTGTATCTTTTTGAAAAGATGGTTCAAATGTTTTTTTTTTAGAGTTTGTTTGAAAGTGTTGTGGATTGCGGTTTTTTAAAAGAAGGCAAGTGTTTTTGCAAGTTGATCTCAAGTAACTAAGAGTTTTGTCTACCCTATTGTACTCAAAGGTTTTTGTTATGTTTTAACCCTTTTTAACAATTTTGTTCCACCATTGAATTTGGTGAACAATCTTGTGTTTAGGAAGTTTATTCGGGACGGGCGCGGGTCATCGTATGGACCATGAATGCAATGGTGCCAAGTGTCTTTGGCAATTTGTTTTGAAGGGACTATGATCATTCCGTTTAGGCAACATTTTGAGGGACTTATGATCATTTTGATTTTGTTTTACCAAAGGTACTCGACGTGCAAGCATGGCCCATTTTGGAAGGCAACATGTGGGATTACCCTAGAGGGTGCAAGTGTGATTGTGTATTGATTTCATGTATTTGTCTTGTATTAGGTTATCTAGCGTTTGATTTTATGTACATGCAAACCCTAGGTCTAACCATGGTATAATTGAAAGCGGTAAATTGCGAAAATGTAAAATCTATGCTATTACAGAATAAGTATCCGGGATTGGGGGTACAAGTTTATGAATGGGGATGAGACTTATAGTATCCAATAAGTTACAACCAAATCGAATTTGCGATCAAATGTAAATAACGAATATACAATGTATAAGATAAACAAGTATGTATAGGAGCAATGTGAATGTATTGTTTAAGTGATTATTTACATGTGCGACAATATGAATTTAAGAAGGTATTGTTAGGTATTTGTTTTGACCTAAAGAAAAATTAAACGTCTATTTAATTAATTGGTCTTGTATTTTTTAATATGTACAAAAGAAAATGTTTTAATTGAATGCTTATGAATTTAATATTAGAAAAAATGTATTTATCTATTATGTACAAAGATATATAAAAAAAGTATTTTCAACTTTAATTATATGATAGAAAAAAGATAAAAAAGTGTATCTTTATTGTTTATGTGCAAAAGGAGATGTTTTAATCAAAAGAAAAATCTTTTCAATCTTATAAAGATATATTTCTATGTATATACAAAGATAATTTAAATTAAATATTTTAAAGAAATAAAAACATATTTCATGGTATTTTAGTATTAACGAAATAATATACAATGCTAACAAAAATTAGGTTAGAGGAAAACCATTATAATTAAAAAGTATTAAACGTTTTAAATTAATTATAAAAAAAAGTAGGTTAATTAACTTGTTTTATAAAAGAAGAGAATTTAAACCTCTTAATGGGCCTGTTCAGTTGGAATCGTGTTTTGCAATGGAGGAGTTTTCAGAGCAAGATGATGATTTGTATAGCTTCCTTGAAGTGTAAGGATGCTATTCCAAGTTCTACTTTGTCTTGAAACTCCCTGAGTCGTGCTAGAGAACTTCAACTGCAAAACAGAAAAATAAAAATGGTGAAGTGGCTTGGAGATGTTACAGATCGTGTTTTAGCTTTTGGATAGCTTGCATAGATGGTAGGGAAGGTGTGTGAACTGGTTTGGGCAAGAATGCTTGAGAGGATTGAGAGTTGGAACTCAATCTGCAAAGGCAACTCTGTTTTTGCAGTTTGATGGTGTTTTTTGGTTTGATGAGGTTTGGAAGGTGTTTAGCTCGTGTTTTAGGGCAAGGTGATTGTTTGGAATGTGTTTGATAACTTTGTCTAAGCGTGTGTAAGCTGAGATGGAAGTTGTATTGAAAAACTGGTTTTCTGGTTTTTGACACTTTTTACACTATACTTCCACCAGTGGAAGTTGTATTGAAAAACTGGTTTTCTGGTTTTTGACACTTTTTACACTATACTTCCACCAGTGGAAGTTGTATTGAAAAACTGGTTTTCTGGTTTTTGACACTTTTTACACTATACTTCCACCAGTGGAAGTTGTATTGAAAAACTGGTTTTTTTGGTTTTTTGACACTGCTAGCAGGTTAAAAGGCTTAGCCGGTTTATGCTTGCTTAGCAGGTTTGATGGCTTGGTGTCCAGGTTTTGTGTGTTCCCCCTGTGTTTGAGTTGTTGACAGGTTATAAGGCTTAAAGGTACAGACTTGTGTGTTTCTTGTTGATGGCCTCAGCAGGTTTGAGCCAATGCAGGTTTTAAAATGCTTAGCAGGTATGATGCTTGCTTAGCAGTTTTGTATATTTCTTTTGTGTTTTGGAGGCAGGGCTTATGCAGATTGTGAGTTTGTATATTTTCTTGTATCTTTCTCCTCTTGAACTGTGTTTGTTCTTGTGTGTTATATCTTTTTCCTATCTCTACCTGCCTAAGCCTGAAAACCTGCATCTTATCTCTTCTTTTTCTCTCTCTCAGTACAGTTTAAATATTAAACTATGCTTTTCTGCTGTACTTTCTGAAAAGGTCACATGGGGAAATGATGAAAGATGTAGCTTGCATATCATACCTTCCTCTGCATATTTGATCTCTTCTTTGACAGCTTTTGTGCTTTTTCTTTTCTTTGATATCTTCGCCATATCTTCTTATTGACAGTCTGGATACCTTTTTGGCATTTTGACAGTAAACTGTACTTCTTTATCCTCTTTGATATCTTTGTGCAGTAATTTGTCCCTTTTGGATTTTGACAGAAAGTTGCATTTAGATTTTTCAGTTTGGTTGAACTTGAACTATGCGGTTTGGCATTTTGAATTTATGCATTTGACATTTTGCATTCATGATTAAATGAATAAAATTCTTCCCTCTTTGTGAACCGGGAGAAATCCCGTGATTTGCAGAGAGGGTTAACTGATCCCAGTCAGTGGCCCTTAATGATGAATTTCTTTTATCGTTTATCATTTTATCTGCTTTTTGACTTTTCTCCTTTTCTTTTGCAGATGAAAAATGGAGCACCGGAGCGAAGTGAAGAATGAAGAATTACGGATTTAGAAAATATTTAGAAAAAATAGGATAGTTTTTATTTTCAATTTAGTTATTGTAAACCATTATTATTTTAAATACTTCGTAAATAAATACTTGTATCCAAATAATAATTGTAACAAATATTAAATATGAAATAAAAATTCTATTGGTTCATTTAATTCTTTTCAATTCTTTTTCAATTATTTACTTGTTATTTATAGTTCCTTAAATTAAATAAAATGAAAATTAAATTTCAAATATTTAATTCTTAGAACCATAAATAATCAACTAAACATTGATTCTTCGTCGATCAAAAATAAATGAACTTGACGTCTCCATCTTCCAAAGCAACGCACAGTCGAACGCAATAATCGGTCAGACGCAATCCTTTCTTGCTGATTTCTTACCAAGCACTGTAAATCCAAACTGCATATTTCTTTTGACTGGCTCAAACAAAACAGCGTGAATTCAAACCAACTGCCTCTTTTACTGATTAAATAAAAAACAATGCGAATTCAACCCGAATCTCGGAATATCTTGCAAAGTGCTGTGGAATTTTAATCTTTCTGAGAATATGCCCATAAAACCTTAATTCCTGATTAAATGCCAAATAACGTTCGCCTGACCAAAATTGAGCCAAAACCAACCAAAACCCTAAGCCAACTTGTGAACTGTTCTAGAGCCATGAAAACCAGTAAAACCCTAATTTTGTTTGACTGACGAGAAAAGTCCGTTTGTCCGATTCTTGAGCCAGTTTGAAAAGTCAGGAAATGCCTGAAGCTGAGGTTTCTTGTGGAAAAATGCGAGGGCAAATTTTGGGGTACAACAGGGTCGAATTAGTATAAATAGGTGGATCCGGTGAGCCAAAAGGGGGGGAAAAGGACAAAGTGGAAGGCAATTATGCATGAAGCTAGGGCCCAAGAAAAGAAGGCTGAGTCGAAGTATTATCATGTTTCTCCTAATTATAAGGGGAAAATCTAATGATAAGGACATAATGAAGGCGTTATCAGAGGAACAAAAGGGTTGCAAAGGAGGCTTCTACTTCCCAGTCAAAACCTATCGAGAATACTAGGCATATTGAAAGTACACAACCAGCAGAGGTTGCAAATCATGGCGAAGCTCCAGCTCAGAAAGGATCTGTTGTACCCCAAAATTTTCCCTCTCATTTTATTAATATTTTCCCCTCACAAGGCTCCTTGAACTCCAGACAGGATTAGGGTTTTTGCTCTGCTCAAGACATCTCCTTGCACTGATGACCTAAATTAGGGTTTGAGTTTGCACAGGGATTTTTGGACCTTCAATGCTCAAAGTGACTTTCATACTTCATATTGGACTCATAAGTTTGTCCATACCAAGTTTCAAGCCTTGAATCAAATTTTTGCCCAGTCAATTGGACAATTGACCTAGAAATCAACTGTATTGGGGAAAAAGTCAACTATGGCCAATTTATAGTCAAACCTCATGAATTTTGACCCACATAAACATTATGAACTGATATGAACCATTTGATCAAGTTTGGACCACAACTCCACAGGAAATTTGATCAGATCACCAAAAGGGCAAAATGGTCATTTTTAGGGTTTTGATTGTACAAAGGCAATTTCTGACTTTTTGACCTAGACAATGGAAAATTAGGCTCAACCATGGACTCAAGGACTCAATGGCATCATCTTGACCTATTCAACAAGTTCAAAAGACCTCAATTGTATTGGATTGACAAATGAATTTTTCAGTCAACTGATCAAAATTTGACTGTACATTGAAAAGTCAAACTTTGACTTTTTGGTAAAAATCAAGTGCCAAGGGTCATTTTTCATCAAGATGTGTCAAAACATGAAACTTGTTCATCAAGAAACCCAAAATTGCAAATTAGGGTTTAAAGTTGAAATTTTTCATAACTTAGAATTTTTCTAAGTTATGAAATTTTCTTAATTTTCCTAACTTTGCCCAACATTTTCACCATGATGCATTTGGATTCAAACAAAACTTCCAACATTAAAGTTGTAGTCCTCCACAAAGTATACAACTTTGATTCACAAAGTTTTCTCAAAAGAAGCTTGGATCTCAAGTTATGATTTTTGGAACAAGGGTCCCTAAAACTTTTAACTTAGGCAGGATTTTGACCTATCTTCATGGCCATTTTTCACATAGTTCCACTTGGAATCTCAAGTTTCATTTCAAAGATGGATTGTAGATCATTTTTCAATCTTTACAAAATGTCCAAGAACTCTCCAAACACATTTGTTGTTAGGGAGAATCGGAGGCTTGAAGTTGGTAAAGACTCACTTTTCATCCATGGCATGTTCATGTTCATACAAGTTGCAATTTCAAGTCAGCATGCTTTGCACTAGATTACAGGTCTCTAAACCACTTCACACTCAATAATTTAATGCAATTCCATCAGTCTAAGGCATTGTTTTGGTCATTAGGGCATTGTACACAAAATTAATCCCTAAGTAGAAAAAGGTACATTTCCATTTTTGCCATAATCTTGCTTTATGTCAAACCACAATCTTTGAGCATTGGTCCAGATCTTTTGCAGCTAATCAAATCGACAAATTGGAGGGGCCAAGGGCAAAGTGTACAAGGTGTTGGATAGCCTGTACAGGCCTGTTACATGTCACTTCCCACTTTTGCTTCATATACAAGAAATATGCAAAACACATGAGAACTGGAACATCAGCAAAAACAAACTTATACAAGTATTTTGAACACCTTTCTCACACCCCTTTGAGCCAGAAGCATGATTGTTTGAGCCTCTAAACATCCCCTAGCCATAAATTACCTTCCATTGGCAAAATAGGGAAGAGCCTACAACTTGACTTCCATAGCTCATTTGGCTCGTGCGTTTTGGCCAAAACCTATTCAAACACATTCCATTCCATCCATCCAAGCTATCCCAAACCTCAAACACCAACTGTAACTCCATTTACAGGGTTTGCCATTTTCATTTTGAGCTTGTGCAGGTTGAGTTCTATAGGCTGATTCAAGTACATTCAAGGCAAGCAGGCTATTGGAGAAGGTCAAGTGAAGTTCAAGCAAGCTCCCAGACATCTCAGGCCTTGTTGAAAAGCTCCACATTTCCATACACGAAGTCAGCTGAAATAGGTTTTTGTCAACTTCCTATCTCTCTATTTAGGAACATTTAGCCTTAGGTTTGTGAATAATAAATGTAGTATTCATTTCCATGAAGTTGTACATATGCTCAGTTTTCATTTATATTAAACATGCTAAGAGAATTTCATTCATGAACATACTAAAAAAATTAGGTTAGATTTTAGGGTCAGAGAAATTCTCTCTGGTCTTTGAGAGTTAAGACAAGTTGTTTATATGGTTGGAATCGTCTTGAAATGCTCTACAAGTTTGATGTTATGTGTTTTTGCAATAGAGCTCGTATACAGGATCTGGCAATTGTACAGGGCGCGCGCGTTTTCAAAATCAGAAGGTTGAAGATGAAGTTGGCTTGGGCTGGGCTTGGTCCTGGCTACTTTTGACACCTCCATTTTTCCTTTTTGCACCCTCTGGCCCAATTTCTTGTTATCTTATATTTTGGCATTTTTATTTTCATTTCTGATTATATTTTATCATTTCCAAATATAAAAAATACTCAAAAATATTTTTATAATTTTTTCACATTTATTTTGCATTTTATTTTTATTTTTTTAACATAAAAAACATTTTATTTACTTTTATCTTATTTATTCAAAACTTGAAAATATATATAAATTATACTTTTATTTTTTATTCTTTATTTTTATTCACACTAAAAATATTATTCTAAATATATTTTATTTTTATATATATTTTATTTTCTTTTATCATATTTAATATAATCAATATATATATATATATATATATATATATATATATATATATATATATATATATATATATATATATATATATATATATATATATATATATATATATATATATATATATATATATATATATATATATATATATATATATATATATATATATATATATATATATATATATATATATATATACTCTTATTTTATTAGGTATTTTAGAATAAAAATATAAAATATTACACTTTTATTTTTATTATTAAATATACTTAAAAATACTTTTTCTAAATATATTTTATTTTTTTACATATACTATTTTATTTTTATTGTATATAAATAAAATAATTAATATATTTATTTTCTTAAAGAAAATTAGGGTTTTACCCTTAACCAAAAAATAATCTTTTTATTATTTCTTTCTTTTTTTGCATTAAATATTTTTACATACATAAAAATAAACATAAACCTTTTGCATATTCATATTACTTTGTATATTTATTTAATTTTCTTATTTAAATATGGTTCATTTGTTATTTGTACCATTTGATTCAATTTGGATGTAATAATAAACTAGGGTTTATATTTCTTGTCAAAATAACCCCATTCAAAGATTGTACCCCCATCCCCATAATCATGTTGTAATAGCCTAGACTTTTAATTCTCGCACTTTACGCTTTCAATTATGTCATGATTAGAGATTAGGGTTTGTATGCAAAAATCAAAATCAACAAGTAGTTTGACCTAATCAAAGACAAAAAATGCATGAAAATCAAACACAATGCACACTTGCACCCCTAGGGTTACAATCCACTTGTTGCCTTAAAAATGGGCCATGTTATGCATGTTGGGTACTTTGGCAAAACAAAAACAAAACAAAAGATCATAGTCCCTCGATGACGCTATATTGGTTGCCTAAATAAAATGATCAAGTCCCTCAAAAATTTGCCAAAAATACCTAACACAATTGCTATCATGGTCTATACGATGACCCGCGCCTGTCCCGTTTAACATCCTAACACAAGGTTGTTCTCCAAATGCAATGTTTAAATAACACTGTCAAAAGGGTTAAAAACATATAGGAAAGATCTTTGAGTAAAATAGGGTATACAACTCTTAGTTACTTGATCAAAGCTTGCAAAACATCCTTGCTATTTTCAAACACACTTCACAACACAATTTCCCAAAAAACAAACTTTCAAACATTGAAATATCTTTTCAAAAAGACAAACACCTTTGTATATATTCAAATAAGAATCATTATAAAGGTTGCCACAACGATGGCCTCTTTTTCAAAGCATTTTCAAAACCACACACACAAAGCACCATTTCAAACAATTGAAAAGCAAAAGCAAGTGATCTAAACAAGTAACTAAGAGCCCATGGATAACCATGGATGAAAAGGGTGCTTGCACCTTTCCTTTTCATAATCTACCCCCCGAACCCAAGAAAACATCTCAAAGGTCTTTCCTGTGCTTTTTGACCTTTCCTTTGGATAAAATAAAAAGTCGGTGGCGACTCTTTCTAAACCGCACAATTGCGAACACAAACGCAAAACCTCAAGTCAGTTCTCCCACCGTATCACAGAACTGGCGACTCTGCTGGGGAATTCTTCTAAAAGTGGAGTAACCTTAGGGTTTAGATCACCTTTTCATGCTTATCTTGTTTGCTTTGATTGCTTTACAATTGGTTCTATTATTTGGGCTTGAAATCCTCTACACGGATTTGGGAAACATTCATAGGTAAATAGAAATACGTTGTGGAAATTGTGCGGGGTATACCGACATGGTTGAAGCAATAGCTATATTAGTGTGACATATTTGTGGGTACCGGTAGCCTTTGAGTCAATCAAAGAGAATACAGGGCCGCTGAGTGATGTTATGAAGCACTAATAAACTCTTAGAACCTTACTTGACCATCTTGGCCTTATTAGGGGTAGTGAGATGACCGGCTTTGGTGCAGTCCGAAGTTGGTAGATACTCGATACTACACTCATTGAGGGTTGTTTTCTTGGAATATTCCGGTCGCCAGTTAAGAAGCTAAACTGAAACAATGAACACAGAAAATAATCCAGTGATATTGAGCTCCTTAGAACCCGGTTACTATTTATAGGACAGGTTGAGCCAACTAACTTCAAGAGGGTACTTACCTACGAAACCCCATGCAAGCCTGAAACTAGGAACTTGTGTGACTTGTTTGTACATATGCTTGTGCATACATCATGAACATCATAAAGCATCATATGCATCCACTAACCATTTCAAGGGTTTGGATCTTCATCTTTGTTCTTGTTTTGTAGGTCATGGAATCTCTTCGCAGGAAAACAATTCTAGTCAACCTTGTGAGAATCCCTCCTCAACTCAAGGAGCTTACTTCCAAGATTCTAGAGAATTCTCCCTTCAGTGAAAGACATGGTAGACTTCTTAACTTGGTCAACTCCAACATTGAAGAAGACATGGTTAAAGTTCTCTTCCAGTTCTTTGACCCCCTACACCATTGCTTCACATTCCCTGATTACCAATTAGTACCTACTTTGGAGGAATTTTCTCAACTCCTGAGGATTCCTATTCTCCATCAACTACCCTATAACGGTACGGAAAGAGAACCAAATCCTGAAGATGTTGCTCAAGAATTACACTTGCAACCATCTGATATCAAAGGTCATTGGGAAACTAGAAGTGGTGTCAAGGGTTTCTTGGCAAAGTTTCTGTTTGAGAAGGCACAAGACTGCTGGAATTCTCTAGATCTGCAAGCTTTTGAAGAGATTATAGCACTCCTCATCTATGGGTTGGTCTTGTTCCCAAACCCTGATCAGCTTATAGATGTGAATGCCGTCAAGATTTTCATCTCTCAGAATCTTATACCTACATTGCTTGGGGACATCTTACACTCATTTCACACACGAACAATAAGGAAAAGAGGTGTTCTCATGTGTTGTACTCCTCTTCTAGCAAGGTGGTTTATTTCTCACCTTCCCCAGTCAGTCTTGAAGAATGAGCAGGGTTTAAGGTGGTCACAACGATTGATGACCCTCACACATTCTTATCTTCATTGGTGTTCTCGGTCTAGAGAAAATGTCATCATCATTGATCGTTACGGAGAATTCCCTAATGTCCCATTACTTGGCATTAGGGGAGGCATTACCTACAACCCATGTTTAGCTCTGAGACAATTTGGGTATGCCCGAAGGGATGGCCCTCATGATATGCTGATTCCTGACTTAGTTTTTGACTTCGACAATGATGCTCAAGGACTTCGACAAAGGTTTATCCGAGCTTGGATGAGCCTTACCTCGACACAAGAATTCCATCCATCTTGAGCCTTACCTCAAGTTGGTACGAACCCGTGCCCAAAGTCTTATAATGCCTTACCCCCACATTCTCCCCGTGATCAAAGAGCCTGTTATGGAAGGAGAGGTTCCATACACCCTCCTACATCCAGACATGCCGACATCATTGGAAGAATTACAAAAGAGTTGGATACAACTCAAGGAAGAGCGGAATACTTTTGAAGCCAGCTTCTATGCCAGTGAGAAGAAGGTTTTAGAGCTTACCCTCCGACTTCACGAAGAGGAGACTCTTAACACTTACATCGCGCCAAAGAGGATGCGCAATGTCTTTTTACATTAAGAATTTTGTAATATTTTGCCCATGGGGCATTTATGTACTAACAAATCTCTTCTTATTAATATGACGTGTGTTCTTTTTGTTTGCAACAACTTTGAATTTCTGAATCCTTGAATGCATTACATGAATAACATATCATTCATCATATGCATAAACAGGTCTTCACACCAGGTTTCCTTATCTTTCTGCTGTTTATTTCAGCAAGATGGATTTAGAGCAGACGGTTAAAGATCTGCAAGCACAGAATTCTCAATTCCAACAACTCTTCATAACCTTGGCAAAGGGTCAAGAGGATCTTAAAGAACTGTTAGAGAAGGAACCGGAAAAGAAGAAAAAGAAAAGAATTGGTGTGGCCACTATGGGAAGAAGATTTGAGCATCAGGCTAGGAGAGTTCTGGAATTCCCCTCGACGTCTGATGAAGGGGTTGGTAAGGGAAAGGGAGTTACAATGCCCTCCAAATCTGAGGCTGAAGAAGAAGAAGAGGAAGAGGACGAAGATTACTCCGAACAGCAGTATCCTCTGGCGGATGATAAGTATAAGAATCTTGAAGACCGGCTAGCAGCCATGGAAGTGCAAAGGGTACCTGGGCTAGATTTTGAAGAACTAGGGTTGGTCATTGGGATCGTCATTCCTCCCAAGTTCAAAGTACCTACATTTGCTAAATACGACGGTTTGTCCTGTCCGAAGATGCATCTGAGGTCCTACGTCAGAAAGATCCAACCTCACTCTTCTGATAAGGATCTTTGGGTCCACTTTTTTTAAGATAGTTTGTCGGGTACGCAATTGGACTGGTTCTATCAACTTGAGAGATCTGATGTTCATAACTGGGAAGATTTGGCTGATGCTTTCTACCGACAATACAAATACAATGCAGATTTAGCGCCTACTCGTACTCAACTACAGAGTATGGGTATGGCCTCTAATGAGGGATTTAAGGAGTATGCCCAGAAGTGGCGGGATTTGGCTGGAAGGGTGCAGCCACCATTGTCGGATAGAGAGTTGGTTGACATGTTTTTAGGGACTCTGTCAGGTCCATTCTTCAATCACTTGATTTGGAGCTCATCTGCAGGGTTCACCGAATTAATCCTGACTGGTGAAAGGGTCGAAGGTGGCATTAAGAGCGGTAAAATTCAGAAGGATGCCTCTGCTTCCACTGCTATCAAAAATACCTTCCCAGCCAAGAAGGAAGTTTCTGCTATTCATACCTAGAGAAATCAAGGGAGAATGGAGCGCCGACCAGCGGTAGGGGCTGTGATGATCCAGAACTCCTCAACCGATCAACCTCGAAGAAATCAACCAAGGACTAACCAACAAAGGGTAGAAAGGCCACAACGGCAATTTACCCGGATCAATATGACGCCGGCTCAGGTCCTCCCTCATCTGTTAAAGTTAAACCTTACCAACTTGAAAGAAGCACCGAAAAACCCAAATACCTTTTCTCCCTATTATCATTCAAATGCAAAATGTGCATACCACTCGGACAGTGTAGGGCATGATACCAATAACTGTTGGGCTCTTAAAAACAAGATCCAAGATTTGATAGATGCCAAGGAAGTAGAGTTTGATTCCCCTGAAAAACCTAATGTGATATCTGCTCCTATGCCAAAACATGGTCATAATATCCATGTGATCATGGAAGATCTTCATGTTACCACTGTTGATGACCTAATGACTCTGTTGCCAATGATTAAAATGAATCTGTTGAAAGCTGGGATTTTCCCGGGATGTCAAAAAGACTATTACTTATGTTCAACCTTGCAATCCGACTGCCCACTGTTGAAATCAGGCATCCAACGCCTGATGGATACTCAAGAGATCCTATTTTAGAAAACTCTTATTGCTATTATCACTCATGTTACTCTTGTTACCTTTGTTACTCCAATCAATGACATTGCTATAATCACCATTTCCGACAATCTTTCCAAGACCTGCAAAAGGCCTGTTAAGATTACGCCTGATCTAAAGCTTGTACCGCTGAAGATTACCATGCCAGGGCCTATCCCATATAAGTCCAACAAGACGATACCATGGAATTATGGAGGATAGATCTTCTACCATGGTGTCAAGCAGATCGAATCAACCGAAGAAAACTCTGATGAAGAGACTCCTGATGTGGGCAATATTGCAGGGACGAGTAAGATAAATCGTAGCGGGAGAATATTTTCTCCGGAGATTGCTCCTCCACGGGAAGTCTTCGGACCCTTAAGTGCTCTTGTGCCTGTCAAGATATATGTACAAAGTCTAGTAATTGAAGAAATTGTTGCTCCCGAAGATGTACCCTCTGCTGTTACTGTTGATAAAGGTAAGGGGATCCAAGAGGCGCCTATCAGGACGTGGGCTCTGACTTTGATTATCCCTGAGACCACCCAAAAAGAGATGGAGGAGATTTTAAAGATAATTAAGAAGAGAGACTATGATGTCGTAGGGCAGCTGGGGAAAACGCCTTCAAAAATCTCTATGCTGGATCTATTACTCTGCTCCGAGGCTCATGCCAAAGCCTTGATCAAATTTCTGAAGACGGCACACGTGCCTCAAGAAACTTCTGCGGACCAGTTTCAAGAGTGCATGGCTAGCCTTACAGCCGATAATGGTCTTGGCTTTTCTGATGCTGATTTGACGTCTAAGGGAAGAAAGCATAATGATGCACTGCATGTCTCGGTAGAGTGCCGAGGAACTACACTTGCTCATGTTCTGGTTGATACAGGTTCATCTTTAAATGTTCTACCAAAGAAAGCATTGGACAAATTGGACTGTGAAGGTTTGACCCTAAAGCCCAGTAATATCATTGTTAGAGCCTTCGACGGTTCTAAGCGGATGGTTCACGGAGAAGTGGACATTACAATTAAGGTGGGAACGGAAATTTTCAACTCTACATTTTATGTGATGGACATCCGTCCTTCATATTCATGCTTGTTGGGAAGGCCATGGATCCACAATGCTGGGGCAGTCACTTCTTCTCTACACCAGATGCTAAAGTACCCAGTCCAGGGTAAGATCATAACAGTTCATGGTGAGGAGGAGTATATGATAAGCCACCTTAACTCTTTCCGCTACGTGGAGTTAGATGGTGAATTCATAGAAACACATTTCCAACACTTTGAAGAGGTTTCTCCTGAGGTCGCGGTAACAAAGATAATGACTGGTGTGCCTATCATTACCAAACTTATGTCCCGGATGTCATCCCTTAAATATGTGGAGGCTGTAATAAAGGAAGGAGGAAGTACAATGTGGGGTCAACTGCCAGATTTTCCTCACAAAACTGATAAGTTCGGATTGGGTTTCACTGCTGCTAGCTAGAAAGTTGTGCGTCGCTCCCGGGCTGGAGGACCACCCTTAAAAATCACTCACCATGGAGTTCATGCTTTAGAAGATGATGATGAAGAAGGCAACTTTGAAGATTGGATCTTTCCAACCATTGAAGGAGGACTGAACAACTGGGAGGCGAAAGACTTCGTTCCCATTACTTTCATCAATCAGTAATTTATCTTTTGAACATTTATGTTGGTCTGTAATAACTTTTAAACAATTCGTACACTCTTTTTCCTTGTGCCTTTCCCGGGGCACATAGGTCCATTTGTAAGGGTTTTGATTTTTCATTTTTCATATGCCATTTTAATGAATCATGGACGTTTTCATCTATAAACTTTTGTGTTCATTTTCTTTCCTTTTACGTTTTATTTTGTTTAAGGATGGCGATCCCTTACACACACCCAAACTCACAAAATGCAGGTACCCATCCACTCCGGATTCCATGGGTGACTATTCTGCTTTGGCCTTCAGTGACTCTGAAGATTTGGTCAATCATGCCGATTACGAAGGTGATGAAGACTGTGAAGTGCCTGGAGAGTTAGCTAGACTTTTGCAACAAGAAAAAGGGCTATTTTTCCCCATGAAGAGTTGTTAGAGACTATCAATTTGGGAACAGAGGAAGACAAAAAAGAGGTTAAAGTGGGTGCCAACCTGGAGCCAAGTGTCAAAGAGCGCTTAGTTCAGCTGTTGAATGAGTTTGTTGAAATCTTCGCCTGGTCCTATGAAGACATGTCGGGACTAGATACAGATATTGTGGTTCACCGTCTCCCTACAAGAGAAGACTGTCCACCAATCAAACAAAAAGTCCGCCGAATGAGGCCCGACATGTCTGAGAAGATCAAAGCTGAAGTGATGAAGCAGTTCAATGCTGGTTTCCTGGCTGTTACTTCCTATCCCTAATGGGTTGCTAACATTGTGCCTGTACCTAAGAAGGACGGCAAAGTCAGAATGTGTGTGGACTACAGAGATTTAAATAGGGCTAGCCCTAAAGATGATTTTCCGCTACAACACATTGACATCTTGGTTGATAACACAGCTCAACACAAGGTATTCTCTTTCATGGACGGATTTTCAGGGTACAACCAGATCAAAATGGCCCCCGAAGACATGGAGAAGACTACTTTTGTTACGTGGTGGGGTACCTTCTGCTATAAAGTGATGCCATTCGGACTGAAGAATGCTGGGGAAACTTATCAGCGAGCCATGGTAGCTTTGTTTCAAAACATGATACATCATGAGATTGAAGTCTATGTAGACGACATGATAGCCTGTTCACAAACAGAAGAAGAACACCCCGACCATCTACAAAAGCTGTTTGTCAGATTAAAGGAATATAAGCTCAGACTGAATCCTAGCAAGTGCACTTTCAGAGTCAGGTCCGGTAAACTTTTTGGATTTATCATCAGTAACAAAGGCATCGAAGTTGATCCTGCCAAAGTCAAAGCTATACAAGAAACGCCTGCCCCCGCACTGAAAAGGAGGTCAGAGGTTTCTTGGGACGCTTAAACTACATCGCAAGGTTCATCTCTCACCTAACATCTATCTGTGAACCAATCTTCAAACTGTTGAAGAAAGATCAGGTGGTTGAATGGAATGATGATTGTCAAGCTGCTTTCGATAAGATCAAGGAGTATTTGTTGGAACCTCCTATCTTGATACCACCCGTCGAAGGAAGGCCATTAATCATGTATCTGACTGTTTTGGATAACTCAATGGGGTGCGTAGTGGGCCAACATGACGAGTCTGGCCAAAAAGAGCATGCCATTTATTACCTTAGCAAAAAGTTTACCGACTGTGAGACTCGCTACTCACTGCTCGAGAAAACTTGTTGCGCTTTGGTATAGGCTGCTCGCCGGCTAAGGCAGTATATGTTGACACATACCACTTTGCTGATTTCCAAAATGGATTCGATCAAGTACATCTTCGAGAAGCCTGCTTTATCCAAAAGAATCGCTAGATGGCAGATGATCATGACTGAGTATGATATCTAGTACACAACCCAAAAAGATATAAAGGGGAGTGTATTAGCTGACCATCTAGCCCATCAAGCCGTCGAAGATTACCAATCTATGAGGTTCGACTTCCCTGACGAGGATATCATGACATTGGACAACATTAAAGGTAACAGACCGTATGACGGACCTGAACAAGGATCCCGATGGACCCTGTACTTTGATGGTGCTTCAAATGCACTTGGCAACGGTATCGGCGCGGTACTTATCTCTCCAGAAGGTTTCCATACACCTTTCACTGCTAGACTCTGCTTCAGCTGCACCAACAACATGGCCGAGTATGAAGCTTGTATCTTTGGTCTCAAGGCCACTATTGACTTGGGGATCAAATCTTTGATTGTATTTGGGGACTCAACTTTGGTTATCAGTCAAATCAAGGGAGAATAGGATACTAAACACCCTAACCTCATCCCTTACAAAGAACATGTCCTGACATTGTTGCCACATTTCGAGCAGATTACCTTCGAGCATTTCCCGCGAGAAGAGAATCAGCTAGCAGATGCGCTAGCTACAATGTCATTCGTGTTTAAACTTAACTGGGATAATGAGGCACCTCAAATCACCATCGAGCAAATGGATGAACCCGCTCATTGTCACGAGATTAATACCGAAGAAGTGGTGGACCGACCTTGGTTTCATGACATCAAAAGGTATCTCGAAGCACAAGAATACCTTGAAGGAGCTTCAGTCAATGACAAAAAGTTCTTAAGGAGGTTCGCTGCCAAGTTCTTTCTGAGCAATGGTATCCTATACAAGAGCAATCTTGATTGTATCCTACTCTGTTGTGTGGACAAGGTTGAAGCTGAACAAATCATGGCTGAACTACATAATGGCACCTTTGGCACCCACTCGAGCAGTCACACGATGGCTAAGAAGATTCTAAGGGCAGGCTACGACTGGTCTACCATGGAAGCTGATTGTCATCAACATTCCCGTACTTGTCATAAATGCCAAATCTATGCTAACAAGGTACATATTCCTCTAGTTCCTCTCAATGTCTTAACATCTCCTTGGCCATTCGCGATGTGGGGATTCGACATGATTGGAGAGATCAAGCCTACAACATCCAATGGACATCATTTCATCCTGGTGGCCATTGATTATTTTACCAAGTGGGTCGAAGCAGCTTCCTTCGCCTCCGTTACAAACAATGTGGTTGCCCGCTTCATCAAGCATAACCTCATATGCCGGTATGGTATCCCCGACAAGATCATTACAGACAACGGTACAAATTTGAACAATACTATGATCACCGCTCAGTGCGAGCAGTTCAAGATTCAACATCACAATTCATCTCCCTATCTGCCAAAGATGAACGATGTTGTTGAAGCTGCGAACAAAAATATCAAGAAGATCATTCAAAAGATGGCAGTCACCTACAAGGACTGGCATGAAATGTTACCGTTTACTCTCCACGGGTACCGTACCACGGCATGCACATCAACTGGGGCAACACCCTATTTTTTGGTATACAACATGGAGGTTCTTTTACCTATTGAGGTTCAGATTCCCTCCTTGAGAATCATGAAGGATGTTGGTTTGAGTGAAGACGATTGGATTCAGACCCGGCTTGATCAACTTAACTTGATTGACGAGAAACGACTTACTTCTGTTTGTCATGGTCAGGCGTACCAAAAACGTATGATCAAGGCCTTCAACAAGAAAGTCAAGAGGCAAATATATCAAGTCGGAGATCTTGTAATCAAGCGAATTATCTTGCCGCAAAGTGATCCCAGGGGCAAATGGACTCCTACTCACGAAGGACTGTTTGTGATCAAAAACATCTTTTCTGGTGGGGCAATGATTCTGACCACCATGGACGGTGATGACCTGCCTCACCCTGCGAACACAGACATAGTCAAAAGATACTACGCATAAACGACCCAACAAGTTGAAAACCCAAAAGGGAGACTTGGGCAAAAATGGGCATCCCGGTGAATCGAAAACCCGAAAGGGCGACTTGGGCAAAAATGGGCATCCCGGGGAATCGAAAACCCGAAAGGGCAGTTCAGGAAAAAATTAGGGATAAAATCAAAAAAATCTGTACACCCGGCAAGTTGAAAACCCGAAAGGGTGACTTGGGCAAAAAAGGGTTTCCCGGTGGATCAAAAACCCGAAAGGGCGGTCCAGGCAAAAGTTAGGGAATTAAAGCGTATGACTATGTCTCGTCGGATCACTTTAAGGACAATATCTTCACGGACAAGCTCCAAGCTTCTGACCAATCCAATCATCTGCGGACAAGGCAACGAATGGATAAGATACTCAGAGTTGCGAAGGCTATAGCAGAATGGGAACCCCATGGAATTGTTACACATAGCCATCTTTCTTTGTATAAATTTTTCTCACTTTTTATGACAACATTCTCTTACTAGGATGATTGTCTCCTTTGTACAAAATACTTACAAAGTTAATACAAAGATACTTCAAAATGCAGAATTTTGCTTGCCTTTTCTTTCTTTTTTTACACTTATGTTTTATTTGAAAACGTCCAATGATTTATTAAATGAGCATATGCATTTGAATATAATCACTGCTTACAAATAAAACAAAGTGAGAAAGGATAATTACTGATAGTTTGAAAGTATAGGAAAACGTATTTAGGCTATTCCAGAAGAAATCCCCTGCAATATGTCATTCAAATCTAATACATATCCCCAGTGGAGTTAAGGTTCAAGATCCCCAGCGGAGTTAAACACATATCGCCATCAGAACTAAGTTTCCAAACTCCATATCCCCAGCGGAGCCAGAAAACTTTGAACTATAAATCCTCAGTGAAGATGAAGCTTTCTTCCCCAACGGAGTCCAAGACTTCAACCTTTAAACCACAGTGGAAATCATCTGGTTTCTCCAAAATTCCCCAGCAAGTTATCTTAAAACCTAAAAATCAATCAGATAACAGTTAACTTTTATCCCCAACCATTCTTAAAACCTCAGTAGATTGGCATACAACCCAAACCTCTTAAGAATTCTCCAACAGGATAAACATTTTCCCCACAGAGTTATTTCCCAGCAGAACGAAGATTCTTGTTCTTATTTCTCCAGTTGAAGCCTCCCAAGTTTTAATTCCCCAGTAGAGATCGTCAGAATTATCCTCATTTTACCCAGAAGGTCGTGAAGGATTCTCTATTCCCCACAAATCACCAAGGATTTTCAATCATCAGCAGTAGCCCAAAGGATTTCTCATCTTCAACAATCAAATATTTTTGGAATCCCCAGCATCGGTCAAGGATTTACTTTCCCCAGCAGCAGTCAAAGATTTCATTATCTCTAGCTGTCAAGGATTTATTTTCCTCAGCAAGACAACTAATCAGCTTACATGCGTATACATTACATTCATATATCATGAACATTTATAAACACATTTTATTGCATCATACATGTCATGCAACATAACTTTGTGTTTCAGCTAACATTTTACCCTTTTCAGGATGAGATTAAAAGCTATCATTAAAAAATATTCAAAGATCTCAGATACAGTATGGATACACCCCAGACACGGCGATCATTCTACTACACATTCCGACTTCAGCAATCAAATACAGACTAGATACGCTCCAGACCTTGAAGCCTTTCTATTTCTCATTCATATTCAACTATCAACTTCAAAGTTCAGATACACTCCAGACACGGAAGTCATTCTGTCATTTATCCATATCCTAGTTACAGTTCCGATACACTCCAAGACACGGTAGTCATTCTGCTACTCATACAGATCTCAACTTCAGATACAGTCCAGATACGCACCAGACACGGTTGCCACTCTATCACTCATTCGAAACTCATCCCCCAGCCCAGAGATGCTCCATACACAGATGTTTCTTTGTCGCCCATTCGGAATTCAGATACAATACAGACACACTCCAGACGCGGCAGTCATTCTTATATTCATTCAAGAGTCAAATATAGTTACAGCTCGGATACGCTCCAGACATGGACGCCATTCCTTTGCTCATACGAATCCAATCTCCAGATACAACTCAGATATGTTCCAGATACGAATACCATTCTGATATTCATTCTCCTGATTCTCAACAAACAAGTCTTGGATGACATCTTTAAGCCCATCTCCAGCAAGGTTCTACCATCTCCAAATGGCATCTTTAAGCCCATTCCCTCAGCTACATTTTGACGAGTGAAAATTTACGGGCACTCTAGTGTCCAATCATCTTTTACCTTCGAGTCACGAAAGGCAAACTCGCCAATCTAACTCTTCAGGTTCAAGAAGATTGAATAGGGGCAGTTGTTGTACCCCAAAATTTGCCCTCTCATTTTATCAAGATTTTCCCCTCACAGGGCTCCTTGAACTCGAGATAGGATTAGGGTTTTTGCTCTACTCAAGACATCTTCTTGCACTGATGACCTAAATTAGGGTTTGAGTTTGCACAGGGAGAACTTTGATCATAAGAGTTTCTCATTCTGCCTAAAAGAGTCAAGCATCTTTAACATTATGTTTTTAATGAAGACAACTACTATGTGCATATATCAAAGGATTAGAAAAGGAATCATGAAGTAATATGTCTATGGTTAAGTTTTCAATATTACTACATATATTTTGTCCATTTTTTTATTACATCTTTCCCTTCTTTTTGATAATGTCAAAGGGGGAGAAGGATGTGGTACTTTATGCTTGTATTTTACCTTGTCTTAATTTTTTAAGGTACTCTCCAACCAAGATGAACGAATACAAAGGAATCCAACCTTCTCATACATAGGGGGAGTTATGCATCTTAGGGATAAAAGCTCTTTCTGGAAACTACAACGCATAAAGCAAGATTGTTTGTCATCATCAAAAAGGGGGAGAATGTAAAATCAAGCTTCTCAAATGAACTTTTGTTTTGATGAAGACAAACCATGATTGACAAAGAAGGCAAAGATTTATGATCAAGCTCAAAGCATCTACGGACAAAATCTTCAGTTCAAAGCTCTTAAAAACTTTCAAGGTATAATGATATTATTTACTTTGATCTTAAGATATAGATGCTCAATGGTGAATAAGAAATGTTTTATAAATCATTACTCAAGTTTTTCAAAGTTAAAATTCATTTTTCACTTGAGTGCAATCAATTTGCATATTAGTGCAATCGATTGCATGCTTCAAATTTTTCAGATATTTTGCTTCTGTTTCTCAGTGCAATCGATTTACATTACTTGTGCAATCGATTGTGTGATACGGTGGGAGAACTGACTTGAGGTTTTGCATTTGTATTCTCAATTATTGCGGTTTAGCAAGAGTCGCCACCGACTTTTCTTTTATCCAATAAGGAAAGGTGAAAAAGCACAGGAAAGACCTTTAGAGATGTTTTTGAGTTCGAAGGATAAATTATGAAAAGGGAAGGTATTAGCACCCTTTTCATCCATGGTTTTCCATGGGCTCTTAGTTACTCACTAGATCACTTGCTTTTTGTTTGAAAATGGTGCATTTGTGTGGTTTTGAAAGTATTTTGAAAAGGTGCCATCATTTAGGCAAACTTTGTAATAGTTCTCATTCGTAAGAACGTATACAAAGTATTGAGCTTTTGAAAATATTCCAAGTTTTGGAAAGATGTTTGGAAAGTGTGTGTGATTGTTTTGAAAATAGCAGGATGTTTGTTTTGAAATTGAGCAAGTAACTAAAAGTAATCTACCTACTCAAAAGGTCTTAGATGTTTTTTTCCTCCTCCTTTAGATGTTGTTATCTTACCATTGATTTGATAAGAAGCCCCGTCGTTGGATGTGAAGGGACGGGCATGGGTCATCGTATGACCATGATAGCAATGTTGTGAGATGACTTAGCACTTTTCTTTTAGGGACTAAGATCATTTTGAAAGGCAACTTCGATAGCGTCATCGAGGGACTATGATCTTTTTTCGATTTGTTTGTGCTAAGACCTCCCACGTGCATAACATGGCAATTTTTATAAGGCAATAAGTGGAATTACCCTAGGGGTGTAAGTGTGCGAGTGTGTTTGATTGCATGCATAGTTTGTCTTGATTAGGGTGATCTATTTGTCAATTTTCATATCTTGTCATACACGCCCTAATTACTAGCATATATTGAAAGCAAGAACAATGCGGAAATGTAAAGTCCTACGCTATTACAATATTTAGGGGGATGGGGGTACATATTTATGAATGGGGTTTGCAAGTTAAAATTCTAAGTTACTATTACAACCATATTGAAATAGATAAGAATGTACAGGAAATGTAAAATGTTTGTCTGTTTAAAAAGGAAAATAACTTTTGTTTAAGAAAATATTTTTGTCCTTTTATGTTAAAAGAAAATATAACATGCAAATATAAAATATTTTTGGTGTTTTTTTTATTAATAATAAAAAAATATGATGGCAAAATAATAAAAACAAAGAAAACATAATCAGCGCAGAGTGCTGAAAATAGAAGAAGTCAGAAGTTCTGACATTGCCTTGCTGCACAAACAGAAACATGTTAGCAAAAATATGGAAGTTTAGAAGTTCTGGATCTTCTGAGAACTCAAGTTTTCAGAAGTTCTGATGCAATTGTCAGAACTTTTCCTCTTTCCATGTCAGTCAGAACATCTGCAGCTTAATCATTTACAGAACAGAAGTTGCATGTATAATAGTTATGACAAATTTCATGAAATATCAGAAGCACAAATCAGAAGCAACGTGTATTTGCTAATTCTAATTCTGAGTCCTAATTTATTTATGAAACTCTGAATTGGGATTTCTTTTACTTAGGCAGGCAGATGCATGAATTTTCACAATATGTACATCATCAGGATCAGAATATCTACATTGTGCTAAATGTGCAGAATCTGACAATGCTTAATCAGTATGATGAGAGTCAGCAGAAAACTTACCTTACAGCTGGAAAGGATTCTGTGAACTAGAGATTGATCTTGAATTCTGGTGATGTTCTGAGTAACTTCTCCATGTACTCAACAGGATGGAAGTTTGCAACTTCAGAAACAGCCAAGGGGTGATATTCTGACTCCTTTGAGGTGGAAGTGAATGGAGAATATATGGCAATAGGAATACAGAAGTTAAGGTAGCTTCTGATGTATGAATCAGCAGCTACGTAGATAGATTTAATCAAGAACACTTGAGGAAAATGGAGTTTGAATATAAGGAATCAATGCTAAGATTTTGGTATCTTGTGTTTATAATTTCCTGGGTTCTTGGAATTTTGCAGTGATTCAAAGCCTTCTTTCTCAATTCTCTCGTCTCTTTCATAAATTTTTCTCTGGGCTTTTTCAGTGTGAAAATGGTGTCCTACTTATAGGAAAAGTTTTGCAGTTGGGGCGGTCAAGTGGCGTCAACATCATATGCTAGATGCTGACTTACTCTTGAAGTAAGCTTAAACAAGTGGGGGTTCAATGCATTCAAGTTGGATGGTTAACAGCGCCTCAGCTGGATTTGGTAGCGTGAATTAAGGAAAAGTAGAAACAGCGCGTGGGCCTAGCATACTTTTGCATAGAAGTTTGTCTTCCCAAGACAGTAGGGGTACACGTGGTGTGAATCCCTTGAATAAAGACTTCACAAGTGGTTGTAAGCATTAAATGGGTTCCCATGTGAAACTCTGGATCCTTGCTTAACTCTGGATTAGAAGTTCTGCTTCAGCGTAGCATCTCATCTTATGATCCTCTTATCTTCTGATTTCAGTGTATTCTGAAGGATCCTTCAGAACTTCCAGTATACTTATAGCACGCTTTGTTACCTTCTTTGATTTAACCTTCGCAAACTCTGATTGAACCTTTGTGAACACTGGCCCAGAAGTTCTGACCAAACTCTGTCTTGAGAATATCCAGAATTTGCTGAGTGTGAACATTGGCCCAGAAGTTCTAAAATTGTCATATTTCCTAAATACTTAGAAAAATTTCTTAGTCTTTAGAATTTAATTCTTCCAAAGTAAAAATTGACTTTTGAAACTCTTGATGAAGCAAACTTCATATTCCAACATATCTTGATGAAATATAATTTTTGAGATTTGATTTTGATCCAAAAGTCAAAGTCAGACTTCTTAGTGTGTAAATGACCATTTTGCCCTTGTGAATGGTCTGCATGGAAAAATTGATAATTCAAGGCCTGGAGGCCTGATGAAAGCCAACTTGAGGATCCAGGGTGATTTTCTTGAGAAACGAGAGGGCAAATTTTAGGGTGCAACAGCTGCCTCTGTTCAAACTTCTTGAACCTGAAGAGTTAGATTGGCGGAGCCGCCATTCGTGACTTGAAGGTGAAAGATGATTGAACACTAGAGTGCCCTGAAATTTTCACTCGAAGGGTAATGGTGAATGGGCTTATAGATGCCATTTGGAGGAATATTGGTAAACGCTTGGAAGAAGTATCAGCACAAATCTCTTGTTGATTTATACTAAACTTGACGTTTTACCTGGGAGAAAAGGGGTTAGTAAAATGCAAATGCTCGCATGATGTTCACCAAATATGGTATCATGCTAAATGCATATGGTATGTACATGCTATGATGTATGAATGTGAGATGTGTATTTTCATCCGGGAAAATAAATCCTTGACTACTGCTGAGGAAATCTAGGGAGGTTGAATCCCTGATTGCCTGTTGGAAATGAAGAACATGCGTGTCTTCAAATTTTGTTGAAAGGGATGCTTTTGCTGGGGAATATCACTCAGATGTCAGTTGTTATCTGGTCAAATCTAGGCTTCACAGTTGCCGAGGATAAAGTAGTTGGTTGCCATCTGGTTGGGTCTGGGCTTCGTGGCAACTTACTGGAAGAGGAGATGAATTAACTGTTATCTGGTCGGATCCAGGCTTTGCAGAAAATTCCTTGAAATTGAATAGTCATCTGGTCGAGTCCAGGTTTTGCAACAACTTGTTGGGGATGCGGAGGTCAACTGTTATCTGGTCGGATCCAGGCTTCACGGTAACTTACCTGAGGAAAGGATTAATTAACTGTTATCTGGTCGGATCCAGGCTTTGCTGAAAATTCCTTGAATTTGAAAATCCATCTGGTCGGGTCCAGGTTTTATGGTCTTTTGGAAAATGGTACTATTATCTGGTCGAATCCAGGCTTCATAGTGTCTTTTTGGGAATCAGGATTAATTGTTATCTGGTCGGGTCCAGGCTTTACAATATACTGTTTGAAAATTGTTATCAGGTCGGGTCCAGGCTTTACAGATTTATTTGATGAGGTCAATTGTTATCTGGTCGGGTCCAGGCTTTACAATATATTGTTTGAAAACTGTTATCTGGTCGGGTCCAGGCTTTACAGATTTCTTTGATGAGGTCAATTGTTATCTGGTCGAGTCCAGGCTTCACAATGAGCTGGTTGAAAACTGTTATCTGGTCGGGTCCAGGCTTTGTAGATTTCTTTGATGAGGTCAATTGTTATCTGGTCAGGTCCAGGCTTCACAATGAGCTGGTTGAAAACTGTTATCTGGTCGGGTCCAGGCTTTGCATATTTCTTTGATGAGGTCAATTGTTATCTGGTCGGGTCCAGGCTTCACAATGAGCTGGTTGAAAACTGTTATCTGGTCGGGTCTAGGCTTTGTAGATTTCTTTGAGGAGGTTGATTGTTATCTGGTCGGGTCCAGGCTTCACAATACACTGCTTGGGGATTTAGTTGTTATCTGGTCAGTTTCCAGGTTTCATAACTAATCTCTGAGGGTGATTGCTATTTGGTCGGATCCAAGCTTCACAACGGCTTTCTAAGGATGGAAGTGAGTATTGATATCTGGTCGGATCCAGGTTTCTCAGTCCTTTGTTGGGGATAGAGAGGCAACTCTACTGGGGAAAAGAAGTTAAAACCTTGGTCATATTAAGTTTAGGTTCTTCTATATATTTGAAGAGTTAGGCTATTATCTGGTCGGGTCCAGGGTTCATAGCATTTTGAGATCATTTGTTATCCGGTCGGGTCCGAGTTTCAGTAATTCAAGAAGTCAAATTGTTATCTGGCCGGGTCCAGGCTTCAATAATTAAAGAAGTCAAACTATTATCTGGTCGGGTCCAGGCTTTAGTAATAACTTTGAAAATTGGGCTAATATCTGGTCAGGTCCAGGCTTCATAGCATTTCTTGGTAATAATGAGGCTTTGTTGAAGGCTTTACTGGGATTAGGGGTTGTGGCCCTATGATTTGCAGTCATTTGAAATGGAAATTCAAACTGGAGAGTATAGACTCAGTCAGGCAAGACAGACTCAGCTTCGGGAGGATACACCTAACTGGGGATGATGGGCTCAGTCGGGGATGATGGACTCATCTGGGGATGATATACTCAACTGGGGAAGATGGACTCAGCTGGGGAATTATCTTGGTTGGAAGATATACTCCGCTGGGGACAAAAACCTCAGTTGGAGAAGATATACTCAGCTGGGCAATTTGGACTCAACTGGGGAATTATCTTGGTTGGAAGATATACTCCGCTTGGGGATAAAAAACCTCGGTTGGAGAAGATATACTCAGCTGGGGAAGATGGGCTCAGCTTGGCAATTTGGACTCACTGGGGAGTATATACTCAGCTGGGGAAGATATACTCAGCTAGGCTTTCTATAGTGTCTTGACTGTTGTACATTGAGAAATTTTCACTTGGCTGGGGAAATAACTGTGTTGGAGAAATAAACCCTACTGAGGAGGTGAATTCCTTTTAGGGAGAGATCTCCTAGGCTTTAGCTGGGGAGAAAGTTGTCAAAAGGTTGAGACTCTGGCCGGGGATTATCCCGTGTAAGGAGATTTTGTGGGCAACTCCGTTGAGGAAAGGTTTATTATCACCGCCCTGGTGGGGATAATGATGATGAGATAACTTTGTGGGGCTATTTCACATACATTAAAAGATATGCTTATTGCTGCTGTGCACTGATGTTCTGTTGTTGATTCTACTACTTAGCAGGACACATGTGCCAAATGGTTTTAATTATATTCATATGCATATGTTCATTCAATTTTAGCCATTGGACAAATTTGCATTCAAAATAAAGACAGAAAATTTTGTACTTCAAAGTGTATTTGTATTGATATTTTGCCCATGAATATGCGTTTTTGTACATAGAGACGGAAATCCTAGTAAGAGGAAATCACCAAAAGGAAAAGCAAAATTGAGAGATGAAAACAAATAGCCATGTGAAATGATCTCATTGCCTTCCAGCTCTACTATTGCCCCAATGTCTTCGAATATCCTTTGTCATTGATCGAAATTGATTGGATTGATCCTGGACCATTTGAACTTGGACCTTGGTGATAGAATTGAATGTGTTGATTTCACGGGACATAGTCGTACGCTTTTAATCCTTAATTTTTTCCTGAACCTCCCTTTCGGGTTTTCAGTTCACCAGGATACCCTTTTTCCCCAAGTCGCCCTTTCGGGTTTTCAACTTGCCGGGTAACACTGGGGCTTGAACCCAGGTCCCTACACATTAATGCCTTACGCGCGCTTCCTCTACCACTGGGGTGGCTGTTTCATCCGTTTATAAGATAAGTTGCAATAAATTTAAAATAAACCCTTTCCTGATTACACTTCATCCCTAACCTTGCGCCAAAAGCCATTGTCGACATTTTCAAATTTCTGAACTTGCTCATTTTGCAACCATTTTCAAAAGTGTAAACATGAAACTTGCTCCATTTTCACCATAAATTCAACCATGTAAATAGCTAAAGTTATAAATCAAAGATGAACATGAATTTTGTTTGGTACCAAATAAAACCTAATTTTTTCAGAAAGTTCAACTTCAAAATTCACATCACTCAAGTAACATAAATGAAAACTAAAGGCATGCTTAGCTTCAGGGAAATGATGTCTACATTTTTTATTCACAAAGTAACCATTAATGATGCTTGTAGAGAGAGTTTAATGTTGAGAAAACTTACCTCAAAACTGGAAATCATGTATGGAGTTTGAGAACCCGGGGAAGTATGGTGATAATCTGGATAGCTTCACTAGACTCCTAGGAAGCTAAAGCAACTCTTGCTTTATATTGAAAGTGCCTGAATCGTGTTGGAGAAGTCAAGTTGCAGAGGTGTAAAGTGAGGTTTGGACAATAATGGTGGAGGTGTTACAGTGGTGAAACAAGGATGAGGATGTGTTCTAAATGAGGTATGGAAGCTTTGTGATTGATTTGGAGTGAAAACGCACGAGGGAATTAGGAGTTTGGTATTCAAAGTCAGAATATGCAAGCTATGGAATTTTGGATGCAAATTCTGAGTTCAATGTGTTTGAGGGGGTTAGAGGGCTTGTAATATCGTGTATTGGTTGCATAATACTGTCCCTATTTATAGGGAAAGGTTAGAGGGAAGGAGAACATCAGGTTTGTAAGTTACAGAGTTATGGCTAGGTAACTTAGTTTTGAAGCAATCTTGAAACATCTTGTTCCAATGCATAGTGCAAAGGCTTCTAGGGTGGTTAACAGGTTATAAATGGTTGCTTCTTCACTTTAAAATGGAGTGTGATCATAAGGAAGATGTGCAAGGCTCAAGAAGTTGACATTGTGATTAAAGTTGGCTTTTCTAAAATGGAAGTGTTACCTTTGTGCCAAAAGTGGATTAATCACTTGGACAATGGCTCAAATGCTTGGACAATGGCTCAATAAGTTGTGTAAACAATTAATTATGGAGTGATTTTCAAGTTAGAATCCTATAAAGCAAGATTTATTCATCATGTATTGAGATTTGATCAAGTGTTCTCCTACCTCAAGCATGATCTCTTCAAGTTCTTTGACATTTTGGAAAGCTCTAAACATTTTCTACAACCTTCATGATGACCATTTTGGCTAAATAAACTTGGAACTTGGTGAAAAATTGCCAAGAAGTTGGGACAAAAAATCTACCTAACTTGATGAAAATTTCACTATGTATTTTGTAAAAATGTCATGACTTCATGAGCTTATATCTTCAAATGTAAGAATTTTTTGGACATCAACCCTCAAGTACAAAGTTTTAGAATTAATCAAGATCTACAACTTTCATGTTGAAAGTTTTCCTTGAATCATCTTGCATCTTGGTAAAAAATTGTAATGAAGTAGTGAAATTATCAAGGTTAAAAAACACTTAGAATTTTTCGAAGTCTTGAAAAATTGACTTTTGTTGACTTTTCTTGACTTTCTTGATTATTGATGATCAAGTTTGATATTTTTTAAGGTTTTGATGAATATTGATCTTTGAAATTCAATGTTGACCAAAAAGTCAAAGTTTGACTTTTGGTGTATCAATTGACTTTTCATCAGTTGGTCAAATTTCAACTATCAATCCATTGATCTTTAGAAATGATTTGAGCCATTAAATTAGGTAAAGATATTATTTTTGAGCCCTTTATATCATGATCCAAGCCATTAGATCATGTACTTGGTCAAAAGTCACTAATCAATCATTCTCAATTAAAACCCTAATTTTGACAATGTTGCCCCTTTGATGATTTGACGACTCATCTTGAGGAATTATGATCATACCTTGATCAATTGATGAATTTGACTTCAAAATTTTAATGTTGACCAAAAATCATGAAGTTTGACTGTATATTGACCATAGTTGACTTTTTAGCCTATACAACTAATTTTCAATCATTTGAGCAATTGACTGAGCAAATTTATGATGCAAGACTTTAAACTTGACATGAGAATTCTTGGAGACCCATAATGAACCATGAAAGTCACTTGAGGCATTAAAAGTCCAATTATCCTTGAGAAAACCCAAAATCCTAATTTGTGGTCTTAGTGCTTAGGAGGTGAACTTGTCTGATCAAACTCTTGAGAAAAGGTCTTTAAATATTTAATTAGGGGAAGTATCAAAATAAATCTTTGGTCGATTTAATATAAGCCAGAAAAGGTCTACTGAGATAAGTATCAGAATAAATCTTTGGTCGATTTAATCTGAGCCAGTAGAGGTCTTTAAATCTTTAACTGGGAGAAGTATCAGAATAAATCTTTGGTCGATTTAATCTGAGCCAGAAAAGGTCTACTGAGAGAAGTATCAAAATAAATCTTTGGTCAATTTAATCTGATCCAACAGAGGTCTTTGAAAGGAGTGTCCGTCATGTAGATATTTACTTTGTCTTGTTTCAAGTCATGACCTATAATCTGTTTTGAGGATTTGTCGATGATATCGGTCTGTCGATTGATTCTTCCTGAAAAGGTAAAGAGTTAATTGTTATGCAATGTCATGATGTATGAAATGCATTATGCAATTATGTTCTCAAAACAAATGAGACTGATATATGCATTTTGTATGCATATGCTATCATGAATGTAAAATGTTGTTGAAATGTATTTTTGTCTGGGAAAATAAATCCATGACTATTGTTGGAGATGAAGAGTATATGTATCTTGAATTTTGTCTAGAATGCTTCCGCTGGGGATTCTTGTTTACTTGTTTGAGGAAACTCTGCAGGGGATGTATTGATTTCTATTTGGGGAGTAGAGTTTAGGAACCTTGGTCATTCGTTTTATGATACGGTGGCAGAACCGACTGTTATACTGGTTTGCGTTTTGTGTTTTTTGTTCACAAAATGTCGCAGTAAGCAAGAGTCGCCACTGAATTTTATTTCATCCAATCCTGGAAAAGGAAAAAGAACAGAAAAAACCTTTTTTCGAGATATTCTGAGTACGAGGGTAGATTATAGAAAGGGAAGGTGTTAGCACCCTTTCTATCCGTAGTTATCTACGGGCTCTTAGGTACTTGCTCATTTTTTTCAAATTGCTTATGTGTGTTTGTCTTGAAAATGTTTACTTCGTGATAACCCTTGTATCAGTCCTCAAGGATGTGACGAAGTTTGTTTTGAAAATATGTTTTAACAGGTTTTTGTGTGAAAAGTTTTAATTGAGCAAGTACTTAAGATTCTACCTACTCGAAAAAAGATTATTTGTTCTCATTTCCTTTAGACAGCGCTATCCCACTATTAAGGAGTAGGTAGAACCGTCTTTAGAGTTGTAAGGTACATTCGAAAGGGACGTACGATCACAAAAGCAATGTTAGGACACCTTAGTAACCATCCTAGAGTCCTAAAGATCTTTTCCGAGGCAACAGTCTAAAGGGTCATTTTTTGATCTTTTGGGACATAGAGGATAGCCACTAAAACATCATATGCTTCATGATCGTTTACCGAAGGCAACCGGAGTGAGAGTATACCCTAAGAGTGAGCATGCGCAAGTGTGCTTTTTCAGTTAATGTTATCTTTGCACATTAGGGTTTTCTAACTGTTTTAATTTTTCATGCAAATTGTCTTTCGCATACAATCCTAGGCATACATCTAGCAGTTTGATAGTTGTGGAAATTAAAAGCGGAAAAGTAAATCTAATTATTACATGGCTTCGAGGAATAGGGATACATAACCAAAACTTGGGGGGAAATTAAACAGTAAATAAAAACCTAGTTTAAAAGACTATTACAACCTCAGAGCAATTACAAAAATATAATGAAAAGTACGTACGACAAACGTAAATGCGAGAAATTAGGGTTTTGACCCTTGACAACCAAATTAAATTTAATTAAAGAAAAAATCATTTTTTGTCATTTTTATTTAAGGAAATAAAGAATAAATTGCAAAATATCCTAATCACTAATTAAGTTTTAATTATGAAAAATCATTAAATTAATGGGAAAAAAACAATTAACCTATTTTTGTGATTTTATTTTGAGAAGGAATTAAAATTAAGAATTAAACCTAATTTTTATTCGATTTTAATTATGAAAAAAAGATTTAAGTTAACATAATTAAACTAATTAATGATATTATATATTTTATGGAAAAAAAGACTAAACCTAATATTGTTTGTGATTTTCTGATTTTTATGTTTTGATTAAAAATTATTTTTGGAAAATAAATAAATTAAAACAATAAAAAGAATTGAAATAAAATAAAAAAGAAAAGATTGGGACTGTGTGGTAGAATGCGGACTGGGGGGTGCATTGCCAAATTGTTAGGCCCAAAATTGTTGGCCCATTTTCCTTGTGTGTGATCTCATGTGGATTAGCTTCAGAGAGTGCACCATGGGCTGTTGTGGTTGGACGCTGGATCTGGACTAAGGGATGATCCAAAGGGTAGGATTTGTGAGCGTATGATGGACGCATGGAATGGTGATGTACTGAATCCTTAGATACCTCAGGAATGATTTGTAATTGATGGCTTGGACTGAAAGTGGCTGGATCTTCGGTTTTGAATTTGCATTAGTTTTGACAGAATTTGAGGTTTTTAGAGAGTGTTCTTGGGCAGCCAATTTCGTTCCCCCTAGGGTATGAGGGTGTTGTGTTTATATAGAGGAGGAATTTAGGTCAAAAATAATGGAAGAAATCTCACGGTATCTTCAGGAATTATGAAGATTTGATTTGATTTTGGCCTTGTATGATTTCTTTCCAAAATAGCTCCAATCATGACTTTTTAAATCTAAATCATCCTTGCACGAATTACATGCCATGCTAGCTGTATATGGACTCATAATGTGCACAAAAATCCCAAGATTTGATTTGCTTTTATTATTTTACCATTTAATTTGATTTATTTTGGTTTAAATGAATAAAAAATCAAAATAAATGATAAAAATAATAAAATAATAGGTGGAAAAGCTCAGGGGTCTTGGGTCCTATTAGAAACATGTTTCAAAAAAGAAAACATGGGCCCTTTGGAAAAAATGCAAATTTGATCAATGTTGACTTTTGACAATTTTCCAAAAATTGCCAACTTTGACAATGCACAACTCTCTCAATTTTGACCCTAGGAAGGTGTTCTTGGACTTTTTAGAAATCTTAGGATGTCCTATAAACAAAAAATTTGGTTTCATCTCAATTGGATCTTCCATGTTCATGTATGAAGCTTTGACCCAAAAGGTGTTTTTGTTGACTTTTCAAAAGGACCTATAATATGGAAATTCATATCTTTTTGTGACTGCATATTTTGAACTTGAGGGCTGAAGATGAATTATAGGGAATTCCATCCTCTTCAAAATGAGCCTTGGATGGAAAATTTCTAATAAAGTATGAAGAAGTTATGCTTGGTCAAAGTTTGGTTGACTTTTCCTAAGAAACCCTAATTTAGTAACTTTTGGGTTTTGATGAATTTAGGGCATTCCTTGAGGAATCATGATCAATCCTTGATAAAATGACGGATATAACTTCAAAATGTTGATTTTGACCAAAAATATTGAAGTTTGACTGTATGTGGGCCACAGTTGACTTTTGACCTAGTACAGTCGATTCTCAAGCATCTGAGTAGTTGACTGAGCAAACTTCTTGTGCAAGGCTTGAAATTTGACATGGAGGGTCTTGAGAACATATTAGGAACATGTAGAGCATATGAGGTCTTTGGAGTTCACCCATCTTGATGAAAATGGAAACCCTAGTTTAAGATACATTGCCTTAAGAGAGAGTTTGCCTGGTCAATTCTTGGGCAAACTTGAGCAAATTGAGGACCTTTAGGAGTATGTATTGAGTAAAATGAGAGGGGAAATTTTTGGGTACAACACCTTGCTCTATTGGGGATTTTTAATTCTTATTTACCCTGTATAGGGATAAAAGAGATGGATAATCTTCCAACTTTTCTGGGGAGGGTAAATTTAACTGGTATCTGGTCGGATTCCAGGTTTTGCTGCAACTTTCTGGGGATAGTGATAACTTTACTGGGAAGAAGATTTTTGTTAGTGATTTATAGTATTCTGAGGAACAGACTCGAGCTGGGGAATTTGTAGACTGTTAGGGAAATAAACCCTGTTGGGGAAATAAACCCTTGTTGATGGAGAAGTGCTCTGCTGAGGAAACCAACTTTCTCTTGGGAAATTGATTTTGCTAAAAAGAAGAAATCTGTAGGGATTTTTTTTTAGTTTTTGAGGACCAACTCTGTTGGGGAAGAGAATTTCCATGAAGTGTATTAATTGGAAACTTCGTAGGTTGGTGATAAATTATACTCCTTTATTTGCTAGAGCGGTCTGTCGGTGAGATTACGGGGAATGTACCCTTATTTGTGAAGACTACTCTGTGGGGATAGTCTCTTTAAAGTAGCTCTGTGGGGATTTATGGACAGCTTGAGTGTCATCCCCAGCTCCTAAAATTTTGAGTAAATTATTATTCTTATTATTATGCATATATTTGTTAACAGTTAATCAAAGTCATAGTAAGAGGAAATCCTAGTAAGAGGCGATTTAAGGTATTGACGATTTGCCTATAAACAGGCGATTTTGTACAAAGAGACGAAAATCCTAGTAAGAGGAAGTCGTCGTGAAATGAAGAGACTACAAAGTGAAAACAAATGTATATATGTCCATGTGGAAGTGATCTCATTGAGTTCCAACTCTGCTATTGCCCCTATGTCTTCGAACATCTCGTCCCTTACCGCAGGAAGAAGTTGATCGAACCATTTGAACTTTCAACTTTGGAAACAAAGCTTGCATGCAAGTGATCCAATGGGATATAGTCGTACGCTTTTAATCCCTAATTTTTGCCTGGACCGCCCTTTCAGGTTTTCAGTCCACCAGGATACCCTTTTTTGCCCAAGCCTCATTTTCAGGTTTTCGACTTTCCAGGTGTACAATCTTTTGTATATATCCCTAAATTTTTACCGAACCCTTTTGGTTCGCCGGGACACCCTTATTTTTTCCTAGGTATGTCAACCTAGCGGGTCATTCTTATGTGTAGTATTTTTTTACTATGTATGTGTTCACATGGTGCAGGAAATCTTCGTCGTCCATAGTGGTTAGCATCATAGCACCGCCCGAGAATACTTTCTTGACAATAAATGGCACTTCGTAGGTGGGAGTCCATTTTCCCCTGGGATCGCCTTGTGGTAGAATGATGCACTTTATTACCAAGTCACTAGCCTGATATACCTGATGTTTGACCTTTTTGTTTAAAGCTTTAATCATATGTTTCTGGTATATCTGACCATGACAGAAAACCGCTAGCCTCTTTTCTTTAATCAAATTCAACTGATCCAACCTAGTATGAATCCACTCGTCTTCGTCTAGGTCTTCTTCTTTCATAATCCTTAGAGAAGGGATTTGAACTTCGATAGGCAGAACAACTTCCATACCATAGTCTAGAGAGAATGGGGTTTCCCCAGTTGATGTTCGTGTCGAAGTATGATAGCCATGAAGAGCAAATGGTAATATCCCATGCCAGTCTTTGTAGGTTACCACCATATTTTTCACAATCTTCTTTATGTTTTTTTTGGCGGCTTCCACTGTGCCATTCATCTTAGGTTTGTATGGAGATAAGTTGTGATGCTTGATCTTGAAATACGTGCAGATTTCAACGATCATGGAATTGTTGAGGTTGGTACCATTGTCAGTGATGATACTCTTAGGGATGGCATGCCCACATATGAGGTTATGCTTGATGAAATGGGCCACAAAGCTCTTGGTAACTGGGGCGAATGAAGTTACTTCAACCCACTTTGTAAAGTAGTCAATGGTGACAAGAATGAAAGGATGTCCATTAGAGGCAATAGGCTTGATTTCTCCGATCATATCAATGCCCCACATTGCAAATAGCCAAGGAGTAGTCGTGAAATTCAAAGGAACTGGAGGCACGTGAACCTTATCAGCATAAATTTGGAACTTATGACAAGTCCTTGAGTGGTGGTCATAATCGGTTTCCATAGATGACTAATAGTAACCAACTCTCATAATCTTCTTGGTCATAGTATTTCCATTGGAGTGAGTACCAAAGATGACTTCGTGCATGTCCTCCATAACCTTTTCTACTTCCTTCTTGTCCATACAACGAAGCAGGGTTGAATTATGGTTACGCCTGTACAAAATCCCATTGCTCAGGAAGAACTTAGCTGAGAACATCCGTAGGAATTTCTTTTCGTTGAATGACGCCCCTTTAGGATACTCTTGAGCTTTGAGATATCTTTTCACCTCATGAAACCAAGGCTTATCTTCTACACCATCAATGTGAATCTCAAAGCAGTGTCTCGTTTCGTCAAATCTTTTGATAGTAATTTTGGGAGCTTTGTTGTCCCGTCTTACCTTGAACATAAAAGACATGGTAGCTAAGGCATCTTCCAACTGATTTTCTTTCCTTGGGATATGTTCAAAGGTGATCTCTTCGAATTATGGGATCAAGGTTAGCACAAGCTCTTTGTAAGGGATAATATTTGGATGTTTTATATCCCACTCTCCTTTAACTTGACTGACCACCAAAGCTGAGTATCCAAATAAACTTAAGAATTTGATTCTTAGGTCAATAACAGCTTTAAGACCCAAGATGCACACTTCATATTCAGCCATGATATTGGTACAATCAAAGCAAATTCTGGCGGTGAAAGGCGTATGGAAACCTTCAGTGGAGATGATTACAGCACCAATTTTGTTACCCAGTGCGTTAGAAGCTCCATCAAAAACCATAGTCTATCAGGATCCTTGCTCAGGTCCTTCATACGGTCCAGGTCTTTCACAATCTGTAATCAGCATGATATTCTCATCCGGGAATTCAAAGTTCATAGATTGGTAGTCATCTATAGCTTGATGCATAAAATGATCTGCCAACACACTTCCTTTGATTGTTTTTTATTAGTGTACTAGATATCATATTCAGTTAAGATCATTTTCCATCTGGCTATTCTTCCGGAGAGTGTTGGCTTCTCAAAGATGTACTTGATGGGATCCATATTAGAGATCAATAGAGTAGTATGAGTCAACGTATATTGTCTTAGTCGGCGAGTAACCCATGCCAAAGCGTAACAAGTTTTCTCGAGCAGGTGAATATCTTGTTTACAGTCGCTAAACTTTTTGCTAAGGTAGTATATTACATGCTATTTTCAACCAGACTCGTCATGTTGCCCCAGCACACACCCCATGGAATTCTCTAACACGGTGAAGTACATGATTAGAGGTCTTCCTTCAACTAGTGGCATCAGAATTGGAGGTTCTTGCAAGTACTCTTTGATCTTGTCAAAAGCTATTTGACAGTCGTCATTCCATCTGACCACTTATCTTTCTTCAACAGCTTGAAGATTAGCTCACACGTAGCAGTCAGGTGAGAAATGAATTGGGCAATGTAGTTTAGTTGTCTTAGAAAACCTCTGACCTCCTTCTCAGTACAAGGAGTTGGAATTTCTTGGATAGCTTTGACCTTTGCGGGGTCAACCTCAATTCCTTTGCCACTGACGAAGAAGCCTAGGGGCTTTCCAGACCTTACCCCAAAGATGCATTTGGTTGGATTCAGCCTCAGTTTATACTTTTTTAGCCTTTCAAAAACTTATGCAGATGGTCAAGGTGTTCTTCCTCAATTTGCATATCTGACTATCATGTCATCAACATAGACTTCTATCTCATGATGAATCATGTCATGAAATAAAGCCACCATGGCCCGTTGATAAGTTACGCATGTGTTCTTCCGCCCAAAAGGCATAACCTTATAACATAAGGTGCCCCACTGTGTGACAAAGGTAGTTTTCTCCATGTTTTCAGGTGCCATTTTGATTTGGTTGTACCCTGAGAAGCCATCCATGAAGGAGAATACCTTGTGTTGAGCCGTGTTGTCAACTAAGACATCAATATGTGGTAGTGGGAAGTCGTCTTTAGGGCTTTCCATATTCAAATCCCTATAGTCTACACACATACGGACATTACCATCTTTCTTCGGCATTGGAACAACATTTTCAACCCATTGGGGATACAACGTCACTATTAAGAAACATGCATCGAACAATTTCATTACTTCAACCTTGATCTTCTCAGACATATCAGGACGCATGCGACGAACCATTTGTTTGATCGGAGAACAGACCTCTCTCATTGGCAGACGATGAACCACGATATTAGTATCGAGCCCTGGCATGTCTTCGTATGACCAAGTGAATACCTCAACATAGTCGTGCAACATCTGAACCAATTTGCTCTTAACATTTTCTTCCAAGTTGGCGCCAATCTTGACTTCTTTCTTATCTGCCTCAGTACCCAAATTTATCACTTTGACCGGTTCTTCGTGCGGTTGGATAGCCTTTTCCTCTTGTATCAAGAGTCTGGCGAGTTCTCTAGGTATCTCACAATCTTCTTCACCTTCATCTTCGGCTTGATAGATTGGATTTTTGAAGTCATAAACGGAAATAGAAGAATTGTTGTAAATGAGATCCGGAGTGGATGTGGATCTGCAAATGTGTGTGTATGTGTGTGTGCATGTAAGGTCACATGGCTATTTTGAAAATGCAGTTAAGTAAATAAAGACAAGGAGCACAAAATTTGAATGCAAAATCGTCCAATGTTTTCATTAAATGAGCATATGATATATGAAATGAAAATCCTTAACAAATGAACCATTGTGCTTCGTGCAAGGCACAAGGCTTAAAGTCATTATTTTAAACGAAAATTATACAGACAAACTTCTTAAAGCAATAAAAATAGGAAAATAGCAATTACTCCAGGCTGAAGGAGATTGAGATGAAGTCTTTGGCCTTCCAATTGTTGAGTCCTCCGTCAGTAGTTAGGAATATCCAGTCGTCAAAGTCACCGTCACTGTTAGTGCCTTCTAGAGCATTGACTTCATTGTTGCTAATACGGAGAGGTGGTCCTCCAAAACGAACAAGTCAAACCTCTTTTTGAGCCTTTGATGTGAAACCCAACCCAAATTTGTCGGATTTGAAGGAATATCATGAAGTTTTCCCCAGATAGTGCAACCTCCATCTTCCACAACAGCCAGAGCATCTTTTAGAGAGGTCATTCTTGGTGTGTCTTTGGAGATCTTAGGAATAATAGCTTTAGTAACAACAATTGTAGGAGGGATCACCTCAAATGCTTGGCAGGGGGTTTCAATGAATTCTCCATCCATTTCAACATATTTGAAAGAATTCAAATGAATGACCATATAGTCTTCCTCTCCATAGACTGTGACAACCTTCCCCTTCACCAGATATTTCAGCTTTTAATGTAATGTAGAGGTAACGACACCTGCCCCATGAATCCATGAGCGTTCGAGCAAGCAAGAATAGGCCAGGCAGATATCTATTACATAAAATGTAGATTTGAAGACTTGAGATCCTACCTTGATTGGAAGATCAACTTCTCCGTGGACTATTCTTTTTGAACCATCGAAGGCTCTTACCACAATATCACTAGGAGGACCCAATATCTACTAACACATGCGCCAGGGTGGGGCCTTTGCACTCAATAGATATGTGTAGAGCCTTATTAAGATTCTTCCCCGCCGAAGTTAAATTTGCATTAGAAAATCCTAATCCATTATTAGCAGTTAGGCTTGCTACACAATTCTCAAACTGATCGGCAGTGGTCTCTTGTGGTACATGGGCATTCTTCAGGAATTTCAACAAATCTCGGGCATGTTCCTCGAAGCATAATAACAAGGACATCATGGATATCTTTGAGGGTGTCTGCCCCAGTTGCTCAACTATTTTGTAGTCACTTTTTTGCATGATCTTCAGAATCTCTTCCATCTCTTGCCTAGATGGGTCTTCAATTATAACATGTTTTGAGGGTGCCTCTGTCCGGGAAGGCTTAGTTACTTTCTCTTTACCTCGAGCGTCATTAGTTGGTATAGCAGCAGGAATACAAACAGGTGTTATTGTAGTTGTTGGAGGAGAGATCTCCGGAGAGAAGACCACTCATATCCTAGTGACCTTACTAGTTCCGATAATATTTGTAATTTCAGGATCTTCATTTTCACCAATCCATGGCTCTTGCTTGACACCATGATAATAAAATTCTGCCTCATAGTTCCAAGGCACAACTTTGTCGGAGGAATAGGGGACTAACCTCGGTGTAGTGATGATCAAGGGAGCTACTCTTGGCTCAGCAGGAATTTTTATAGGGCCTCTAGAGGGGATCCTTATAGGAGTATTTGAAATGGTGATTATGGAAACATCTTCAAGTCTCAGTTCTTGGAAAATACTTTCAGGCAAACTCTTCATAGACAGAGTTTTCTTGAACAAAATTTCATGGCTATCAATCAAGCGTTGAATATCTTTCTTCAACCACATACAACCATTAGTTTGGGAAGCACAATGGTAACAATTCTCAAGGCAGCCCGGAAATAAACCAGCTCTTAACAGATTCTTCTTAACGATCATTAAGGGAGTAGTTAAATCACTGATGGTGGAGACAAAGGAGACATCATCAACAGCATTAACACTTTTACCATGACTGGGCATGGGTGCGGTAATCACCTTAGGGGTTTCAGGAGGGTCAAACTCAATCACCCTGTTAACAATCAAATCTTATATTTTTCTTTTTAGGGCCCAACAATCATTGGTGTCGTGCTCGGGACTATTGGAATGGTATGCACACCTTGCATTTGGGTTATACTTCAGAGATGATGTGTTAGGATTTTGAGGAGGATCCCGTAGTGTGATCAATTGTGCTTTCAAAAGATGTTGTAAAGCTTGAGACACTGGCATTTTGATTCTAGTAAACTGCCTCCTTGGAATGTCTGGCCTTTGCTGATTGTTTTGTCGTTGTGGTCGTTGAACTGGGGTCAGGTTAGAAATCAATATTGCTCTTACTGATTGAAAATGATCATTCTTGAAATGGCTCCTTTTTCCATAAACAACATTAGTTTCCTTTTTACCAACAAATGGTTTCTTTAGTAGAGGTTGAGGCCATTGGGATTTTTCCAATTTTGATTTCGCTTTCAACTCGTTCACCAATCAAAATTAACTCAGTAAACCCTGACGAAGAACTCCCAGTCAGCAAATTAAAGAATAGACCAATCAAGGTGCCCATGATCATGTCCACTAATTCTCTGTCAGTCAAAGGGGTTTCACTCTTCTAGCCAGGTCCCTCCATTTTTGATCATACTCCTTAAAGCCTTCGCTTGAGCCCATAGTCATAATTTGTAATTGCACACAAGTTGGTGCAAGATCAGCATTGTATTGGTATTGTCTGTAGAAGGCAGCAGCCAAATCCTCCCATGTGTGGATATTAGTCCCTTCTAGTTGATAGTACCACTCCAAATGTGTTCCAGATAAGTTTCTTGGAAGAAATGAACCCATAACTTCCTATCGGCGGTGTGTGGTTGAATCTTGCATACATAAGACCTTAGATGCATCTTGGGACAGGAGACCCCATAGTATTTGGCGAAGACAGGGACCTTGAATTTGTGGCAAATAATCACCCCAGGGACAAGACCTAAGTCTACAAAGTCTAAACCAAGCACTGTTTGGATCTCTACAACCTTAAGTCGGTCTTCCAGTTGTTTGTATTTGTCCTCCGTCGGTGGGTACTGCTCATTGGAGTAGTCTTCGTCCTCAGAAGTCTGGTTACTTCCACCCCCATCCCTGGTGCTTCTAACTTCATCGTCTTAATTGTCTTATTACTCAGAAGAAGCCTCTTCTATTTGAGCCAGTCGGACAGGCCCTTTAAACCTTCTTCTTATGTTGAGTATAACAGCCCGTTTCTTGGTCTTCTTTTTGCTGGCAAGGAGTGCCATCATTTCTTGTTGTCCTTTGGCTAAGTTGAGGAGAGTCTCTTCGAATTATGCGTGTTGAGTTTGTAGTTCTTTGACGTTTTTCTCTAGAGTCATCTTATATTGAAATAAACAGTAAAAGGATGAGGAAACCTGTATCGAAAGACCTGCTTATGAAATGATGCATGCTATGTGGATTCAATGTTTTCAAAGACCTTGAGGAATTTAAATTTTCTAGTTAAAAAGGAAACAAACACAACAATTGTATTAGTAAGTTCAAAGATTACAATTTCCCCTTGGGCTTGCAATGACAACAAAATGAACTTCTAAAAAAACGACTCAAGTCTCCCACGGGCGTTTCCTCTTTGTGTCGATGTAGGCATTCAGGCTTTACTCCTTGTAAAGTCTCTTGGTAAGCTCCAGCACTTTCTTCTCGCTTGCATAGAATCGAGCTTCAAAGGTGTCTCGTTCCCTCTTGAGTTGAATCTACAATCTCTGCAATTCCTCGAGGTCGGTAGGCATGTCAAGATGGAGAATGGTATAATGAATATCCCCCTCAGCAACAGGCTCCACAACTATTGGTAGGATGGCTGGATATGGCATCATGATATTTTGAGCGTGAACTCGCACCCATTTGAGATAAGGATCCAAAGGGATGGAGTTCTTATGCCCCAAATTCTTGCTATCAACCTTGTTTACCATGCCACAAGATCGAACAAACCTTTGACGATAACCTTGGACATCGTTCTCATAGTCGAATATAGTACCATGGATAAATGCATCATGAGGACCATCTCTTCGAGCATAACCAAATTGTCGTAGATCTAGAGAAGGTTTATAAGTAATACCTCCCCTAATACCTAAGAGTGTAACATTAGGTAACTCCCCATAACGGTCAATAATAGTAATGTCCTCTTGAGATCGAGAGCACCAATAGATGTTCGTATGAGAAAGTAACATTAACCTTTGTGACCACCTCAAACCTTGCTCATTCTTCAATACTAATCGGGGAAGGTTCAAAATAAACCACATAGATAGCAATGGTATGCAACACATGAGATCCCCTCTCTTCCTCATAGTACGAGTGTGAAGAGTATGCAAAATGTCTCCGAGCAAAGTAGGCACAAGGTTACGAGAAAGGAAGATTTTGACAGCACTCACATCTATGAGTTGGTATGGATTAGGGAACAATACTAACTGTGATCGGTGGATCTGGAACTGACTGTTTAACGCTGGTTCGCGAAATGTCGCGGAAGCAAGAGTCGCCACCGTCTTTTATTTTCTCCAAATGGAAAGGACAAAAGCACAGAAAAATTCCTTATAGAGATTGCTCTCGGTTCGGGAGGTAGGTTATAGAAAGGGAAGGTGTTAGCACCCTTTCTATCCATGGTTATCCATGGGCTCTTAGATACTTGCTCATTTGTGTTTTCAAAATGGTTTGTTTGCTTTTCAATGTGGGTTTTTAAAAAGTTTCTTTGAAAATTCCAGTTCGACTCTTGTATCGGTCCTCAAGAGTGTTTGAAAAATTGCTTTCGAAAGCTTTTTGAAAAGGTGTCGGTGTGAAAAGTCTTTTTGAATTTGTTTTGAGATTAGAGCAAGTATCTACGAGAACCTACCTACCCTAAGGAATTCGTCTGTGTAAATATCCTTTAAAGTAGTGCCATCCCACCATTGAGAGGTAGGTAGCACCACCATTGGAGGTGTTCGGGTCAATTCGAGGTTCGGGACATGGTGATCACCAGAGCAATGGGAAGACACCTTAGAAGCTACCCTCATGCCAGGTTCCCGGATCATGAGGACTTACTAAGACATCCTCTACTCGACGATCACCTTTCGAGGCAAGGCAACAGTGAGGCGTACCCTAGGGGTGGTGTGTGATTTGTGTGTCAGATTCATTTATTTGTCTTGTCATGTCAAAGTGATCTATGCGTTTGTTTTTATTTTTGTCCATTCATTCTTGCATGCGTTTGTTTAACAGTTAAAAAGAATTGCGGGAAATAAAAATTCTAAGCTATTACAAAAGGCGCGGGTCCACATCGCCAAAATTTTCAGGACCCGATTTGACAGAAAGTAAATAAGTAAAGTAAAGTGAGAGTGCGAGAAATTAAATTACACGGCTTTGGGAGAATTACAGAAATATTTACAAGAAAAAGAAATAAATACGCGAATTGAAATTTAAATTAGAAACGAGGGCGTTGGACCCTTTTGAATGAAATAAAAATTATTATTAAATTAATTAAATTAAAAAGAAAAAGAAATTATTTTTTTTGAGATTTTTTGTATTTATGGTTTTTTATGAGAATTAAATGAAATTAAAAGATTAACCCTAATTCTAATTGTTTTTAATTTATTAAGAAAACATATTAAAGTTAAACCTAAATTAACCTAATTATTTACATGCCATTTAATTACAAAAATAATATTTAATAATTAATTATTGTGAAAGAAAAGAAAAAAGGATAAAGATTATTACGAACCCTAATTCTACCAAATTTTAGATTGATTAAGAAAAAATATTAAAATTTAACCCTAAGTTTAAAAGCTAAAATCAATTAATGAAGTTTATTTGCAAAAAATATATTAATTAAATAAAATACTTATTTTTGTCTTTTTTTCTGATTTTTTTTTTGTTTTTATGTTTTTTATGAAAAATAATTAAATTAAAGAATTGAATTAAAAAAGGAATAATTGAATCAAAATAAAAAACAAAATAAAGTAGAAAAGATGTTGCAAACCTAGGGGGTTCTGTCCCCAATTGAGAGGTTAAATCAGCATTTTAGGCCCATTAATCCTTGGCCTCTTTTGACTTCTTATGCCAGCGTGTGAAGGTGTTGACTCATGTCCACCCTGTTCTTCAGATCCTGACCCTTGATTGAGTGCAGTGGAACGCGTGGACGGCTTGATAACGTGGATGCATGGTGTTCTTTAATGTTGAAGCTGCATATAATCATTAATAGAAAAATAACATTGGAAAGGGGTGGGGACCTGGGATCGAACCCAGGTCCTGAATGTCACCACACACATGCCTAACCAATTGAACCAAACGCGCTTTCTGTATATTAACTAACAAACAATCATTATAAAATAAAACCACGCGTTAGTGCCTTTTTAGCGCGAAAGTTTAAATGAGCCAATCAGTCTTGGCCACATAATCGTCTTCTCCATGACTTGTTTTTTTCCTGAAAATAAAAAGAATCAGCAACGGTTTTTGCACCGTTCCAAAATAGGCCATTTGGGAAAATAGCGATTAGCTTGTTTCTAATCAGAAATTGGGCGCGACCCCATCAATGAATTGGTTGGAAGCTTCTGATTCTCATGGTGCCATTGTCGTGTCCCAATTTTTCCTTGAATGTAAAGCCCTAAATCAACATCCCTGTAACCCTAAAACATAACAATGGCGAAATCTCCAATAATGCATGAAAGCTTAATGAAATCATAGGGTTAGCTTCAGAATACCTCACTTAGTATGAATTCATAAACAAAATGCCATGAAAATGCCTAAAAATCAGAATACGAATATGCATTTATATGAAAAAAAATTGATTTATGTACACTGATTCAAGGCGTTAGAATTGGTGTTCTTGATCCAGGAACCTTCCTTGATGTCCCAGGAAGGTGATAGAACAGATATCTTGCCTTGAATCGCCTTACAAGTGTGTTTTCAGTTTTGGAATTTCTTTGAAAAAATGCAAACTTGGTTCTGTATCTATGGCGTAGCTGGGAGTTCTCTAGGATTAGGTTTTCATTCTATACTTATGTGTGAATGATTAGGTCAAAGAATTTGGTCAAAAAGATCCATGAATTGATGAATCAATATTTGATTTTTATGGCATTAGTTTTCAATCTTTTCATGCATATTTGCCACCAAATCATATCCAATTACCTTCAATTCTTTCCTAATCTGATTTGCACGAAATCTTGGAGATATTTTATGCACAAAAAGATTCAAAACATTAGGTTTAGTATTTTCCACCTATTTAATTTAATTAAATGAATTATTAATGATTAAAAATCCAAACAAAATAAAATAAAATGATAAAAAACTTCCCTTTGGGCCAAATGGTCGTGCACATGCCTTGGATAATGAATTGTGGAAGAAAAAGAGGCCCATTAGCAATTTTAGGTCATTTGAATCAATGTTGACTTTTCAAAATATCCAAAAATTTCCGAACTTCCACAAGGCATAACTTGCTCAATTCTTAAGATTTTCTCATGTTCTTTGACATTTTGGAAAGGTATTTGAGTCCTCTAACCAATGTCTTTGGTCCAATGTCATTTGGATTTACCAAACTCAAGTTATGGCCTTTGACTTAAAGTCCCTTTTTGTTGACTTTTGAAAATGACCTATAATGTTGAAATTGATAACTTTTTGTGAGAGCATTTCTTGGACTTGAAGTATGAAGAGGAGTTGTAGGAAATGTCTTTATCTTCAAAATGAGCTTTGGATGGAATTTTTATAATGATCCATGTGGAAGTTATGCCCTGGTCAATTTACAGTTGACTTTTTCAACTGTCCTAATAAGGAAACTTTTGCATCTTGATGATTTTTGAGCCAAGCTTTGAGAATCATGATCAAGCATTGATCAAATGATGTTTGTGGCTTCAAAATGAGATGTTGACCAAAAATTTGAACTTTTGACTGCCAAATGACCATTTTGCCCCTACAGTTGACTGTAGTGCAATTAGGGTTTTTGACTGTGCAATTTTGAGCTGTAAGTCTTGAAACTTGGTATGAGGATGCTTGACCATATTTGTAGGCATGTGGGACTTGATTGGACCCTTGAAAACTTCACTTTCTTTATCAGAACCAAAACCCTAATTTTGACTGTTTAGGAGGCCCTTGAACTGTGCAACCCTTGGGGAGATTTTGAAGCTTTGACTCGGCAAATTTTGAAGAATATGGGAGGGCAAATTTTGGGGTACAACACTAACCCATAGATTAGAAGAGCCAAGACTTCTTAAAAATCTTGCAAATTTGTAGCCTCCGAAAACAATCGAGCCTTCTCTAACAGAAACTTGGCTAGAAAACCCTTGACTCGCTTCTTGTTTCCCAATTATCTATAATGTCAGACCTCTTCAAATGTAAGGCCTTGGCAATAACTTCAGGTTTTGGATTTTCCTCTAAACCAGTGAATGGCATTTGATCAAGGACTGGTACTCCTAATAGTTGAGAGAACTCTTCCATTGTAGGCACCAATTGATAATCGGGAAAGGTGAAACAATGATGTATAGGATCGAAGAATTGAAAGAGCACACATATCATGTCTTCTTTAAAGCTTGAGGTAACCATATTGAGAAGTCGACCATATCTTTTGGTGAATGGAGAATTTTTAGGAACCCTTGATGCTAACTCTTTGAGTTGAGGAGGCACCTTTACAAAGATGATTCAGATGGTATTTCTGCGAGCGGAAGCCATAACCTACAAAATAGAACAAAGATAAATCCCTAGGTCCTTGAAATGGTTAGTGAAAATGTTATGGAATGATGTGATGATGTCATGAAAAAATAATCATACACAAACAAAACAAAAAAGACCTTAGGTTTAGGCTTGCATGAGGTTTATAGGTAAGTACCCTCTTGAAGTTTTAGTTGGTTCAACATGTCCTAAAAGAAGTAACCGAGTTCTAAGGAATCTCAATATCATTAATCATTCTTCATCGGGCATTGTTTCATCATAAGAAATCTTTTTTTGCAACCGAAATATCCCGAAAGTCCAATCTCAATGATGATTGAACACTAGAGTGCCCAGAAATTTGCGCTCACATAGTAGCAGTGTGATGATGGGAATGGGCTTATAGATGCAATTTGGAGATTGATGGATAGGGTGATGGGCTTATAGATGCCATGCTAAGAGATGATGGAAGGTGGATGGGCTTATAGATGCCATTTGGGTGTTGATCGCGTAAGAGATTCCTTAGCGAGAACTTGCATACCTGCAAAAAAGAAAAATGATTACCTGACCTGTTACGGGAGCTGGTCTTCAAATTATTTGTGTAGATGTGTCCTGACTGGTTACAGGAGCTGGATCTGGAGCTTCAAACGGTGATGAATGAACCAGGGATGGTTACTATCTCAACAGGAACGGTGAGAGAACCTTGGATGACTTTAACCTCAACAGCAATCATTGAGCGAAATCTGGGATTACCACCTCCGCAGGATCGGGGAGAGAACCATAGGCGACTACAACCTCAACAGCAAACATTGAGAGAATCTTGGATAACTTCAACTTCAACAGCAATCATTGAGCGAAATTTGGGATTACCACCTCCGCAGTATTGGGGAGAGAACCATAGACGACTACAACCTCAACAGCAAATATTGAGAGAATCTTGGATAATTTCAACCTCAACAGCAATCATTGAGCGAAACCTGGGATTACCACCTCCGCAGTATCGGGGAGAGAACCATAGGCGACTACAACCTCAACAGCAATCATTGAGAGAATCTTGGATAACTTCTACTGAGTCTTTATCAGGAAAATCTGTTTGGGGTCGATTTAGCTGGACTAGAGAAGGTCTTGGAGTCTTCAACTGAGTCTTCAAAAGAAAAACCTTTAGGAGTGGGTTTAACTAGACCAGAGAAGGCCTTTGACTGGATAATAACCAGGAAAATCTTTGGAGTCGATTTAACTGAACCAGACAAGGTCTTGGAGTCTTCAACTGAGTCTTCAAAAGAAAAACCTTTAGGAGTTGGTTTAACTAGACCAGAGAAGGCCTTTGACTGGATAATAACCAGGAAAATCTTTGGAGTCGATTTAACTGAACCAGACAAGGTCTTGGAGTCTTCAACTGATTCTTCAAAAGAAAAACCTTTAGGAGTTGGTTTAACTAGACCAGAGAAGGCCTTTGACTGGATAATAACCAGGAAAATCTTTGGAGTCGATTTAACTGAACCAGACAAGGTCTTGGAGTCTTCAACTGAGTCTTCAAAAGAAAAACCTTTAGGAATGGGTTTAACTAGACCAGAGAAGGCCTTTGACTGGATAATAACCAGGAAAATCTTTGGAGTCGATTTAACTGAACCAGACAAGGTCTTGGAGTGTAGCTGAGAACTTAACTGCATCTTTCCTGAAAGGCAAAGGTCAGTCATATGCAATGCATGATATGGATCAAGCAATGATGTGAAGGGGTGAAAAACACAAGAAGGGGGGGTTGAATTGTAAAACTGGAAACTTAAAGCAAATGACAAGGTATTTTTATCCTGGTTCGTTTGATCTCAAACTACTCCAGTCCACCCGTTCAAGGTGATTTCGCCTCTCTCCAACGAGGTCTTAATTCACTATATTCAACTGAATACAAATCTGCTTTAGCAACTGCTAAAACCTTCTTGATTCAAACCACAATCCGGTTTGTCAAGGCAACACTTTCTTACAAAGGTACAAGCAAATGTGTGTGAATGTTTTCTACAAAAACTATATCACAACTGTGATGTTTACACAAATGAAGCTTAGAATACTAAGTTGCTAAACACTAATAAGGTATCAGAGTTTGTTGGTTTAGCAAAACTTGTAGAGTGAAGATTATTGTTCAGCTTTGTGCGTGTAGAGAGTTTGGAAGCATTAGCCGTGATAATCTTCAAAGCTTGGTTTATATAGCACTTTGAGAAGATGAACGTTGAAGCAAATATTCTTGATTCAATGCTATTAACAAGCTTTCCTTTTTGAGCAGATCTTGTCTAGAATGATGCCGTTGGTATTGATTAGCTTTCAATGCACAGTACCGTTGCTTCTTCAATGCACGTTCTGGCTTGGCTCATTCTGATTCTGCTTCGCTGCTGATGAACTAATTTGATTCTGTATCAGAGTGTTTTACGCGCAGTTCTGTTCATCAAGCTTCAGCATGTGCAAGCGTTGATCATCTGATCTTGACGTTCTGATTCAGCAACTTCTGATGCTGGTGTATGAACTCATATTCTGATGCTGAAAACGTGATCTTGCTTATTTTAATCAGCATATCTGCAAGTCAAAGCATAGTAATTTTAGGCAGCATATAATTCAATCATGAAATATTTAACTACTATATCTTTTCACTTTGTTATCATCAAAACTTAAATATAGGGTACTAGATTCAAACATTGTTCTAACAATCTCCCCCTTTTTGATGATGACAAAAACTAGATATTTTAAATGAAAAATAACGTGAAAAGTTATCAGAGCTATGTATCAGAATAAGAAGTACGGAGAAGTCAGAGTTAAGAGATACTCCCCCTGAGTTTGTTACTTCCCTTTGATATGCGTGTTCTTCAGAGTCAGATCTTTTTCTATCTTTGAGCATCAGATTATAAGTCTTTGACTTATCAGAGAGCAGAGCTTCAGAGCTTTTCCTGTCAGAGCTTTGCTTCGGATCAGAGTGTTAGGTCGATCAGAGCTTCATATATCAGAACTTCATATTTGATCAGAGCAACATGAGCTTCTAGTTCTTAGTCTTCATAGTGTTCGGAGCTTCCTTGTGCCTGTAGACTTAACAACAAAACAGAAAAACATTTCAAGTAATAGAGTTAGAATGTTTGAGAGTTTCTGTCTAGTTAGCCGTTATTGATTTTAAATATCATTCTTGTTCTCCCCCTTTTTGTCAGCAATCAAAAAGTGTTAGTGATGTGCTAAAACAATTTAGATCAGAAAAACAAATTATATTAAAAATAGTTCAGAGCAAAGAACATTACACAAGCATAGTTAAAAACATAGTTAAAAGTACATCAGAAAATGAAGAAAATATAGAGAATGCATGAAAAAGAATTTCAAGGTTGTGGGGGCATGCGTGAGAACAGGCTTTCCAGCATTGCTTGAATCTTTTCAGAAGTTGCATTCTGCTTCTGAACCATGGTGACAACAGTATCAATCTTGCTGTCCTGAACATTCATTCTTGCTTCCATCTTCTGATCATTCTCTTCCATCCGCTGCTGGAGACGCAAGTCATTCAGCCTTAATTCTTCCAGAGCCTGCCTGTCCAAGGCAGCTTGAGAACTTTCAGCAGGAGGAAGCTTCTCAGAACTTTCAGCTACATCTTCTGCTGGATTATCTTCCTGAAGAGTCTTGTCTTCTTCTGAAGGTTGCACCTGTGCAGCTTGCTCTTTCTCAGACCAAGATTCAGAGTCCAGAGGAAGCACAACTTCTTGAGGCAGCTGACTCTCAACTTCCTTCAGCAGCTTGCTAAAGTTCTGTTGAGCCTGCTCATAGTTGACGTCCTGCAGCTTGAGGGCTTCAGCACGAACCCATACTCTGAACTGAGACCAGAGCTGATCAGAAGCAGCTGGGTCGATCATCCCGGGACAGACTTGCTTCAAAGAAGCAATCCACTGCAGCATACCTGTTTCAAAGTCCAAAATACCAGAGCCAACATCTAGTTGCTTTGGTTTGGGAATGGCCAATTTGTGTCTTAAATCAGCAAGACGTTCAAGACTTGTTAAGTCAATGAATGTTCTGCTGGGGTTTTCAGATGATTGGTTTTCAGAGGTGTGCTGAGGTGCTGTTTGTTTTGGTGGATGGTTATCAGAGTCAGAGGATATATCTATTGGAGTGGTTGGAGTTTTTGGAGGTGTTGATTCCTCTGATGATGGTAACTGGGGTCTGACAATGGTGGTTCCACATGGCAACTGTATTGCCAGCGGTGAAGGTTGAGGTGAGTGGGGATCAGAATGATGAGGAGATGGGGTTTCATAGCGATGAAACTCTGTTTGAGGTGAGGGAGGATTATTTTCTGGTTGAGGAGGTGGAACTTCTGATTGCTCAGGGATCAGAGGTTCTTCTGTGATAGGTTGTTGTTGTTGTTCTGGTTCTGGTTGTATTTTTGGTTCAGGTTGAATTTCTGGTTCAGGTTGTGGAGGAGGAATATTTGGTGGTTCAGAGTGAGGTTGAACAGAAGCATGTTCACGCTCAATGTCAGCTAGCACTCTATCAAGTGCTGGTGTTGTGGAAACAGTTGGTTGTTGTTTGGTAATTTTGATTGGAATTTTAATTCTGGTTCTTCTGAGTTGTAAGGCCTCAGAAGGGTCTTCTGGTATGGTTTCATCAATAGTGGGGATTGGAATGGATATTCTGTGAGAGGTTGGAGGAGGAGCAACAGATGTTGGAATAGTAGAGGAAATTGAAATAGGAGCAGCAGATGAATTACCTCGTTTCTTTGGAGTCTGGTGAGATGATCCTTCTGCTTTCCTCTTCTTTGACTTCTTCTGAATCACTTCAGGTTGAACTTGACTCAGATCTTTGATCTTCAGCTTTGAACCTGCATCTTCTTCCTTGTATGAATCTGGATACTTGATAAACATATCAGGTTGGGATTCCATTTCAGAAAATCTTGGGAAATCACTCAGAGGCACTCTTCTTCTGGAGATGTCAGCAGTTGAAGAAGCTCTGGGTTCCTTCCTGATATTGTCTATCAGCTTCATCTTTTTCAGGTTCTTAGCATTCAGCGGTTTTCCAACAGTTGGTTCAAAATTGCCCAGTACTTTAGCTTCGCTCAGATAATCTATCAGCTTATTCTCTGTCAGAATATCTGATATGAGCCTCCCAAATGGTATCCAGTCTCTTTTGGTCCTTTCTTCTTCTCTAGTCTCTTTCACACTAGTCTTCAGATGATTGAACAGGAAGTGTGCCAAATTGATCTTCACCCTCTGATCAATAAAGTAGATCAGAAATTGCTGATCCACGTTTATATAGTCAGGAGAGCTTGTTGGCTTCCTGTGATTGAAACAGCCTAGAACAATCTTGGCCCACACTCTGCAGTGATCCTTCAGATCCTTGATTTTGCTGCTGGGAAAACCAAGAGTGAAAATGCAGTTTGCTACCACCCCAATATCAGGGCACCTATCAGCCATGTCCACACAACGGACTCCACCACCACTTTGACCAATTAACCTAGCAATGAGGTCTTCAGAAATTATTATCTTCTTTCCCATAACAGAAGAGATGACTAGATGTTTATCAATCTTGGCATGAATCCAAAATTCTTTGACAAGCTCTGGGAAGGTTGGTCCAACCAATCTATCAAAGTACCTCTCCCACTTTTGAGCTTTGATTTCTGCAGATAGGTCAAATCCATTTTCCTTCAAACTTTCGAAATCGATGATTAATTCAGAGAGAACCTCAAGATTCTTTACCGGTGTGAGAAGAGTTCTGGTAGGCGCTTGGTATTGCTCAGAGGTTTCTTTCTTCTGATTTCCTGCAGAAATGCTGGAGGATGCCATTGTTCTCACACAAAAAGCTTGAGAGTGATTTGAGAAAAGCTAGGGTTTTGAAGGAGATATGCAGAAAAATTCTTAAAAGATTATGAGTAAGCGTAAAGAATAACCATGAAGAGTAATGTGCTTAAATAGGATTTTCAAAAAAATTATTTTGAAAAATAAAACGTTTTTAAGAGAGAGAAAAAAATAATGATTGCCATTAACAAGCGTGATTACTTTTGCATTTAATGCTTGCTGATTTTGGGGGATTTGAGAAAGATACTCAAAAACGGTTACCAGACATGTGTCTCAATGCACCCAATCAGCGCTTTGCCTTCTCAGAAACGTGCACGCGTTCTGCTTCAGGGATTTGCTGATGATTGGATGACACTTGTTTGATATAGTGATCAGCACGTCTGTCTTTGAGATTAGACTCTCAGATCTTTAGACTTGCCTCTGATACAATCTGCATGTTCTAACTTTCTGAAAGAAGATTGATCAGAAGTTCACAGTAATATAAATACATTCTGAAAGATAAAAATATGGAATTAAAACATTTTCATTCTGGGCATACTTTCATGCTGAGATGTTTCAGAATGAAATTAAACCTATCTTCTGAAAGGGGTTTTGTAAAGATATCAGCCCATTGATGGTCTGTATCTATAAATTTCAAGTTTAAAATTCCTTTCTGAATATAGTCCCTAATGAAATGATGTTTTATTTCTATATGCTTAGCTCTAGAATGTAAAATAGGATTCTTACTTAAGCAAATAGCAGAAGTATTATCACAAAGAATAGGAATGTTACTCTCAAAAATCTGGAAGTCTTCAAGCTGACTTTTCATCCAGAGCATCTGTGTGCTACATCCAGCTGCTGCTATGTACTCAGCTTCTGCTGTTGACAGAGCAATAGTTGATTGCCTTTTGCTGGACCACGAGATCAGATTTTCTCCCAGAAACTGGCAGCTTCCAGAAGTACTTTTTCGTTCCACTCTGTCTCCAGCAAAATCAGCGTCGCAGTAGCCTACTAAACTGTAATCACTAGATTTTCTATAAAACAAACCCAGATTAGTAGTACCTTTCAGATACTTGAAAATTCGCTTAACAGCTGTTAAGTGAGATTCTCTAGGATCTGATTGGAATCTAGCACAAATACATACGCTGAATAAAATATCAGGTCTTGAAGCAGTCAGATAAAGGAGAGAACCAATCATACCTCTGTAGACTTTCTGTTCTACGCTTTTGCTTACCTCTTCTCTTTCCAGAATGCACGTGGGATGCATTGGAATCTTTGATGGCTTACATTCTGAGAGGTCAAATTTCTTCAGAAGATCTCTGATGTATTTGCTCTGATGAATGTAAGTTCCCTCTGGAGTTTGATTGATCTGAATTCCTAGAAAGAACTTCAGTTCCCCCATGAGGCTCATCTCAAATTCTGCCTGCATACACTTAGCAAATTTTCTTCCAAGAGAAGGATTAGTAGAACCAAAGATTATATCATCAACATAAATTTGACAGACTAAAATGTCACTCTTAACTGTTTTACAGAATAGAGTGGTGTCCACTTTCCCTCTGGTGAACTCATTTTCAAGCAGAAAGTTACTCAGCCTTTCATACCAAGCTCTGGGAGCTTGTTTCAGACCATACAGTGACTTTTTCAGTTTGAAAACATGTTCTGGATGTTTTGTATTTTCAAAACCTGGGGGTTGGTGAACATACACTTCTTCTTCTATATAACCATTTAAGAATGCACTTTTGACATCCATCTGATACAGAGTGATGCCTTTATTAACAGCAAATGAGATTAAAAGTCTGATAGATTCTAACCTGGCGACTGGGGCAAAGGTTTCTGTATAGTCTATCCCCTCTTGCTGACTATAACCTTGTGCAACCAGTCGTGCCTTGTTTCTGACGACTTCACCTTGTTCATTAAGCTTGTTTCTGAACACCCATCTTGTTCCAATGACGTTGAATCCTTTTGGTCTTGGAACGAGATCCCATACGTCGTTTCTGGTGAATTGATTCAGCTCTTCTTGCATTGCCAGAATCCAGTCATTGTCCAGAAGTGCTTCATCAATAGAAGAAGGTTCAATCAGAGACACAAGTCCCATCAGAGTTTCTTCAGAGTTTCTGAAGCTTGCTCTTGTTCTGATTGGATCTTCCTTTCTTCCTAGAATAGTTTCTTCTGGGTGATCCACACTGCTTCTGGGTAATCTCTTCTGAGGTTGATCAGCAGTTGTAGGATTTCTAGCATTGCTTCTTTCAGACGTTGAAGGAATGTCTGTGTTGAGAGCTTCTGATGACTTGCCTTCAGAACCTGCAAATTCAATTTCTATACCTGCAAGATTTTCATTCTGCTTTGACTTTTCAGAGTCAAGCTTGTCATCAAAACGAACACTGATTGATTCTTCCACAATCTGTGTTTCTGTATTGTATACCCTGTACCCTCTTGAGCGTTTAGAGTATCCTAACATAATACACTTTTGTGCCTTAGAATCAAACTTGTTCAAATAATTCTTAGTATTTAACATATAGCACGTACATCCAAATGGATGAAAATACGAGATGTTGGGCTTTCTGTTCTTCCACAATTCATATGGAGTCTTTTCCAGAATAGGTCTTATTGAGATTCTATTCTGAATGTAGCACGCTGTGTTTATTGCCTCTGCCCAGAAAGTCTTAGCAACGTTTGTCTCATTGATCATGGTTCTGGCCATTTCTTGCAATGTTCTGTTCTTTCGTTCTACAACTCCATTTTGTTGGGGAGTTCTAGGACAAGAGAAATCATGCAGAATGCCTTTGTCATTAAAGAATGACTCAAAATCTTTATTTTCAAATTCTCCACCATGATCACTTCTGACTTTAACGATTCTAAGATCTTTTTCATTCTGAACTTGGTTACAGAAGGTAACAAACACAGAGTGTGACTCGTCCTTGTGTCTTAAGAACTTTACCCATGTCCATCTGCTATAGTCATCTACGATTACTAACCCATACTTCTTGCCACTGACAGAAGCAGTCTTAACTGGTCCAAATAAGTCAATGTGCAGAAGTTCTAATGGCTTAGAGGTAGAAACAACATTTTTGGATTTAAAAGAAGGTTTTGCAAATTTGCCTTTCTGACATGCTTCACACAGAGCATCTGAATTGAACTTCAAATTTGGAAGTCCTCTGACCAGATTGAGTTTGTTAATCTGAGATATTCTTCTCATACTAACATGCCCCAATCTTCTGTGCCAGATCCACTGCTCGTTGTTAACAGACAGAAGACATTTCACGTTCTGACTTTTTAGTTCAGAAAGTTTGATTTTGTAAATGTTGTTTTTCCTCTTACCATTAAATAGGATAGTCCCATCTTTCTGACTAACAGCTTTACATGATTTTTGATTAAAGATTATATCATAACCGTTATCACTTAATTGACTTATGGATAACAGGTTATGCATCAATCCATCAACAAGCAGAACATTATTAATAGAGGGAAGATTTCCGTTACCTACAGTTCCAGAGCCAATTATCTTTCCCCTCTGATTGCCTCCAAAGCCAACGTGGCCTCCAGGCTTAAGTTCCAGGCTTTGGAACATATGCCTTCTTCCCGTCATGTGACGTGAGCAGCCAGAGTCCAGGTACCATGACTGGTGTTTCTGACTTGCTGCTAAAGATATCTGCAACATGTATTATTTTATCCTTAGGTACCCAGATCTTCTTGGGTCCTGATTTGTTAGTTTTACCAAAACTCTGGTTGAATTTTGGTTTCACAAAGTGATTACTACTAGTATATTTGATGTCATGTGTGTGACCATACACAAAGTGTGAATTTAGAGGAGTGTGTTTAATAACTAAATCCATGACATTTTTAGGTGTAGGAACCTTACCTAGGTATCCTATTCCTTTCCTGCCGTTTCTGCTAACTCCATAGATCATTGAAGCCATTCTGCTTCTATCTATGCTTTTAGCAAGGAACTTCTGGAAGCTATGATCATACTCCTTGATGATCTCATCAGCGTTGCTGGGAGTTTCAGCAATTGGTTCCTTCTGAGAGTTTTGTAAAGAGTTTTCTAATTTTAAAATTTTATCTCTCAGCTCAGAGTTTTCCAATTTGAGACTCTCAGACTTATTAGAGTCAGATTCAAGAGTCCTTTTCAGGTCTCTGAATTTAGCTCTAATCTGCTGATAACGTTCCAGAATTTCATTTAGGCTTTCAGCAAGTTCAGCCTTCGTAAAATTAACAGCGAAGTTAGGGAATACCTCTTCTGTGTCTGATTCTGAGTCTGAGTCAGAAGCTTCACTGTCATCTGGAATGTTAGCCATAAGCGCTATGTTCGCCCTTTCATCATCTGATTCTGAGTCAGCTTCAGACGAGTCAGAGTCATCCCATGTGGCCATGAGACTTTTCTTCTTCTCTCTTCCAAACCTCTTTTTGGGCTTTTCCCTCTGAAGCTTTGGACAGTCACTCTTGTAGTGTCCTTGCTCATTGCACTCGTAGCAGATGATGTCTTTTGTATTTGGCTTCTTGCTACCTGAGGAGCCTTCAGATCTTCTGTATCCAGAGGAAGAATCTGTCCTTCTGTGTCTGGAAGAAGACTCGTTCTGATCAGATCTTCTGGGATTCCTGAACTTCCTTTGTCTTTGCTTCCACAGTTGATTTACTCTTCTGGAGAGAAGAGAAAGCTCGTCTTCTTCTGATGAGGATCCATCAGATGTTTCTTCAACTGCCTGCAAAACTTTAGATTCAGATTTTCTGTTAGATTTTAAAGCTATAGGCTTACCTTGCTTCTGAGGCTCGTCAGCTTCCAGCTCTATCTCATGACTTCTGAGGGAGCTTATAAGTTCCTCCAGAGTGATTTTGTTGAGATCTTTCGCCAGCTTCAGAGCAGTAACCATAGGCCTCCACTGCTTGGGTAAACTTCTGATTATCTTCTTGACATGGTCAGCAGTAGAGTATCCTTTGTCCAGAACTTTGAGACCAGCTACCAGAATCTGGAATCTAGAGAACATAGTTTCAATGGATTCAGATTCTTCCATTTTAAACGCCTCATACTTCTGAATGAGCGCCAGAGCTTTTGTTTCCTTGACTTGAACGTTGCCCTCATGCGTCATTCTGAGAGAATCAAAGATGTTCTTAGCTGTGTCTCTGTTGGAGATCTTCTCATACTCAGTATAGGAGATGGCACTGAGGAGGATGGTTCTGGCCTTATGGTGATTCTTGAAGTCACGCTTTTGTTGATCAGTCATTGATTTTCTATCAATCTTCTGACCAGTTGCATTAACAGGGTGCGTGTATCCATCTGTCACCATATCCCACAGATCAGCATCATGTGCTAGAAAGAAGCTTTCAATTCTGTCTTTCCAGTAGTCAAAGTTTTCTCCATCAAAGACTGGAGGTTTGCCGCTGAATCTGTCTCTGTCCTCATTGGTGTCATTGCTGAAATGAGAGTTGTTTCCTGCCATAGTGTTTTTCTGACGTTGGATCTTGTACTGACACGGTTAAGTGTTTTAGCTCAGAACCAGGCGCTCTGATGCCAATTGAAGGGGTGAAAAACACAAGAAGGGGGGGTTGAATTGTAAAACTGGAAACTTAAAGCAAATGACAAGGTATTTTTATCCTGGTTCGTTTGATCTCAAACTACTCCAGTCCACCCGTTCAAGGTGATTTCGCCTCTCTCCAACGAGGTCTTAATTCACTATATTCAACTGAATACAAATCTGCTTTAGCAACTGCTAAAACCTTCTTGATTCAAACCACAATCCGGTTTGTCAAGGCAACACTTTCTTACAAAGGTACAAGCAAATGTGTGTGAATGTTTTCTACAAAAACTATATCACAACTGTGATGTTTACACAAATGAAGCTTAGAATACTAAGTTGCTAAACACTAATAAGGTATCAGAGTTTGTTGGTTTAGCAAAACTTGTAGAGTGAAGATTATTGTTCAGCTTTGTGCGTGTAGAGAGTTTGGAAGCATTAGCCGTGATAATCTTCAAAGCTTGGTTTATATAGCACTTTGAGAAGATGAACGTTGAAGCAAATATTCTTGATTCAATGCTATTAACAAGCTTTCCTTTTTGAGCAGATCTTGTCTAGAATGATGCCGTTGGTATTGATTAGCTTTCAATGCACAGTACCGTTGCTTCTTCAATGCACGTTCTGGCTTGGCTCATTCTGATTCTGCTTCGCTGCTGATGAACTAATTTGATTCTGTATCAGAGTGTTTTACGCGCAGTTCTGTTCATCAAGCTTCAGCATGTGCAAGCGTTGATCATCTGATCTTGACGTTCTGATTCAGCAACTTCTGATGCTGGTGTATGAACTCATATTCTGATGCTGAAAACGTGATCTTGCTTATTTTAATCAGCATATCTGCAAGTCAAAGCATAGTAATTTTAGGCAGCATATAATTCAATCATGAAATATTTAACTACTATATCTTTTCACTTTGTTATCATCAAAACTTAAATATAGGGTACTAGATTCAAACATTGTTCTAACATGATGCTCTCAACATAAATGAGATTTGTAAGATATGATGCGTATATGCATGCTATGATGTATGGAAGTGCGATGTTTATGTATGTATTTTTGTTGTCTAGGAAAATAAATCTTTGACGGGTGCCGGGAAGTCATATCCTGGGCTGATGTTGGAGAACAGATTTTGCTTCCGCTGGATGATAGTTGCAAGTATACCGGTAGGAGAAGATGACTCCGTTGGGGAATAAACTTGGCGAATGATTACTCTGCAGGGAGAAAAGTACTCTAGCGACCTTACTGGGAAGCAATACTCTGTGGGGAGAGAGATACCTTGCTGAAATGTTGGTAATAACTTGCTGGGGATACCCTTGTTATGTACTTCGCTGGGGATATGAAGACTTCATTGGGGACGCTCTTTCCGTGGCTTTTGGCTGAGGATAACCCAGTTATATCCTGGTAGGGAAATAACTCTTTGAATAAAGTCGGGAAACGCGTTCGTGCTCTGCGAGGATAAGCTTCCAGAATCTACTGGGGGTAAGCTTACTGCTTGGAGAGATGGATTCCAACTTTCTTGGGGAAACTGGATTGGACTCTCTTGGGGAAGTTTTGAATGGTATTGGTTATGTTCTTCAACGGAACCTACCTTGATACCTTGGAGGACAGAACAATCAGATTGCTTAGACAACTATTTATTGCCCCTGTTTCTGAGGTGGGGGAGGAAGACCTGTGAGGTGCTGATAGTTGTTGATGGATAGACCTTCTTCCGGTAGGCAGGTGACAAGATGACGGGACATAGTCGTACGCTTTGATCCCTAATTTTTGCCTGGACCGCCCTTTCGGGTTTTCAGTCCACCGGGATACCCATTTTTGCCCAAGCCGCCTTTTCAGGTTTTCGACTTGCCGGGTGTATAGATTTTTTTTATTTATTTCATCCCTCATTTTGCTCGAACCCTTTTGGTTCGTCAGGAAGCCCTTATTTTTTCCTAGGCATGTCAGCCTAGCGGGTCTTTGATTATGTGTAGTATTTTTTCCGACTATGTCCACGCTCTCAGAAAGTAGGGAGTTGCCCCTGTTAGAAGTGTTTTGTCATGCCACCAGAAGGTGTTTGATCAGGCAAGATTCATTGTTGGAATGCCCCAAGTGACTCAGGCGGATATTTGCCCCAGGCTATTTTGGCCTTTGAGAGATTCTCTGAATCTTGACTTAACTGCCCCAGATGATGGACAATGATCATGTCGTGCCCCTTGATTGGAAATGCTTCTGTTCACTAGGTATTCATCGTGCGAATTTCCCTGCTGTTCAAACAAAAATCATATGCAAACAAAGTTATGTTAAAAATGCAAAGCTTATGTCTGTCTTGAAGATTTTGAAAATGCATTCTTTTTCATAAAACAAGTGAATGTTTGTAAAACGTGATGTCAACTCCGTATTTACCGTAGGCCTTAAGGAGTCAGGATACCTTTCGTAACCGTATGCTTTCGAACTAACCCATGCTTCAGCTAGGACTTTTAAGGGTTATAACGTGGCCTGGTTCACGGTTTAAGAAACAAAGGATAAAGGCTCGAATTATTTGTACCCACCCGCTCTTCGTGATGTTCTTCAATCCTAAACTCAGTTGATCGTGCGTTAGAACTTATTTGAGTTTTTGTCCTGATGTTCCAATGATGGTTCAAATATTGATGATTTATTCTGAATAGGCAGTCATTTTCTTTTTTGTTGAGGGTTTGTAAGACCTCTTTCTTGTCTGATTTTTTGTTATCCCTTTCTTTTTTTGCCTGAACTGTTTCCTTTTTTGGAATTACAGTCAGCGGGATGCCCCAGTTTCGTAAGTCCCCTTTATAGGTTTTGACTTATTGGGTTTTTATTTTGAAGGATAATGACTGCCTTTCTTTATCGATTATTCGGAACAATCACTGTCTTTCTTTGTTTTGTAAGGACCTCTTTGGTGCCATTTGTTATGCACTTGGATCAACTGAGAGACTACCCTGCCCCAGGTTATGATTAAGGGTTTTAAATTTCGAAAAGAAAAACTCCTACTTCTTTGGCTCAGAGGGGTTGACGAGGGATTATCATCCTTATAACTCCAGTGTTTAGGGATTGAAACAATGCCTGTACCTCATCAGCGGGGTCTGTTCAAAAGCATACTGTAAAGATCGTGGTATCGTTTTCGTCATCCTCCCTCAAGAGGCTTAGAATTAATGAGAGTTGATCATCAGAAAAAAAATATGAAAATAATTTGCATTTAGTGAATACGAATATATTGTTTCAGAACAGACATATGCGATGCATTAATGAAATAACAATGTTTGACATGAATATTATTGTTTGAACAAAAGAAAATTACAACTTGAATTCAAATGAACAAAAAAGTGCTTTCTATCCTAGCCATGTTTTGGCATGGGAGCAGTGATCACGTTGGGAGCCTCGGGCGCCTCGAACTCAATCTCTTTTGCGTCAATCAAGTCTTGGATCTTATTTTTCAAGCTCCAACAATCATCTGTAGTATGCCCCGGGCTGTCAGAGTGATAAGCGCAGCGGGCGTTGGGGTTATACTTCGGTGACGTTGTATTTTGATTCTTCGGAGCTTCTTTTAGAGTTACCAGCTTGGTCTCCAGCAACTGTGGCAATATCTGGGATAAGGTCATGCTGAGCCGAGTGAACTGCCTTCTCTCGCTCTTTTGTTGGTTATGATGTTGCAGAGCACCAGCAGGTTTTGAGATCACCACTGCATTGGCAGCTTGGCGGAGTTCTGGTTTATTCTGTATCTTTGAACCATGGACGACATTGGATTCCTTCTTAAAAGGTTTTTTATCGGTGCTCGATGAAGCATCCTTCTGTATCTTCCCAGCCTTGATACCAGCTTCGATCCTCTCCCCAGTCAAGATCAGATCTGTAAACCCAGCAGAAGAGTTCCCAATCAGATGGTTGAAGAATGGACCAGACAGGGTCCCTAAGAACATGTCGACGAGCTCGCGGTCAGTCAGAGGTGGTTGTACCCTTCCAGCAAGGTCCCTCCACTTCTGCGCATATTCTTTAAAACCTTCTCCCGATCCTAACGACATGCCCTGGAGTTGGGTACGCGTAGGAGCGAGGTCGGCATTATACTGATACTGCTTGTAAAAAGCAGTAGCCAACTCCTCCCAGTTACGAACCTTGGTTCCATCCAACTGATAGAACCATTCGAGATGAGTCCCTGAAAGACTTCCCTAGAAGAAGTGGATCCACAAGTTCTTGTCCACAGTATACGATTGAATCTTCCGCACATAAGACCTGAGATGCAGCCTGGGACAGGATGCCCCATCGTACTTAGCAAAAGAGGGTGCTTTGAATTTGTGTGGGATCACCATGCCAGAAGTTAGACCCAAATCTCCGAAATCCAAACCAGGTACTTGTTGACTTGCCATTGCATTCAGGCGGTCTTCCAACTGTTTGTACTTGTCCTCAGCAGGAGGGTATTGTTTGTTGTTGAGATATGTCTCGTTGTTGGAGACCACTAGACTGGGAACCCTTTCCTCCTGATGACCGCCTTCCCCAACAGATGGAGTAGTCCTCTCAGCTTCAATCTGCAGTGTGTTCCCAGATCTGCGTCTAGGGCTGAACAAAACAGTCCTCTTCTTCTTCTTTTTCAAGAGCAGGGTCTTCAGATCTTATTGCCCCTGGGCCAAACTCATGATCATCTCTTGGAACTGGGCATTCTGAGCCTGGAGGGCCTTGATAGACGTCTCGGTTGATGATGAGTCAGGATTCATGATGCTGAAATAAACAGCGCAGAGGGTAAGAGACCTGTCAAGAGGGTACCTGTAATGCAATGATATGTATGATATGCATGCAATGTTTTCAAGGACCTCGCGGGATAAACAAGAAAACTGTTAGAATTGGGATCCGGTAGCTTGATTGAAGGAACTTCATGTTGTTGAGAGTCCTTCTTCAAAGGTCAAAGGCTCACCATATCCAGTGGGTCATAGCCCCTGACAACCTTGGCTAGAGGAAAATAAATCCTCTTTGCCCCTTGCTAGATGTTTGATTTATCATGACCTGCATCACAAGCCCTTGAGATCCTTGAAATGGGTTAGGATGTATGCAATGGTATGATGTCATGATGCATGGGGTAGTATGGATAAACTCTGTTATGAGCCCTTATTAAGGACCATACACAAAACCTGCAAGCAAACTCAGTAAACCTGCCATGAGTCCTAATTAAGGACTATGGACAAACCCTGCAAGAAACTCAGTAAACCTTGTCATGAGTCCTAATTAAGGACTACAAACAAAACCTGCAAGAAGCTCAAGTGTCAGACAACAAGCATGCAAGTAGTCAAGTACGAAGGCACACAAGTCACACAAGAGAAGCCCTTAGAGTTTAGGCCAGCATGAGGTCTAGGTGTTACCCTCTTTTAGTTGGTTGGTTCATACATGTCCTATCAAAGTAACCGGGCTCTTAGAGGATCCCAATATCATTGACTACCCTCAATCGGTCATAACTCCAGCATCGCAATCTTTTCTTGCAGCCAGAACCATCACGAGAGTTTAGCCTCAATGGGCGTAGCATACTGCTACTGTTCTAATGGCCAAGTTGGGTCATTTAAGGTTCTAAGGTCTGTTGGTGCTTAATGACTCCTTGGAAGACCCATATTCTCCCCGTTTCGACACGAGGGATATCGGTACAGACCAAGGCGCCACACCAACGTAGCCACTGCTTCACCCATGTCGGTATACGCTGGACAGGTCCCTCACAGCTTATGCTACCTAAACAGGGTATCCCCAGATACGGGTTAGGATCTATGTAGCTCCCATTCAACCCACAAATTTAAAGCAGACAAGTCAATACAATTGAAAACACAGTTATGAACTAACCCTAAGGTACACCTCGCTTTAAGTTTAAGTCCCCAGCAGAGTCGCCAGTTCTGTGATCGGTGGATCTGGAACTCACTGTTTAACGCTGGTTCACGAAATGTCGCGGAAGCAAGAGTCGCCACCGTCTTTTATTTTCTCCAAATGGAAAGGACAAAAGCACAGAAAAATTCCTTATAGAGATTGCTCTCGGTTCGGGAGGTAGGTTATAGAAAGGGAAGGTGTTAGCACCCTTTCTATCCATGGTTATCCATGGGCTCTTAGATACTTGCTCATTTGTGTTTTCAAAATGGTTTGTTTGCTATTCAATGTGGGTTTTTAAAAAGTTTCTTTGAAAATTCCAGTTCGACTCTTGTATCGGTCCTCAAGAGTGTTTGAAAAATTGCTTTCGAAAGCTTTTTGAAAAGGTGTCGGTGTGAAAAGTCTTTTTGAATTTGTTTTGAGATTAGAGCAAGTATCTACGAGAACCTACCTACCCTAAGGAATTCGTCTGTGTAAATATCCTTTAAAGTAGTGCCATCCCACCATTGAGAGGTAGGTAGCACCACCATTGGAGGTGTTCGGGTCAATTCGAGGTTCGGGACATGGTGATCACCAGAGCAATGGGAAGACACCTTAGAAGCTACCCTCATGCCAGGTTCCCGGATCATGAGGACTTACTAAGACATCCTCTACTCGACGATCACCTTTCGAGGCAAGGCAACAGTGAGGCGTACCCTAGGGGTGGTGTGTGATTTGTGTGTCAGATTCATTTATTTGTCTTGTCATGTCAAAGTGATCTATGCGTTTGTTTTTATTTTTGTCCATTCATTCTTGCATGCGTTTGTTTAACAGTTAAAAAGAATTGCGGGAAATAAAAATTCTAAGCTATTACAAAAGGCGCGGGTCCACATCGCCAAAATTTCCAGGACCCGATTTGACAGAAAGTAAATAAGTAAAGTAAAGTGAGAGTGCGAGAAATTAAATTACACGGCTTTGGGAGAATTACAGAAATATTTACAAGAAAAAGAAATAAATACGCGAATTGAAATTTAAATTAGAAACGAGGGCGTTGGACCCTTTTGAATGAAATAAAAATTATTATTAAATTAATTAAATTAAAAAGAAAAAGAAAATATTTTTTTTGAGATTTTTTGTATTTATGGTTTTTTATGAGAATTAAATGAAATTAAAAGATTAACCCTAATTCTAATTGTTTTTAATTTATTAAGAAAACATATTAAAGTTAAACCTAAATTAACCTAATTATTTACATGCCATTTAATTACAAAAATAATATTTAATAATTAATTATTGTGAAAGAAAAGAAAAAAGGATAAAGATTATTACGAACCCTAATTCTACCAAATTTTAGATTGATTAAGAAAAAATATTAAAATTTAACCCTAAGTTTAAAAGCTAAAATCAATTAATGAAGTTTATTTGCAAAAAATATATTAATTAAATAAAATACTTATTTTTGTCTTTTTTTCTGATTTTTTTTATTGTTTTTATGTTTTTATGAAAAATAATTAAATTAAAGAATTGAATTAAAAAAGGAATAATTGAATCAAAATAAAAAACAAAATAAAGTAGAAAAGATGTTGCAAACCTAGGGGGTTCTGTCCCCAATTGAGAGGTTAAATCAGCATTTTAGGCCCATCAATCCTTGGCCTCTTTTGACTTCTTATGCCAGCGTGTGAAGGTGTTGACTCATGTCCACCCTGTTCTTCAGATCCTGACCCTTGATTGAGTGCAGTGGGACGCGTGGACGGCTTGATAACGTGGATGCATGGTGTTCTTTAATGTTGAAGCTGCATATAATCATTAATAGAAAAATAACATTGGAAAGGGGTGGGGACCTGGGATCGAACCCAGGTCCTGAAGGTCACCACACACATGCCTAACCAATTGAACCAAACGCGCTTTATGTATATTAACTAACAAACAATCATTATAAAATAAAACCACGCGTTAGTGCCTTTTTAGCGCGAAAGTTTAAATGAGCCAATCAGTCTTGGCCACATAATCGTCTTCTCCATGACTTGTTTTTTTCCTGAAAATAAAAAGAATCAGCAACGGTTTTTGCACAGTTCCAAAATAGGCCATTTGGGAAAATAGCGATTAGCTTGTTTCTAATCAGAAATTGGGCGCGACCCCATCAATGAATTGGTTGGAAGCTTCTGATTCTCATGGTGCCATTGTCGTGTCCCAATTTTTCCTTGAATGTAAAGCCCTAAATCAACATCCCTGTAACCCTAAAACATAACAATGGCGAAATCTCCAATAATGCATGAAAGCTTAATTAAATCATAGGGTTAGCTTCAGAATACCTCACTTAGTATGAATTCATAAACAAAATGCCATGAAAATGCCTAAAAATCAGAATACGAATATGCATTTATATGAAAAAAAATTGATTTCTGTACACTGATTCAAGGCGTTAGAGTTGGTGTTCTTGATCCAGGAACCTTCCTTGATGTCCCAGGAAGGTGATAGAACAGATATCTTGCCTTGAATCGCCTTGCAAGTGTGTTTTCAGTTTTGGAATTTCTTTGAAAAAATGCAAACTTGGTTCTGTATCTATGGCGCAGCTGGGAGTTCTCTAGGATTAGGTTTGCATTCTATACTTATGTGTGAATGATTAGGTCAAAGAATTTGGTCAAAAAGATCCATGAATTGATGAATCAATATTTGATTTTTATGGCATTATTTTTCAATCTTTTCATGCATATTTGCCACCAAATCATATCCAATTACCTTCAATTCTTTCCTAATCTGATTTGCACGAAATCTTGGAGATATTTTATGCACAAAAAGATTCAAAACATTAGGTTTAGTATTTTCCACCTATTTAATTTAATTAAATGAAATATTAATGATTAAAAATCCAAATAAATAAAATAAAATGATAAAAAAACTTCCCTTTGGGCCAAATGGTCGTGCACATGCCTTGGATAATGAATTGTGGAAGAAAAAGAGGCCCATTAGCAATTTTAGGTCATTTGAATCAATGTTGATTTTTCAAAATATCCAAAAATTTCCCAACTTCCACAATGTATTTGGTCCCATGTCATTTGTATTTACCAATCGCAAGTTATGGCCTTTGACTTAAAGTCCCTTTTTGTTGACTTTTGAAAATGACCTATAATGTTGAAATTGATAACTTTTTGTGAGAGCATTTCTTGGACTTGAAGTATGAAGAGGAGTTGTAGGAAATGTCTTTATCTTCAAAATGAGCTTTGGATGGAATTTTTATGATGATCCATGTGGAAGTTATGCCCTGGTCAATTTATAGTTGACTTTTTCAACTGTCCTAATAAGGAAACTTTTGCATCTTGATGATTTTTGAGCCAAGCTTTGAGAATCATGATCAAGCATTGATCAAATGATGTTTGTGGCTTCAAAATGAGATGTTGACCAAAAATTTGAACTTTTGACTGCCAAATGACCATTTTGCCCCTACAGTTGACTGTAGTGCAATTAGGGTTTTTGACTGTGCAATTTTGAGCTGTAAGTCTTGAAACTTGGTATGAGGATGCTTGACCATATTTGTAGGCATGTGGGACTTGATTGGACCCTTGAAAACTTCACTTTCTTTATCAGAACCAAAACCCTAATTTTGACTGTTTAGGAGGCCCTTGAACTGTGCAACCCTTGGGGAGATTTTGAAGCTTTGACTCGGCAAATTTTGAAGAATATGGGAGGGCAAATTTTGGGGTACAACACTAACCCATAGATTAGAAGAGCCAATACTTCTTAAAAATCTTGCAAATTCGTAGCCTCCGAAAACAATCGAGCCTTCTCTAACAGAAACTTGGCTAGAAAACCCTTGACTCGCTTCTTGTTTCCCAATTATCTATAATGTCAGACCTCTTCAAATGTAAGGCCTTGGCAATAACTTCAGGTTTTGGATTTTCCTCTAAACCAGTGAATGGCATTTGATCAAGGACTGGTACTCCTAATAGTTGAGAGAACTCTTCCATTGTAGGCACCAGTTGATAATCGGGAAAGGTGAAACAATGATGTATAGGATCGAAGAATTGAAAGAGCACACATATCATGTCTTCTTTAAAGCTTGAGGTAACCATATTGAGAAGTCGACCATATCTTTTGGTGAATGGAGAATTTTTAGGAACCCTTGATGCTAACTCTTTGAGTTAAGGAGGCACCTTTACAAAGATGATTCAGATGGTATTTCTGCGAGCGGAAGCCATAACCTACAAAATAGAACAAAGATAAATCCCTAGGTCCTTGAAATGGTTAGTGAAAATGTTATGGAATGATGTGATGATATCATGAAAAAATAATCATACACAAACAAAACAAAAAAGACCTTAGGTTTAGGCTTGCATGAGGTTTATAGGTAAGTACCCTCTTGAAGTTTTAGTTGGTTCAACATGTCCTAAAAGAAGTAACTGAGTTCTAAGGAATCTCAATATCATTAATCATTCTTCATCGGGCATTGTTTCAGCATAAGAAATCTTTTTTTGCAACCGAAATATCCCGAAAGTCCAATCTCAATGATTGTAGTATCGAGTATTAACCAACTTTAGTCTGCACCAAAGCCAACTATCTCACTACTTTCTAATGGCAAAGTTGTTCAACTAAGGTTCTATGGTCAGTTAGTGCTTCATGACACCACACAGCGGCCCCGTATTCTCCTTGATTCAACACAAGGGACACCGCTACCAAAAAATATGTCACACTAATGTAGCCATCGCTTCAACCATATCGGTCTATGTCGTACAGTTTCCACGGACTATTTCTACTTACCTAATATGCCCCAGATCCGGGTATATGATATTTTCAATTATAAACCCAAGCGTAGACCCAAAATGTAAAGCATACAAGGCAAACAACTAAACCAATAAATGTGATCTAGCTCTTAAGGTAACCCCACTTTTAAGTTTTCCCCAGCAGAGTCGCCAGTTCTGTCATACGGTGGGAGAACTGACTTGGTGTTTTACGTTTTTTCGTAAATGTTGCAGATAGCAAGAGTCACCACCAACTTTTCTTTTATCCAATAAAGAAAATGGTGAAAAGAACAGGAAAGACATTTTGAGAATTTTTCTTGAGTTCGGGGGGTAGGTTATGAAAAGGGAAGGTGTTAGCCCCCTTTTCATCCGTAGTTATCTACGGGCTCTTAACTGCTAGCTCACTTTGAAATTCTTTGTGTTTGTGTAAGTTTGGAAATATTTTGAAAACGCCTTCGTTCGGAAAACTTTGCAATGATTCTCGTATCGTTAAGAATGTATACAAAGTGTTGGTTTTGAAAATATTTGTTGAAGGAAAATGTTTGGAAAGATGTTTGAAAATTCCAATGTAAGGCTATTTTGTAATGATTCTCGTATCGTTGAGAATGTATACAAAATGTTCGTTTGAAAATTGTTTTGAAAGTATGAAGTATGGAAATAGTTTTGTTTATGAGCAATTAATTACGAGCAATCTACCTACTCAAAAAGTGTTCTTTTCCTCCTCCTTCAGATAGTGCTTGTCTACCATTAGTTGGTAGAGAGCCAAATTATTGGATGGGTCATCGTACACTCATAGAAGGCAACATGTAAGATGTTTTAGCAATCGTCGTAAGAGACTAAGATCATTTATCAAAGGAAACATTTGAAGGGTCGTCGAGGGACTATGATCTATTAATCGAGGGTCTTTGCTAAAACATCTCACGTTCAAGGGACATTGTAATACGGTGGGAGAACTGATTTGGGTGTTTTCTGTTTTATCGAAAATGTTGCGGATAGCAAGAGTCGCCACCTACTTTTCTTTTATCCAATAAGCAAAGGGTGAAAAGAACAGGAAAGACCTTTGAGATATTTTCTTGAGTTCGTGGGGTAGGTTATGAAAAGGGAAGGTGTTAGCACCCTTTTCATCTGTAGGTATCTATAGGATCTTAGTTGCTTGATCACTTTGAAAATGCTTTGTTTGAGATGTGTTTATGATTTGTCTAAGTTTGAAAATATTTTGAAAACTCCTTTGTTGCGGCAAACTTTGTAATGATTCTCGTTTCTATAAGAATGCATACAAAGTGTTGGTTTTGAAAATAGTTCAAAGATATGTTTGTTTTTGAAGATGTTTTGAAAGTGTAAGTGTGAAAATGGTTTTGATTTGTGATAAAGCAACTACGAGCGTCCTACCTACTCAAAAGTTCTTCGTTCTTCTCCCCCTCCTTTAGATATTGCTACCTTACCATTGATTGATAAGAAGCCCTATCTTTGGATGTGAGGGGACAAGCGCGGGTCAACTGTATAGTCATAGAAGGTAACTTATGAGATGCTTTAGCAATTTTAATAAGGGACTAGATCGTTTACCGAAGGCAACATCGAAGGGTCATCGAGGGACTACGATCTTTTTTATCGAGGGTCTTTGCTAAAGAGCCCATATTCGAGAGACATAACTATTTTCCGAGGCAGCAAGTGAGGTTACCCTAGAGGTGCTTGTGTGAATTTTGTTTTGATTGCATGCATTTTTGTCTTTGAGATTAGGGTTTTCTAACGGTTTATTTTATCTTGCCATACATACCCTAATTACTAACGATTATATTAAAGCGATAAATTTGCGGAAATTAAAATCCTACGCTATTACATCATTAGGGGGATGGGGGTACAATTTAAAAATGGGGATGAAGTAGAAACTTAAATATTACAACCATATCGAATAACAATGAAGGAAATGTAAAAACTGTGTAAAAAGAAAGGAAAAAGTGTTTTTTTAACCATTATATGTCGACACATGCTTCTTTGCATCGACACATAACTTTCCTTGCCCCTGTAAAACCAAATCAACTCAGTATGAGTCAATGCATAATGGGATGTGTCGACTCATTTCCTATTTTGTGTCGACACATTCGTGTTTTGTGTCGACTCATGCACCTTTTATCTTTCTGTTTTGGGGTCTGGATAGCAGTATGTGTCGACACATAAGGTCTTGTGTCGTCTAATACCCTGTTCTGTCACCAAAATGAGTCAACTTATGTGAGTATGTGTCGACTCATGCTGTAATTTTTGCCTTAAACATTGTTTATTGTCTGTACAGGTCAGTTTACAGCATATGATTGATAAAAATAAACAGCAAGCAAATGGTTAGCTAAAAGGGGCCATGATTACTACATATTTTCTTCAAGAATGAATCATTAATGAGGTATGAAAAATGCAAAGTCAAGAAGACTTACCTTGAGACTGCACTTGGTGTTTTAAGTCTAGATACTTTTCAAGATGCTGTGATGGCTCCAATGAATCTCCAGGAAGTTGTTCCAAACTGTGGAATCACACTAACTCAGTCAAGTTATATTGTACTGTTTTTTGTGTTTGGAAGGTAAAGACAATGGCACTACAGAAAATGTTCTTATATTTGAACAATCTCTATATGATGTGAAGTGTTTGGTTGGTTGGTTTATGGGAGAGTTTGTAAGATGGAATGATGGGTTGAGGGTTTCTATTTTGAATGAAAGTAAAGCTGTATTTTTTTTGAATGAGCAAAGGTTACAAAGACTTCTATTTTTTGATCAAAAACTCTATATTCTCTCTCTAAAAGCCAACCCCTTTATGTGTTGTGAGAACAATTTATTTTATAGATGAAGTTTGGCTAAGATTTGAGGGGGAAACAAATAAGTTTTTTGAACAATTTAGGTATGTTGTATCATTTCCTTTTAGATGCAGCTCTCATATGCAAATTTGGTGCAAACATGGGACAGAGATAATTCAGGCTTGGACTGGGTTGGTAGTAGCATAGCAGGGCTATTTTGTAGCAGTTTTGGAGTGTTGTGGCAGCTTGGTGGAGGGTTGTTTCATAGCAACACAGCAGACTGTTTTTGACATGGTTTTAGGATGTTATGTGGATAGTATAGCAGGCTTGGACTTGGCATCATATAGGGCTTTGTTCAGCAGTAGTTTGGACAACATTGTTTGTAGCATGACACTAGTTTAGTTTTATGGATAACATAGTGGGAAGGTTTGAGTCAAAGGGAAAAGTTCAGCCAAGACAAAGTTTAGAATTTGTAATCTTGCAAAAATGCCACTTTGTAATAACTTAAATTATTTGTAACATCTTGAATTATTTGTAACATCTTGAATTATTTTGAATTGTAGTGAAAAGATGTCACGAAGCAATGAAATTAACAAGTATAGAAAATACTTAGAAAATTTTCCAAGTCTTGCAAATTTGGATTTTTTACTCTTGATTTTTGATGATTAAATTTCATATTTTGGATGTCTTGATGAAATGTGATTTTTGGGACTCAATTTTGGTCAAAAAGTCAAAGTTTGACTTTTTAGTGTACAATTGACTTTTTCCACCAGTTGATCGAATTTCGTCTATCAATCCACTGATCTCAGGAGATGAATTGAAATATGCGATTAGGTTAAAATGAAGCGCTCGGATCCTTGAGATCATGCTTCCAACCAATAAGTCAGGTATTAGGTCAAAAAACAAAGTTTGGTCATTTCCAGTCAAAACCCTAATTTTACCCATTTTGCCCCTTTTGATAATTTAAATGACTTTCTTGGAAAATTGCGATCCAAGACTTGAAACTTGACAGGATTAATCCTGAGGGTCCATAATGATCCATGAAGGTCATTTAAAACATTATAAATCCAACTGCCTTTGTACAAAGTCAAACCCTAATTTGAGGCATCAGTGTTGAGGAGTTTGTTTAACTTAGTCGATACTTGCGCAAACTTGATTCATTGAAGATATTTGTAGGAAATATCTTGAGAAATGAGAGGGAAAATTTTGGGGTACAACAGCTTCCCCTGTTCAGTCTTCTTAAACCTGAAGAGTTAGATTGGCGGGTCCGCCATTCGTGACTTGAAGGTGGAAGATGATTGAACACTAGAGTGCCTATAAATTTGCACTCGATGGTAGGTTGGTTGATTGCATCGGGAATAGGCTTATACATGCCATTTGGAGAGTGACGGTATATTGTCGGATATGGGCTTATAAATGTCGTCCAGAAGTGATGCGGAGTCATCGGAGATGGGCTTATAGATGTCATCCAAAGGATTATTGATAGAGATAGGAAGAAGTATCAGGGTAAATCTTTGGTCGATTTAATCTGAATGATATGCTGGAATGGACCTAAGTTAAGCTGTGTCTGGAAACGTATTAGAAGGAACCCGTGTTGGATTGCTTCCGAATGAGCCTGTGTAAAGGTGCATTTCAGGATGAGAAGGAATCCATGTAAGATTGCTTCGTCTGGTCTTGTAGATAGTTGCTCTGTCTTGTTTTAGGAAATGATCTTTATCTGACCAAAAAGAAAGAAAGATAATTTCCTTACTTATTTTAGGAGTTAAATTTTAATATGCTCATGTAGATAGTTGTCCTGTCTTGTTTTAGTTATTAATCTATAATCATTTGTTCACAGATAGTTGTCCTGGCTTGTTTCAAGTATTAATCCAGAACCTTCTTTTTGTTGGTCGTAGAGATAGTTGCCCTGGCTTGTTCCAGGAATTAATATCTGACCTTAGAGAAAGAAAGATAGTTTCCCTACCTTGTTTTGGGAGTTAATCTTCAATCTGATCATGTAGATATTTGTCTTTTCTTATTTCAGGTATTAATCTATAATCAGTTGTTCATAGATAGTTGTCCTATCTTGTTTCAGGTATTAATCTGGAACCTGCTTTTTGTTGGTCGTAGAGATAGTTGCCCTGGCTTGTTTCAACAACTAATCTCTGACCTTAGAGAAAGAAAGATAGTTTCCCCGTCTTGTTTCGGGAGTTAATCTTCAATATGCTCATGTAGATAGTTGTCCTGTCTTGTTCCAGGTATTAATCTACAATCAGTTGTTCACAGATAGTTGTCCTGTCTTGTTTCAGGTATTAATCTGGAACCTGCTTTTTGTTGGTCGTAGAGATAGTTGTCCTGGCTTATTTCAGGAATTAATCTCTAACCTTAGAGAAAGAAAGATAGTTTCTCCGTCTTGTTTCGGGAGTTAATCTTCAATCTGCTCATGTTTATAGTTATCCTGTCTTGTTTCAGGTATTAATCTACAATCAGTTGTTCACAAATAGTTGTCTTGTCTTGTTTCAGGTATTAATCCAGAACCTGCTTTTTGTTGGTCGTAGAGATAGTTGCCCTGGCTTATTTCAGGAATTAATCTCTGACCTTAGAGAAAGTAATATTGTTTCCCCGTATTGTTTTGGGAGTTAATCTTCAATATGCTCATGTAGATAGTTGTCCTGTCTTGTTTCAGGTATTAATATACAATCAGTTGTTCACGGATAGTTATCCTGTCTTGTTTCAGGTATTAATCTGGAACATATTTTTGTTGGTCATAGAGATAGTTGCCCTGGCTTGTTTTAGGAATTAATCTCTGACCTTAGAGAAAGAAAGATAGTTTCCCCGTCTTGTTTCGGGAGTTAATCTTCAATCTGCTCATGTAGATAGTTGTCCTGTATTATTTCTGGTATTAATCTACAATCTGTTGTTCATAGATAGTTGTCATGTCTTGTTTCAGGTATTAATCTGGAACCTGCTTTTTGTTGGTCGTAGAGATAGTTGCCCTTGCTTGTTTCCGGAATTAATCTCTGACCTTAGAGAAAGAAAGATAGTTTCCCCCATCTTGTTTCGGGTGTTAATCTTCAATCTGCTCATGTAGATAGTTGTCATGTCTTGTTTCAGGTATTAATCTACAATCAGTTGTTCACTGATATTTATCCTATCTTATTTCAGGAATTAATATGGAACTTGTTGAAAATTTATGATGATATTTGTTTGTTGAACTTTCCTGAAAAGGTAAAGAATTAACTGTATGCAATGTTATGATGCATGACATACATTGTATAATTATGTTCTCAAAATAAATGAGATTTTGTTATATGTATTTTGTATGCATATGCTATGATGTTTGTAAAATAATGTATGAATGCAATATATGAACTGATCAGTTTTTCGTTGTTGAATTGAGGGAAAATAAATCCCTGACTACTGCTGGGGATGAAGAATATGATTCTTCATTATTTGTTGAAGTTGAATTGCTGGGAGATGGATTTCCGTTCCTACATAAATAAACTCTACTGGGGAAAGAAAAATTCGTAAACCACTTGGGGATTTTTATGAAGCCCTGTTGGGGAACCCGAGAAGTTTATGAATCATGTTGTGGAATTCTTCAAGATGTTGGGGATATGATTGGAGACTCTTGCTCTGCATGGGATATCGGAACCTCTGACATCAATAGGCTGTATGCTGAGGATATGGCAGTGACTTCGCTGGAGGACGTATCTGTCTCTGTATCTATTGTGGGATGTATCTGCAGGGATTTGTAGATGGCTTTTTAGCCATCGTCCTGTTTCTTAAAGCCATTAGTAACTGTCTTTCTATTTTTTATGGGTGTATTTGTAAACGGTGATTATATTCAAATTCATACGTTAAAAATAATCATTGGACGTTTTTTGTAAAACAAAACAGAAAAGTAAAAACAAATATTTTATGCACTTTCAAAGAGATAGCTTTTGTATTAATCTAAAGAAGTCTGCCTATAACAGGCGTTTTTGTACAAGGAGACAAACATCCTAATAAGAGAATGTCGTCGTAAGAATGAAGACTATACAAAGCAGTATACAAAGAAAAACAGCTATGTGAAATGATCCCATTGGGTTCCCATTCTGCTATTGCCTTTACATCTTTGAGCGTTTCATCACTTATTGCTTGACCGAAGCTGACTGGATTGATTAGTACCATTGGAATTTGACACTTGATACTGAAGTCTATCTATGAGGTTATCCAACGGTACATAGTTGTACGCTTTTAATCCCTAACTTTTTCCTGGACCTCCCTTTCGGGTTTTCAATCCACCGGGATACCATTTTTTGCCCAAGCCTCCTTTTCAGGTTTTCGACTTGCCGGGTGTACAAATTTTTCATATATACATATCCCTAACTTTTGCCCGAACCTTTTTGGTTCGCAGGGATGCCCTTATTTCTTCCTAGGCCAGTCAACCTAGTGAGTCTCTATTTATGCGTAGTATCTTTTAACTATGCTCGTGTTTACAGGATGCAGAAGGTCGTCACCGTCCATAGTGGTTAATATCATGGCTCCACCAGAAAATATGTTCTTGATCATAAATGGTCCTTCGTATGTGGGAGTCCATTTTCCCTTGGGATCACCTTGTGGCAGGATAATGCGTTTGATAACTAGGTCGCCAACTTGATATTCCTGACATCTGAACTTCTTGTTAAAAGCTTTGATCATACGTTTCTAGTACATCTGACCATGACAAACTGTTGCGAGCCTTTTCTCGTCAATCAGGTTCAATTGGTAAAGTCGATTCTGAATCCATTCGTCTTCATTCAAACCCGCATCTTTCATGATTCTCAAGTAAGGGATCTGGACTTCGATGGGTAGGATATATCGTATACCAGATAGAAAGGAGTTTCCCCTGTTGACGTGCGTACTGAGGTACAGTAACCATGAAGAGAGAAGGGTAACATCTCGTGCCAGTCTTTGTATGTCACTGTCATCTTATTTATGATCTTTTTGATGTTTTTATTGGCAGCCTCTACAGCGTCATTCATCTTCGGTCGGTAAGGAGAAGAGTTATGATGCTGAATCTTGAATTGTGTGTAGAGCTCGGTGATTATAGTATTATTGAGATTGGTACCATTATTTGTGATGATTCTTTATGGAATACCATACCGACAGATAAGGTTATGTCTGATGAACCGGTCCACGACGTTCTTGGTAACAGAAGCAAATGAGGCTGCCTCGACCCACTTTGTGAAGTAATCAATGGAAACCAGGATGAAGCGGTGCCCATTAGAAGCGGTAGGTATAATCTCTATGATCATATCAATGCCCCGCATTGTGAAATGCCAGGGAGCAGTTAATATGTTCAAGGGAACCAGAGGCATATGTACTCTATCAGCATAGAACTGGCACTTGTGACAAGTTCGAGAATGCTGATAACAGTCTGCTTCTATAGTGGACTAGTAGTACCCTGCCCTCAAAATCTTCTTAGCCATTTGGTTCCCACTAGAATGGTTGCCAAAGGTACCTTCGTGCATATCTGCCATAATCTTCTCTAATTGACTCTCGTCTACACACCGAAGCAAAGTAGAATCGTGGTTGCGCTTGTAGAGGATTTTGTTACTGAGGAAAAACTTGGCAGAGAACCTTCTTAGGAACTTCTTATCATTAACGGAAGCTCCCTCAAGATACTCTTGGGCTTCGAGGTATCTTTTCACTTTGTGGAACCAAGGTTTGTCCACTACTTCTTCAATATCAACGTCATAACAGTATGTCGGTTCGTCCAATCTCTTAGTAGTGATCTGAGGAGCTTCATTATCCCATCTGACTTTAAACATGGATGACATAGTAGCTAGCGCGTCCACTAATTGATTCTCTTATCATGGAAAATGCTCAAAGGTAACTTCTTCAAAGTGTGGAATCAGTGTCAACATATGCTCTCGGTAAGGGATGAGATTAGGATGCTTCGTGTCCCATTCTCCTCTGGTTTGACTGATTACCAGGGCCGAGTCTCCAAATACACTCAAGAATTTTATTCTCAAGTCGATAGCAGCTTTGAGACCCATAATGCATGCTTCATATTCAGCCATATTTTTGGTACAATTGAAATATAGCCTGGCAGTGAAAGGAGTATGACAGCCTTCGGGAGATATGATCACAACACCGATGCCATTTCCAAGTGTGTAGGAAGCTCCATCAAAAACCATAATCCATCCGTAACCTTTTTCAGGTCCTTCATCTGGTTCAGGTTCTTCACAATTAGTCACTAACATGATGTTCTCGTATGGGAACTCAAAATTCATGGATTGATAGTCGTCCACAGCCTAATGAGCCAAATGATCAGCTAGTACACTTCCTTTTATTGCTTTTTTGGTAGTGTACTGAATGTCATATTTGGTCAGGACCATTTTCCATCTTGCTATTCTTCCAGAGAGAGCCGGCTTCTCGAATATGTATTTGATAGGATCCATTTTAGATATCAATAAAGTGGTGTGGGTCAACATATACTGTCTTAGTCGGCGAGCAGCCCATGCCAAAGTGCAGTAAGTTTTCTCGAGCAGTGAGTATCTTGTTTCGCAGTCGGTAAAAATTTTACTAAGGTAGTATATTGCATGCTCTTTTCGACCAGACTCGTCATGCTGCCCCAACACACACCCCATTGAATTTTCTAATACTGTTAAGTACATGATCAGAGGTCTTCCTTCAACCGGAGGCATCAAAATTAGAGGTTCTTGAAGATGCTCCTTGATTCTGTCAAAGGCAGTCCGGTAATCTTCATTCTACTTCACTACTTGATCTTTCTTTAGTAATTTGAAGATTGACTCACAAGTAGCGGTTAGGTGGGAAATGAATCTCGCAATGTAGTCTAGACATCCAAAGAATCCCCTAACCTCCTTCTCGGTGCGGGGAATTTGCATCTCTTGAATAGCTTTAACCTTCGCGGGATCTACTTCGATCCCTTTGTCGCTGACAACGAAACCTAGGAGCTTACCAGATCTTACTCCAAAGGTGCACTTGTTCAGATTCAGTCTTAACTTGTACTTCCTCAGTCTTTCAAACAGTTTCTATAAGTGATCCAAGTGCTCTTCTTCAGCCTGAGACCTAGCTATCATATCATTAACATGGACTTTTATCTCGTGATGGATCATATTATGAAACAAGGCTACCATATCACCCTGATAGGTTTCCCCAACAATCTTCAACCCAAATGTCATAACTTTGCCGCAGAAGATGCCCCACTGCGTGACGAAAGTTGTTTTCTCCATATCTTCAGGTGCCATTTTAATCTGATTATACCCGAAGAAACCATCCATGAAGGAGAATATCATATGGTGTGCAGTGTTGTCAACCAGAACATCGTTATGGGGAAGTGGAAAGTCGTCCTTGGGGCTCTCCATATTCAAATCTCTGTAATCCACACACATACGCACCTTGCCGTCCTTTTTAGGTACCGGTACCATGTTTGCAACCCATTGTGGAAAAGAAGTAACAGTTAAGAACTCGGTATTAAACTATTTTATAACTTTATCCTTGATCTTTTCTGACATCTCAAGATGCATACGACGAACCTTTTGCTTCATTGGAGGACATTCTTCTTTCGTTTGTAGATGATGAACCACTATATCAGTGTCCATCCCCGACATGTCTTCTTATGACCAGGCAAATATCTCAACATAGTCACGTAACATATGGATTAACCTCTCTTTGAAACTATGCTCCAAGTTGGCACCTATCTTGACTTCCTTTTTATCCTCTTCAGTACCCAAGTTTACCGTCTCGACTGGCTCTTCATGAGGCTGTATTGATCTTTCCTCCTATTGTAACAGTCTAGTAAGTTCTCCTGTCCTCAGCTTGGTAGATCGAATTTTCAAAGTCATAATTGGCAATAGCAGAACCGTTATCAATGGGATCCAGAGTGGATGTGGATCTGCAGTTTTATATGTGGGTGTGTGTAAGAGAGCATAGCTATTTTGATAAAGTAAAAGCAGAAAAGAAAGACAAAGAGCGCAAAATTTGTATGCAAAACGTATAATGATTTATTTATGACATATGAAAGTGAAATGATAACCCTCACAAATAAACCATTGTGCCTCGGGTAAGACACAAGGCTTTAGAGTTTAAATTTTTTAAATATTACATATCCCAAAAAACAAAAAGACAATTACTTCTGGATGGAAGTAATGGGAACAAAGTCTCTAGTTGTTCAATTGTTGAGTCCACTGTTGGTAGCAGGGAAGATCCAATTGCGCAGGTCACAGTCACTGTCAGCGTCTTCTACAACATTGACTCCATGATTGCTGATGCGTAGTGGTGGTCCTCCAACGCGAGCACGGCGAACGTATTTTTGAGCTCTTGAAGTGAAACCCAAACCAAACTTGTCAGACTTATAGGGTATGTCAGATAGTTGTCCCCAAATAGTGCACCCACCTTCTTCAATTACATCCCTAGCATCTTTTAGAGAAGCCATCTTCAGTGGAGGTCTGGTAATCTCTGGAATAGCAGTAGCAGCTTTGGTAACAACAATTGTCTGAGGAACCTCTTCAAAATTCTGGCAGAGGGTCTCGATGAACTCGTCGTCCATCTCGACATATCAGAAAGAGTTTATATGGCCCGCCATATACTCTTCTTTGCCATGGACTGTAACAATCTTTCCATTAACTGGATACTTTAACATCTGATGCAAGGTGGAAGTGACAGCGTCAGCCCCATGAATCCAAGGGCGTCCCAACAAACAAGAGTAAGACGGACGAATGTCCATCACATAGAAAGTGGAGCCAAAAGTTTGGGAACCAACTTTAATAGGAATGTCCACCTCCCTGTGTACCATCCTTTTAGAACCATCAAAAGCCCTTACCACAATATTACTGGGCTTCAAAGTCAATCCTTCAAAGTCAATCCTTCATAGTCCAATCTGTCTAAAGCACCCTTGGGTAGAACATTTATCGACGAACCCGTATCAACTAGAATATGAGAGAGCGTAGTGCCCCTACACTCAATAGAGACATGGAGGGCATCATTATGCTTTCTTCCTCTAGACGTCAAATCAACATCGGACAAACCAAGTCCATTATCAGCAGTCAGACTAACAACACAGTTCTCGAATTGGTTGGAAGAAGTCTCTTGCGGCACATGAGAAGACTTCAGGAACTTCACCAAAGCCTTAGCATGGGCTTCAAAGCACAACAATAAGGCCAACATTGAAATATTTGAGGGGGTCTGCCTCAATTTCTCCATAACATTGTAATCACTCTTCCGCATGATTTTCAAAATTTCCTCCATTTCTTTTTTAAAGGCTTCAAGAGTGGTTTCTTTAGGTGCCTCCATCCGGGAAGGCTCGACCAATACTTCTTTTCCCCGAGTCTCAGTCGACTCGGTAGCAGGAATAATAATAGGAGTATTAGCAGGAATAACTGAAGGAGTGGCAACAGTCTTTGGAGAGATTTCAGGAGAGAAAATCCTTCCGCTTCTGGTAATTTTACTGGTCCCAACAATGTTGTCAATGTTAGGATCAGTATCTTCAGTAACTTCATTCTTAATGGCCAGGAGGTCCTGCTTGACGCCATGATAATAAACTTCAGCTCCATAATTCCAAGGAACAACTTTGTTGGAGGAATATGGTATGGGTCCCAGAAAGGTGATAATTAAAGGAGCAACCTTAGGAGTGGATGTAATCCTGACAGGTATTTTGGAGGAGACCCTGGGATGATTGTCGGAAATGGTAATAATTGACACATGTTCACATCTTGCATCTTCACATAGACCTTTCATAGAGGGAGTCTTCTCAAACATAATTTCCTTGTTGTTCATCAGGCGTTGGACACCTATCTTCAACAACAAACAACCATTGGGAAGAGACGCACACATGTGGCAACCTTCACCAAAGCCCGGAAATAAACAGGCTTGTAAGATATTCTTCTTAACAGTTGGAAGAGGGGTAGTTAAATCATCCATAAAAGAAACAAATAGAACATCATCAACAACATTAATACCCTGGCCATGCTTGGGCATTGGTGCAGTTATCACATTGGGGGTTTCAAGAGGGTCAAATTCAATCTCCCTTGCCTCAATAAGATCTTAAACTTTATTCTTCAGAGCCTAACAATCATTTGTATCATGCGCTGGACTGTTGGAGTGGTAGGCACACCGAGCATTTGGATTATAATGGGGAGATGTAGTGTTTGGATTTTGAGGAGGCTCCCTCAGAGTGACCAATCTAGCCTTCATTAGATGTTGCAATACTTGAGATAAGGGCATGTTGAGTCTGGTGAATTATCTTCTAGGCACATCTTGCCTGCGCTGATTATTTTGTCGTTGATTCGATACAAGTTTGGAGATTATTACAGCTCCTACCGTTGGACGGTGTTCAGCTTTACCGTGATTTCTCTAGCCATAGGTAGCACTAACTTCCTTCTTCCCACTGAAAGGCTTCTTTAGAGCACTCAAAGATGCAACTCCTTGAATTTTTCCACTTCTGATGCCACTTCTACTCTCTCACCTATCAATATCAGCTCGGTGAACCCAGCTGGAGAACTTCCGATCAGATGGTTGAAAATGGGCCTGACAAAATACCCAAGAACATATCTACCAGCTCTTTATTAGACAGAGGAGGTTGGACTCTTCCTGCAAGATCTCTCCATTTTTGGGCATAATCTTTGAAGCCCCCACTGGAACCCATAGACATGCTTTGAGGTTGTGTACAGGTTGGAGCGTGGTCAGCATTGTATTGGTATTGCCTGTAGAAAGCAGTAGTCAGATCCTCCCAGTTACGGATGTTGGTTCCCTCTAGCTGATAGAACCATTCCAATTGAGTCCCCGATAAACTTTCCTAGAAGAAATGCACCCACAAATTCCTATCAGCAGTGTGAGGTTGGATCTTCGTGAAATAAGACCTCAGATGCAGCTTAGGACATGAAACCCTGTCATATTTAGAAAATGCAGGAACCTTGAACTTCTGTGGAATGACCACTCCAAAAACCAATCCCAATTCTTCAAAATCTAGACCAGGTACTCTCTGAATTTCCATGGCATTGAGACGATCCTCCAACTGTTTATATTTGTCATCAACAGGAGGATATTGTTCTTCAACATAGTCATCCTCTTCTTCATGAGAACCTGGATTGTGGTCCTCTTCTTTTGTCTTCTCTTCTTGATTGTCCCTCTCATTTGAAGGAGTTGCAAATTCTAGAGCTCGCTTTGCTGGTCCTCTAAATCTCCTTCCCATATTCAGGACACCCACTAGTTTCTTTGTCTTTTTCTTCTTGTCTTTGAGAATGAGATCCTTCAGGCCCTCTTGTCCCTTAGCCAGAGCCATAAACATCTGCTGAAATTGAGCATTATGTGCTTGAAGATCCTTAATGTTCTGTTCGAGAGCCATTTCTTTTTTTTTTGTTGAAATAAACAGCGAAAAGATAAGAAATTGGTCCTGAAACCTATTTATGTAATGATATGCATGATATGCTTATGCAATATTTTCAAGGACTTTTAAGATTTAAATTTGCTTAGACAGAGAGAGAACAAACATTAATTGAATTAATAATTTTAAACGGTTACAACAATGCCTCTTGGGCTTACATTAAAACAAAAGAAACAAAATGAACTAAAATACAATAAAAATGGCTCAAGTTTCCTATGGATGCTTCCTCTTTGGAGCGATATAGGCATTCAGGCTCCTCTCCTCATGAAGTTGTCTTGTAAGCTCCAACGTCTTCCACTCGCTTGCATAAAATTGGGCTTCAAAGGTGTTTTGCTCCCCCTTTTAGCTGAATCCAAGCTCTTTGCAAATCTTCAAGAGAAGTAGGCATATTAGGATAAAGGACATTATATGGAACATCTCCTTCGGCAACAGGCTCCATGATGATAGGTAGGATGGCTTCGTAAGGCATCATAAGGCTTTGGGCACGAGCTCACACCCACTTGAGATAAGGCTCTAAAGGAATGGAGTTTTTATGCCCCAGTGTCTTTCTATCAACTTTGTTAACCATGCCCCAAACTCGTATGAATCTCTGATGATAACCTTAGACATCGCTCTCATAGTCAAATGTAATTCGTTGGAAAAATGCATCATGAGGGCCATCCCTCCTAGCATATGTAAACTGTCGCAAAGCCAAACAAGGATTGTAGGTAATACCTCCCCTAATGATAAGTAGGGGACATTAGGGAATTCCCCACAACGTTCAATAATAGTAATGTCCTCCAAGGATCGAGAACACCAATGAATATCAGAATGCATGAGTGACATCATCCTTTGAGACCATTTCATGCCTTGCTCATTCTTCACAATAGATCTAGGTAGGTGAGAAATAAACCACCTAGCCAATAGAGGAGTGCAACACATAAGAAGTCCTATTCTCTTCATGGTGCGAGAGTGAAGAGAATTCAAGATATCCCCAAGTAAAGTAGGCACTAGATTGCAATATAGAAAAAAAATTTACTGCATTCACATCTATGAGTTGGTTAGGATTGGGAAACAGTACCATCCCATTGATGAGAAGAGCCAACACTTCTTCAAATGCTTGTAAATCCAGAGCATCCCAAAAATCTTGAGCCTTCTCCAACAAAAAATTGGCTAGAAACCACTTCTTGTTTCCCAATTTGCCACAATGTCGGATTGTTGCAAATGTAGAGCTCGGGCAATCTCCTCAGGTCTTGGGTCTCTTTTAATATCGTTGAAGGGTAGTTGATCAAGAATATGAATTCCCAAGAGTTGAGAGAATTCTTCCATAGTAGGCACAAGTTGGTAATCAAGAAAGGTAAAGCAATGGTGTTTAGGGTCAAACAATTGGAATAGCACATGTACCATATCCTCTTCAAAGTTTGTTGTAACCAAGTTGATGAGACGACCATATTTCTTGTCAAATGGAGAGTCATTGGGAACCCTTGACGCTAATTCCTTAAGTTGAGGAGGCACTTTCACAAGGTTGATTCGGATAGTGTTTTTCCGAGCGGAAGCCATGTCCTACAAAATAACACAAAGATAAATCCCAAAGTCCTTGAAATGGTTAGTACAAATGCCATGGTATGATGTCATGATGTTATGTACATACATAACCAAGACAAACAAATCCTTAGGTTTAGCCTTGCATGAGGCTTCATTGGTAAGTACCCTCTTGAAGTTTAGTTGGTTCGACATGTCCTAGAAAGTAAGCGGGTTCTAGGGGATCTCAATATCACTGATATTTCTTCATTGGGCATTGTTTCAGCACAAGCCTCTTTATTGGCAACCGAAATATCCCAAAAGTCAGATCTCAATGAGCGTAGTATCGAGTATCAACCAACTTCGGACTGAACCAAAGCCGGCTACCTCACTACTTCCTAATGGCAAGTTGTTCAATTAAAGGTTCTAAGGTTCGTTAGTGCTTCATGACACCACACAAAGGCCTTGTATTCTCCTCGATTCAACACAAGGGATAGTGGTACCAACAAATGTGTCACACTAACGTAGCCATTGCTTCAACCATATCGATTTATGTTGTACAGTTTCCATAATCTATTGCTACTTACTTAATGATGTTCCCAGATCCGGGTAGAGGATCAATACAAACCCAAACAAGGACCCATAAATGTAAATCAAGAAAATCAAACAAAGAAAGCATTTTAAAGGTGATCTAGCTCTAAGGAACCCCCGCTTTTAGAATACTTCCCCAGCAGAGTCGCCAGTTTTATGATACGGTGGGAGAACTGACTTGGGTGTTCTGTGTTTTATAGCAAATGTTGCGGATAGCAAGAGTCGCCACCGAATTTTATTTTATCCAATAAGGAAAGTGTGAAAAGAACAAGAAATACCTTTGAGATATTTTCTTGAGTTCGGAGGGTAGGTTATGAAAAGGGAAGGTGTTAGCACCCTTTTCATATGTAGTTATCTACGGGATCTTAGTTGCTTGATCACTTTGAAAATGCTTTGTTTGAAATGTGTTTGTGATTTGTGTAAGTTTGAAAATATTTTGAAAACGCCTTTGTTGCAGCAAACTTTTTAATAATTCTCGTCTCTATAAGAATGCATACAAAGTGTTGGTTTTGAAAATAGTTTAAAGAGATGTTTGTTTTTGAAGATGTTTTAAAAGTGTAAGTGTGAAAATGGTTTTGATTTGTGAGCAAGCAACTACAAGCGTCCTACCTACTCAAAAGGTCTTTATTCTTATCCTCCTCCTTTAGATATTGCTACCTTACCATTGATTGATAAGAAGCCCTATCTTTGGATGTGAAGGGACAAGTGCGGGTCAATCGTATAGTCGTAGAAGGCAACTTATGAGACGCTTTAGCAATTTTCCTAAGGGACTAGTCGTTTACCGAAGGCAACATCGAAGGGTCATCGATGGACTACGATCTTTTTTATCGAGGGTCTTTGCTGAAGCGCCCATATTCGAGGGACATGACTATTTTCCGAGGCAACAAGCGAGGTTATCCTAGAGGTTCTTGTGTGAATTGTGTTTTGATTGCATGCATTTTTGTCTTTGAGATTAGGGTTTTCTAACGGTAAATTTTATCTTGCCATACACATCCTAATTACTAATGATTATATTAAAGCAATAAATTTGCGGAAATTAAAATCCTATGTTATTACATCATTAGGGGGATGGGGGTACAATTTACAAATGGGGATGAAGTAGAAACTTAAATATTACAACCATATTGAATAACAATGAAGAAAATGTAAAAACAGTGTAAAAAGAAAGGAAAAGTGTTTTTTAACCATTATGTGTCGACACGTGCTTCTTTGCATTGACACATAACTTTCCTTGCCCCATGTAAAACTAAATCAACTCAGTATGAGTCAATGCATAATAGGATGTGTCGACTCATTTCCTGCTTGTATCGACACATTCATGTTTTGTGTCGACTCGTGCACCTTTTGTCTTTCTGTTTTGGGGTCTGGATAGTAGTATGTGTCGACAATTAAGGCCTTGTGTCGACTCATACCTTGTTTTGTCACCAAAATAAGTCTACTCATGTGAGTATGTGTCGACTCATGCTGCAGTTTTTTTGCCTTAAACATTGTTTTATTGTCTGTACAGGTCAATTTACAGCATATGATTGATAAAAATAAACAGCAAGCAAATGGTTAGCTCAAAGGGGCCATTATTACTACATTTTTTATTCAAGAATGAATCATTAGTGAGATATAAAAAATGCAAAGTCAAGAAGACTTACCTTGAGACTGCACTTGGTGTTTTAAGTCTGGATACTTTTCAAGATGTTGTGATGGATCCAATGAATCTCCAGGAAGTTGTTCCAAACTGTTGAATCACACCAACTCAGTCAAGTTATATTGTACTGTTTTTTGTGTTTGGAAGGTGAAGACAATGGCACTACAGAGATTGTTCTTTTATTTGAATAATCTCTATATGATGTGAAGTGTTTGGCTGGTTGGCTTATGGGAGAGTTTGTAAGATGGAATGATGGGTTGAGGGTTTCTATTTTGAATGAAAGTAGAGCTGTTTTTTTTAATAAGCAAAGGTTACAAAGACTTCTATTTTTTTGTTTAAAAACTCTATATTCTCTCTCTAAAAGCCATCCCCTTTATGTGTGGTGAGAACAGTTTATTTTATAGATGAAGTTTGGATGAGATTTGGGGGGGGAACAAATAAGTTTTTTGAACAATTTGGGTATGTTGTATCATTGACTTTTAGATGCATCTCTCATATGCAAATTTGGTGTAAACATGGGACTGAGATAATGCAGGCTTGGATTGGGTTGGTAGTAGCATAGCAGAGCTATTTTGCAGCAGTTTTGGAGTGTTGTGGCAACTTGGTCCAGGGTTGTTTCATAGCAGTACAGAAGACTGTTTTTGACATGGTTTTGGGTTGTTATGTGGATGGTACAACAGGCTTAGACTTGGCAGCATATAGGGATTTGTTCAACAGTATTTTGGACAACATTATTTGTAGCATGACACTAGTTTAGTTTTGTGGACAGCATAGTGGCAAGGTTTGAGTCAAAGGGAATATTTCAACCAAGACAAAGTTTAGAATTTGTAATCTTGCAAAAATGCCACTTTATAATAACTTGAATCATTTTTAACATCTTGAATTTTTTGTAACATCTTGAATTATTTTGAATTGTAGTGAAAAGATATCATGAAGCAATGAAATTAACAAGTATAGAAAATACTTAGAAAATTTTCCAAGTCTTGCAAATTTGGATATTTGACTCTCTTGATTTTTGATGATCAAATTTCATATTTTAGATGTCTTGATGAAATGTGATTTTTGGGACTCAATTTTGGTCAAAAAGTCAAAGTTTGACTTTTTAGTGTACAATTGACTTTTTCTACTAGTTGACCGAATTTCGTTTATCAATCCACTGATCTCAGGAGATGAATTGAAATATGCGATTAGGTCAAAATGACGCGCTTAGATCCTTGAGATCATGCTTCCAACCAATAAGTCAGGTATTAGGTCAAAAATCAAAGTTCGGTCATTTCCAGTCAAAACCCTAATTTTGCCCATTTTGCCCCTTTTGATAATTTGAATGACTTTCTTGCAAAATTGTGATCCAAGACTTGAAACTTGACAGAAGTAATCCTGAGGGTCCATAATGATCCATGAAGGTCATTTGAAACATTAGAAATCCAACTTCCTTTGTACAAACTCAAACCCTTTTGAGGCATAAATGTTAAGGAGATTGTTTAACTTAGTCGATACTTGAACAAACTTGAGTCATTGAAGATCTTTTTAGGAAATATCTTGAGAAATGAGAGGGAAATTTTTGGGGTACAACACACACGACTGTTTAAATCTGAGGCAAAAAATGTGGGTTACCCTAGAGGTGCATGTGTGCAAAATGTTTGATTCAATAATTTTATCTTGACTTTAGGGATTTGCTAGGTTTAATTTTTAAGTCTTGTCATACAAACCCTAATTACTAATAATAATAAGGAAAACGATAAATTACGAAATTTAAATGTCCTACGCTATTACAACGCTTTGAGAATGAGGGGTAAAAGTTTGTGAAATAAGGGAAAGAAAGCAATAAAGCCTAATTATCTATTACAAACCATTGTATATGAATAAAATGTACAAAATGTAAAGGGGAAGAAAGAAATTGAAATTGTTTTTAGGGTTTTTGATAGAAAAAGGTTTTATTAATTTAACCTAATTAAACTAATTAATTTTAATTATAAGAAAACTTAATTAATTATTAACAAAACCTAAAATCTAAGTTAATTGAAATTAAAAATAAAACCTAAGCTTAAATAATTTGTTTAGAAAATAATTTGAAGGTTAATGTTAATTTAGAAAAATATTTTAAAGTATGGAAAATAAGTAAAGTCTAGTTCTAAATATTAACAACAATAAAATAAGTGTTTAAATTAAAATGTTTTTAATTTATTTAAGAAAATAATATTTTTGTATTCTTGATTAAATAGAAAACAAATAAATAAAGTGAAAATAAAGAAAATATGAATAATATAAAAGATAATGGGCTTAGGTGTTAAAAAGTAAAAAGGATGTGAGAAAATAGCAAAAACAAAAGTTAGGCCCAATATATGCTTTTTGTTTAAGTCAGAAAAATATATTTAAAAAATGGGCTTAGTTGTTTTAGTGAAAAGGGGGTGTATGGAATAAATTCAGTCAATGGCCCAGAAACAAAAGTCTAACGCCTGAGGAATCCAGTGTGATTGCATTTTGAGAGTGTATCATGGGCATCCATCTTGAGGCGCTTGATTTGATTGCTTGGAAGATCTTATGGTGTTGATGAGAGAGCCCAGCATACACTCCTTGGGAATGCTTGCATTGAATCTGAATGAAACAAATATGAAAGAAATAAAAGGGTACCACTGGGGCTCGAGCCCAGGTCCCTACACATTAATTCCTTACGCGCGCTTCCTCTACCACTGGGGTGGCTGTTTCATCCGTTTTTAAGACAAATTTCAATAAATTTAAAATAAACCCTTTCCTGATTGCACTTTATCCCTAACCTTGCGCTCGGAGCCATTGTCAACATTTTCAAATTTCTGAACTTTCTCATTTCTCAACCATTTTGAAAAGTGTAAACATGAAACTTGCTCCATTTTTCACCACGAATTCAACCATGTAAATAACTAAAGCTATAAATCAAAGATGAACATGAATTTTGTTTTGTACCAAATAAAACCTAATTTTTTCAGAAAGTTCAACTTCAAAATTCCCATCACTCAGGTAATATAAATGAAAACTAAAGGCATGGTTAGCTTCAGGGAAATGATGTCTACATTTTTTATTCACAAAGTAACCATTAATGATGCTTGTAGAGAGAGTTAAAAGTTGAGAAAACTTACCTCAAAACTGGAAATCGTGTATGCAGTTTGAGCACCCCGGGAAGTATGGTGATGATTTGGATAGCTTCATTGGACTCCTAGGAAGCTAAAGCAACTCTTACTTTATGTTGAAAGTGCCAGAATCGTGTTGGAGAAGTCAAGTTGCAGAGGTGTAAAGTGAGGTTTGGAAATGATGGTGGAGGTGTTACAGTGGTGAAACAGGGATGGGGATGAGTTCTAAATGAGGTTTTGAAGCTTTGTGATTGAGTTGGAGTGAAAATGCACAAGGGAATTAGGAGTTTGGTATTCAAAGTCAGAATATGCAAGCTATGGAGTTTTGGATGCAATTTCTGAGTTCAAGGTGCTTGAGGGGGTTAGAGGGCTTGTAATCTTGTGTCTTGCTTGCATAATAGTGTCTCTATTTATAGGGATTTGTTAGAGGTAAGGAGAACATCAGGTTTGTAAGTTACAAAGTTATGGCTAGGTGACTTAGTTTTGAAGCAATCTTGAAACATCTTGTTCCAATGCATAGTACAAAGGCTCCTAGGGTGGTTAAAAGGTTGTAGATGGTTGCTTCTTCACTTTACAATAGATGTGTGATCAAAATGACCAAGTGCAAGGCTTAATAAGTTGACATTGTGATTAAAGTTGGCTTTTCTAAAATGGAAGTGTTACCTTTGTGTCAAAAATGGATTAATCACTTGAACAATGGCTCAAATGCTTGGACAATGGCTCAATCAATTGTGTAAACAATTAACTATGGAGTTATTTGCAAGTTATAAGCCTTCAAAGCAAGAGTTATGCAGCATGGCTTGAGATTTGATCAAGTGTTCTTCATGAAAATGCCTTGTAATTCAAGAATGGATGCTCAAGTTTTTCTCTTCGATTCTCCCAGCTCAAGCATGATCTCTTCAAGTTCTTGGACATTTTGGAAATCTTGAAACATTTTCTACAACCTTCATTTTGACCACTTTGACTAAATCAACTTGGAACTTGGTGAAAATTTTCCAAGAATTGGGACAAAAAATCTGCCTAACTTGATGAAAATTTCACTAAGTGTTTTGTAAAAATGTCATGACTTCATGAGCTTATATCTTCAAATCTAAGAATTTTTTGGACATATACCCTCAAGGAACAAGTTGTAGAATTCATCAATATCTACAACTTTCATGTTGAAAGTTTTCCTTGAATCATCTTGAATCATGGTGAAAAATTGTCATGAAGTAGTGAAATTATCAAGGTTAAAAAACACTTAGAATTTTTCTAAGTCTTGAAAATCTTGACTTTTCTTGACTTTTCTTGACTTTCTTGATTCTTGATGATCAAGTTTGATATTTTTTAAGGTCTTGATGAATCTTTATCTTTGAAATTCAATGTTGATCAAAAAGTCAAAGTTTGACTTTTGGTGTATTAGTTAACTTTTCATCAGTTGGTCAAATTTCAACTATCAATCCATTGATCTTGAGAAATGATTTGAGCCATGAAATTAGGTAAATATATTGTGTTTTAGCCCTTGATATCATGCTGCAAGCCATTAGGTCATGTACCAGGTCAAAAGTCACCGATCAGTCATTCTTAGTCAAAATCCTAATTTTGACAATTTTGCCCCTTTAATGATTTGAGGGCTCATCTTGAGGAATTATGACCTTCCATTGATCAATTGATGAATATGAATTCAAAATGTTGATGTTTGCCAAAAATCATGAAGTTTGACTGTATATTGACCACCATTGACTTTTTACCCAATATAGTTGATTTTCAGTCATCTGAGCAATTGACTGAGCAAATTTGTGATGCAAGACTTAAAACTTGACATGAGCATTCTTGGAGACCCATAATGAACCATGAAATTCACTTGAGGCATTAAAAGTCCAATTATCCTTGAGAAAACTCAAAACCCTAATTTATGGTCTCAGTGCTTAGGAGGTGAACTTGTCTGATCAAACTCTTGAGAAACCTTGAACATTTGAGATCTTTGGTGAGAAATGTCTTGAGAAAAGAGAGGTAAAATTTTTGGGTACAACACTTGGGCGCGTTGAAAAATATTGGAAGTCATGGGTGCAACACGGTCGGCCGTGTTGCCCAACACGGGCCGTGTTTGCAACCCTTAGGGCTTGAATTGAAAAGTAATAATTTGAAGGCCAACACGGGTGGTTGTGTTACCCAACACGGGCCGTGTTATCCTGTGATGCTGATTTCTGGTCTTTTGTCTACTTTTCCCATGTGTTAAGTTGTGGGGCGTTTTGGGTACTTCCATTCGACCTAAGTGAGTTTTTGCTTTTTAGAGGAGTTTCCACGATGAATGGGGAGACTTTTTGCCAGCCGAGAATTTTGACGATAGAAGAGAGCAACATATGAGATTATTGGAGGGCAGATATTTTTCATGAACGAAAGCGATTGAAAATCAAAGTTCATCAATCATATGTAATGTCTATTTTTTATATCATTGAAATTACTTTGAACACTATGAGTACCTAAACCCCCCAATGCTAGGGGTGTCCCTGATTTGAGTCTATAATAACTTTGAAATTTTTATTTTATCATTCCCATGGTTTTTATTATTCTATTTAATCATGAAATGTTTTTATGCTTTCCTGATCTGACCAATTAGGATTTATTTACAATTAACAATCAGTTGGACACGGTTGTTGAGGTTTTTGTATGATTGGACTATAGTAGATATCACCTAGGACTAGGGATACCCTATAGTTACTGGTTAACTCTTGATAAAAACAAAGATTGATTTCAGCATAACTCTCTAAGGACTTAGGATTTAGGATGAATGTTCAAAGGTTTTCCCTCTAAGAACTTAGGGGGAAATAACCTAAAGGGTTGGTAATTGGTATTATGAACTTGTTGAAGAAATCAGGATTCAAGGTTGTTACAGGGAAAACTACACACCACACCCTAGAATGTTTCTCATACTTATGAAAAGCCATAATTTACATTCTGCTTATTTTTAATTTTTGTTAAGTAACAATTTCCAAACCAAAACCCTAATTCAAGTTTTGTTTAATTGAACCACACATTGAACTTGATACTGATACGCAATCCTTGAGATCGATACTTTGGTATTTCCCATTATTACTATATTGGTGAATTAGTACACTTTCTAATTTAATGATCATCTCTCTAAAAGGAGTGCTAACAAAATTAAAATGTAGTGTAGATGGAAAATGCTCCAACAACAAAGCAGAGTATGAGGCTTTGATCACTAGGCTTAAAGTTTTGAAGGGCTTAGGTGCAAAGAGGGTCGAAATCAAAGGTGATTCACAGATAATGATTAAGCAAATAACTCGAGAATATTATTGCATTAACGAACATTTGCCCAGATTAGAAAATCAAGTGGCTAATAATTGGGCACAAATTACTTTTGGGTACAAAGTATCGATTGACAAGCTGAAGAGTTTTGTCGATGTAAGGGAAAAGGTAGTTTCGACACCATCATCAACATTGTCAAGCCCAAAATCGGGGGGGGGGGGGCACATGATTTGGAAAAGTCAGAAAATTTTGAAAATTTTGAAGTTTTTGCCATTGACAATTTGTTAGGCATGGATTGGAGAAAGCCAGTTGTAAATTATTTGGAAAATCCAGTTGTAAATGTTGATAGAAAAATAAAGTACAAGGCTTTGAGCTACGTGTGCATGGGCAATTAATCGTTCAAGAAGACTCCCAGGGGGGCTTTGATCAAGTTCTTAGGAGATACTGAAGCATATTTGGCAATGGTCGAAGTCCACAGTGGAGCTTGTGGTGCCCACCAAGCCGGCCATAAAATGAAATAGTTGTTATTCCGACAAGGTGTCTATTAGCCAAGTATGTTAAAATACTGTATTGAATTTGCTAAAGGGTGTCAAGAGTGTAAAAATCATGTAGGTATTTAACATGTACCTGCAAGCGAATTGCACACAATTATTAAGTCGTGGCCGTTTTGAGGATGGGTGCTAGATATCATTGGAGAAATTCGACCAGCCTCGTCAAAACAATAAAAGTTCATCCTGGTGGGAATATACTACTTTACCAAATGGATAGAAGCAATACCATTGGTCAATGTCGACCAAGAAGCGGTGATTGACTTCATTCAAAAGTACATCATTTATAGATTTGGAATTCCTGAGAAAATCACTACAGACCAAGGGTCGGTTTTTCATTGGGCGTAAGATGCAAGAGTTTACATCTGAAATAGGCTTTAAGGTTGTAACATCCACTTTTTATTACGCTCAAGCAATGGTGAGGTCAGAGTTAACAATAAAGTAATAATTGGGTCAATTAAGAAACACATCTCTAAGAAACCCAAGAATTGGCATAATACGTTGGATCAAGCTTTATAGGCTTGTCGAATATCTCCCAAGGAGGCGACTAGGTTGACGCCTTTTTTATTGGCATTTAGACACAATATGATTTTTCCAGTTGAGATACACTTGCAATCAGTACGAGTATAGCGCCACCACGAACTTTCGTCAGGACAATATTGGAATATGATGTTTGACGAAATAGAGGATCTAAATGAAGAAATATTAGTTGTGTTGGATGTGCTAATTCGACAAAAAGAGCGGGTTGTAAGGGCATACAATAAAAGGCCAAAATAAAAACATTTGCGGTTGGAAATAATGTTTGAAAAGTTATTCTTCCCATGGACCAGAAAGATAGAACTTTGGGGAAGTGGTCACCGAATTGGGAAGGACCATTCCAAGTGCTACATGCGTTCACCAATAATGCATATGAAATCAAAGAGTTAGGCTTCAATCAAAGAATCTTGAAAGTAAACAATACATATTTGAAAAAGTATAAACTATGCTTCAAGAGATTCAAATTACTGCAAAATAAAGCATATTAAAATATCATTAGCCAAAATGGACAAGCTCCAAGATGGATACTTAAATTTCCAATGGGATTACATATGCAAAAAGAAATCTAAGTTGAAATATGGGCAACAACGAAATTACAAAGGAAACCGAGATTTAAGGTTTTCCAAGTGGACTTTTTCGTAGGTAATTTTCTGGTTTAGACGAGTCCTTTTAGTTGTTAGGTGATTAATCTTGCTCCAGAGCTGAAGGGATTTTTCACCATGAGTTATTCCCTAAAGAGTGGATTATGGAATTTCCTCATGTGAAGGGCCATCAGATGAATCCAATAAGGCCTTCTGACGCTCGATGTCGACAATTTCTGATTGAGCGCTTCGATTTGGTTTTGGTAACCTATGATTTCTTGGTCAAAAGCAGAATGCTTCTCCAGATGGCATTTTCTCTTAGCCTCAAGGTCATTAGCCTTTTGCATACAAATTTTACTTAAGCCCCACTCACCTCTCATCTCATTTGCTTTGGTCTTAAGTTGGAGGTCAGTGTGTCGGCGGAATGAGAGATCTTTTGCAAGTTGGTTAAAGAAAGCCTCAAAATCGATGTATTGAGCAAAGGAATCAGGAATAGAATTTTGGGAAATGGTGTCGAGAAGTTTAAAAATTGCAGTGGCCATGAAATCATCCTCCTCGACGATAGCTAAAAACTCACTCTCAAACAGATAAGACCTTAGTTCGTGAAGTGGATTACTTCAGCGTCCAGTTCAGCAATGGGTAGAGATGTCGAACTAAGTTTTGGTGAAGCAATTGGGGTATGTTGAAGAATGTGAATCTTCCTAAATAATTCCATTGGATCTTGTTTCTTCAAAGCTTCGATTTCATTTTGGGTGGCGGAGTCGAGGGACGGAGCATCGGTTAAAACGTGACAGGTAGTCTTGGTAAAAGCTAAATCACCGGACCTTGCAGTGTTGTCACCAACAAGAGCAGTTCTGGTTAGATTCAGTTTCACATCGCCTGCACAAGGAAGCCCCTGGGAAGAATTTCAAAGTTAGAATAAAGAACAAGATTAGAGGCGGAAAAAAAAAGATAAGAAAGATACCTCTAAGTTTGGGAACACAACATCGTGCTTATGTGAGACTGAGTCTACAATGAGGGAAGGTGTCATTTTCTGCACTATTTTAGAAGATGAAGCTTGGTTCAATTAGACCGGCGAAGGGCGCTTATGATCCTGAGAGATCAAGGGTGCAATAGTTTGTTGAGTATATAGGGAAGTAAAGGTGTAGATAAGCCTTTGAAGAAAGTTTGGTATGAAAAATTGTTTCTCTTGATACTGGGGCCACCGCTAGTCAAAAAACTTTGAAGTGAAAAAAGAGTGTTCAAAGTTAGACATCGGAAGTTCAAGAGTTTTAGTTGCCCGATGAGATTTGAAATAAGTGAATTATAGAAAAACACAAGAAAGAAGGTTTTAATTGGGGTTTTCAAAAATTAAAAACAGTATGACACGTTTGGTTATCCTGGTTCGTTTGAACTCAAACTTCTACAGTCCACCCACCAAGGTGATTTCTCCTCTTTCAATCAAGATCTTAATCCTCTAATAAAAACTTTGATTAGAACTCATAAAGACTACTGTCAATGTCTTCTTGAGAGTAAACCACAATTTGGTTTCTCAAGGAATTACAAAATATGAATAAAAAATGTGTACGAGAATGTTTCTAGTAAACTATATCAGAATTGTGATGTTTACACAATGTTAAAGCACAATGAACAATATAATAGATAAAAGAGCTTTATGAATATTTCTATTGTATGCGTGCAAGTGGTGTTTTATCACCCTTCAAGAACTCCTTTATATAGGAGAATCCCTTTAGATCCATTTGAGACATGAGAAGATGTTTTTAGAAGGTTGATAAAATGTTGTTAATGCACTTTCCAAAAAAACAGATCTTGTCTGATACCAACCGTTACTCCTTGATTTGTAATGAATGAAATGTAACACATCAGAATTTTGCTTCTTTGAAATCTAATCAGAATAAGAATAATAACATTGAGACTTTAGATCATCAGAGTATTGATTCATCAGATTTTAGCTTACAACTTTGGTGCTTCAGAAGTTATAACATCAAAACTTCTTCTATTGAGCATGATACTTTAATTTAGTTTGTACATATATTCTTATAAGATCTTATTAGTTCAAATTATTCCCCAACTTCTATGTTTCTTTATCAGAACTTCTCTTCATATTTAAATAATTTATTATAGAGCATAATTGTTCGTTATATATATCATGTATTTGTTATCATCAAAACTATTAGTAAGATGTAGAACCAAACTATGTTCTAACAATCTCCTCCTTTTTAATGATGATAAAAACTTGTACATTTTGATGAACAAATAAGAACATAAAGCATTATGGTCTCCCCCTGAGTTGAATACTTAGATAAAGAAAAAATTAGATACTTCCCTGAAGATGTTTGATCAGAGCTTTTGTTGGAAGTTCTAATAAGTCTATGTAGCAGAAGTTACTTTCAAGAGACACTTTTCCTGTTTGCTTTTCAAAAAGTGAAATAGAGGTTATGTTATCAAAAATGTTTGAGACTTAGTTCCGGCACTGTTATATTCAAAATATCTTACATTCTCCCCCTTTTTGACATTAATCAAAAAGAAACAAAAACACCTAAAGAAAACAAGAAGGTTATGCATTCAAGAACGAATACTAGTACAAACAGAAGCAGACAAACATAAGTTTAAACATAAAGCATAGAAGAAACAAGAAAAATACTATATCTAAGGTTGTGAAGGAGGTGGAAGTCGTGTGAACAATGCTTCCAGGAGACTTTTTATCTAATTGTTTGATCCTTCTTGCTTTCCTAGCATCCCCTTAATATCTTTGTTAGTTTCATCATGTTTATCTATCCTTTCCCTATCAGCTTCATTCTCTTTCTTTAAATCATCTAGAGTTTTCAACACTAGAGAAGATGGAGTTGTTTCAACAGTAGAAGCCATATTTTCAGAAGTTACTGCAACAGATTATTTCTCAGGAGATTCTTTAATTGACTTGCCTTTGTCTTCAAAAACGACCAGAGGTTGAGGTTCAAGAGATGGTTCCTGAAATTCTGAGTCCTGTGGAGCTTCCTAGGGAGTGTTTTCCAAATGAAGAAGGAATTTCCCTACCCAGAGACATAGAACTTGATCCTTGAAGATATTCAGATGATCTTAGAAGTTCTGTTGAGCAATTGCATAACTAAGTTCCTCCATCTTCACAGATTCAGAATAAAACCATTTCTGAACTGAGTCCAGAGAAAATCAGAAGCAGATGGATTAAGATTATCCATGCAATCTTGCATCAGAGAGTTAACCCATTCCTGTATTTGTCTCGAAAACCAGTAGAGATTTACCAACATCTGAGTTGGATAGTTTTTGTGTTGGTTTTGGAATGGCTTCTTTCTAAGAAGGTGTGATAATTTTGTCCCGGGATTTTAGACCGATTATGGTTTTGAGAGGATCTTTTAAGGAGTGAGGACAGTTCTTGTAGGTTCAACATATCTTCCTTCATTTGGAGTAGAGGATGAACCAAGGATGGTGATTTGAGGAGCAGGATCTTGAGACATTTGTTGTTGTTGAGAAGAAGAAGCCATTATTCAGACTTAGGGTTTTAGAGCACACAAAAGGAAAAAAAGTACAAGTTCAGATAAAATAAGGTATGTAAGAGTGAAGGTGTGAAAGTGATTTGTGGTGAAAGTGAGGTATATATAGCTAACAGAGAGAAAACATGAAATTAATTTAAATTAATAAAATAACAAAAATGATTAACATCAATAATGATTTCTGACAAGGGGATGGCGTGAAGATTTTGTAAACAGTTAGCGATGTGACTCGCGCCTCAATGCATCAACTCAAATGTTTCAGCCATTCAGATTTTGAAAACGTGTTCAGCCTCATAGAGTGACTTAGCGTTTAGGTTTGACAAATGTTGATGTGGTGAAGTGCTTGTGCCTATCTTTGAAATAAAGCGTTTTCAGAAAACATTCAGATCTTCTGGATAGTTTTTGAGACAATTTTCCTTCTCACTTCTGAAGAACTATTATTCAGATGTTCACAAAAAAAAGTTCTGAGGATTAAATATACAGAAACTACATCAGCTCATTGATGGTCTGTGTCTATAAATTTTAAACAAAGAATTCCCTTTTGAGTATAATTCCTAATGAAATGATGTTTAATTTCTATATGTTTAACCCTAGAATGTAAAATAGGATTTTTAGAAAGACAGATAGCAGAAGTATTATTACTGAGGATATAAATGTTACTCTTATAAATATGAAAATCTTCATGCATACTCTTCATCCCGAGCATCTGAGTACTGCATCCAGCTGCAACTATATATTCAGCTTCATTAGTTGATAGTGTAATAGTGGATTGTCTTTTGCTGGACAATGAGATTAAGTTATCTCCCAGAAATTGGCAGCTTCCAAAAGTACTTTTTATATTTATTCTATCTCTAGCAAAGTTAGCAACATAGTACCCTACAAATTTTTATGCTCTGGATTTTCTATAACAAAGGCCAAGATTAGTAGTACCATTCAAATACTTGAAAATACTCTGAACTATTGTTAAGAGAGATTCTCTAGGATCTGATTGGAATCTGGAACAAAGACAAATGTTATATAGAACACCAGGTCTTAAAGCTGTTAAATATAGGAGATAACCAATCATACCTCTGTAGAGCTTTTGTTCTACTTTCTTACTTACCTCTTCCTTTTCCAGAATGCATGTAGGATGCATTGGAATTTTTGATAGCTTACTTTCTAACATATTAAACTTCTTTAGAAGTTTCTTAACATAATTTCTTTGATGTATGTAGGTTCCTTCTGGAGTTTGATTTATTTGAATGCCCAGAAAGAACTTGAGTTCACCCATCAAGCTCATTTCAAATTTTGCTTGCATAGTCTTAGCAAATTCTTTTCCCAAGGAGGCTTTAGTAGATCCAAAAATTATATCATATAAATATATTTGACAAATAATAATGTCATTTTTAAATGATATACAAAATAGAGTTGTGTCCACTTTCCCTCTGGTAAAATCATTTACTAAGAGAAAGTTACTTAGTCTTTCATACCAAGCTCTAGGAGCTTGTTTCAAACCATATAACAATTTCTTAAGTTTATAAATATATTTTGGATGTTTTGTATTTTCAAAACAAGGGGGTTGGTTCACATAAACTTCTTCATCAATGTCACCATTTAAAAAGGCATTTTTGACATCCATATGATAAAGAGTGATGTCACTATTTATAGAAAATGAAATTAAAAGTCTGATAGATTCTAACCTAGCGATAGGAGCAAAGGTTTCTGTATAGTCTATCCCTTCTTGCTGACTATAACCTTGTGCAACCAGTCATTCTTTGTTTCTAACAACTTCTCCTTGTTCACTTATCTTGTTTCTGAATACCCATTTAGTTCCAATGATTTAGAAGCCTTTTGGTTTAGGAACTAGATCCCATACATCCTTTCTGGTAAATTGATTTAGTTCTTCCTGCATTGCAAGTATCCAATCATTGTCTAAAAGTGCTTTGTTTATGGAAGTAGGTTCAATCAGTGACACTAATCCCATGAGAGACTCTTCAGTATTTTTGAATGTAGATCTTGTTCTGATTGGATCATCTTTCTTTCCCAGAATCATGTTTTCAGGATGTGCTAAGTTGTTTCTGGATTATTTTTTCTGGATGGATTCTTTAGAAGTTGTTGTAATATTTGTGATGCCTTCTTATGTATTTGGCTGAAGTTCTGAACTTTTAGTTTTCGAATATCTGTCTTCAGTACCTTTAATTTGAACTTCTATATCTACAAAAGATTCACCCTTCTTTGACTTTTGAGAGCCAAGCTTATCATCAAATCTAACACTAATATATTCTTCCATAATTCGTGTTTCTGTGTTATATACTCTATAACCTTTTGAACATTCATAGTATCCTAATATGAAACACATTTGTGCCTTAGAATCAAACTTGTTCAGATGATCTTTGGTGTTCAATATAAAACAAGTACATCCAAATGGATGGAAATAAGAAATGTTGGGCTTTCTATTCTTCCACAGTTCATATGGAGTCTTCCAGAATATGTCTTATTGAGATTCTATTTTGAATATAACACGTTGTATTAACTGCTTCTGCCCATAAGTTTTTAAAAATGTTAGTCTTGTTGATCATGGTTTTGGCCATTTCTTGTAAACTTCTATTCTTTTGTTCTACAACTCCATTTTGTTGAGGAGTTCTAGGACAAGAAAAATCATGAGAAATGCCATTTTCATTAAAAAAAACTTTTCAAAACTTTTGTTTTCAAATTCCCCACCATGATCACTTCTGACTTTTACAATTCTAAACTCTTTTTCATTTTGAACTTGGTTACAGAAAGTAGAGAACACGGTTGTGTCTTAAGAACTTTACCCATGTTCATCTGCTATAGTCATTTATGACTACTAATCCATAATTCTTACCGCTGATGGATGCAATTTTCATTGGTCCAAACAAATCTATATGTAGAAGTTCTAATGGTCTAGAGGTAAACAGAACAAAGTTAGATTTGAAAGACGGTTTTGCAAATTTACCTTTTTTACATGCTTCACATAGAGCATCTGAGTTGAACTTCAAGTTAGGAAGTCCTCTGACCAGATTGAGTTTTTTAATCGAAGATATTATTCTCATACTAACATGCCCCAATCTTCTGTGCCATACCCATTGCTCATCGTTAACAGGCATAAGGCATTTTACATTCTGACTTTTTAGTTCATAAAGTTTTATTTTATAAATGTTGTTCTTTCTCTTACCATTAAAGAGGATTGTTCCATCTTTCTGACTAACTTCTTTACATGAATTTTAATTAAAGGTTATATCATAACCGCTATCACTTAATTGAATTATGGATAACAGATTATGCATTAATTCATCCACTAATAGAATATTAGTTATAAAGGGAAGTGTATTGTTACCAATGGTTCTAGAGCCAATAATCCTTCCGTTTTGATTGCCTTCGAAACCTACGTATTCTCCAGGTTTAAGTTCTAGTCTTGGAACATATGCTTTCTTCTTGTCATGTGTCGAGAGTATCCAGGGTCCAGGTAGAAAGACTGGTGTTTCAACTTTGTTGTTAAAGACATCTGCAACATAGATCATTTTATCCTTAGGTACCCATATCTTTTTGGGTCTTTGTTTGTTAGAGTTTCCAAAATTCTGATTGAATTTTTTGTTTCACAAGAGAATTCGTAGAGTAAGATTCACTAGTATATTTTATATCATGTGTGTGTGTCCATATGTGAAGTGTGACTTTAAAGGTGTGAGTTTTATGACCATATCATCAACTTGCTATGATTGATATGGTTCTTCTCCTTTTGGTTTCCCATATCCTACGCCTTTTCTACTGCTTATGCAAACTCCATAGATCATTGAAGCCATCTTGCTTCTATCTATGTTTTTAGCTAGAAATTTTTGAAAACTATAATCATATTCTTTTATGATGCTATCAGAACTAGTTGAAACTTTTGAGATAGATTCTTTCTGAGCTTTTTGTAACTCGTTTTTAATAACAGAATTTTGATTTTTAAGTTTAGAGATGGTTTCTTTTAGCTCAAAATTTTCTGCATTTAGTTTCCTAGTTTCTTCAGAGTCGGATACTAGACCATGTCTCAGGTTCCTGTATTTGAATTGAAGTTGCTGATATTTTTCAAGAAATTATGATAGACTATCTTCTAATTGAGATCTAAAAAATTTAGAGAATACCTCTTCTCCTTTTGAGTCTAATTCTTATTCAGATGAATTAATGCCATATGATATGTTGGCCATTAAAGGGATACTGACATGTTCATCTTCTGATGTTGATTCTACGTCAGAAGATTATGAGTCATCCCAAGTAGCCATAATACTTTTCTTCTTCTCTTTGTTAAACCTCTATGGATTTTCTTTCTGAAGTTTAGGACAGTCACTTTGGTAGTGACCAGGTTCCTTGTAACTCCCGTTAATTTAATTAATTATTTAATTAAATTATTTTTGGATTATTTGTTGAAGTTGTGAGATGTTGAGAATTTTTGGTATGAGTTGTTAGATTATTATTAATTAATTATTTGATTAATAATATTAGTAATAATATTAGAATTGTAGAATATTAATAGTACTAGTTGTTGGGCTTGTTTTGGTGATAGACGTGGTATTAAGGGGGTGTGAAAATTAGGCCCAATAGAAAAATGATATTATTAGGTTAAGTTAAATAATAGAAATTAGGTTAATTAAAAAGGTTTAAGAGAAAGAGTAGAGAAAGTGTCGTACGTGAGAAGTTGCAGAGAAGAGGAATAAGAAGAAGAGGCACAAAGCTAGGTTCGATCAGAAATTGTAGAGCGACCTTCAATCCAAGGTAAGAGTGGGGTTCTGACTCTATAATTGGGTATGTGATTAATATTATGTGGGAATTTTATGTAAAGTTTTGTAATAGCTTTGATTAGTATGATTAATGGAAGGTATGTGATTAATATATGGTTAATTGTGAAAATTTGTTGTCTCTGTAAAGTTGTTGTTTCGGTGAAAAATTGATGTTGCTGCAAATATATATTGTTTTGGTATGTGACCTATAATCGGAGGAAATTTGGATAATTATGTATTCGTATCAGTAACAAATTGAAATCTGGGGCTGGAGAACCCGTTGTGCCGAGGGGCACGGCGTGTGTGCCGAATGGCACAGAGGCATAAGGAAAGTGTGTCGACCAGAAGGAAAGGGTGCTGGTCGACACTAGCTGAAAGAGAGGTATGTTTCGAGTGGCAAAACCTGTGTGCCGAGGGGCATGGCTATGCACCACTATCTCCTTTTAATTGTTTTCTGTGTCTTCCTGTGTGTCTGTTACTTTAATATTTAGTTACTGAAATGGATCTAGCAGGGTTAGAAAATAATGAATAACAACATATGCTATTTATTAGTAACAGAAGTGGATAATTTATAGATTAGCATAAATATGGCAGGTAAGATTAATAAGTAACAAAGTTAGTAAATGTTATCTGAAAGTTAGTAATAGCAGACAACTTAATAATAATTATTAGTAACAATAATGTATGGAAAATAACATTAGTAGATATTTAGCAGAAGGACCTAAATAATAGTAGGATGGTAATAGCATGAAATAACATAAAATCTTTGATAAATCAAAATAGCAGTAGAGGTAAAATAGTGTCAGAAATTAATAGCTTCATTGATTCAACTAAAAATGATTGGTCAGTGGAATGTTTTAGTGGAATATTATTAATAGGACTTGGTCGATAATAGTATATATATATATATATATATATATATATATATATATATATATATATATATATATATATATATATATATATATATATATATATATATATATATATATATATATATATATATATATATATATATATATATATATATATATATATATATATATATATATATATATATATATATATATATATATATATATATATATATATATATATATATATATATATATATATATATATATATAAATATAAAAATATATATAAGTGGATGTGATGTTGTTGCTATTAATTGTTGAAGTTGTCGGTGAATATATTGTTGTATTCCCTCTATTTATTGGCTAAGACTAAGTTGCAGGCCTATGGAAAATGTTTAATTAAGTTGAATTATTGTTGTTGTTATCACGTTCATGTTGTTAATGAATACATGGCATATCATGTTGGAGCTGACACTCGTTAAGTTGGCCGGGATTGGCACAATATTAAGTTGAAGGCTTATGCCTTGTTGATTCCTCTATTTATTGGCAGATCTTTAAGTTGGGAGTTCTGTTCCATTGGTAGCACATGCATGTGCATAAAAACAAGTTGCATTTCATGTTGCATCCTGAGTTGTCATGTAGATGAATTAATTATATTGAAGGTTGATAAATAGTTGTGAAGTGGTGATTAGTATGAACTAATTCTAATATATTATTTATCGTACATCTTATTATATTGTTAGATATCTCACCCCTTCAGTTTGAATATTACCCCGATGTTGGTAACATGCAGGTAACCCAGAGTGAAGGCGATTTACCTTCGGTAGTTCAAGTCGGTGTCATTGCTCTGATACGTAACACTCGGGGGGATTAATGCTTATTTATTTATTGTTGATTTTACTTCTGTTGTTGAATTTCAAACTGATTCCGTTAAGTACTTGTTGTCTTAAAGTTGTTTTCAGTTGGACAAAGATGTTATATCCTTTTAAGTTAGATATTATGATTCTGTTGCGTAGTCTTGAAAGTTATTGGTTTTAAAAGATTAATTTATGTTATTATTGGTTCATCCAAGTTTAATGTGTTATGTATCTGTAATAAATACCATTGTTTAAGTTGAAATTGTAGCATCCTGATTCGGTTGTCGGAATTTTGTAACTCTGATCCTTATTATAATCGTCGGGTAGAATTGGGGTGTTACAAGTTGGTATCAGAGCAAGCCGGTCCGCCTGACCAAGTTGTCGAGTCATAGTTTGTTTAACAATCGAGTATTGTTAACTTGAGTTCTAACCGTTGTTTATGTTATAGTGTTAAGTTGAGATGGATGGAAGGAATGATGTTGCACTTGTTGCTGCGTTAGAAGCAATGGAACATGCTATGGAAAATCATCCGAATGCTGACGGGAATACTGGATCTCGTAGTTTGGTGACCTTCCAGAGTGAGAATCCGCCTACCTTCAAGGGTAAGTATGATCCCGACAAAGAGTTAGAATGGTTGAAAGAGATGGAGAGTATCTTCCGTGTGATGGATTGTACTCCAGCGCAGAAGGTTCGTTATGGTACTCATATGCTAGCAGTCGTAACAAAAAACATCATTTTTTCTTGAATTTTTGTAGCTAGAGGATGATTCAGAATAACCGCTTGATCTCCTGGTATTTCTAAATTTCTTTTGTTTGTGCTTCCATAGTTGTTGGACCCTTCTAGAGAGAAGAGATAGTTCGCCTTCTTTTGATGAGGATCCTTCAGAGCTTTCTTCTTCTGCCTGAAAGGCTTTAGTTTCATTTTTTTTATTAGATTTAAGAGCAACAGACTTACCTTTCTTTTAGGGCTCATTTTCTTCTAGTTCTATCTGGTGACTTCTCAAAGAGCTAATAAGTTCTTCAAGAGATATATTATTCAGATCTTTGGAAAGATTTAAGGCTGTGACCATGGGTCTCCATTTCTTTGGTAAGCTTCTGATGATTTTCTTTACATGATGTGTTGTTTGTTGAGTATCCTTTGTCCAGAACTTTCAACCCAGCAACCAGAATTTGAAACTTTGAGAACATTGTCTCAATTACGTCATCTTCCTCCATCTTGAAAGATTTGTACTTCTGGATAAGTGTAAGAGCTTTGGTCTCTTTGACTTGTGTGTTGGCTTCATGCGTCATTCTCAGAGAGCCAAACATGTTTTTAGCAGAATCTCTGTTTGTGATTTTCTCATACTCGGTGTATGAAATGGCACTCAAGAGAATCGTTCTAGCCTTATGATGATTTCTGAACTCTTTCTATTGTTGATCTGTCATTTTCTTTCTATCAATTTTCTGACTGTTTTCATCACCAGGATGAACGTAGCCATTAGTCACCATATCCCAGAGATCAGCGTCATGATCTAGAACAAAACTTTCAATTACGTCTTTCCAGTAATCAAAATTTTCATCGTCAAACATTGGGGGTCTACCGCTAATTTTGTCTTTATCATCAAAGTTATCATTGTTGTTGTTCTGAACTGGTTCCACCATAGTGTTTTTCTTGTTAGGATCTCTTTCTGACACAATTAAGTGTTAACACCCAGAACCAGGCGCTCTGATACCAATTGAAGAATATAAAAACACAAGAAATGGGGTTTGAATTGGGGTTTTCAAAAGTTAAAAATAGTATGACATGTTTCGTTATCCTGGTTTGTTTGAACTCAAACTACTCCAGTCCACCCGCCAAGGTAATTTTACCTCTCTCAATTGAGATCTTAATCCACTAATCAAAACTTTAATTACAACTCACAAAGACTACCGTCAATTTCTTCTTGAGACTAAACCACAACTTGGTTTCTCAAGGAATTACAAAATGTGAATAAAAAATGTTTCTAGTAAAGTATATCACAACTGTGATGTTTACACAATTTTAAAGCACAATGAACAGTATAATAGATAAAAGAGCTTTATGAACATTTCTATTGTATGCGAGCAAGTGTTGTTTGATCACCCTTCAAGAAATTCTTTATATAGGTGAAGCTCTTTAGATCCATTTGAGACATGAGAAGATGTTTTTGGAAGGTTGATAAAATGTTGTTAATGCACTTTCCAAAAATACAGATCTTGTCTGGTATCAGTCGTTACTCCTTGATTTATAATGAATGAAATGTAATGCATCAGAACTTTGCTTCTTTGAAATCTAATCAGAATAAGAATAATAACATTGAGACTTTAGATCATCAGAGTATTGCTTCATCAGATTTTAGCTTGCATATTTGGTGTTTCAGAAGTTATAACATCATAACTTTCTACTGAGCGTGATACTTTAATTTAGTTTGTACAAATATTCTTCTCAGATCTTCTTAGCGCAAATTGTTTGCCAACTTCTATGCTTTATCAAAACTTCTCTACATATTTAAATAATGTATTAGAGAGCATAATTGTTCTTTATATATATCATGTATTTGTTATCATCAAAGATATTACTAAGATGTAGAACCAAACTATGTTCTAACAGTAAGATCGATGTTCCTCAGAAGTGAGTTGTCTACCCACCTAGACGATGTCAGCATGGCAGTAGAACAATGACGAAGGCAAAATTTGGATGAACCTCAACTATCAAGATACCAAGTTTGGTTGATAACCCATGAAACCATATCATTTTGAGCCAGGGTTAATTCGATAAGAAATAAATGTGGGCGTTAAAAAGGCCCTCCATAGTGCGTTTATGCGAGCGGAATTTTGAGAAATGTTCGGAAAAGGTTCTCAAAACCAGCCTGGGCCAAATCGTTGTTCCACAAAAGGGTCCATGGCTGAGACAAAGGTCTTGGTTTCAAGGAACATATTGATATACTTCATGAAAACAAACCGTTCAAGTTTGTGGAGAGGAGTGGTCAAGTATAGCCTCAGGAATTTGACAACCCTAGCTTTGTTTAGTCGCATAATTGTCTCAGAATTAGGTTAACCCAGTTGAAATTCGAATGTGGCATTCAGCTAATGTTTAAAATCCATAAGGGTCCTGAGAGAGTGAAGTCATTGTCATGATCAGGAAGTAACTTCAGTTGCATGGAAGCATTTCCTAAAGTATGGTGGAGATTCGCCAGCAAAAGCTTTCCTAGTGATATTTTTTATCCCTCATGAAGTTGAATCGTCAGAGGTACGGAATCCTGAACTATTGATCCCGTGCAAAACAAGAAATGGGAGAGCTAGAGGGTCAAAAATGTTGTATGTTTGATGTCGGAGATGTCATTTGTATCCACAAGATGGTGATCAATAATATAACTGGCGAAATCTGATCGATTGATGCAAAATGTAGGTTTCGTTGGTGTAGTTAGGTTGAAAGTCATACCCAGCAGGGAAAGCCCAATGATGGCTGCCACATCAAATAGGGTAGGTGTCAACATCCCACTGGGAAGTTGGAAAGTGTTGGTCAAACTTTCCCAAAAGAAAAGTGAAACAAGAATAAAGTTGAGATCAATTGTATGGGCGCTCCGCGAAATTTGAATTGCATAAAAAATGTCATGTTTCTCCCATTGAGATCTCTGTTGTCCCTGAATTTTATCGAGTTAAGCAAGATACACTACATTACCTGGCGTAGGTGTAGAGGTGAAAACTGCACAGTCAGAGGCCATGCACCTGACATCAATGGGTTTTGTATGGTTAAAAGCAGAAGGGGTAGCAGGAATAAAACATGGAAAGTATTGATTGGCAGTCTTAGGATGCGTCTCTTGGACAGAATAAGGCACATGGAATGCGAAGAGTTTCTTCGCAACAACAAGTAGAATGAGCATCTGGTGTTGCCATGCTTGGACCTTGGATTCCACCTTAGAGGGAATATCTGGGACGAAGTTCAAACTTTGTTTCCCAGAAATTAAGAAAGCTATGGGGTTATTATCAATATTGAAGGGAGTACCAGATGGAAAGACCATTATGAAAGCAAAGTAAATTTTCCTTATGATTTTTAAAAGTTGCAGGGTTGTGAAACTGAAGCAGACAGATAGAAGAAAGAAACTAAGGGTTTTGAAATTCTATTTAAAGAGCAATTAAATCTGTTAGAAGTGAAACAAATGTCACTCAAAAAGCGTGAGCAGGCCAAAAGAAATGGAGAAGTTAGTGGAGTTGTTTAAAAACCCACGCCCTAAAACCTAGAAGTAATCATGAGAAGTGATTGAAGTGACATGGGAAACTGTTGCGCAGAAAGTAACCATGATTACGCATGACATCACCCCAAAGAGACATGCAGTCAAAAACTTGGAAGAGAAAACGTCACCATTCTCCCATCGACAGGGCTCCGTCGAACATGGCATTTTGGGGAGCAATTTGTTGACAAATAATTTTTGACTAGGAAAATAAGCCTTATGTTGTAAGGTTTCTTTGGCTGAAAAGGGATGAGTTTGTGGAAGACAATCAGAGGTGTCTGTCATATCCCAAAATTTTCCCTCCTAATCCTAATTCTTTCTTGGCTTTATATGTTTTTTTCTCTCTAGATCATTCTTTCTTACTTGACTTTAATTTCATTTGAATAAGAACTTGAGATATGGTATCCAAAAATCTTATCGAGCTAGGATTTTATTTTGGTTTGGAGTTGCTACACCAAATTTGTTTCAGTCGAAGTTCTCATTGGTCAATAATTGGGGTTTATTTCCCTATTCAGGAGATGATTTGATTCACGGTTTAAGTTTAAAGCTATCTCATACAGATGTTTGATGTGCGCATAATTTGAAGGATCATCTGGGGAGCTTAAAGCATAGATAAGGGTTTTGATTTTAGTCAAAGTAAATCTTAGAGGTTTGATTCTCTGATCCAAAATTCTTATGAAGCTTCTCTTAGTTTTCATCTCATTAGTGTTTCTAATTCAAGATTGCAAAAAGTGTGGAAATTTTCAAAATGGAGGGAAAGTGGAAATTCAATTTTACACTCAAAGACAAAAGGAAATTTCTTTAAGTCTTTCATTTGCATTAATTTGAAAGCATAATTTGATATTTAGGAATCAATTTTGCTAGGAGCCAAATTTCAAGAGACCTTTTATTAAGCTACTTTTTTGTAAGTTCACTTGTTCAAATTCCAAGATACATTCAAGATTTTGTTTACATGAATTTCAAAATGTTTCATTCAAGCTAAATTTCAAGGCTTAAGAATCATCCTTTTTGTGTCTCAAAGAACACCCCAATTAAGTTTCAAGCTACAAAGATTGAACTTCTATGCTTAATTTCAATTCCAATTAAGTTACAAGAAAAGTTCAAGTTCTTAAGCTTAACTACAAGATCAAAATATCGAAAGAAACTTAAGATGCTACCAATGCACCTAGCTTAGGTTGGAAGGAATTCAAGAGATTACGCATGAACATAGTTTGAACTACAAGAGAATGTAATCCTAAGTTTAACAAGTTTTCAAAGTTCCTAAAAGCTAAACAACCCCTTTCCTTGAATTTCTTCTTCTCCTCAAAAGCTAGCTCAGTTTCTTCATTGATGCCTCTATGCCACGGTTTCCTTTCTTCTTCTAGCTCTATGGTGAACACCCTTCCGTCTTTAATGCTAATGCCACACCAATTGCTCGTCACATGAAAAAAGAAAGAGGTACAGTTAGTGAATTATTAAACAACAGAAACAATAGGAATTTAGTGATGAAAACAAAGTTGATCGGCGCATCCACGGTGCACACTCATTTGCTTTGCGCACAGGATCGGGCGGATCTTCCCTTGGGCTTGGACTTCACTATGCTATTCACACGATCCTATTCACTGCTTTTCAAGCCCAATTCTAAACCCTTCTTTTACTTTATTTTATTTTCTTGTGATTTATATCTTGATTATTTATTTTTGTGTAGTATAGATAAAATGCAAAAATATATGTAGTTAAATAATTATTTATGTTAAACTATTTTGTTTAATAATATTATTTAATCTATTAATTAATTTTTTTAAATATAAATAATTTAATTTAAATAATTATTTAATGGGTTTGGAATTGTATTGTGTAATTAATTAGGGCTTTAGTAATTTATCTTTTTAGTCATCCCCATTTATAAATTCTATACCCCTCTATCCTAATGGTTGTAATAGTTAGTAATTAGTTATGTTTGCTATTTATTTATTCATCCACAATGCACAAACTAAATATTTTTAAACTAATACTCAATCATGAGCTATTTTCTTACCTTGAGTCGACAAAGCTTTTAAGCGTCGCAACAGCCACACATGATGCACACACCACGCTTGTCCATGGGCTTACAATTAGAGACTTAATTGATTAATTAAATTACGATTTTATTAGATAAGTAGGCTATTTAAAATTGATTAGTTTATCTAATTATTTTTTCCTAACCTAATTATCTAATTCAACAATCTCTTAATTAGTTGATTAATTTATATCACGCATGCACTTACACGACTCTATTTGCTTTATTATTTCGTGTGAGCCACCTTGTATAGCCTTGTATGCTTTACTTGCTTTGCTTTCATGAATTATTCACAATTGTACATTCCACACACTTAATAAAATAGAATCTAATTCTAGCATCTTAGTCCATATACCAAGTTTTCCAAAAGGGTCTCATAGTTGAGGATGGGTGTGACTATCCTCGTGAGGTTAATCAAAGTCTTAGCTTGCATTGATTAATCATAACCCAAATCAATTACTTTTGGTTCATATACTAAATCCCCCATGTAAGAAGGGTTTCATGGTTGGGGATAGGCTCACATATCCTCACGAGGTTAATCAAGTATAACCCTTGGTTAATCATAACTCGATTAAACTTTCTCAATCCATACACCAAACATGTAAAAACACTTTTATAAATCAAAGTTCCAAACCTCGATCCAATGTTAAGTGGCTTTTTCAAAATCATTTTCTCAAGCAAATAAGGGCCTCATAACCCAACTAAAACACCTAAATAGAAGGGACAATAAAATTCTCTTACACCTTCTCAACTTAATCATGGACAAGTAACTTCGCTTGGACTCGATTTCTCACTTTTTTCATAAAGAGGACTAAATGTGATAGTTAAGGTACCTACCTTTTCTTTTCCTAAGTGTGCGGTTGGAAAAGAACTTCCTTGGACATATTCAAACATCTGTGTCTTATAAAAACAACTCAACTCATCAAATTTGTTTGTTTTCTCCCTTGTGCGACTCTTTCCAATAACCTTTTCATAAAAATATATGTGTCTTACCCATTTCAATACGAAATGAATACACGAGACTTAGCCTCTCATACGAGCAAAACAAGTTAAGGTTCTAACGTTTGAAATGTCTAAACGAATCATTCTTCTAAAATCAACCAACAAACCTTTTGGTCTTTTTTAGAAGAACTACAGAGTTCTGACTTTCCCATTGCACAAAGGAGCATGTAGGCCAAGATTTAAAAAACTTGTCGAACTCAAAATAATCTAAAAACAAACCCCTTCTTTTCTATCCTTTCTTTACTAAGATTGCAATTATAACACTAAACATTTAAACACACACGAGCTAAATGGTTCCCATCGAGTACCATGGATGTGAGGGGTGCTAATACCTACCTCTCGTATAACCGACTCCCGTACCCATCTCTTGGTTGCGATGACCATTTCTTGAGCAGGTTTTATTCGATATTTTCCCATTCCTTTTGGAACAAATAAATCTTGATGGTGACTTCATTGTTAGATATTTTTAGAGGCGCTACAATGTCGACCAGGTTAAAGGATATTGACCAGAAGAGCTAGTCGATGAAAGACATGTGATTCATAGGCAGTCATTGACAGACGTAGGGGTCGAAGAGAAATGATTTATGGTGGCGGAAATAATTATCAATGCGCAAAGTCCCAACGTGGTGGCGGAAATGATTTAGGAAGAAGTTGGATACCTAATAACTAAGGGACATGGCTCAATTGGAAGACATGGTTCGTCAAGTTGAGCGCATAAAGGCTGAGAAATCAAGAATAAATAAATATTAAAAGAAAGAGAGTGTTGCATATGTGGCAACTGATGAGTACTCGTCTAATGTTGATGACATGTTCGATGAGAACAAGTTTACTATACGGAACTTAAGCCAGGACCTCCTTATACTTGCAAAATGCTAAAGCCGTCAAATAGGAAAAATCGTGTCGAACATAGCAAAAATGAAAAAGTTCACCATAAAAACATATATGTTCAATATAACTAAATGTGACAAATTTGTTTATTTATTAGTGACTGATGGGAAGATAATAGTGCCTTCAGGCCTGCATAATCCCCCACTAGAACAAAAAAATAAAAGGGAATTTTGTAACTTTCATAATTTTCTTGGCCATAAAACTTCTCAATGTGTGATTTTCAAGGATTTGGTGCAAATGGATCTAAAGGAAGGAAGATTCCAATTTGGCAAAAAGCCAAAATCATCAATGCAAGTTGACATCGATCCACTTCTAGTCGGAGAAGCAAACTATGTTGAACCATTCAAAGTAAGGATGGTCGAGGCTAATGAGGGTCTTAACATGGAGGTCGAAGAAACTGAAGAAAATACTGCATTGGTCAATAGAGGGGTTTGATCGGTTTTACCTCATGTTGATGAAGGACATGTTGATTTCCTATAAATATGCAAGTTGAATGATTCCAAAGTCGAGTTGTGCCTAAGATGCAATGCAGTATATGACGAAGATACTGTGAAAGAATTCAGATATACCAGAAGGTATGATCCCATAATGGGAAAGTCATCCTCTCGATTTATGTTCGACAAAAGAGGAGTCTGTAAGAACAAGATTTAGTTATGTAATATTATCTCTGATTTTTTATGATAACAAATGAGTATGATTGTATGAACAATTTTGTTGTACTAATGTTTGTTATTGATGAGTACTTAACAAACAAGTTCTTCTTCTGATGGATGACGTGGTCAACACATTAGAAGAGAATTAATTCTGCTTCTATGCTACATAAGTTTTGTTGAACAATAGCAAGACACTCCAGAAGGCTCTGAAGTGTAAACTTTGATGCTTGTCTAAAAGAAACCAGTCAGAAGATCTGAAGACAGAAGTATCTACTTCATCCAGATGCTGAAGACTTAATCTTCTAAAGACAACATGTTCCAAAGAAATAAAGTTATAAGATCTGAAGACAAAGTTTCTACTGAAGTCCAAATGCTGAAAGCTTGTGTTTCTATTAATGAAGTTCTAAAGATAAGGGTTTTGAAGACCAAGTGATGAAGACTCTAAAGAAAGAAGTTCTAAAGATTCTAAAGACTTGAAGCTCTGAAGACCCAAGGTTTTAATGAAAGGTTCTCATAACCAAGGGTTGAAAACTCTAAAGACGCGGTTCTGAAGACTCTGAAGACTTAAAGTTATGATAACCCGATGTTATATTCTCACTTCTAAACTCATGCTCGCAGAAGCCTCTGAAGTGTAGAAGGAAATAAGATAACATTAACATGGTACAAATAGTACATGGTATAATCAACATTTCATTCCACTACCATGAAAGGACGGACGCGTCGCACGATCTTGTCCCCCACGTTATTGTTCAAGCTGCCAATGTTTCTAAAAATTCCAACAGTATCCCTCAACAGATACATTATTTAATGGATATATAAAGGATTGAAGACTAAGAAAGAAAGTTGTTAATTCACTGAATATTCACGCCCAAACGTTGTTCATAGCTTTCACATTCTTAAGTCGTTGTTCATACAATTGTTTACATACTCAGATTTTTAGAAGCAATACTCTTGTAAACAAAACTTGTATTCAAACAGTTGTTTGACATTCTTTAAGGGACCGGGTAGGTTTGTAGCCTTAAGAAGTCTAGAGCTTACGAGTTTTAGAAGTTGTTAGTCACTTGCGGGTAGCTTGTGCATTGTAATAATCAGGTTGATTATTAGTTGATATTCCTTAAGGGGTCGAGTAGGTCTGAATTGTAATCACTTGTGGGTAGCTTGTGCAAATTGTAATCAATTTGGTTATAGTGAATTAAGTCATCGATCGAGTGAGATAAAATCACGTTGGCGGGTGGACCAGACTAGCTTGATAGTTTTCAAGTAAACTAGTATAAACATACATTGTTCTTTACTTCATGTTCTTACTTATTGTTATTATCAAGAGTGAAGGAAAAAACATTTTAACTTAAAGGGGAACATTTTTAAAAGAATAGTTTTATTTTAAAAAACCCAATTCAAACCCCTCTTTTCTTGTTTTTTCATACCTTCAATTGGTATCGGAGCTCTGGTTCTGAGAAGATAAAAAAAATTGAATTTTTATCAACACTTAACAGTGGCCAATACCAATCCACTATGTGTAAAAAACCAATGGTTACATCTACTTCCACTGTTGATAATAGGGATAGCGATAGAGATTGCTAAGTTCAAAACCTCATATGTTTGATGGGGAGAAATTTATCTATTGGAAGGATAGAATAGAAAGTTACTTTCTAGCATATGACTTGGATCTATGGGACTTGGTAGTTGATGGCTAAACTCACCCAGTAGATGATAAATGTCATAAGATTGCAAGAAGTGCAATGACGGAAGCACAAAAGAAAGTATGCAGAAATCACTACAAAGCAAGAACCATTCTTCTAAGTGCTATCTCATATAATGAATATGAGAAAATCACAGATAGAGAGAGTGCAAAGTCTATTTTTGATTCTCTTCAGATGACACATGAAGGAAACGCATAATTAAAATAAACAAAGGCTCTGGCCTTAATTCAAAAGTATGAAGCCTTCAAGATGGAAGATGACAAATATGTGGAAACAATATTTTCAAGATTTCAGACTCTTGTGGTAGGAATTAAGGTTCTGAACAAAGGTTACTACACCGCAGATCACGTTAAAAAGATTATCAAAAGTCTGCCTGTTAAATGGAGACTAGTGGTAAATGCCTTAAAATTGGCAAAGGATCTGAATAGCACCTCTCTTGAGGAGCTGATTAGCTCTTTAAGAAGTCATGAAATAGAGCTGGAACAAGATGAACCAATACTTATCAAGCTAAGGAATAATCATAAGAATCTGAAGAAGACTAGGATGATGATGAACTCTCCTCAATATCCAGAAGAATAAGCCAAACATGGAAGCACAGACAAAGCAAGTTCAAAGGTTAAAGAAGGACATATGAAAGAGGTGAGTCCACTTCTGGTCAGAGAAATGCTTCTAGAAAAGAAGTTACTTGTTTTGAATGCAACGAGCCTAGATATTACAAAAATGATTGTCCAAAGCTTAAGAAATACAAGAAGCCTAAAAAGGCTTACAAAGCTAAGAAGGGTCTCATGGAAACATGGGATGACTCAAAATCAGAAGATGAAGATTCTGATGAAGAACATGCAAACATGGAATTCATGGCCAGGACAAGCAAGGGGGAAGAAGCATCATAAGAAGAACTGGAAATTAATTATGAGTCAGACTCTAATGACGACAAAGAGGTACTTTCTTTTTTATCTCGTTCTGAACTTGAAATTGATTTAACTGAATTAATGAAAAGGTATCATACTCTTCTAAGTAAACATAAAATATTGAAGAAAAATTTTGTGGCTACTTTAGAGAACACTACTATAGATGAGAAAAGTATTTTTGTCTTAAATGAAAAACTATCTATTTTACAAAAATCAAACATTGCTCTGAAAAGTAAAGTGTCTAGATTAGAGGAAGAGATTCTCTCTAACACATCTGTTACTGACAAAGTAATTAGATATGATAGATATTTTCAACACTTCCTTGCTAAAAGCATAGATAGAAGCCAAATGGCTTCAATGATATATGGTGTTAGTAGAAATGGAAGTAGAGGCTTAGGGTATTCAGTACCATCAAAGAAAATTGATGAAACTATGGATATCAAACCAAAAACTCTTTCTGAAAATTTCGTGCTTAATGTACAGAACAAGAAGGTTCTTATACTTATGTAGCACGAACACAAGCACAAAAGAAAATCTTTAAACCAAAGTATCATGCACAAATTTCACATGGTTATTCTATTGCACGAAAGTCTAAAGGGGCCAGAACCTCTGGAACTTTTAACAAAAGTGGAACCAGAAAGTGGGTACCTAAGGATCAAATAATTTACATTGGAGATCTCCTTAATGGCGCCACTGAAACACCAGTCTGGTACCTGAACAGTGGATGCTCGCGACACATGACAGGCAAAAGACATATGTTCCAAGATTTGGAACTTAAGTCTAGAGGCGTTGTTGGTTTCAGAGGAAATCAGAAGGGAAAGATCATCGACTCTGGAACGATTAGTAATGTCAAATTTCCTTATATTAACAATGTTCTTTTAGTCGAGGGTATGATGCATAACTTATTGTCAATCAGTTAACTTAGTGACAATGATTATGACGTCATCTTTAACCAAACATCTTATAAAGCTGTAAGTCATAAGGATGACTCAGTTTTGTTTAATGGCCAGAGGAAGAACAATATTTACAAAATAATATTACCAGATTTGAAAAATCAAAATGTAAAATGTCTTCTGACTGTTCAAGAAGAGCAGTGGGTCTGGCATCAATGTCTGGGTCATGTTAGCTTGAGAAATATTTCTCAACTAAATAAACTTAGATTATTCAGAGGCTTGCCCAATCTGAAGTGCACTTTAGATGCCCTTTGTGAAGCTTGTCAGAAAGGAAAATTTTCAAAAACCTCTTTCAAAGCTAAAAAGATTGTTTCTACTTCTAGGCCATTAGAACTTCTTCACATTGACTTATTTGGACCAGTGAAAATTGCTTCTGTCAATGGTAAGAAATATGGACTTGTCATCATTGATGATTGATGCAAACTGACATGGGTAAAAATCTTGAAACACAAGGATAAGTCATACTCTGTATTCACTTCCTTATGTTCCCAAGTGCAAAATGAAAAAGGTTGCAAAATGAAAAAAGGTTGCAAAATAGTCAGAGTTTGAAGTGATAATGGCGGAGAATTTGAAAAAAAAGAATTTGAAAGTTTTTTGATTCAAATGGAATAGTACATGATTTTTCTTTCCCTAGAACTCCACAACAAAATGGGGTTGTAGAAAGGAAAAATAGAACATTGCAAGAAATGGCTCGCACCATTTTCCAAGAAACTCATATGGCTAAGCACTTTTGGGCAGAAGCAGTAAATACAACATGCTATATTCAAAATAGAATCTCCATAAGACCTATTTTATGTAAGAATCCTTATGATTTAAGGAAGAATAGAAATCCCAACATTTCCTATTTCCATCCATTCAGATGTATTTGTTATATGTTAAACACTAAAGAGAATCTTGGTAAGTTTGATTCCAAGGCACATAAGTGTCTACTATTAGGACACTCTGAATGCTCTAAAGGCTTCAAAATCTATAACACAGAATCACAAATTATGGAGGAATCAATTCATGTGAAATTTGATGAAAAGCTTGACTATGAAAAGTCAAAGTTGTGTGAAAAGCTTGCATATGTGACTATAACATTCACTAAACCAAAGGAGGAGATTCAAGAAGATAAAGAATCAGAAGCTCCTCCCTCTGATGATGTTGATAGTCCTTCTAATCAAACTCAACCAAAGAAGAACAAAATCACATCCTCTCATCCTGAAGATCTTACTCTTGGAAGTAAAGATGCTCCATTCAAAATAAGATCGGCTTTCAAACCTTCTGATGAAGTGCTTCTGGGTTTAGTCTCCTTAACAAAACCTACATAAATTGAGGAAGCCCTTCTGGATAAGGATTGTATTTTGGCTACGGAAGAAGAGCTGAACCAATTCTCAAAGAATGACGTATGGGATCTTATTCAGAAACCTAAAGGTGTCCACGTCATTGGAACCAGATGGGTGGTCAAAAACAAGCTCAATGAGAAGGGTAAAGTTGTCAGAAACAAATCTCAATTGGTTACATAAGGTTATAGTCAATAAGAAGGTATAGACTACACAAAAACCTTTGCACTAGTCTCCAGGTTAAAAGCTATTCGGTTATTAGTTTCCTTTTCTGTAAATCATAATATCATTCTTTATCAGATGGATGTTAAGAGTGCATATCTGAATGGTTATATTTCAGAAGAAGTGTATGTCAAACAACCTCTTGGCTTTGAAAAATCTGAGAAATCAGACTTGTTTTTAAACTAAATAAATCTCTTTATGGCTTGAAACAAGTTTCCAGAGCTTGGTATGACAAATTGAGAAATTTTCTGTTAGAAAATAAGTTTACTAGAGGAAAGGTTGACGCTACACTCTTCTGCAAAACATTCAAAAATGATATTCTAATTATTCAAATTTATGTCGATGATATTATTTTGGTTATGCTAATTCATCTCTATGTGGGGAATTCTCTAAGCTAATGTAGGCTAAGTTTGAAATATGCATGATGGGAGAACTGAAGTTCTTTCTGGGAATCTAGATTGATCAAAAACCAGAGGCTACTTACATACATCAGAGTAAGTACACCAAATAACTTCTGAAGAAATTCAATATGACAGACTGTGTTGTAGCAAAGACTCCAATGCATCCTACATGTATTTTGGAGAAAGAAGAGGTAAGTGGAAAGGTTTGTTAGAAGCTTTATCGTGGTATGATAGGCTCACTTCTGTATCTGACTGCATCTAGACCTGATATTCTATTCAGTGTTCATATTTGCACTAGATTCCAATATGATCCTAGGGAATCTCACTTAACCATCGTTAAAAGGATTCTAAGGTATCTAAAAGAAACCCCTAACTCTGGCTTGATGTATAATAAAACATCATAGTATTCTCTTTCTGGCTTTTATAATGCAGACTACACTGGAGATTGAATAAAGGGGAAAAACACTTATTGAAATTGTCAGTTTCTAAGAAAGAATCTAATCCAATGGTCAAGCAAGAGGCAATCAACAATTTCTCTTTCAACAGCAGAAGCATAATATATATCAGCATCACTATACAACACTCAGATGCTATAGATAAAGAATCAGCTAGAAGATTATCAGATATATGAAAGCAACATCCCTATCTTCTGTGATAACACTTCCGTTATTTGCTTAAGTAAGAATCCTATTCTACACTCTAGGGCTAAACACATAGAAATCAAACATCATTTTATTAGAGATTATGTTAAGAAAGGGATTTTATCTTTAAAATTTATAGATACAAATAATCAATGGGCTGATATTTTTACAAAACCCTTGGCTGAAGATAGATTTCTGTTTATTCTAAAGAATCTGAAAATGGATTTCTGTCCAGAGTAAGGTGTCATTAGAATAAACTGTGTTTTAGTCATAGTCTGAAGGAATACATTTCTGACTTAATCAAAAGACTTATAATTTGTTTATATCAATCATTAGAAGATGTTTAAATCAGAAATGTCCCTAATCAAATGAAATACTTTTGGTTCTCTAGACTCTGAGAATATCAGACACACTACCTAAATAGATTTAGTGTCGATCACACTCTACCTAGGTCATGCACGAGCATTTATTTTTCTTGAAATTGATTAATCAGGATTACATTTATTTAACTACTCCTTCGGAAAATTAGTTTCATGTCATACCTCTATGCCTATGTATGACATTCCATGTCATGATTAAATGTTTTCGTGATCTCTCATCTTAACGTTTGATCTACTTCTTTCTTCATTTTCTTCTTTTAGTAGTTTGAGACGTCAATTGAGTGTTTCAATTGTCTTAATTCGTGAACTGCTTGATTGACTATTTATATCTCTTTTCATATATAGTAATTCATCAAGTAATTATCCTTGTATCATCTTTAATCGTATCATCTTTTCAAACCCGTCTACATATCATGGCTATTAGAACTTTTCAAGGAGATGAAAATCTTCTTGAAGTAATCAAAGAGAAAAGACCCAATTATGTGTCTGATGATGGTTTCATCAACATGGTCATTGAAAATCAAGGATGGTTTGGGTATGCAACAATGTCGAGAGGTCTTGTTTATCCTAACCTCTTAAAGAATTTTTGGCTCCATGCTTTTGTTAGTCCTGATGTAAACACGATTGATTCTCACATATTTGGTGTTCCGATTACCATCAGTCGCTCCTCCATTGATGAAGCCATCCAGAGTCCACCTTTACCCAACTCCTGCATGAATGTTTACATGTTTCCAAATGTTCCTAACTCTTCATTTATATATGATCCCCTTAGTTCAGATCACTTGAAACCATTTTCAAAAGTCTGGTTTCAATTTCTGTTTAAAAATCTTCATCCCAGAGGAGATGATCTTGATATAGTTTTTCCTAGGGATATGTTTCTTATTTATTGCCTTCGTAAAAATATTCCAATTCATCTTTCAGCAATAATACTCAATCATCTGAAGCTATCAATCCAAGCATCCAGGAACTCTTAAAAATCATTCATTCCATATGGACGTGTATTATCTGAATTATTTGAGTTAGCAGGTATAATTGAAATTGTTCAATGAAATCTGTTCACCAGAGGCAATGCTCTATTTGATGAGAGTTGTGATGTGTTTGAAGTTTACATAGCTTTCGCTATCTATGTTCACTCTATTGTAATCTCCTTCGAATATCAATGAAATTTGTTATCTTTTCTTGATTGTTTTTTTTTTGTTTCTATGTTTTTCACACATAATTACCTATTTGATTATGAAAAAAAGGGGGAGTAATTTAAATGAACGTAATTTTGATTTCAATAATCAAGTTTTGGAAAATGTTCTCTGAAAAGAGCTGCTTACATTCTAATCCAGTTAAACTTCTGTTTATGTTAGAATTGTTTTTCTTTTTCAGGAAATTAGAACTCTGATTAAAAGAAAAAGATCTGACAGAACTATTCAAGGCTTATGTCTAACCTATTAGCTTCAGATGACTATTGGCTTCAGATTCTGAAAAATTGTTTTTAACTCATAATCAGTCTTCAAGATGTGAAATCTGGAATCAAACTCCTAAATTGAGAATCTATGAAATTATCTTAGTGACAGTAAAATTTCAAAGATTTCAACTTGATTTCATTCTCGTTGGCATCTAAACTCAAGATTCAATAAGAAGTTGTGTGAAATCAAGATCTCAACTGTTCATTTGACATCAAGATCTCAATTTGTCTATTGGCATCCAGAGTCAAGAATATCAAGATCTCACTATTTGATATATTGGAACCAGGGGAGTTTTACTCAAATGGTTCAAAGTCCGAATATTCGATCTTTATCAAGTCATTGACTCAGGGGGAGTATCATAAAAAGGATAAGTATTTCTTACCCTTCTAATTTCACTGATTATGATTATATGTACAAAATTGTGTCATCAAAATACATAGTTTTGTCATCATTAAAAAGGGGGAGATTGTAAGAACAAGCTTTGGTTTTGCAATATTATCTCTGAGTTTTAATGATAACAAATGAGTATGATGGTATGAACAATTTTTTGTACTAATGTTTGTTATTGTTGAGTACTTAACAAATAGGTTTTGCTTCTGATGGATAACGTGTTCAAGACATTATAAGATAATTAATTCGACTTCTATGCTACACAAGTTCAGTTGAACAGTAGAAAGAAACTCCAAAAGGCTCTGAAGTGTAAACTCTAATGTTTGTCTAAAAGAAACCAGTCAGAAGATCTGAAGACAAAAGTCTCTACTTCGTCCAGATGCTGAAGACTCAAGATTCTAAAGACAACATGTTCAAAAGAAACAAGTTATAAGATCTAAAGACAAAGTTTCTACTGAAGTCCAGATGCTGAAATCTTGTGTTTCTATTAATGAAGTTCTAAAGATAAGGGTTCTGAAGACCAAGTGCTGAAGACTCTAAAGACAGAAGTTCTAAAGATTCTAAAGACTTGAAGCTCTAAATACCCAAGGTTTTGAGAAAAGGTTCTCATAACCAAGTTTTGACGACTTTAAAGACGCAGTTCTGAAGACTCTAAAGACTTGAAGTTATCATAACATGATGTTATGTTCTCGCTTCCAAACTCATGCTCTCAGAAGCCTCTGAAATGCAGAAGGAAAAAAAATATAATGCTAACGTGGTACAAATAGTACATGGTATAATCAACATTTCATTTCACTACCATGAAAGGAAGGATGTGTCGCACGATCTTGTCCCCCACGTTATTGTTCAAGCTGCCAATGTTTTTGGAAATTCCAAGAGTATCCCTCAACGGATACATTATTTTAATGGCTATATAAAGGCTTCAAGGGTAAGAAATAAATTTTCCAATTCACAAAATATTCACGCGCAAATGTTGTTCATAGCTTGCGAGTTTTAGAAGTTGTTAGCCGCTTAAGAATTTACGAGTTTTAGAAGTCTAGAGCTTGCGAGTTTTAGAAGTTGTTAGTCGCTTGCGGGTAGCTTGTGCATTGTAATATTCAAGTTGATTATTAGTTAATATTGCTTAAGGGACCAGATAGGTCTGACTCCTTAAGAAGTCTAGGGCTTACGAGTCTTAGAGGTTGTTAGTCACTTGCGGGTGCTTGTGCAAATTGTAATTAGTTTGGTTATAGTGAATTAAGTCCTCGATTGAGTGAGGTGAAATCACCTTGGCGGGTGGACTAGACTAGCTTGATAATTTTTCAAGTGAACTAGTATAAACATACAATGTTCTTTACTTCATGTTCTTACTTATTGCTATTATCAAGAGTGAAGGAAAAAGTATTTTAATTTAAAGGGGAATATTTTTAAAAGAATAGTTTTGTTTTAAATAACCCAATTCAAACCCCTCCCTTTCTTGTGTTTTTCACACCTTCAGAGTCCGTCGTCCAAATGAAGAATATAGGAGGCAGTTTCAGAGGCCTCAACAAAGGACATTTCATCCTCCTGCTGGTAACCCATAAGGAAAGTGGGTGAATCATGTTTATCAGAAAGGAGGAAAATAACCTAACTAGAAAGTTTTGGACTCAGGAGTGGGTGTGGTGGACTAGAAGACTGGTAGTGGGTCTGTCGCGGCAGAAAAATTGAGATTATGCTATTGATTAACTTAACTCACAAAAATAAAAATGTAAGAGTCTCCGCGAACTTTATTGTTTCCAAAGGAATGTGAAAATATCGAGAAAACCCAAAATAAGAAAGATCTAGGTACGAGAGTTGGTTATGCAAGGGGAAAGTATTAGCACCCCTCACATCTATGGTACTCCGTAGAAACCTTTTGAAAATCGATGTTAGGCTAAAACTGTTGTTTGCAAAAAGATTATGGGGATGAGAAAAGAAGTATATTTTATTATTTTTTACTCCAAGACTTCGAGAGCCATGTGCCTACTATAACATCCTTTTAAACCCCACAGAATTAACAAATAATTTAATTATAATTACACAACACAAAGGTGTCTTACATCATAAAAACTACATAAATATCCTACTCTGTAACATGGGTTACACCAAATCATGTTATTAATCTCAAAACTTCCATTTTATGATGTTTACACGACATCAAAACAACTTTGATAAATTTTCAGCGGAAACATATTTAAAATAATCATTGATCAACTTAAGACATCTAGTCTCATAATAAACACTTTATAACACCGTCAAAACAATTTCATCTTTAAATCAAGCATCTTAGACCATGTCAACAAAATAAATATGATGTAACATCAAAGATAGCAATATAACAGTTTCAAAAGTCAAACACTCTCCCCACCCGATGTTACATGATCAGAGCATAATTCCACTACAAAAGAAAATGATAAAATAAAGGCGAGCTCCCAATGGCTAGCTTTCACTTACTTCTACAGAATCTACTTCTGAGTACCTACGCGTTTACCCATGTAGAGGCAACATTCAAACATAAATGGTGAGAGTTAATTTCAATAATAATGGTATAGAATGTAAGATAGAGTACCACATTTACACAAACATGCACATCAATATATCACATTCTCACGCCTAAATCATCATCGATATAATATACAACAATATCATCATCACACATAGTCATATTCAACACAGTCTTAACCACAATATATCAATTGCATTCACACACCCAACATTTATATCTCAACAAATGTACATATGACTCACTATGTAATGTGACTCAACTATGCAACTTGATGCATATGCATGTGGTACCATCTCAATAAAATTTTCCTTAGCAAATTGGGTTCACCCTACTCGAACCCCAAATCCATATTTCTCAGATTCGAGACAAGTCACTAATTCACACTACTCGAATTGCAACTTCCCTCTTTCATCAACAAGAACGACATCATGAATGCATGTCAAAACACATCAATGCAACAACAATATAATGTTTAAAGTCCCCATCCGACAATAAACAAAATATGCATAGACCCAAAAATAATAGTTCTCCATACTCGAACTATTAGTCACCAATCACAACAACAACATCAATATTATTCTCAACATCATACACAATAACATCATAATCATCATCAACATCATACACAATAACATCATAATCATCATCACATCATACACAATAACATCATAATCATCACCGACATCATACACAACAACGTCATAATCATCATAGATATCATACAAAACAATATCATAATCATCATCAACATCATATCAACATCATCTATCATGCTCACACAACAACACATACCTATCATAACTTATAACTGTTCAACACAACATCATCAATATTCAACATTTACATTATTAACCAATTATGATTAGTATTCTTAAACATCATAACATTATAACATAATCACAATATTAGAATATCCTAATTATATATTTACTTGATTAAATAATTTCGAATTTATTAATATATTCTATACTCTTAACTCATTAAATAGTCCCAAAATCTTGCTTTCTACTAGTCACACATCATATTCGAATAATTATTTAAAATATCAAATAGAGTCAGAATCAAGCAAATGAATATATTCTGGAAGCCTTAGATAGTCTATTTTCAGAATATAATTTTTACTCCGGGACTTAATACACCAATTGATTCAGTTTAATTAAACAACAAGAACACATACTCCCACCGGGAAGAATGTTTTGCCTGACTTCAAAATGGCGCCAAAAATTATGTACTTATAATAAAATTATGAAAATTTCCAGTTGGAAAGATCATTAAACCCTCTTTCCAATGCAACTGACCCATCCCAAAAGGACTCGTGAGACTCCAGCTACACTTGAAACAAAATGACCAACACATGACTGAAATCGCCAACATTTATGGTATAGAAACCAGAAAACAGATATTGTTGTAGTAATATTAGACTCAATTTCTCCACTTAGACATAAATATTATCGTGTTAGCTTTCTAACACAACTGAAGGGGCCTCAAATGGACTTACGGAGCTCAAAATATGACTGAAACAAGTCGGTTAGTACTCTCATGCATTTTTCACTCTATTATAAGTCAATTACCTACTGTTATTTCACTTTTGAAAATATACTATTATAAGCCAATTACCTACTATTATTTCACTCTAAACCTATCGACCAACATCTAATTTTACAAAATTCTCCTAACTCTCAAAATTCATCAATAGAGTAATTCACAATTATTATTACTACTTGTGTCAGATCATCTACAGGTTCATAAACCTTAACACCAAGGCATACCTATAGAGGTAGAAATGTTGAGACTAAGCCATTGGGTTGACTTAACTCACACAAATCAAATAAAAAATTTCATCGTGCTTTATTGTTTCCAAAGGAATGGGAAAAGAGAGAATAACCCAAAAAAAGGGGAAGAGAATCTAGGTGCGGGGGTTTATGCAAAGGGAAGGTATTAGAACCCTAAACATCTACGATACTCTACAGGAACCTCTTTGAAAATTTGTGTATTTGGCTATATGTGTCGTATACAAAAATAGATGGTGGAGATCAGAAAAGAAGTGTTTTTTTACAATGTTTGCACCCGTCGTGGTTGCGAACCTTTAGTGCCTACGTACCACCTTCCATGCAATAGGAAATCAGGATACTCGTAGTTAACCTTTAAAAATTTTAAAACACAAGTGTGTTGGTTAATTTTAAGAGATGAGACATCATTGTCATATTTGAGTGGGAAACATACTTAATACCCACGATAATGAGAAAGGAGAATTTGCATCATCTCAAAGTGGAGGATATAGCTTGGATTTTAAAATCAACAAAGCCTCACTCAACATCCAAGTGGAAAATATCTCACTTTACTATATAGTAGAACTATAGTAGCTCGCGTCACTACAAGGATTGACAAGGGTCTAATCTTTTGAGAAAATTTTAAAGTAAAAAAAAAGCCAAAGTGGTAAAAATGGTTTGAATGAGATTGATTCACTTTTAATCTTCTCACAAAAAATGTCAAAGTATGATTAAGTTGGTTAAAGTTTAATTAAGAAAATATTTTTGAAAATGCATGGACCTAGTCCAAGTTTATTGTGAAAGCGGTTCAAGTTAGAAAACTAGAAGAGTTTTGAAATGGAGGGAGAAGATTTTTGAAATTAAAGAAGATGGGAGGAGATGAAGGGGATATCCTAAAGTATAAGGTAAAATCTAAGGAAAAGAATCGTCTAACCAATAAGAAGTTAACACTTGACATAAATAAGTCAATGTAAAATTCTCATCCTTTGGATTGAAACCAAGCAAGTAAAGATATCAAACCTCTTAGGAATACCAAGCTTCAGATGAATTAAGTCTTATCAAAAATTGGGCAGAGTAACAATTGTATACAGAGGAGTTCCCAATCACAGACAAAGCACATAATCAAAATAACCTGCACACAAAGAAAATCAACCCAATGTCTTGGGGTAAACCCCAAGAACTCCAGAAAAAATAACAATAGAGTCACAAGATCCCAAAGAGTATCAAGGCTTCTAATCCTAAGTCTGAGAGATCCACTACTCCATAATGCCAAGGATAGTAACCAAATAGTCCAAGTAACCTTAAATTTTTTTTATTGTTCAAGTTGGTTATTAAGTGTCTTCGAAAAGAAAACGAAAGCTCAAGTGAGAAAAATAAAAATGACATAAAGATAAATTCTCAAGTGAGTAAAGACAAAAATAACATGAAATATAAATGATAAATTAAATGATGTGTAAAAGTAAAGGTATAAAATAAAAGCATAAAGTAAAAACACAAAGTAAAAGTCAATTGTTAGTGAATTAGAAGTTAGAGGTTAGTTAAATGACCATCTTAAAACTTGCATTTGAAAACTCATTAGAAGATTGATAAAATCAAAGCTTCTCAACAACAAGTTTCATTTTCTTTTAGTCAAGTATATCATTCATTTCAAGTTCTCGAGGGGATAACATATGATCAACGATGTTTTAATGATTCACTTAGACCAAAGTTTATGATGGTTCATTAGAGGATTGATAAGACCAAAGCCTCGTAATAATGAACCTCAAGGTTATTGAATCAAAGGTTTCAAATTAAACATACTTGGGCTTACAAACATATGTTTGGGCCACGAATGATCATTTCTCGAATCAAGACAAATTTAGCGCTATGTTAAGCAATCGTAAGTGAAGTTATGTAGAAGTCACACCTATTTTGAAGCCGATCAATAACAATCTATATACCATATGTTTAGAGAAATGATATGTAGATTATTCTCTAACAACATGTAGCACAAATAGAAAAGAGATAAGATGAAAAGGGAGGGGATGTATTAAATGAAATTAGGGTTTCAAAAATCATCAACATCATTCATCCATTTTGGTAGATTTGGTTTTTCAACCTATCAACACTCAAGATCCAATGAGAAAATAACATCCAAATCAGGACCAAATAAAAATAATAAAATAATATTTAATAAAACAATATTCAAATGGTTCATAAAAGGAAAATAATTGGTAAAATTCACAAAGTATATTAAAACACCATAAAAATCTCAAAAAATAGTTAGAAGTCAAACATGAGTTAATAAGTGTTGACAAATTTTTTTGGAATTTTTTAAAGTCAGAAACTATTTCTAAAATTTAAAGAAACATGCAAAATAAACCAAAAATTGTAAAAAATAGTAAAATCAGAAATAAAAATAAAATGACGTCACCAATATTTGTCAAGAGGTCATTGGATCCTTCTATAATTTTTCCAGAATTTAAAAATTAAGGAAAGTATTTTTAATCAATTAAAATAAGTTAAATAAAGTGAAAAATTATAAAAAATGTCAAATCACAAAATAAAATTGTGAAAAAATAAAAACAGAAAGAGAAAAATCCAAAGTATTTTTAAGATTTTTTTTAGAATTTTAGAAGTTGAAATAATTTTTTTTATGAACTTTTAAAGTTTAAAACAATTAAAATATAAAGTCATAAAATAAAAATAAAACCAAAATGATGTAGATCATTGGATCAATGCCAAAACGCGTTAGTAATCAAATTCAGGGATTTGGCGCGTTGTGCATATCCTGGACATTAGTGAATAAACTACCAGATCATTAATTAAATGACATATTTGAATAAAATAAGTGGTGACTTGTCATTGGTTGAGAGATGACACGTTGGTCATCTTCAACCTCCAGTTAACTGAATTGCAGGTCTCACAAACTGTAAAGTCAGGAGTTCAGATCGGTGCCATTCGCTTCGTCTCTTCAAGAAGATTTCAATGGTACCCTCACGAAAAATTTATATAAACTGTAGCTCAGTCAATTTGAAGAAAACCAGAAGAAAAAAGTTTAATAGGGATTTAAAAGTTCATGATCAAAACTCACTTCCAGTTAAAAACAAATGATGCAATGTGTATCAGAGTGATGAGGGCTTCATTGTAGTAACAAATTTTTAGAGAATTGATGAAGGAATCTACCTGTTAAAGTTCAAATTTAGAGATCTGAAGCTTGAGTTGGCTAGAATGATTTAGGATACTTTAAGGCTTGGTTCTTCTTCTATTAGATTCAGTGAAGTTCAAGGATGAAGAATTAGAAAAGAAAATGGATTGACAAAGGCTGTAGAATCTAATTCGAAGTTATAGAATTATGACTTATAGAGAGAGTTTGGCAGGGTGATTTTGGCTGTCCAAGCTTGCGAAAATGAGTGGAACGGGGGTATGCTTTATAGGAGAAGTGAATGCAATGCTGAGAGAGGTGAATGATAAGCAATCAAGTGAAATCATGCACACCCTGATCATGACAAAAGTGTGACTTACAATTTGTTAAAACTCAACCATTTCTTGCGTTTTAATCCTTAATCCAGCCTTAGCAACTTTGTTAAACATGTTTATGTGGAAAACACGCACAAATTTTGTGTTTAGAAACCACATTATGAAAATCAAAATCTGACTGTTTTGACAAAATCAGTTTCAAGGTGCCAACTTTGAATCCATGGTGCACATTGCTCAAGGGGATTTATGATCTCATTCTTTTTTCAATGGAAATATTTCACCATAAACTTCATAATGTGCCAATAAAGGTAGCATTTGGATGCTTGAGTTAAAAGTTATGATCAATTAAAATCGTGAAAAACACATTGAATTGTGGACTTAGAAAAATTCCAAGTTTTGAGTTCAAAAGTGACTTATAATCTCTTGCCTTCAAACATGGCATTCCACTCAAAATTATATTTTGGTAAATGAAGATGGAATGAAGTTATATTGTTAAAGAGAATTGTGAAACTTTAGTCATACAAAAACTCCAAAAATTGAGAGAGTTATGATCTTATGAAGTTGATGGAAATCCATGAAGTGACCTATAATCTTTTGAACTCTTAAGGAATCTTCTAACCGTTTTCAAGCTTTGAGAATAAAAGAAGAGTTGAAGCTCACACTCATAAGATGATTTTGGAAAATGAATGGGTTCAAGGAGATAAAAATTGACCAAGTTATGATCATTTGAAGCTAAACCCTAAAATTCAAAGACCTTTCAAGGAGACTTGTAATCTTTCTCAATTATTAATGATCTTCCATTCAAAATTAGCCTTAGATTTCTGAAGAGAGATTGTTAAGGACCCTTTAAAGAGAATCATGGCTTCGAAGTCACTCAAAAATATCAAAAAATGAGTAATATATGGTCCTTGGAAGTCAACAAACCCTAGCTCAGAAAGTGCCAAAAATGACTTGAAACCCCTTTCAACTTTTGATGATTTTTCTTTCACAATTGGATCTTGTCATGTGAAGATAGGTTGTTTTTGATGATGATAAGAACCCATAGAAAAAAGAACTAACTCAAAAATGTTGAAAATTGAGGGAGTTATGCACTCATGAACACTGGATCAAACATTTGCTCAATTAGGTCAAACTTTGAATATTTTGATCTTTCTTGACAAAACAAAGCATGATGAATCGTAATAGGTCTTGAAATGATATTGTCTTGAAGAACACTCAAAAAATGGAGCTTAAGTATCAATGAAGCTTGTTGAAGAAGGAATCGAAATAAACACACGAACCTATCTCTTTGATGAATGTCAACACCAACCTTGAGGAAAGTTTGACCTAAATAAGGTGAGGGAATTCTTTGAACCATAAATATTTGACATCGTGGACATAGAAACTTGAGCTCTTATAATCCATTGAAGAGTCATTTGATTAAGAACAAACCCTCAATCCTAGGTTACATGGTGAGATGAATGCAATTATATCACCCCCCACAATATGAACATTTAAAGAAACATATATACATATTTTGATGTTAGTTCAAAGAACACAAGTACAAGATACACACTTCAAGGTGCTTGCTAATCCCTCAAGAGAAAACTTAAAGATATGATGAATATAGTGAGAACCAACCCTAATGTGTGATCTTGTTGATTTGATAAAAGTGAGATGATGAGAAATCTTAGGGGCAAAAATTGGGGTATAACAACTGCCCTTATTTAAGTGTCTTCTATCCTGAGATGCAAAGGTTAAAAGCTTCGACTCGATACGATTGAATATGCTTAAATATAAAACAAGCCCTATTTTTGGCCCTAAGATTCCATGCAATTCTTATGATTATGCATGCAAACCGATACACTCCAAAGGCGACACATGACACCACTGAGGATGTGGGAAATAAAATATAGGATCAAAAGAAAGTCCGACCAGGAAAATAAATCACTGGGGAACAGAAGACTCAATTATACTAGGGTAAAGCCCAAGGAGGAGATAAGGTATCATCAACTCAATTAATGAGGAGAAATTAATGGATGACAATGATCGATAGATAACTGCGAACTATCCACTCCCAGAGAAGATAGAAAAAAAATTAACGTCGACTCACAAGGAATATAAATGGTAAGATAATACTGGTAAATACCAATATTTGGGTAGGTAACAAATGATTGGCATCAATACTTATGACTAGAAACAAATGAACTTATTTAGAGTAAAGTGAATCTCAATGATGAATTGTCTCCCATAATGATGAGACTAACATTCATCAGAGTAACAAATCTCAACAACGCGCTATCTCCCATAATGATGAGACTACCATCCATCAGAGTAACAAATCTCAACAATGAACTATCTCCCATAATGACGAGACTACCATTCATCGGAGTAAACAAATCTCAACAACGAACTATCTCCCATAGTGACAAGACTATCATCCATCAGAGTAAACAAATCTCAACAACGAACTATCTCCCATAATGATGAGACTACCATTCATCGGAGTAACAAATCTCAACAACGAACTATATCCCATAATGACGAGACTATCATCCATCGGAGTAAACAAATATCAACAACGAACTATCTCCCATTATGACGAGACTACCATTCATCGGAGTAAACAAATATCAACAACGAACTATCTCCCATAATGACGAGACTACCATTCATCGGAGTAACAAATCTCAACAATGCACTATCTCCCATAATGACGAGACTATCATCCATCAGAGTAAACAAATCTCAACAACGAACAATCTCCCATAATGATGAGACTACCATTCATCGAAGTAAACAAATCTCAACAATGAACTATCTCCAATAATAACAAGATTACCATTCATCAGAGTAACAAATCTCAACAACAAACTATCTCCCATAATGACGAGACTACCATTCATCGGAGTAAACAAATCTCAACAACGAACTATATCCCATAGTGACGAGACTACCATTCATCGGAGGAAAGAAATCTCAACAACAAACTATTTCTAATAATGACGAGACTACCATTCATTGGAGTAACAAATCTCAACAACGAACTATCTCCCATAATGACGAGACTACCATTCATCAGAGTAAAACAAATCTTCTCCGGCATTAACAAACTTATTGGGGAGGAACAAGTTGCTCAAATAAAGAGACCTGCCACTTGCTGTCTACAAAGAGGATTGTGATAATGTTGCAGGGAAGTGAATCTTGACTTTCTGAAGAAGTGCCAATACATTCCTGCTAAGTTAACAAAGTCTTCTCATGAAAAATAAATGCACATTCTCAAACCAGGATTCAAAGCCTACATAAATCAAAATAATAATGTTGCCGGTGACCACAAATTTAAACCATAAATAAATCGGAGTGAAACAGCCAACCATGACAACACCCAATGAAAAAAAAACTCAAAAGGGGATCACATTCCATCTAGATAATGAGCTGAATAGGAAGGCTAAAACAAAATTCTTCCACGAGGGATAACTCAATGGGGAAATTGAACGGATGTACACTTTCTGCTTAAGGTTGACAATTTATTGGAGAGAGGGTAACATAACTATGCAAATAGGATAATATGTCAAAAAAATAATGAATGCAAATGAGAAATAAATTTTAAATTCCTCTATGCATGATGTATGTATGAATGTATGAATGTTATCATGTATATGCTGACAAATCAGATATACAACATTGAGAATAACCAGACAAAACCATATTGGGTAATGTCAACACTCGAATAAATTACATCCAAGATTAAGATTCCATAAGAGAGCAAGCGCCAACTGGGGAAACAAATTCCTACTTCACGACTTAAATCCACTGGGAAGAAACATGGATTGAAAATAATCAAAGCACAATCTGATAGCAATAAACTGATACAAATGCAGGGATATATCACACTCCTCAAGGCTTCACCGGGGAATATCATACATACTTCACTATGGAAGGTATTGTTGCATATAGTTTAAACTTCATCCGGGGGTTCCAAACCAACTTCATTGGGGAGGATAAAACCACATCATCGAGGGGAGCCTAAATATAATCTTCGATATCAAGAGTAATGGTTGCACAAACTTCTCTGGGGAGAAACTACGAAACTTCATGGGGATAACAACTTTCTGAGAAAAGCATGATCTCAGCTTCATTCGGGGATCTTAGAAGTTTTAACAATGCAGCAAGAAGTCAAAACTATGGGGATTTTAAATCAAACTCAACACTTGGTGAGAGAAAACCCAAAAAGTTGACAGTTGTCTCAATACTTCTTAGAAAAGATTCTGCCCTTGACTGGCTACTCAGTTGGGGAAATCTGTGTCAAGCCATGACTGGGGAATATGGGATAGAGGTATCAAACCACCCAAACCAAATAATTAACCTGGAGAAAAATCTGAACCAAGACTTAACTGGAAAAAATGGGGTTACAAGCCCAACATCGTTCCATATATCAATTGGTTTGAACTCCCATTATCCGAGGAAAGCAACACAAGAGGATCATACATGTATCAACAAGAGTAACCTGGGAGATATTTCTTAGGGAATCTTTTCAAGACTTCGGAGTTCATCCATCCTTGGAATCATTACTTTTGTTATACTTGAATCATAAAATCTGAAGTAAAAAGTAATTTGTAAATTCTTTTCAAAAAGAATTTTTATTATTAAATCTTTTTGTCTTGAAAATTATTATCAATAATAAATGAAATCTTTGAAAACTGATTAAAATAAGAACTACAAATAATTGGATAAAGGCTCAAACTTTATTAATAGAATGGTAGTCAACGAATGGAGAGACTCCATGGATGATTACAAAATTTGGAAAAATGGTAAGTATATGGAAAAGATACATTGAAATACAATGACCACTATTCTCTCTAACAACTTTGAACTCCTGAGCAGAGACTTCAGTTGAAGTGTGATGAGGATCCGAGAAGATTGTTGCTTCAATGATCAAGTCTTGTCTGATGCAGTTACTTGCCAAAAAATCCCCAACTTTTGCCTAGGTTGCCCTCGCGGGGTTTCAACCTAGCGGGAAAATTTATTTTGTTTGTGTCTCTTACTTTTTCCTAGACCCCCCTTTCAGGTTTTCAGTCTACCGAGACGCTCTTTCTTTCCTAAGCCCCCCTTTCGGGTTTTCAACTTAGCGAGCTGTTCTTTTATTTCTATAGGCAAAGTATTTCTTGAGTGCGTCAACATTCATAGGATATGGGAACTCCTTGCCATCCATAGTTTCAAGAATAAATGCACCGCCAGAGAAGGCTTTCTTGAAACATATGATCCTTCATAATTGGGAGTTCACTCGCCCCTAGAATCAGTGTTAAAAGACATGATCTTTATGAGCACGAGGTCACCTTCTCTGAATTCACGAGGCTTGACCTCTTATCAAAAGATTTCTTCATTCTTTTCTGATATAACTGACCATGACACAAAGTTGTCATTCTCTTTTATTCAATCAAATTCAACTAGTCAACCCTGTTATAGACCCATTCAGCCCCTGACAACTTGGTTTCCATTATCGCACACAAAGAGGGAATCTCAACCTCAATGGGGAACATTGCTTCCATACCATACATAAGAGAGAACAATGTTTCCCCTGTTAAAGTGAGGATGGATGTACGATACCCATGCAAAGCAAAATGAAGCATCTCATGCCAATCCTTATAGGTAACAACCATCTTCTGGATGATTTTCTTAATGTCTTTGTTAGCAGCTTCAACAACCTCATTCATCTTAGGTCTGTAAGGAGATGAGTTGTGATGGACAATATTTAATTCTTCACAAAGTTCTGTCATCATCTTTGTATTCAGATTCGAGTTGTTTTCAATGATAATCCTACTTGGAACACCATACCGACATATAAGATTGTTCTTGATAAAGCATACTACCACCTGCTTGGTGACATTAGCATAGGAAGTTGCTTCTATCCACTTGGTGAAGTAGTCAATTGCCACCAAGATGAAACGATGTACATTCGATGCCTTGGATTCAATCATTCCAATCGTATCAATACCGCACATTGAAAAGTCCATGGGGAAGAAATAACATTGAGAAGCGTCAGAGGCACATGAATTTTGTCAGCATAAATATGACACTTATGGCACTTCTTTGCAAATTTGTAACAGTCAGATTCCATTTTCAGCCAATAGTAACATGCCCTAAGCATCTTCTTTACCATTGAATGTCCATTGGCATGGGTACCGAAGGAACCTTCATGGATCTCATGCATCAACATGTCTGCTTCGTGTCTATCCACGCATCTGAGCAAGACCATGTCATAATTTCTTTTGTATAACAAATCTTCATTGAGGAAAAGCTTCATGCCAACCTTCTCATTGTCTTTCTATCTTTGTTTGACGCACCAAATGGGTATTTTTGAGTCTGGAGAAAGTTTTTGATATCATAATACCGTTTTTTGTCTGATGTTCCCTCCATCGCAAACACATGAGCTAGCCTATCCAGGCGTCAAACTGTGACCTGAGGTACATCGTTCCAAGCATTTACATGGTACATAGAAGCCAAAGTGGCTAAAGCATCTGCCATCTGATTCTCATCTCTGGGAATATGATGGAATTCAATTTTATTAAAGAAAGGTAAGAATATTCTTGCATAATCTTTGTAGGGAATCAAGCCACCGTGACGAGTATCCCATTCTTCTTTAATCTCATTTATTACCAAAGCTGAATCGCCATAAACATTTAGAATTTTGATTATGAGATCTATAGCCTCTTTAAGACCCATGATACAAGCTTCATACTCTGCCATATTATTGGTACAATCAAATGCCAACCTTACAGTAAAAGGGATATGTGACCCATGGGGAGTGATAATCACGACACCAATTCCTTTCCCATAAGCATTTACAGCTCCACCAAACACCATACCGCATCGAGATTCAGGATCAGAACCTTCCTTAGGCAAAGGTTCATCATAATATTTTACTTTCAAATACATCACATCCTCATCAAGGAAATCATATTTAACATACTGATAATCATCAACTGGTTGGCGAGCAAGATAATCTGCCAGCACACTGCTTTTATAACCTTCTGAGTATGGTATTAAATATCATATTCAGACAACAACATCTGCCAACGAGAAATTCTTCCAGTAAGAGCAGGCTTTTCAAAAATATGCTTAATTGGATCCATTTTCGAAATCAACCAAGTTATATGATTCAACATACATTGCCACAATCGTTTTGCCACCCAGACCAAAGCACAACATGTTTTTTCCAGCATTGAATACCGTGTCTCATAGTCAGTAAACTTCTTGTTGAGATAATAAATGGAATATTCTTTTCTTCCCGTTTCATCTTGTTTTCCCAAAATACAACCCATAGAATTATCTAACACAGACAGATACATAATCAATGGTCTTCCTTCAATAGGAGGGAGAAAGATAGGAGGTTCAAGGAGATACTCTTTAATGATTTCAAATTCTCTTTGGAAATCGTCCATACGCACACAACCTTGATCTTTTTTTAACAACTTGAAGATGGGTTCACATGTTGCAGTCATGTGGGAAATAAATCTGGATATGCAATTCAAACGTCCAAGGAAACCTCTAACTTGATTTTTGGTTCTTGGTGCAGACATTTCTTGAATTGCTTCAACTTTATCAAGATTAACTTCAATTCCTTTTTGGCTGACAATGAAACCTAGCAATTTTGCTGAACAAACACCAAAAGTGCACTTATTTGGATTCAAGCGGAGACGATACTTCCTCAAACACTGAAATAATTTCCACAAATCTTCTATATGCCCTTCCCCAGTCTAAGATTTGGCAATCATATCATTAACATATACCTCAATTTCCCTATGCATAAGATAATGGAATATGGTTGTCATATCCCTCTAGTACGTTGCACCAGCGTTCTTCAACCCAAAGGGCATCACTCTGTAACATAATGTTCCCCAGGGTGTGATAAATAATGTTTTTTCCATGTCCTCATGAGCCATTCTAATTTTATTGTATCCTTAAAATCCATCCATGAACAAAAACACTTTGAACTTTGATGTACTGTCAACTAACATATCAATATGTGGTAATGGAAAGTCATCTTTTGTACTAGCTTTGTTTAAATATCTATAATCAATGCACATGCAAAATTTTTCGTGTTTCTTTGGTACTGGAACAATATTGGAAATCCACTGAAGGTATATTGATGTCACAAGAAAAATGGCATTCATCTGCTTCAATACCTCTTCTTTAATTTTCACTGCCATGTTGGGGTGGGATCTTTCCAACTTCTGCTTGATTGGTGGACATTCTGGCATTAGAGGCAAATAATGTTCCACAATATCAGTATCCAAACCAAGCATGTCTTAATAAGACCAAGAAAATATATCCACATACTCTTTCGACAATTCAATCAACCTGCTCTTCACATTGGAATAAAGTAGTGCCTGAATCTTGATTCCTTTTGGATCTTCCTTTGAACCCAAGTTAATCATCTCCAACGACTCTTTATACGGTTGAATGGTACTTTCCTCGCGCTCAAGAAACTGCGAAATCTCTTTTAGGATTTCATCATATTCTTCTTCTTCGGCCACATACACAGGATGCTCAAAGTTGGGAGAGGGTGCAGGGTTATTATACTCAACATGTTTTTTAATTAATATGCACATGTGATTTATAATTGATTTTAGAAACTGACACATGTAACAAGTGATAATGCAAATTTATTTATGGTTATTATTCATTTAGAAAGGCTTTTTTCTGATTACCATTTTCCAAGAAAAAGCAGAAAATAAAGAAATAATTTTGGAATCAAAAATAACTTTTATTAATGATTTTAAAAATCAAAACAACAGATATGCCCCTACAACATCAATACTTTCACCTTGGGCAGAGTGAAAGATTTTTGAAAAAACTAACAAAAAACAAATTACTTTGAAATTTGAATGCAAGAAGGAACATCAACATTGACCCAATTATGGACTCTGACTCCATGTGTCATGAAGTTTGGCATTTCTTGCTCGGGTTCATCTTCTCGAATAGTGTTGATCCTAGGAGCAGTTGGATGAAGATAGCCTGCACTGTGAAAGATGTCTTGATATTTACTCAAGGCAGAGTTCAGCTTCACGACTTCCTTCTTCTTGGAGAAACCCAAACCAGTGCAATTCCTGTTCACATGAGGATTTATAACCTACCCCACACCTTGCTAGGGCCTTTCTGCACTACCTATTGTGCACCCTTAAATGAGGCCATATAATTCTCATTCTTCCTTATATTATCAATGGGAAAAGTTTGGAACTGAGTTCCAACAGCAGCTTTGTCAACTTCTACAATGCTAAAGGAAGACAAATGAGATATCAATAAAGCTTGCTCACTGTTCACAATGACTACCTTTCCTTCACGACAAATTTCAGCTTCTGGTGCAAAGTTGAAGTAACATCTCCTGCTTCATGGATCCATCATCGTCCCAATAAACAACTATAGGCGGACAATATCCATAACCTAGAAATTAATATGGAATAAGTGCGAACCTAAGTGAATAGTCAAATCTACTTCTCCAATGATAGAAATTCTCGAACCATTAAATGCTTTCACTATAATGCCACTTGGGCGCATGTGAGCTCCCTGGTACTTAAGCTTCATGAGTGTACTCCTTGGTATGACATTCAAACTGATCCATTGTCAATCAACACATTGGACAAAGAGTCATTCTTTCCATTCATGGAAATATGGAGACCCAGGTTATAGTTTCTTCCTTCATCAGGCAACTCATCATCACAAAAGATCAGATTATTACAAGATGTAATATTCCCCACAACACTGCTGAATTGATCCAGAGACATATCACTTTCAACAAAAGCCTGATCCAACACTCTCATCAGAGATTTCCAATGAGCAAAAGAGTTCATTAGCAAGGCTAGAATGGAAATCTTAGATGGAGTTTGCAACAACTGATCCACAATCTTGTAATCACTCATCTTGATGATCTTCGACAAGGCATCCACATCCTTTTCCAAGGAAACACCACTATATTCTCCTACCATTTTCTTAGGTTCAACCTTCTCAACAAACTTTTTATCAGAATTAACATCTCCTCGAAAGGTAGGGGAGAATACATGACCACTGCGAGTTACTTGACTACCTTCATCAATGATCTCGACATGGGACAAAGGTTGGATAGGAATTTCCACTCCATCTTCCAGGATAGTTGCATTGTACTTATAAGGCACAACTTTGTCTGATTCATATGGGACAGGACCAGGTAGACAAATAACCACGGGAGAAATAGAAGGCTTGTTATGGTACTTAATCTCTACAGGAGTTGGAACACAAAAACACGACATAATGACATTCACCCCACTTCAGAATATTTAGGCATCGCATAATCATTAACAGAGAGCATACCTTCATCAGAAGAAAGGAACTCATCAGCAGAAACATATTCATCACCAGACATGGACTTAACTGAGTAATCTTCAATCACATTAACTCCATTGTAATCATATCTATTGTCTGTGACAATGATGGTACCATTATCTAACAATAACTGAACACCTCTTCTTACGATATAACAACCACGAGAATCCTTACAACAGATCTGACAAAACCCATAATGATGTTCTTCTTGGCCATCCATGTGACAAAACATAGCGTGCAACTGTACCAGATCATCATTCACATGATTCACATAAAAAAATATGGAATTCACCGGGACATCCATAAACCATATTCACCTCTTCTTCATATTCAGCCCTTGGTCTGATTATGTGGATAAGACCTTCATCCATCATTTCTTGAAGACCAGCTCTCACTTTATCACATTCATGGATATCTGTACTTCAAATACTACAACCATCATGGTCATGTGTAAAATAGCTGAATTCACAAAGATTAGCTTGCATATTTACTAAATCACCTCTAACCAAGTTGATATCAAAAATATGGAAGTCCCCAGGACAACCAGCAACCATATTTACGACATTTCCACCTCCATATGTGGATAGTGGATTATCTTTCACATTGGGACCAACATCTTTAAAAGATAGAAGACCAAATCTCACCATCTTCTTCCCTTCAGACTTCAAGGGATAACAGTTTTCAATGTTGTGCCCTATGGCTCCTTAATGAAAAGCACAAGTCTGATTCGCTTTGTAATACCATGGAAAAGGTGAAGCTATAGCAGGGGGAGGTCTTGTTTGCACTAATTTATTTTGAATTAAAGCCATAAAAAATTCTACATAACTCATTGGAATAGGGTCAAAAGCTTCTCTCCTCTGACCTTGCCCTTAATTTCCTTGATGAGGTAGTCTTTGATAGGCAACAATAGTTGGAGCTATATTGATGACCGGAGTCACAAATGCAACATATTGTTGGTACCGATGATGTCTTCTCGGCGGCCTAAACTTTCTTTCCTCAATGATAACATTTGTTTCGCTTTCTTTCTTTCTAGAAAACCCATATGAGGATTTCTTTATTCCTTCTTTTGTAAAACGTCCTTCTCTGACAGCTTCTTCTAGACGAACGCCCATACTTACCATCTTATTGAAATTACTTGGCACACTAGCAACCATCTTTTCATAATAAAATGATCCAAGAGTTTTCAGGAAGACCCTGGTCATTTCTTGATCTCCCATCGGGGGTAACACTTGGGCAGCAACCTCACGCTAATGCTACACATATTCTTTGAACGACTCTTTATCTTTCTGAGCCATCGCTCTCAATTGGTCATAGTCCGGTGCCATAAACATATTATACTCATACTTCTTGATAAAAGCTTCACCTAAATCATTGAAGGTGGGTATATTGCTACTATCCAAACCCATATACCATTTCAAAGTGGAACCCATTAAACTATCCTGGAAGAAATGAATAAGAAAGTGCCAGTCATCAGTATGGTTGGACATTTTTCTAATATACATCACCAGGTGGTCACGGGGACAAGAGTTTCCCTTGTACCTCTCAAATTCTGGCACCTTAAACTTTGCTGGAACTTTTATGTTAGGAACTAAGCAGAGTTCACTGACGTTCTGTCCAAATAATTCTTTTCCTAAAAGAGCCTTCATTACTTTCTGCATTTCATTGAACTGATCCTGAAAATCATCCAATCGGTCATAGAAGCCAAAACTTTCGTTTGGTGGAGGATAAGGATGATAAATTTCATCATTGATAACAAGCATAACATTCATTGTAGGAGGCACAACATGATGAATCTCATTATTAGCAACAGGAGTAGCATGCACCACAGGAGGTGCAGAAATAACAGCAGTTTGAGCAATTGGAGCAACTTGAGCTTCAGGATTGTAACCATTTGGCATGAAATTTTCAGGTATTCCTCACGGGTAACCTTGAGGCATACGGTATTGAAAGGCAGTAACTGGAGTAACAAAAATGGGAACCAATGGAACCTTAGAAGTAATAGTTGTATGTTATTGGTGGCTGATTCTGAGCAACCACCAATGATTCAACCAAAGCTGTCAGATTGGCCATACTGACCGTAAAACAGTAATTGCTTCGCGTAGCTCACGATTCTCTTATTCAAGATTCTCCATTTTCTTCCTAGAATTAGCCTGATTATTGTTACTGCTGAACCCCAAAATTTTCCCTCCCTTTTCTTCAAGTCATTTCTCACAAAAGTTCTTAAATGCTCAAGGATTCTCAAGAGTTGATCAGACAAGCTCACCTCTTAAGCACCGGGTCCACAACTAGGGTTTTGGTTTTCTCGAGGAAAATTATACTTTTAATGCCTCAAGTTACTTTCGTTGTTCATCATAGGTCTTCAAGAATGCACATACCAAGTTTCAAGTTTTGCATCACAAATTTGCTCAATCAATTGCTCAGATGACTGGAAATTAGCTGAATTGGGTAAAAAGTCAATTGTGGTCAACATACAGTCAAACTTCAAAATATTTAGTCAACATCAAAATTTTCAAGTCATATGTATCATTTTATCAAGGGTTGATCATAATTCCTCAAGAAAGTCCCTCAGATCACCAAAGTGGTAAAATTGTCAAAATTAGGGTTTTGACTGAGAATGATCTTTTGACCTAGTACATGACTTAATGACTTGAAGCATCATCTCAAGATCTCAAATATAATATATTGACCTAATTACATGTCTCAAAACATTTCCAAGATGCAATTGATTGATAGTTGAAGAATTGAGATCAACTGATGAAAAGTCAATTGTCGCACAAAAATCAAACTTTGACTTTTTGGTCAACTTTGAACTTCAAAGATAAAGAGTCATCCAAAAATTAAAATTTATCAAGCTTAATCATCAAGAATCAACAAAGTAAACAAAAGTCAACAAAAGTCAAAGATAGGAAATTTTCTAATACATAGAAAATTTTCAAAGTATTAAAGTTTTATTCTTGATAAATTCACAACTTCATGGCCATTTTTCACTAAGATGCAAATTGATTCAAGGGAAACTTTCAACATGAAAGTTGTAGGGATTGATGAATTATACAACTTTGTCCTTAAGGGTTTATGTCCAAAAAATGATTGGATTAGGAGATATAGGCCCATGAAGTCATGACATTTTTATCTAACACTTAGTATAGTTTTCAACAAGTTTTGGTCAGTTTTTCATCTCAACTTCTTGGCCAATTTTTACCAAATTCCCATTTGATTTAGTCAAAATGGTCAACATGAAATTTGTAGAAAATGTTTCAAGCTTTCCAAAATGTCCAAGAACACATTTTTATCATGCTTGAGTTAGGATATTCGAATAGATGAATTTGGGCATCCATTCTTGAATTATAGGTCATATTTGTGAAAAGCTCAAGAACAAATTTTCATGCAATGCTGCATAATCTTGCTTTGCAGGCCTCTTAACTTTCAAATATCTCTATAATTAAATGTTTATACAAGTTATTGAACCATTACCCAAGTGTTTGAGCCATTATCCAAATCATTTTTCCATTTTAGGAAGAAAGACACAATTTCCATTCTTGTAAAGCAAGCTTTTTTGCAAAAGTCCACTCCTTGAGCTTCTCACTGGCTCCCTTTGCACACACTCAATATGTATGCTCAGAAACAAAATGTTTAAAGTTCCTAACCATCCTATGAGCTATTGTACCATACATTTGAACTTTGATTTCTCAAGAAATCACAAGTTATGTTTCAACCAAACCATAACTCTTCAACTTGACAATATGATCAAATCCTTCCCTCCAACCTTTTTCTATAAATAGAGAGGTCCATTTTCAATCCAGGACACGAGTTCATAAGCCCTAAAACACCCTCAAACTTTCCCAAGTTAGAATTGGCCAAACAAACTCCATTTGTTGCAATTTCTTACCTTGAACTCCAAACACCTAATCCACTCATGCGTTTTAACTTTAAATCATTCACAAAGCTTCTATAACTCATATAGAACTTATCCAAGGCACTGTTTCATCATTTTAACATCATCTTCATCATCCTCCATTTTCAAAAACAGAGCCCTGCATCTTGACTTGTCCATAAGATTTGAGGCACTCTCAATCCAAATTAAGCATTGCAATAGCTTCCTGGGAGTTCAGTGAAGCTATCCAGATCATTACAACACCTCCAAGAGTGCTCTAACTTCAAACTCGATTCTCACTTCAGAAGTAAGTTTTCTGAACTTTGAAATCCTCATTTAACCATCATAACAAGGCTAACTACTAATAATGGTTTAGGATTTTCTGATGCCGACTTAACTCTAGCCGGAAAGAATCATAACAAGGCTTTACACGTCTCTATTGAGTGTAAGGGCACTACTTTGGTGCATGTGTTAGTTGATACAGGTTCCTCCCTGAATGTATTACCAAAAGGTGCTCTAGATAGATTAGACTGTGAAGGGCTGGTGTTGAAACCTGACGATATTGTGGTAAGAGCCTTTGATGGGTCAAAAAGAATGGTGCACGGAGAAGTTGATCTTCCGATCAAGTTGGGATCTCAGGTTTTCAACTCCACTTTTTATGTAATGGATATTCTCCTGACCTATTCCTGTCTGCTAGGACGCCCCTAGATTCACGGGGCACACACTGTTAGCTCTACCTTACATAAAAAATTGAAGTATCCGGTGAAAGGGAAGATCGTTACAGTCTGTGAAGAAGAAGAATATACGGTCAGCCATTTGAATTCTTTCAAATATATTTAAATGGATGGTGAATTCAATGAAACTCCCTGCCATACATTTAAAGTAATCCCTCCAACGATTGTAATTGCTAAAGCTACTCTTACTACTCCTAAGATTTCCAAGGACACACCAAGAATGGCTTCTCTGAAGTATGCTAGGGCTGTGATGGAAGAAGGCGGTTGTACTGTTTGGGGTCAGCTTCCTGATATCCTCTACAAATCTGACAAGTTTGGTCTAGGCTTTACTGCAAAGGGTCAAAGGGGTATTCGTCGCGCTCGAACTGGAAGACCTCCGTTCCGTATCAGCAACAATGGAGTCAATGCAATAGAAGACACTGATAGTGATGGTGACCTGGACAACTGGATATTCCCTACCGTTGGCGGTGGACTCAAAAATTGGAAGGATAAAGACTTTGTATCAATCTTCTTCAGCCAGGAGTAATAGCTATTTATGTTTTATTGCTTTAAGAAGTTTGGTTATGTAATTGATTTTAAAACAATGACTTTAAATCTTGTGTCTTGCCCGAAGCACAATGGTCCATTTGTTAAAGGTTGTCATTTCATATGTCATATATACATTTAATGAAAACATTGGACATTTTGCATTCAAATTTTTCACTCTCTATCTATTCTTTTTTCTTTATTGCATTTTCAAATATCTATGTGTTCTTACACACACCCATACACTACATTGCAGATCCCCGTCCACTCCAGATCACGTTGATAACGATTCTGCTATTGCCGCTTATGACTTTGAAAATCCAATCTACCAGGCCGAAGATGAAGGTGAGGAAGATTGTGAGACACCTGGAGAACTTTCCAGACTCTTGATGTAAGAAGAAAAGGCTATCCAACCACATGAAGAGCCGGTTGAGGTGGTAAACTTGGGTTCTGAGACAGATAGGAAGGAAGTCAAGATTGGCACCAACCTGGAGGATAGTGTCAAGAGAAGATTGATTCAAATGTTGCATGAATATGTTGAGGTCTTTTCTTGGTCACACGAAGACATGCCAGGGCTCGACACAGATATTGTGGTTCATTGTCTGCCAATGAAAGACAGTTGTTCTTCGATTAAGCAGAAGGTTTGTCTCATGCGTCCCGTGATGTTAGAGAAGATCAAGGTTGAGGTCATGAAACATTTCAATGCAGGATTCTTAGCAGTGACGTCATATCCTCAATGGGTTGCAAATGTTGTTCTGGTACCAAAGAAAGATGGCAATGTACGTATGGGTGTAGATTACAAGGATCTGAATAGGGCAAGCCCCAAAGATGACTTCCCACTTCCACATATTGATATACTGGTCGACAACATCACTCAACACAAGGTATTCTCTTTCATGGAGGGTTTCTCGGGTTATAATCAGATCAAGATGGCGCCTGAAGACATGGAGAAAAATACCTTTGTCACACATTATGGCACATTCTGTTACAAGGTCATGCCTTTCGGGTTGAAGAATGCAGAGGCAACTTATCAGCAAGCTATGGTAGATTTATTCCATCACATGATTCATCATGAGATAGAAGTCTATGTCGATGATATGATATCCAGGTCACAAAATGAAGAAGGACATCTTGATCATCTGCACAAATTATTTGAAAGGCTGAAGAGGTACAAACTAAGGTTGAATCCAAACAAATGCGCCTTTGGGGTGAGCTCTCAAAAACTCCTAGGTTTCGTCGTCAGTGGTAAAGGTATTGAAGTTGATCATGCAAAAGTTAAATATATTCAAGAAATGTCGGCTCCCCGTATCGAGAAGGAAGCCAAAGGTTTCTTAGGACGACTAAACTACATTGCCCGATTCATCTCTCATTTGACTGCTACTTGTGAGCCAATCCTAAAGCTACTGAAGAAAGATCAAGTAGTCAGATGGAACAATGATTGTCAAATGGATTTTGATAAAATCAAGGAGTAATTACAAGAACCTCTGATTCTGATTCCACTAGTTGAAGGGAGGTCTCTAATCATGTACCTAACAGTGCTAGAGAATTCAATTGGGTGTGTATTGGGGCAACATGACGAGTCTGGTCGAAAAGAACATGCAATATACTACCTTAGCAAAAAGTTTATCGACTGTGAAACAAGATATTCACTGCTCGATAAAACTTGTTGCGCTTTGGCATGGGCTGCTCGCCGACAAAGACAGTATATGTTGACTCATACTACTTTATTGATCTTTAAAATGGATCCCATCAAGTACATATTTGAGAAGCCAACTCTCTCTGGAAGAATAGCCTGATGGAAAATGATCTTAATGGAATACGACATTCAGTACACCACTCAAAAAGCAATCAAAGGAAGCGTACTGGAAGATCATTTAGCACATCAAGCAGTAGACGACTACCAATCTATGAACTTCGAATTCCCAGATGAGAACATCGTGCTAATTACAGATTGTGAAGAACATGGACCGTATGAAAGACCTGAGCTAGGATCCTGATGGACTATGGTTTTTGATGGAGCTTCTAACGCACTTGGAAACAGAATTAGTTTCGTGATCATCTCCCCTGCAGGTTTCTATACACCCTTCACTGCCAGACTTTGCTTCGATTGCACAAACAATATGGCTGAATATGAAGCATGCATCTTGGGCCTTAAGGCTACTATTGACTTAAGAATCAAGTTCCTTAGCGTATATGGGGATTAAACATTGGTAATCAGTCAGGTCAAGGGAGTATGGGACATGAAACATCTGAATCTTATCCCTTACTGATAACATGTGCTAACCTTGATTTCGTACTTCGAAGAGATTACCTTTGAGCACATCCCAAGGGAAGAAAATTAGTTGTTGGACGCTCTGGCTACCATGTCATCCCTGTTCAAGATCATATGGGACAACGAGGCTCCCAAAATTACCATTGAAAGATTTGACGAACCGTCATACTACTACGAAATTGATACTGATGGAGTAGAAGAGAAGCCTTGGTTTCATGAAGTAAAAAGATATCTTGAGGCTCAAGAATACCCTGAAGGAGCATCTATCAATGATAAGAAATTCCTATGGAGGTTCTCAACTATGTTCTTCCTGAGCAATGGAAATTTGTATAGGCGCAACCATGACTCAAATCTACTTCGTTGTGTGGACAAGAAGGAAGCATAGAAAATTATGGAGGATATGCACGAAGGCATCTTTGGTACTCACTCCAGTGGGCATATTATGGCTAAGAAAATCTTGAGTGCAGGTTACTATTGGTCGACCATGGAAACCGACTGTCATCACCATTTGAGAACTTGTCATAAGTGTCAGATCTATGCTGATAAAGTTCATGTGCCTCCAGTACCTTTGAACGTCATGACTGCTCCTTGGCCATTCGGAATGTGGGGCATTAATATGATCATAGAAATCAAGCCTACTGCTTCTAATGGACATCGCTTCATTCTCATCGCTATTGACTACTTCATAAAATGGGTTGAAGCGACTTCGTTCGCCTCTGTTACCAAGAGTGTTGTGGCTCGTTTCATCAAGCATAACCTTATCTGTCGGTATGGCATCCTTGGGAGAATCATCACAGACAACGGTACCAACCTCAACAACACTATGATCACCGAACTCTGCATACAATTTAAGATCAATCACCACTACTCTTCTTCATACATACCAAAGATGAATGGCGTAGTGGAAGCCGCCTACAAGAACATATAGAAGATTATGCAAAATATGGTTGTCACCTACAAAGACTGGGAAGAAATGTTACCATTTTCTCTTCATGGCTATCGCACTTCAGCATGGACATCAACTGGGGCAACCCCATTCTCTATAGTCTAAGGCATGGAAGATGTCCTGCCTGTCAAAGTTCAAATTCCTTCTTTGAGGATTATAAAGGATGCAGATCTAGACGAAGACGAGTGGATTCAGAAAAGGTTGGATCAGTTAAATTTGATCGACGAAAAGAGGCTTGCCGCTATCTATCACAATCAAATGTATCAGAAACGTATGATCAAGGCATTCAATAAGAAGATTAAGCATCGGGTATATCAGGCTGGTGACTTGGTAATAAAGCGCATCATTCTACCGCAAGGTGATCCCAGGGGAAAATAGACTCCCACTTACAAAGCGCCATTTGTTGTCAAGAAAGTATTTTCGGGTGGCACTATAATACTAACCACCATGGACGGTGAATATTTCCCACACCCTGTGAACGCGAACATAGTCAAAAGATACTACGCATAAAAACGACCCACTAGCTTGACTGGCCTAGGCAAAAATAAGGGCATCCCGACGAATTGAAAGGGTTCGGGAAAAAAATTAGGAATATATATAAAAGATTGTACACCCGGCAAGTCGAAAACCTGAAAGGGCGGCTTGGGCAAGAAAGGGTATCTCGGTGGACTGAAAACCCAAAAGGGCGGTCCAGGAAAAAATTAGGGATTAAAAGCGTACGACTATGTCCCGTTGGATCACTTATCGCATGCTTTATTACCAAAGTCAAAAGTTTAAATGGTACAGATCAGCTCAATCAACTTCTTCCATCACCAAGGGATGAGATGTTCAAAGACATAGGGGCAATAGCAGCGTTGGAACCCAACGAGATCATTTCCACGAAGCTATATGTTTTGTTTTCACTTTGTACTCTTTTCATTTCACGATAATTTCCTCTTACTAGGATTTATGTCTCTTTGTACATAATCACCTATTTTTGGGCAAACTATCAATACAAATACACCTTAAAGTTCAAACTTTTTATTTTTTCTGTTTTGCTTGCAAAAACGTCCAATGACTAAAACAGAATGAACATATGCATATGAACATGATTATCTGTTAACAAATATATGCATAAGAATAGGAATAAGCATTTGCTCAAGATTCTAGGAATTGGGATGACGTTCAAGTTGTCCATAGATCCCCACATAGCCACTCCTATAAGATTATCCCCACAAATTAATCTTCACAAATTCATCCCCAATAAGGATACATTCCCCACAATTTTCCAAACCTACGGAGTTCTAATCAATATAATTCATGGAACTTCTCTTCCCCAACTGAGTTTATTCCTCCAAGACTAAAAAACCCCTGCAAATTTCTTCTCTCTAGAAAGATTCAACTTCCCCATGAGAGTTTGTTTCCTCAGCAAAATATTTCTATGTCTAATAGGGTTTATTTCCCCAACATGGTTTATTTCTCCAACAGATTACAGTCTCCTCAGCTTGAGTCTATTTCTTAGATTGCTACGAATCACCGGAAAAATTCCTCTCCCTGGTAAAAAACACTACTATCCCTAAAGAATTGCTACGGAACCTGGAACCGGACTAGATATCAGTAAACTTTATTCCCCCAGACGAGTCGGAAGGTTATCCATCTCTTTTATCCCCAGTCAGGGTATATAAGAATTAAATTCCCCAGTAGAGCAATGAACGACTACCATTCCTGAACTTTTCTCCCCAAGGCAGAAGTCAATATTCCCCTGCAAAGTTTCCTCAAACAAAAGACGAGAATCCCCCAGTGGAAGTATTCTAGACTAGATTGAATAAATACATACTCTTCATCCCCGACAACAATCAGGGATTTATTTTTCTAGACAAAATACAGCACATGCTTAAAAATATACTTCACAATATTTCACGTTCATACATCATAGCATATGCATACGAAGCACATATATCACATTCTCATTTATTTTGAGAACATCATTACACAATACATTTCATACATCATGACATTGTATGCAACTAAATCTTTACCTTTTCAGGAAAGATCAATCAACAGACAAATATAATCACCAATAGGTCCAAGATTAATTCCCGAAACAAGACAGGGCAAATATCTACATGATGAATACTTCCTTCAGACATCTCCTGGCTCAGATTAAATTGACCCAAGATTTATTCTGATACTTCTTCTAGTAGACCTTTTCTGGCTCAGATTAAATCCACAAAAGATTTATTCTGATACTTCTCCCAGTTAAAGACGGACACATGCATCTTCTGGCTCATATTAAATCAACCAAAGATTTATTTTGATACTTCTCCCAACAGACCTTTTTTGGCTCAGACTAAATCGACCAAAGATTTATTCTGATACTTCTTCTAGTTAAAGACAAAAAAATCTTTCCTGGACCAGATTAAATCAACCAAATATATATTGTGATACTTCTCCCAATAGACCTTTTCTGGATCAGATTAAATCGACCAAAGATTTATTCTGATACTTCTTCTAGTTAAAGACAAAAGACCTCTTCTAGCTAGATTAAGTCGACCAAAGATATATTTTGATACTTCTCCCAGTAGACCTTTTCTGGCTCAAATTAAATCGACCAAAGATTTATTCTGATACTTCTCCAAGTAGACCTTTTTTGGCTCAGATTAAATCGACCAAAAATTTATTCTGATACTTCTTCCAGTTAAAGACAGACATACACATTTTCTAGCTCAAATTAAATCGACCAAATAATTACTCTGATACTTCTCCCAATTAAAGTCCAGCGTAGACTTAGTCTAATTTTTCCCAACAGTTATTTTGGATGGCATCCATAAGACCATATCCTACGACTCTCAGTCACCTCTCCAAATGACATCTTTAAGCCCATTCCCAGTATTATAGTGTTACTTCGTACACAAGCGAGTGTAAATTTATGGGCACTTATGTGTTCAATCATCTTCCACCTTCAAGTCACGAATGGCGAATATGCCAATATAACTCTTCAAGTTTAAGAATATTGAACGAGGCAGTTGTTGTACCCTAAAATTTTCCCTCCCTTTTCTTCAAGACATTTCTCATAAGAGTTCCCAAATGCTCAAGGATTCTCAAGAGTTGATCAGATAAGCTCACCTCCTAAGCACTGGGTCCACAACTAGGGTTTTGGTTTTCTCAAGGAAAATTGGACTTCTAATGCCTCAAGTGACTTTCATGGTTTATCATAGGTCTCCAAGGATGCTCATACCAAGTTTCAAGTCTTGCATCACAAATTTACCCAATCAATTATTCAGATGACTAAAAATCAACTATATTGGGTAAAAAGTCAATTGTGGTCAACATATAGTCAAACTTCAAGATTTTTGTCAACATCAACATTTTGAATTCATATGTATCATTTGATCAAGGGTTGATCATAATTCCTCAAGAAGAGCCCTCAAATCACCAAAGGGGCAAAATTGTCAAAATTAGGATTTTGACTGAGAATGAATGATCATTGACTTTTGACCTAGTACATGACTTAATGACTTGAAGCATGATCTCAAGGGCTAAAATATAATATCTTGACCTAATTACATGGCTCAAAAAATTTCCAAGGTGCAAGTGATTGATAGTTGAAGAATTGAGATCAACTGATGAAAAGTCAATTGTCACACAAAAATCAAACTTTAACTTTTTGGTCAACTTTGAACTTCAAATATCAAGAGTCATCCAAACATTCAAATTTATCAAGCTTGATCGTCAAGAATCAACAAAGTCAACAAAAGTCAAAGATAGAAAGTTTTCTAATAAGTAAAATTTTTTCTAAGTATTAATGCTTTATTCTTAACAAATTCACAACTTTATGGCCATTTTTCACTAAGATGCAAATTTATTCAAGGGAAACTTTCAACATGAAAGTTGTAGGGATTGATGAATTCTACAACTTTTTCCTTAAGGTTTGATGTTCAAAAAATGTTTGGATTAGGAGATATAGGCCCATGAAGTCATGCCATTTTTATCTAACACTTAGTAAAATTTTCAATAAGTTTTGGTCAGTTTTTCATCTCAACTTCTTGGCCAATTTCACTAAGTTCCCATTTGATTTAGTCAAAATGGTTAACATGATAGTTGTAGTAATGGCTTCAAGATTTCCAAAATGTCCAAGAACACATTTTTATCATGCTTGAGTTAGGAGATTCGAAGAGATGGAGTTGGGCATCCATTCTTGAATTATAGGTCATATTTGTGAAGAGCTCAAGAACAAATTTTCATGCCATGCTGCATAATCTTGCTTTGCAGGCCTCTTAAATTGAAAATCTCACCATAATTAAATATTTATAAAACTGATTGAACCATTACCCAAGTGTTTGAGCCATTATCCAAATAATGTTTCCATTTTGGGAAGAAAGGCACCATTTCTATTCTTGTAAATCAAGCTTTTTTGCAAAGGTCCACTCCTTGAGCTTCTCACTGGCTCCCTCTCACACACTTAACATGTATGCTCAAAAGCAACATGTTTAAAGTTCCTAACCACTCTATGAGCTATTGTACCATACATTGGGACTTTGATTTCTCAAGAAATCACAAGTTATGTTTCAACCAAACTATAACTCTTCAACATGGCAATCTGATCATCTCCTTCCCTCTAACCTTTTTCTATAAATAGAGAGGTCAATTTGCAAGCTAGGACACGAGTTCACAAGCTCTAAAACACCCTCAATCTATCCGAAGTCAGAATTGGCCAAACAAACTCCATTTGTTGCAATTTCTGACCTTAAAATCCAAACACCTAATCCACTCATGCATTTTCATTTTAAATCATTCACAAAGCTTCTATAACTCATATAGAACTTATCATAGGCCCGGTTTCATCACTGTAAAATCATCTCCATCATCCTCCATTTTCAAAAATATAGCCTTGTATCTTAACTTGTCCAGAAGAATTGAGGCACTCTCAATCCAAAGTAAGCATTGCAATAGCTTCCTGGGAGTTCAGTGAAGCTATCCAGATCATCACAATACCTCAAAGAGTGCTCTAACTTCAAACTCAATTCTCACTTCAGAGGTAAGTTTTATGAACTTTGAAATCCTTATTTAAGCATCATTTGCATCTGCTTTTAAAAGATAAAATGTAGATATCGTGCCTATGAAGCTAACCATGTCCTTAGTTCTCATTTTCATTGACTATGTTATGAGAATTTTAGAACTAAAATATCTGAAATATTAGGTTTCAGTTTTGGTACCGAACAAAATTTGTTTCAATCTTTGACATATGGCTTTTGAAATTTATATGGTTGGATTTGTGATAAAATTTCAACCAAGTTTGATATTTACATTTTCTGATTTGGTTGAGAAATGAGCATTTTACAAAATTCAAAAATTTGTTCATGGTTACTGGCATGAGGAAGAAGATGAAGTATATTCAGAAATGAGTTTATTTTATATTTAATAGTTGTTGTATAATGATCGGATGAAACAACCACCCCAGTTGTAAATGAAGCGCGCATATGACCATAGGTACCTGGGTTCGAGCCCTAGTGGTACCTTTTTTATTTGTTTCAGATTTTCTTGTTTCAGATTCAATACAAGCAAATTCAATATATGCACCATGCGCCTCTCACCATCACCACATGATCGTCACAATGCCATATCACATGCCCCAAAAGGAAAGCACATGATACACTTCCAAGAGGCAGCCACATTTAATCTCACAGGCGTCTGGACTCTTGTGTTGGGCCTGATTTGAATTTCTTTCCATACACCTCCCTTTTACTTCACATCACAGGCCCATTTTCATTATTTTATTTTATTTATTAAAAAAAAATTGTGTTGGGCCCAACATTCCTTTTCACAATCTCTACTTTGCTTTCACAACACCACATGCCCAACCTTTTATTTTTCTTTATATTTTTCTTTTTGTTTTACTTTTATTTATTTATTTCATTTAATAAAAAATACAAAAAATAATTAAATCATAAAAATTAGGTTTAGGTTTTAATCAATTATGTTAATTTTCATAAATAAAAATTAATTACTTTATTTGATTTTTTAACTTGTAAAAAATAGTTAGAATTAGGTTTTATTATATATTTTACATTACAAAATATTTTTCTAAATAAAACACAAAAAAAAAAAGATATTTTTCTTTTAGAAATAAATTAGACTTAGGTTTTATTTTAATTTCTCTTTATTTTTAAACCAACATAGATTTTTAGATTAATTAGCTAATTAATTTCCTTTCAATTAGAACTAATTAATTTTTTAGGTTAAATCATCAAACTCTTTTTCTATCAAAAATCACCAAAACAACTTCCTTTTTCTTTCCTCTACTTTATATTTTTTGTGCATTTTATTATTTCGTATTATTATTTATGTAAATGGTTTGTAATAGATAAATAGGATTTATTGCTTTCCTCCCCATCAACCAATATGTACCCCCATTCCTGAAGCATTGTAATAGTGTAGAACATTTGAATTCCGCAATTTACCGTTTCCCTTATTACTGTTAGTTTAATAGGATTATATGGGAAGATTTAAAATCAAACATTAGACAACCATAAATCCAAGACAAATTAAATGAAATTAAAAGACTTCGCACACATGCACCTTTAGGGAAAACCTCACTTGTTGCCTTCAGATAAAACAGTCATATCCCTCGAACATGAGAGGTTTTAGCAAAGACCCTCAGTTAAAAGATCGTAGTCCCTCGATGACCCTTCGATGTTGCCTTCGGTAAACGATCTTAGTCCCTTACAAAAATTGATAAAGCCTCCTACAAGTTGCCTTCTATGATTATACAATGGCGGAGGATAATTTTGATAGAAGGTCTGAAGATGATTTAATAATTTGTTGTAGCATCATGTCGGTGTTGCCAGCAGAATGCGAGCGTGTGTTGGAGGTATTTGAGACTAAGGAAAATTTTGTGTAAGACGAAGCGACAAATGGGAAGCCACTATGCTACTATATTATGAGTAATGGTGTGGTTGAAGAGCAGAAAATCATATTTGAGAAACCTGGCCCATGGATGATGTATCATTCAAAACCAATGTTCATAAGGTCAAAGGTAGATGGCGTGGAGGTAAATAAAGTTTTTATAGATGGAGGGGGCGACAACAAATTTAATTCCCAATTCATTGTTTAAGAAATTTGGAAAGTCATACGCTGAACTCTGACCCCATAACATGGTTCTGTCAAATTATGAAGGCAAAACTAGTTACATACTAGGAGTTATACAAGTGGATTTGGAAGTTGGTACAACCACAAGACCAACATTGTTTATGGTGATTGCATCAAATGCTAAATACAACTTGTTGTTAGGGCGTGAATGGATCCGTGGTATTGGCGTTGACCCATCAACCCTTCACCAAATAATTGCCATATGGAGCCTATACAACATTATTGAAAACATTGAAGCCAATCAAAGTTATTATAAAATTGATGTAACCAAGGTTAAAAGAAAACTTTTTAACCAACACTTAGCCAACTTTGTGCCTTGTTATAAGGCCGAAGCAGTTTATACCTCTGAGGAAAATGCAACAGATTTTATGAACATGCACCCTAATTATGGTTTCATTTGGGATAAAGAGGATGCAATGGATACAGTCAAAGTGGAAAACCCACCTATGGAGTGGACTATGGTCGACAAATATGAACACTGGGTCTAATTGCATGGCTCAGATTTCAGCCCATATGGCTGAAAGTAGATTAAAATCAGCTCTGGAAGCTGAGAAATTACAAAATATGGCTTTGGAAGCCATGATCGACAATAATGAGGACAACCATTTTTCCAAACAACAGCTTCAGAAAGCATAAGGTTGGGTTGTATTAATGACAATGAGCCTTCAGGGTTTGAGAAAGACCTGATAAATTCAACTAAAAGATTGCAGACGCAAGACCCACTCGAAGACATAAATCTAGGTGATGGGGAGATCAAAAGACTAACTTATATAAGTGCAAAGGTCGAACTAGACATGAAGTTAAAGTTGATCAAATTGATGAAATAATACAAAGATTGCTTTGTCTGGGATTATAATGAGATGCCTGGCCTGAGTTAAAGTATGGTGGAATTACGGTTGCCAATTCGTCTTGGTAAAAAGCTAGTGAAGCAACAACCTCGAAGGTTCGCCCTAGAAATAATTTTAAAGATCAAGCAGGAAATCAAAAGGTCGCTTAAAAGAAAGTTTATTAGAACTGTAATGTATGTCAAGTGGTTAGCTAATATTGTACCTGCGATAAATAAAAATGGGACTCTTCAAGTCTGTATAGATTTTAGGGATCTGAATATTGCAACACCCAAAGATGAAGATCCAATGTTGTGGAAGAGATGTTGATTGAATCAGCCGTAGGCTTCAAATATTTAAGTATGTTGGATGGTTATTCCGAATATAACCAAGTTTTTATAGCAGAAGAAGCTGTTCCCAAAATGGATTTTCGATGCCCATGTGCTCTAGGGACCTATGAATGAGGGGTGATGCCCTTTGGTCTAAAAAATGCAAGAGCAACCTATCAAAGGGCCATGAATTCAATATTTCATGACTTTATAGAAAATTTCATGCAAGTTTATATAGATGATATAGTTGTGAAATTGTCCTCTGAAATTGATCACTTAGACCATATTCGACAATCTTTTGGAAGGATGAGAAAATATGGACTAAAAGTGAATCCATTGAAATGTGTGTTATGTGTCCATGTATGAGATTTTATAGGGTTCATTGTGCATAAAAAAGGCATCGAGATCAATCAAAACAAGACGAAATCTATTTTAGATCTTAAGCCTCCTTCAATAAAGAAACAACTCCAGCCTTTGTTAGGGGAGTTAAACTTCTTGAGGAGATTTATATCCAATTTAAGTGGCAAGACAAAATATTTCTCACCATTACTCCAACTCAAAAGTGAAAGTGATCTCCAATAGGGAGCGAGCAACAAGTGGCCTTTGACAAAATCAAAGAATATTTGAAAGCCTTCAATTCTACTTCCTCCCAGTAGAAATAAAAGAATGAAATTGTACATATATGTGTCAGACTCGACTATAAGCAGTATGTTAGCATAAGAGGATGATAAATGTCTTGAAAGGGCCATCTATTACTTCAATCGAGTCTTAATTGTCGCCGAAATTAGGTATAACATAATAGAAAAGTTGTTCCTATGCTTATATTTCTCTTGTACATAATTAAAGAAATATATAAAACCAGTTGTTTATGTGTATGTTTCATCCCATTTTAACGTTATTAAACATATGTTGTCCAAACCTATTTTGCACAGTCAAATTAGAAAACGGGTGTGATACGGTGGGAGAACTGACTTGAGGTTTTGCGTTTGTGTTTGCAAATATTGCGGTTTAGCAAGAGTCACCACCGACTTTTATTTTATCCAGAATGAAAGGTAAAAAAAGCATAGGAAAGACCTTTGAGATTGTTTTTGAGTTCGGGGGGTAGATTATGAAAAGGGAAGGTGCTAGCACCCTTTTCATCCATGGTTTTCCATGGGCTCTTAGTTACTTGTTTAGATCACTTGCTTTAGCTTTGACAATTGTTTGAAATGGTGCTTTGCGTGGTTTTGAAAGTATTTTGAAAAGAGGCCTTTGTTTAGGCAATCTTTGTAATGATTCTCGTTCATAAGAATGTATACAAAGATGTTTGTCTTTTGAAAAATGTTTCAATGTTTTGAAAGTTGTTTGGAAATTGTTTTGAAATGTGTGTGTATTTTTGAAAATAGCAAGGATTGTTTGCAAATTGATCAAGTAACTAGAAGCTTATCTACCTACTCAAAAGTCTTTCTTATACATTTTTATTCCTTTGACATTGTTGTTTTACCATTGTTTTTGGTAGACAACCCTATCTTTGGATGTTAAACGGGACGGGCGTGGGTCATCGTATGACCATGATAACAATATTGCCAAGTATCTTAGCAAGTTTTGAGGGACTAAGATCATTTGTTTTTAGGCAACCTTTTGATAGCGTCATCGAGGGACTATGATCTTTTGTTTTGTTTTGTTTTTGCCAAGATACATAGCATGCATACCATGACCATTTAAATTAGGCAACCAAGTGGGTGAAACCCTAAGGATGCTTGTGTGCAATGTGTTTTCATTTTACATGCATTTTTGTCTTGTATTAGGTCATGCTATTTGTTTGATTTTTGTCTTATCATACAAACCCTAATTTACTAAACATGTATATAATGCGATAAATTGCGTAAAGTAAATCTAAACTATTACAACAATATTATGGGAAGGGGGATACAAGTTTTTGAATGGGGATATTTGCACAAAATAAAACCCTAATTCACTATTACAACCCAATTGAATTTATTGTACAATAAATAAACAATTATTTAAATATACAATAATATGTAATTATGCAAAATGTTTTTGTATTTGTTTTATGTATGATAAAAATAAAATTATCTAAGTCCTAAAAATAAGGAAAAAAAATAATGTTATTATTTTTGAAAGGGGAAACCCTGATTTTGTTTTAAAAGAAAATATTGTTTTCTAATATTCTTTTATTCATTTTTTTGTTTAAGAAAAATAATAATAATATTATGTACAAATATTAAAAATTAAATATGTATAAAAAATAAATATTTAATATGTATAAAATAATAGAATAAAATATTTAAGTATTTTTATTATTATTTACAAGTTTATTTAAGAAAATAAATTCTATAAACCTAATAAATTATTTTTATGCCAAAAGAAAAAATAATAAAAATAATAAAATAAAATGCAAAAAATTAAGAAAATATTTTTGGGATTTTTTAATGTTCAGAAAAAAATAATAAAGTCAAAAATATAAAATATGCAAGAAAATATAAAAAATAAAAGAAAATGGTCAGGGGGTGTAAAAGCAAAACAGGGGGTGTGAATAACAACATGCCCAAGACGCCAGGCCCAAGACGCCAGGCCCAGGACAGCTTCGTCCCTGTCCTTCAGCTCCCTCCCGCGCGTGTTTCTGAGCCAAACCTGTATCTTGCTCTAGCTTGCATGAAATCAAAAACTCATAACATAAAAAGTGTAGCTTGCAAACAAACGATTCCAATGATATAAAATTCATGACTTAACTCTCAAAGACCAGGGAGAATTTTAATGGCCCTAATTTCTGACCTAGTTTTTTCAGCATGTTCAACAACCAAATACTCTTAGCTCAGTTAATATAAATGGAAAGTATGCATATGTACCGCTTCAGCAAGTTAAGGACTACATCTTTGCTTCACAAATCAAAGCCTAAGGATTCCTAAATAGAGAGATAGAACTTTGAAAAATACCTTGTTCAGTTGAGTTTGGATATGGCAATGTGGGGATTTTGAGTGAGGCCTGAAGATCGTGTGAGCTTCCTTGAAGTTCCCTCAAGCTTTTCCAATGCTTAGCTGGCCTTGTAGATGCTTGAATCTCCTTGCACGAGTCAACCTGCAACCTTGCAAAATGAAAATGGTGAAGTGTGAAACTGAGCTCACAGTTGCAAGATGAATGCTTGGATAGCTTAGATGTGATGTAGGGAAGATGTTTCAAGGGTTGAAAGGCAAAACGCACGAGCAAGTTTCAAGTTGGCAACTGTTCTGCAGATGATGCCCTGTTTGGGCAGAAAAGTGTGATTTTGGTGTTTGAGAGTTTTTGGGATGTTAACAATTCGTGTATTGGCTTGTTACAAGGTTCTGAAGTTGTTTCAAATGAAGCCAAGCCTTTCCTTTATCAGATGGACAAGTTGTCTTGACTTTTGCAAGTTTGCTTGCTTTTGAAGAAAGTTGACATGACCAATGCCAAAGGCCTGTACAGGCTTGCTTGCTAGCTGCATAGGGTTGGTGTACTTTGCCTGATGTTTGTGGATCTTGTTTGCAACAAAAGATCAGGTCCATGGCTCAAGATTTACAAAGTTGCAAAAAGCATGCTTTATCAAAGTAGTATTATGAACTTTATGCCATTTTTGGATTAATTCATTGTGCAATGCTTCAAAAGTCAGAACAAGACCATTATCCATTGAGTTTGAATTCAATTATGGAGTGTATAAGGGATTAGGACCTGTAATGCAAGGTACAAGCATGCTAGGACAGATTTGCAACTTGTAACATTGTGAAAATGCCTTGAACAAAAGTGATAAATTTCCATTTTCCCTTCTTCGATTATCCCTAACCATAAATGATCTTGGAGAGTTCTTGGACATTTTGGAAAGCTTGTAACATTCTATACAATACATCTTTGAAATGAAACTTGAGATACCTCTTGGAACTAGGTGAAAAGTTGCCATGAAGTCAGGTCAAAAACCTGCCTAAACTAGGGCAAAATTTCACTAAGTTAAAAAGTTTATGGACCCCTATTCACAAAATCATAACTTGAGATCCTAGCATCTTTTCGGAAAACTTTGTGAATAAAAGTTGTAGATTTCATGGAGGACTACAACTTTCATGTTGGAAGTTTTCTTTGAATCCAATTGCATCATGGTGAAAAAGTTGCGGAAAGTTGGAAAAAAATAAGAAAATTTTCATAACTTAGAAAAATTCTAAGTTATGAAAAATTTCAAATTAAAACCCTAATTTGCAATTTTAGGTTTCTTGGTTAAAAAGTTTCACATTTTGACATATCTTGATGAATTATGAACCTTGGCACTTGATTTTGACCAAAAAGTCAAAGTTTGACTTTTTAGTGTACAATTGATTTTTGATCAGTTGACTGCAAAATTCATCTGTCAATCCTATGCATTTGTGATCTTTTGAACTATGTGATTAGGTAAAGATGATTCTATTGAGTCCTTGAAATCATGCTTGAACCCAATTGATCATTGGCTAGGTAAAAAATCAGAAATTGCCCTTTCTCAGTCAAAACCCTAATTTTGACCATTTTGCCCTTTTGATGATCTGATCAAATTTCTTGAGGAGTTGTGGTCCAAAATTGATCAAATGGTACATAGGAGCCTAGAATATTGATGGGGATAAAAAATTATGAAAGTTGACTGTAAATTGTCCATGGTTGACTTTTCCCCTAATACAACTCATTTTTAGGTCAACTGTCCAATTGACTGGGCAAAAATATGATTCAAGGCTTGAAGCTTGGTATGAGCAATCTTAGGGTCCAAGATGGTGTATGAAAGTCACATGGAGCATTGATGGTCCAAAAGTCCTTGTGCAAACTCAAACCCTAATTTCAGGCTATCAGTGCAAGAGGAGGTCTTGAGTTGAGCAAACCATAATTCTGTCTTGAATCCAAGAAGTCTTGTGAGGAAAATCTTGATAATATGAGAGGGAACATTTTGGGGTACAACAACTTCCCCTGTTCAATCTTCTTGAACCTGAAGAGTTAGATTGGTGAGCTTGTCATTCGTGACTCAAAGGTAAAATATGATTGGACACTAGAGTGCCCGTAAATTTGCACTCGTCAAAATGTAGTTGAGGGAATGGGCTTAAAGATGAAATTTGGAGATGTGATAGAATCTTGCTGGAGATGGGATTAAAGATGCCATCCAAGAATGTTTGCTGAGTTGTAGGTCAAAAGAATGAGCATCAGAATGGTGTCTGTATCTTTAATGTATAGTAACTATATCTGGAGACTGAATCTGTATGAGCAAAGGAATGGCAGCCATGTCTGGAGCGTATCCGAGCAGTGAATCTGAATAAGTAACAAAATGACTTCCGCGTCTGGAGTGTCTTTGAGCTGGGGAAAATCAGAATAAGTGACAGAATGGAATCCGTGTCTGGAGCGTATCCGTACTGTATCTGAAGTTTTGGATCTGAATGAGTAGCAGAATGACTTCTGTGTCTGGAGTTTATCTAAATTGTATCTGAATCGGAAAACTGAATAAAGGCTAAAATGGCGTCCATGTCTAGAGTGTATCTGAGCTGGGGAAAATCAGAATAAAGGCCAGAATGGGGAGTCCACTAGAATCTGAATAAGTGACAGAATGACTTCCGTGTCTGGAGTGTATCTGAGCTGGGGAAAATCAGAATAAGTGACAGAATGACATCCGTGTCTGGAACGTATCTGTACTGTATCTGAAGTTTTGGATCTGTATGAGCAAAGGAATGGCAGCCATGTCTGGAGTGTATCCGAGTTGTGAATCTGAATAAGTAACAGAATGACTTCCGTGTCTGGAGTGTATCTGAACTGTATCTGAAATCTGAATAAGTGATAGAATGACTTTCGTGTCTGGAGTGTATCTGGACTATATCATGATTGTATACTGTTAATGGTAGCTTGTTAATCTTATCCTGAAAAGGCTAAAATGTTAGCTGAAACACAAAGTTATGTTGCATGAAATGTATAATGCAATATATGTGTTTTATCAATGTTCATGATATATGAATGTAATGTATGCGTATGTAAGCTGATTTGCTGTATTGCTGAGGAAAATAAATCCTTGGTGGCTGGGGATAATAAAAGACCCTTGACTGCTGCCGGGGTAAATGAATCCTTGACTGTTGAGGATGAGAAATCCTTGGTGACTGTCGGGGACAAGAAATCCTTAATAACTTCTGTGGGGATGTGAGGATCCTTCGTGTCTTGAAGTTGGAATATTGACAAAAATTCTGTTATGAGAGTAATGCCAAACTGCTTGAGAAATTTGCTTGGGGAGTCCAGAGAACTTTGATGACTTCTACTGGGGGTTACACAAAGGAACTCCTTGATCTGCTGGAGAATAAGGAAGACTCTGATGGCTTCTGCGGGGATTTAAGAATGAGTATCTTCATTCTGTTGAGGAGCAATGAAAACTTTGGTGACTTCACTGGGGAAATGAGAATGAGAATCTTCATTCAGTTGGGGGAGCCATGAAAACTTTGGCGACTTCATGCTGGGGAGTAATGAAGACTCTGTGGGGAAGAGTTTACTGCTGGGAGTAGGTTCAGGAGTTTCGGTCGTCTGCCACTCTACTGGGGAGTTCCCTAGGTTGGGGAGAGACAAAATTTAACTGTTATCTGGTCGATTTCCAGGCTTCAAGATAACTTGCTGGGGAAATTGGATGGTTTCCGCTGGGGATTAAAAGTCTTGACTCGACTGGGGATAAGGGTTTCAGCTCCGCTGGGGATCTGTAACTCAAAGTTTTTTTTGCTCCACTGGGGATTGGGAGTTTGAAGTTTTAACTTTGATGGGAATTAAGGATTTGAAATTTAGCTCCGCTGGGGATATGTATTTCAAGGTATTGGCTCCGCTGGGGATCTAGATGATGTACTGTAGGGATTGCTCTTGGAATAGTCTAAAGACGTTTTCCTATCCTTTCAACCTGTCAGTAATTGTTCTTTTCCACTTTGTCTATTTGTAAACAGTAATTATGTTCAAATGCATATGTTCATCAATGAATCATTAGACATTTTTGCAAATAAAAACACAAGTGTAAAAGAAAAAGACCAATAGTTTTTGTACTTAGAAAGAGATATCTTTGTATTTACTTTGAATAAGTGTTTTGTACAAAGGAGACAGACATCCTAGTAAGAGGATGGTGTCATAAAAGTAAGAAAAATTTTATACAAAGAAAGATATCTATCTATGTGTGTAAAAAATCCCATGGGGTTCCCATTCTGCTATAGCCTTCGTATCTCTGAATATCTTGTCCATCCGTTGCTTCGTCTGAAGATGATTGAATTGATCTGAAGCTCAAAGTTTGTCTGTGAAGAGATTGTCCTTAAAGTGATCCAACGAGACATAGTCATACGCTTTAATTCCCTAACTTTTGTCTGGACCGCCCTTTCGGGTTTTTAGTCCACCGGGAAACCCTTTTTTGCCCAAGTCGCCCTTTCGGGTTTTCAACTTGCCGGGTGTACAAATTTTTTTGTTTTATCCCTAATTTTTGCCTGAACCGCCCTTTCGGTTTTTCGATTCACCGGGATGCCCTTTTTTTGCCTAGGTGTGTCAACCTAGTGGGTCATTTAAGCGTAGTATCTTTTGACTATGTCTGCGTTCACAGGGTGTGGCAAGTCGTTGCCGTCCATGGTGGTTAAGATCATTGCCACACCAGAAAAGATGTTCTTGATCACAAATGGTCCTTCGTAGGTAGGAGTCCATTTGCCCCTGGGATCACTTTGCGGTAAGATTATTCGCTTGATCACCAGATCCCCAACTTGATATACCTGCCGTCTGACTTTCTTGTTAAAAGCCTTGATCATCCGTTTTTGATACGTCTGACCATGGCAAACAACAGTAAGCCGCTTTTCATCAATCAAGTTTAATTGATTAAGTCGGGTTTGGACCCAATCGTCTTCACTCAAACCAGCATCTTTCATGATTATCAAAGAGGGAATCTGAACCTCGATAGGTAAAACAGCCTCCATGCCATGTACCAAAGAATAGGGTGTTGCCCCAGTTGATGTGCGTGCCATGGTACGGTACCCGTGAAGAGAAAACGATAGCATTTCATGCCAGTCCTTGTAGGTGACTGTCATCTTTTGTATGATCTTGATATTTTTGTTAGCAGCTTCAACTACACCATTCATCTTCGGCCGATAGGGGGATGAATTGTGATGTTGAATCTTGAACTGCTCGCACAAAGCGGTGATCATAGTATTGTTAAGGTTTGTACCGTTATTAGTGATGATCCTTTCGGGGATACCATACCGGCAAATAAGGTTCTGTTTTATGAAGCAGGCAACAACATTCTTTGTAACGGATGCGAAGGAAGCTGCTTCGACCCACTTGGTGAAGTAATCAATGGCCACGAGAATGAAGCGGTGTCCATTGGACGCTGTAGGCTTGATCTCTCCAATCATGTCGATTCCCCACATAGAGAATTGCCAAGGAGCTGTTAAGACATTTAGAGGAACATGAGGCACATGCACCTTGTCTGCATAGATTTGACATTTTTGACAAGTGCAGGAATATTGATAACAGTCAGCTTCCATGGTAGACCAGTAATAGCCTGCCCATAGAATCTTCTTGGCCATCGTATGCCCGCTAAAGTGAGTGTCGAAGGTTCCCTCATGCAATTCATCCATGATCTTTTCAGCTTCAATCTTGTCCACACAACGAAGCAGAATAGAATCTTGATTGCGCTTGTATAGGATGCCATTGCTCAAGAAGAACTTTGTCGAAAACCTCCTTAAGAGTTTTTTGTCGTTGACTGAAACCCATTCTGGGTATTCTTGCGCCTCGAGATACCTTTTGACTTCATGAAACCACGACTGGTCTACTACTTCTTCAGTGTTAATCTCGTGACAATGTGCAGGTTCTTCCATCCGTTCAATGGTGATTTGGGGAGCCTCATTGTCCCAATTAAGTTTAAACATGGATGACATTGTAGCTAGAGCATTTGCTAGCTGATTTTCTTCTCGCGGGAAGTGCTCGAAGGTAATCTGCTCGAAATGTGGTAACAATGTCAAGACATGTTCTTTGTAAGGGATGAGGTTTGGATGTTTAGTATCCCACTCTCCTTTGATCTGACTGATGACCAAAGCTGAGTCCCCAAACACATCTAAGGATTTGATTCCCAAGTCTATGGCAGCCTTGAGTCCAAAGATACAAGCTTCATACTCTGTCATGTTGTTTGTACAGTTGAAGCAAAGTCGGGCTGTGAAAGGTGTATGGCAACCTTCTGGGGAGATGAGTACCGCGCCGATACCGTTGCCAAGTGCATTGGAGGCCCCATCAAAGTACAGGGTCCATCGGGATCCTTGTTCAGGTCTGTCATATGGTCTGAAATCTTTAACGTTGTCCAATGTCATGATGTCCTCGTCAGGGAAGTCAAACCTCATGGATTGGTAATATTCGACAACTTGATGGGCTAGATGATCAGCTAGTACACTCCCCTTTATAGGTTTTTGGGTCGTGTACTGTATGTCGTATTCCGTTAGGATCATCTGCCATCTAGATATTCTTCCAGACAAAGAAGGCTTCTCAAAGATGTACTTGATCGGATCCATCTTAGATATCAGCAAAGTGGTATGAGTCAACATATATTGCCTTAGCCGGCGAGCAGCCCATACCAAAGCGCAACAAGTTTTCTCGAGCAGTGAGTATCAAGTTTCACAGTCGGTAAACTTTTTGCTAAGGTAATAAATGGCATGCTCTTTTCGGCCAGACTCGTCATGTTGGCCCAGTACGCACCCCATTGAATTCTATAGGACGGTTAGATACATGATTAGCGGTCTTCCCTCGACGGGTGGCATCAAGATAAGAGGTTCTAGCAAATAATCCTTGATTCTATCGAAAGCAACCTGACAGTCATCATTCCATTTAACTACCTAATCTTTCTTCAACAGCTTGAAGATTAGTTCACAGGTAGATGTTAGGTGAGAAATGAACCTAGCAATGTAGTTTAGGCGTCCCAAGAAACCTATGACCTCCTTCTCAGTGCGAGGAGCGGGCATTTCTTGTATAGCTTTGACTTTGGCAGGATCAACCTTGATGCCTTTGTTGCTGATAATGAAACCCAAGAGTTTACCGGACCGGACCCCGAATGTACACTTGTTTGGGTTCAGTCTGAGCTTGTACTCCTTCAACCTGACAAACAGCTTTTGCAAGTGATCAAGGTGTTCTTCTTCAGTTTGTGATCGGGCTATCTTGTCATCTACGTAGACCTCTATCTCATGATGTATCATATCATGAAACAAAGCTACCATGGCGTGTTGATAGGTTGCCCCGACATTCTTCAGTCTGAATGGCATCACTTTGTAGCAGAACGTACCCCACTGTGTAGCAAAAGTAGTTTTCTCCATGTCCTCAGGTGCCATTTTGATCTGGTTATAGCCTGAGAATCCGTCCATGAAAGAAAATAGTTTTTGCTGAGCTGTGTTGTCGACCAGGATGTCGATGTGCGGTAGTGGAAAGTCATCTTTAGGAATGGCCCTGTTTAAGTCTCTATAATCCATGCACATTCTGACTTTGCCGTCCTTTTTAGGCACAGGCACAATGTTAGCAACCCATTATGGATAGGAAGTAACAACCAAAAATCCAGCATTGAACTGCTTCATAACTTCTGCTTTGATCTTCTCTGACATGTCAGGTCTCATGCGGCATACCTTTTATTTCACTGGTGGACAATCTTCTCTCGTGGGTAGACGGTGAACCACAATGTCTATATCAAGTCCCGACATGTCTTCGTATGACCAGGCAAAGATTTCAACATAATCATGCAGTAGCTGAATTAGGCGCTCCTTGACACTCGGCTCTAGGTTGGCACCTATCTTGATTTCCTTTTTGTCATCCTCAATTCCCAAGTTGATTGTATCCAACTGCTCTTCATGAGGCTGAATTGCTCTTTCCTCTTGCTGTAATAGTCTGGCCAATTCCCCTGGCACCTCACAATCTTCCTCACCTTCGTATTCGGCTTGGTTGATCAGATCTTCAGAGTCACTGAAGGCTATAGTAGTATCGTTACCCATGGGTTCCGAAATGGAAGGGTACCTGCATTTGTGAGTGTGGGTGTGTGTAAGGGCATAGCCATTTTAAAACAACAAAATGTAAAAGAAAGGAAATGAGCATAAAAGGTTTAAATATGAAAAGCATCCATGATTCATTAAAATGACATATGAAAATGAAATAAGAACCCTTACAAATGGACCTATGTGCCTCGGGTAAGACACAAGGTTGAAAAAGTACAAATTGTTTGTGAATTATTACAGATCCACCAGAAATGGAAAAGATAAATTACTGATTTATGAAAGTAATCAGAACAAAGTCTTTTGCTTCCCATTTGCACAGTCCTCCGCCAACAGTAGGGAAAATCCAGTCTTCCAAGTTGCCCTCTTCTTCACTGTCCTCTAATGCATTAACCCCTCGGTGGCTGATCTTCACAGGTGGCCCTCCGGCATGGGAACGGTGCACGGCCTTCTGACCAGTCGATGTAAATCCCAAGCCGAATTTGTCTGATTTGAAAGGAAAGTCTAGAAGCTGCCCCCAGATTATGGATCCGCCTTCTTCCACCACGACCGTAGCATCCTTTAAAGAAGACATCGAGGTGGAGGTCTTGTGATCACAGGAGTTAAGGACACTGTCTTGGTCGCCGCTATCTCTTCAGAGACTTCTTCGAAGTGTTGGAAAGGGGTCTCTATGAATTCGCCATCTAATTCCACATAACAGAAAGAATTAAGATGACTAATCATGTATTCCTCTTTGCCATGAACAATTATAATTTCCCCCTGGATAGGGTACTTGAGATTTTGATGCAGAGTAGAAGTGACAGCTCCAGCATGGTGGATCCAAGGTCTTCCCAACAGGCAAGAGTAGGAAGGATGAATGTCCATCACATAGAATATCGAATTGAGCGTCTGGGTACCCACCTTGATCGGGATGTCCACCTCTCCATGGACCATCCTCTTAGAACCATCAAAGGCTCTCACAATTATATTGCTGGGTTTCAGGGTTAGGCCTTCACAATCCAACCTATCCAAGGCTTTCTTCGGTAAGACATTTAGAGACGACCCAGTATCAACCAAGACATGAGCTAGGGTGGTTCCCCTACACTCCACCGAGACATGTAGTGCATTGTTATGCTTTCTCCCTTTGGAGGTCAAGTCTGTATCGGAGAATCCCAGGCCATTGTCAGCTGTTAAGCTAGTCATACATTCCTGGAATTGATCAGCGGAGGTTTCTTGTGGCACATGGGCCGTCTTCAAGAACTTGACCAAAGCTTTAGCATGTGCCTCAGAGCACATCAATAGGGCCAACATAGATATTTTGGAGGGGGTTTGCCCCAGTTGTTCAACAACATCGTAATCACTTTTCTTAATGATCCTAGGAATCTCTTCCATCTCTTTCTGGGATGTTTCAGGAATGACTAATGACTGAGCCTTCGTCAAGACAGGCTCCTCTTGAACATTCTTTCCTTTTTTCTCAGCATCGGAAACAGGGATGGGAATTGTATTTTCATTGTTGACGGGTACACTTGTAGGTACAATCACAGGGGTAATCTTCGGGATGGCCGTGGGTCTAAAGACTGATGTTGGAGGATCAATCTCTGGAGAAAGGATTCTCCCACTACGAGTAATTTTGCTTGTTCCTGCAATGTTACTGATGTCGGGATTATCTTCCTCAAAGCTTTCTTCTTTAATGGTCTGTTCAATCTGTTTGACACCATGGTAGTAGATTTCTCCACCATAGTTCCATGGTACCATTTTATCGGTTTTGTACGGGGTTGGCCCGGGAATTGTTATCTTTAATGGAGTAGTCACTGGAGCGGACGTAATCCTAACCGGTTTTTTTAGGAAACCTGGAAGGATTGGCGTATATGGTTATTATTGAAACTTCTGGAACTGGAATGGGTGAGACAGGAGCTTTCTCGAACAAAATTTCTTGGTTATCAATCAACTGTTGGATTCCTTTCTTCAATAGAGGACAGTCAAATGGGGAGGACAGGCAAGCATGGCAATCTTGGTCACATCCTGGGAACACCCCAGCTTTTAACAAATTCAACTTGATGGTTAGGAGAGGAGTTGACAGTTCATCCACAACAGAAACAAACAGATCTTCTTCCACAGCATTGGCATTGTGCCCATGCTTCGGCATTGGGGCGGAGATAACATTTGGCTTTTCAGGAGCTTCAAATTTAACTTCCTTTGCATCGATTAGATCTTGAATCTTATTCTTCAGGGCCCAACATTCGTTGGTGTCGTGCCCTGGACTTTCCAAGTGGTACGCATATCTGGCGTTGGGATGGTAATATGGAGAAGCAGTGTTAGGATTTTTAGGGGCCTCTTTCAGCATGGCCAGATTCAACTTCAAGAGATGTGGTAAGACTTGAGCCGGAGTCATGTTTATCTTGGTGAATTGCCTTACAGGCCTTTCCACCCTTTGCTGGTTATTCCTCGACTGATCATTTCTCGGCTGGTTGTTTCTCGGTTGGTCTGGTGCAGACTTCTGAATCATAACGGCCCCCACTGTTGGTCGTCTTTCAATTCTTCCCCAATTTCTCTGGGCATAGACAGCTGACACCTCCTTCTTTCCAGTGAAGGGCTTTTTTGCAACAGCAGAGGTAGATGCATCTTTCTGAATTTTCCCGTTTCTAATACCGGCTTCCACCCTCTCGCCAGTTAGGATCAACTCAGTGAAACCTGCAGAGGATCTTCCAATCAGGTGATTAAAGAAAGGACCTGACAGAGTCCCCAAGAACATGTCCACTAGCTCTCTTTCAGATAAAGGTGGTTGCACCCTTCCGGCCAAATCCCTCCATTTTTGGGCGTAGTCTTTGAAGCCCTCATTGGTAGCCATAGCCATACTCTGTAGTTGAGTACGGGTTGGCGCGAAGTCGGCGTTATATTGATACTATTTATAGAATGCGGCTGCCAAATCTTCCCAATTGTGCATATCAGACCTCTCCAACTGGTAGAACCAATCAAGCTGTGTTCCTGACAAACTGTCCTGGAAAAAGTGGACCCACAGGTCTTTATCAGAAGAATATGGTTGAATTTTCTTGACATAAGATCGTAGGTGCATCTTTGGGCAAGACACCTCATCATACTTAGCAAATAGTGGCACTTTAAATTTAGGAGGGATTACTATTCCAGAAACCAACCCTAACTCTTCAAAGTCTAGCCCAGGCACTCTCTGTATCTCCATAGCAGCTAGACGCTCTTCCAAATTTTTGTATTTGTCATCGGCCGGAGGGTACTGCTGTTCAGAATAGTCCTCATCTTCTTCTTCCTCTGCTTCAGAATCAGATGGCACTGCAGTTCCTTTTCCTTTTCCTTCCCCCTCTTCAGATATTGATGGGAATTCCAAAGTCCATTTGGCTTGTCCTTCAAACCTTCTGCCCATGATAACTACACCGGCTCGCTTCTTCTTCTTTTTATCTTTTTCCTTCTCTAGTAGATTCTTGAGCCCCTCCTGCCCCTTGGGCAAGGTCAAGAGTAGCTGTTGAAATTGTGAATTCTGAGCTTGTAAATCTTTGATCATTTGTTCAATATCTATCTTACTGAAATAATCAACAGAGAGATGAGGAAACTTGGTGTGAAGACCTGGTTATGCATATGATGAATGATATGTATTCATGTAATGCATTCAAGGATTCAGAAATTCAAATTTGTTTCAAACAAAAAAGAAACACATGCCATATTGATAAGATAGAATTTGTTAGTACATCAATGCCCCATGGGAAAAATAATACAAAATTCTGAAGTAAAAAGATGTTGCACATCCTCTTTGGTGCAATGTAGGTGTTGAGAGTCTGCTCTTCGTGAAGTAGCTGAGTGAGTTCCAAAACCTTCTTCTCGCTTGCGTAGAATTGGGCTTCAAAAGTATCGCGCTCTCCCTTGAGCTGTATCCAACTCCTTTGTAGATCTTCGAGTGATGTTGGCATGTCAGGATGTAGGAGGGTGTATGGAACCTCTCCTTCCATAACAAGCTCTATAACCACTGGGAGAATGGAGGGGTAAGGCATCATAAGACTTTGGGCGCGAGTTTGTACCCACTTGAGGTAAGGCTCAAGAGGGATGGAATTCTTGTGTCCCAAGGTCTTACTGTCCACCTTGTTAGGCATCCTCCAAGCTCGGATGAACCTTTGTCGGAGTCTCTGATTGTCGTTGTCGAAGTCGAAAACCAAACCTTGAACTAGCATGTCATGTGGGCCATCCCTTCGGGCATAACCAAACTGTCTCAGAGCCAAGAAAGGGTTGTAGGTGATTCCTCCCTTAATGCCAAGTAGAGGGACATTAGGGAATTCCCCACAACGGTCAATGATGATGACATTCTCTTTTGATCGAGAACACCAATGAATATCTGAATGTGTAAGAGTCATCAATCGTTATGACTACCTCAAACCTTTCTCATTCTTCAAGACTGATTGAGGAAGATGAGAAATAAACCATCTTTCTAGTAGAGGAGTGCAACACATGAGAACACCTCTTTTCCTCATTGTACGAGTGTGAAAATAGTGCAGGATATCCCCAAGCAATGTAGGCACCGGGTTGCGAGTCATGAAGATTTTGACATCGCTCATATCTATGAGTTGATCAGGGTTAGGTAACAAGACCATCCCATAGATGAGAAGAGCTACAATCTCCTCAAAAGCTTGCAAGAGAATTCCAACAGTTTTGGGCCTTCTCAAACAGAAACTTTGACAAGAAGCCTTTGACACCACTTCTAGTTTCCCAATATGTTGTGACATCATAGGAGTGCAATTGTAAAGCTTGAGCATTCTCTTCTGGATTTGGATCTCTTTCCATACCGTTGAAGGGTAGTTGATTGAGAAAAGGAATCCTCAAGAGTTGAGAAAATTCCTCCAAAGTAGGCACAAGTTGGTAGTCAGGAAATATGAAGCAATGATGCAAAGGGTCAAAGAACTGGAAGAGAACTTTCAGCATATCCTCCTCAATGTTGGAAGTGACTAGGTTGAGTAGACGACCATGCCTCTCGGTGAATGGAGAATTCTCAGGAATCCTTGAAACTAGCTCATTGAGTTGTGGAGGAATTCTTACAAGGTTGATTTGGATAGTTTTCCTGCAAAGTGATTCCATAACCTACATGTTGTACCCCAAAATTTGCCCTCCTATTTTTCACAAGAAATCACAACCCTAGGGTTTTCTCAGATACTCAAGATTGGCTCAGGAATCAATCAGACAAATTTTCTCCTATGGCAGTAAATCAAGAATTAAGGTTTTTCTCGCATTTCTCAGAAGAAACTGAATTCTCAGAAATTCAATTAACTTTCACATGTTTTCATGCTTTTTCAAGTTTACTGAAAGGTTACTGGTTGTTCTCAAGGCCTGTTTATCTGGGACAAGAAATAGGAGCTGAGACTGTCATTTGGAATATTTAAGTTTTGTCTGATCCAGGTTAACAAGATAATGTACGTCTGTTAAGACATTTGCTTTGTTAATGGAATGAAACGTTTGCTTGTTTATTGGAATACACAGTGCGTATTTTGATTGGAATACTGTTGCAAGGTTACAAGATTACAGAGTTTTTGGATTACTTGGAGTTTAAATTATCTGGATTGGAATTATTGGAATGCAGTTTCAATTATTTTAATCAGGAATCTTAAAGAATTAGTGAAGATGCAAAGAAAGAATTACAAGTTGCTAACAGTAATGGATTTTTATTGGATATCAGATGATCTCATAAAGACTTTCTTCATTTATTTCAGATGTTGTTACAAAAATAATTTATTATTCGAAAATTGTAGGTTTTACAACTTATAGTACTGGAAAAAACTAAATTATTACAACTAATGGAAAATCTCTCTAAGTTACAAATCTAAGCCTAAGCTTCCATTTCTCCCATGCTCGCCACAAAGAATTTCTTGCTTCCTCTGCTTTGCCACCATGCAACTTGCGCTCACATGAAAGAAAAACAGAAAAAATTAGTACAGTTTAATGGAGCATAAATAAGAATTTTCAAAACAAAAAGAAAGAAAATTTTCATCATTAAAGTTTGTCGTTTGGAATCAGAGGGGCTATTTTCATTTCATCATGTTTTTATTTTTCTCTTTGCAAATCACAAGAAGATTTCTCTTCTTGGTTCACAAAGAGAAAAAATGAAAAATGCAAGCTAAAGAATGCAAGGAAAATGGTCCAACAGAAAACATATTCCCAAACTGAATGTAACAGGGCCAAGCATTACAAACTAAACAAGACAAGTACAAGACAAGTACAAGGCAGCAGCGTGGCAAAACAGACTGTAATAAAATGCAAGACAGTAACTCAGCAGGCGTGCAAAGCATTACAAAGCAACCAAACTGGATGCAAGCATTACAAGGCAACTAAACAATGCAACAAGGCCAAGCTAGTCAGCAGCAAAACAAGTACAATGCAGCAGGACAAGTACAATACAACAGGCAATTAAAGAATGCAGCATGGTAAACCAAATCACAAGAAAGCTTATTGCAAAAAGCCTTTCATAATTTTCCTAAAAAATGGGCAAACTTTTCAGAAAAAGCAGAGAAAATCATAGTTGCTTTTATCATTGAGAGAGGAGAGAGAGGAGAGATATCACCTAAATTATGGGAAAGGTACAGATTGACCATCATACCATCAAACTGTCACAGGTTGCAAAACAAAAAGCAACTAGGATAAGACCAAGAAAAACTGTAAGAAGAAAGGAGAGAACATTTTGTCCAAGCTGCAAAACAACCCACAACCTGCATAACAACTTAAAACATTCACAACCTGCATAACAACTTCAAACAACCCAAAACTGTATAACAGTTTCAAGCAAAAAACTACAAGTTCAAAGTCAAAACATTTTACAAACTTCCAAAGCCTGCAGAACCAAACTGCAAGAAAAACATTCACAGCTTGCATAACAGCTTCAAACAAGCCTGAAACTGCAAAACCTGCACAAAAAATCCAAACCTGCAGATTTCAAACTGCAACAAAAACTCACCAAAACACTGCCTAACATTTCCCAAACTAACCAAGCCTGCATAACCAAAGCTTACAAAATATTCCAACAAAACTGCAGAAAATACACAAAACCTGCACAAAAACTCCAAACCTGCAGATTCCAAACTGCAACAAAAACTCACCAAAACACTGCCTAACAGTTTCAAGCAACTCAAACTGCAACAAATACACAAAAAAACTTGTACAACAAACAGCCAAACTGTAAACAAACCCAGTTCTCAAACTGTCTCAAGCGTCCAACACCCCAACATTCCATCAAAAGAGTCAAACTAAATTCCAACAAGTCTCAGAAATCATCATTATTAACCAACAACAAACAAGTCTCAAAAATCATCATCATTAACCAACAACAAACAAGTCTCAGAAATCATCATCAAATATTTCAACAACAACCAAAAGTCTCAGCAATCATCATCAACAACTCACAAATCAAAGTTTCAATCATCAAACATTTCAACTTACAAATCAAAAGTTTCAGAAGCAGCATCATCATCATAGAAGATAGAAAAATAAGAAGTTACCGGAAGCTCGCATCTGTCATCATCTCTTCCCCCGCCTCCGGCCACCAAGGGAATGCCATCAGTCCAACCTCACATTCCTCTCCTTTCTTCCATAAAGGTTCTGAAGGTACATTTCTTTTCAAATCATTTTCTGTGTCTCAAACATTATACAATAGATTAAAAAGCCAAAACGTGAATAAGATTAACAATAACAAAAAAACGTTCAAACTTTAAAACCCAGAACAATACCTTTCAAAGAAGTGAAAATCATTAGCGCTTAGAGTGTGAGAGGGATATGTGAGAGGGATAGCGTTCCGGCAGCTTGAGGAGAAGGGAAGATCAGAGAGAGATCTTCGAGCATGATTTTAACTCTAGATTTTCATAGAAAACATGATTCATGGTGAGGAGAGATTAGCTTGTTTCGGTCATAAGCCTAAGATGTTGTGAGTTATAGAGTGAGAGAGATGAACTGGAAAGGGACGACGGCGCCGTTGGGAAAGGGGAGTCACAAACCCTAATTGTTTCTCTTGTTTCCCCTAATCAAAAAAACAAAACTTAAGCATTGGGCCAATTTTGGCCCCAAATCCATAAGCCCATATAATTGCTGGCTCGCACCCCCCTCCATTCTGACCTTATTTCTTCTTTTATTTTGTTTGGGCCTAGCACTTTACCATATCATCTTAAGCCCATTTTTACTTTTTTTTATTTACTTCTTTTTGTTGGCAATTTCATAAAAAACTCAATACTTTTTTTATTTATCAAATTAAATTAATCTTGAAGTTAATTTTCCTTTTCTTCTTTTAATTTATCTTTTTTATTTCTTTTGTTAAAAATATACTAGTAATATATTAAAATTCATTTTTGTAAAATAAATTTGATTTTCTTAATTAGTTTTATTTTAATCATTTTCTTTTTATTATTTTTCTTACATTTAATAAAAATACCAAAAAAATCATTTAAATTAATTTAATTATTTTTGCTTTCTTTAAACTTTTTTTTTTAAATTAATAAAATACAAAGAATAATAATATAGTTTTTTTTCTTTTTAGAATAGATTTTTATTTTATTCCTTTCCAAGTAAATACATACATCTCATGCTTTGTTGATTTTATTTTTTCATAGCTTTGTATTGAATCGCGACAATTCGATTTTGTTGTAATATTTGGACTTTGCTATTCTTATGAGATTCATTCCCATTTGTAATAATTATACCCCCATTCCCAGATACTTTTTTAATAACTTAGACTTTTAATTTCCACAGTTTATTACTTTCTATATATTGTATAATAATTAGGCGTGTATGGCAAGATTCAAAAATCAATCGCTAGATGACCTAATCCAAGAATAAATAACTTGAAATTAATACACTTCTCACACGAGCACCTCTAGGGTAACCTCGCTTGTTGCCTCAGAAATACAATCATGTCCCTATATGAGACACTCTAGCAAATGACCCTTCGATAAACAAAGATCGTAGTCCCTCGATGACCCTCGACGTTGCCTTCGATAAAACGATTTCGTCCCTTACAAAATTGCTAGAGCGTCCCATAAGTTGCTTTCAATGATTGAATACGATGACCCGCGCCTGTCCCATTTAACATCCAAACACAAGTTTGTTTACCAAACACAAGTTTGTTTACCAAATACAATGGTAAAATAACAATGTCAAAGTGTTAAAAATGTGTAGGAAATACTTTTGAGTAAGTAGGGTAGACAACTCCTAGTTACTTGATCAAACTTGCAAATATCCTTGCTAATTTTAAAACACACAATTTCAAAACATTATTTCAAAATATTGAAACATCTTTTCAAAAGACAAACACCTTTGTATATATTCAAACAAGAATCATTACAAATGTTTCCTAGACAAGGCCCCTTTTCAAAATATTTTCAAAACCACAAAGCATCATTTCAAACAATTGAAAAGCAAAAGCAAGTGATCTAAACTAGTAACTAAGAGCCCATGGATAACCATGGATGAAAAGGGTGCTTTCACCTTCCCTTTTCATAATCTACCCCCCGAACCCAAGAAAACATCTCAAAGGTCTTTCCTGTGCTTTTTGACCTTTCCTTTGGATAAAATAAAAAGTCGGCGGCGACTCTTGCTAAACCGCACAAGTGCAAACACAAACGCAAAACCTCAAGTCAGTTCTCCCACCGCATCACAGAACTGTCGACTCTGCTGGGGACATATCTAAAAGTGGGGTTACCTTAGGGTTTTAGATCACCTTTACACGCTTATCTTGTTTGATTTGTATGCTTTACTTTTTTTGGTTCCTTGTTTAGGTTTGTTTTAAATCTTACACCTGGATTTTGGGACACCTTTTAGGTAAGTAGCAATAAACTGTGAGGGAACTGTGCGGGGTATACTGACATGGTTGAAGCAGTAACTACGTTGATGTGGCACTTTGGTTGGTACCGATAACCCTTTAATTGAATCAAGGAGAGTACGGGGCTGCCGCGTGGTGTCGTGAAGCATCAACTGACTTTAGAATCTTACTTAACCAACTTGGCCTTTTAGGATGTAGTGAGATGACTGGCTTTGGTGCAGTCCGAAGTTGGTAGATACTCGATACTACACTCATTAAGGGTTGTTTTCTTGGAATATTTCGGTCGTCAGTAAAGTGGCTAAACTGAAACAATGAACACAGAAAACAATCCAGTGATATTGAGCTCCTTAGAACCCGGTTACTATTTCTAGGACAGTTTGAGCCAACTAAACTTCAAGAGGGTACTTACCTACAAACTCCATGCAAGCCTAAACTTAAGGACTTGTCTGCTTTGTGTGAATATGACTATTTGTATATAACTTACTTACTTCGCATATCTGTACATAACATCATACCATAGCATTTTCAATAACTATTTCAAGGATCTCGAGGGTCTTTGATGCAGGGGCACGTTGAACCAGACGTCTATCGAAGGGCAAGAGGATTCATTTTCCTCTAAATAAACACCGTCAAAGATCAAGTACAACAACTTAAATCAAGGGCTATGACCCACTTGACATGGTGAGCTTGATTCTCATGGAAAGACATCCACTGATACAAAGTTCTCCAATCAAGGATGTTCAATTTCTAACATTTTCTCGTGTTTACCCCGCGAGATCCTTGAAAACATACATCCTCATATCATGCATCGTATCATGACAGGTTTCCCCCTTTCAGGTCTCCTTACCTTCCTACTGTTTATTTCAGTAGAGATGGCTCTAGAGAAGACTATCAAATATATCCAGGCTCAAAACGCTCAACTTCAAGAGATGTTCTTGAACCTAGCCAAGGGGCAGGAAGAAGTGAAAGCTCTCCTCACAAGGGGCATGGTCACATGGAATCCAGGGGGCATCAGGAATGATCAGTTGGAAGGGCTACAGATTGAGATGGCAACAATGAAAATCCAGATGATGGGACAATTGGTGGGCCAGATGGCTCTTATTCAAAACCTGGCTCAAGGACAAGAGGAGCTAAAGTTCCTCATCAACAAGCTTCATCTAAGTGAACATAACCAATTAGGGAAAACAACTAAGGTTGAAAATCAAGTCACCATTCATCCTCCTTTGATACAAGAAGCCAGGGGAAAGTCTCCCCAGTTTGCTTCAGGGTCACAAGCCCAACAACAACCTCACCAGCATCAACAGGATAATCGGTGTAAGCAAAATACATCTAGAAGGCGCTTCACTGCGATTAATATGCCATTATCCCAAGTACTACAACGCTTGTTGGAGGTCAAGCTGACTGTATTAAGGGATCCTCTTCAGAATCTCAATACCTCTGCTCCTAGCTATCATCCCAATGCATTATGTGCATACCACTCCAATAGTCCTGGGCATGATACAAATGACTGCTAGGCTTTGAAAAACAAGACCCAAGACTTGATTGACAGAAGAGTGCTGAAGTTCACACAAGATGGCCAGATGAAGATCTTTCGCTGAAGGCTCTCCACCTAAAGTGACAAGTTCAGACTAAGAGGCTTTTGTTTCATTTGAATTTTCAAGTTGTAATTTCTTTTGTTATTCAAACAACTATCTATTGATGTCAAACTCTATTTCATTAATGCATTGCATATGTTTGTCTTGAATTCATCCATTTGTTTTCACTATACTTAAACTATGCTTTCTACTTTCTTTATGACATTTAACTCTTGCTAAAAAGTTACACACCTTTAGAGGGAGGATGACGAAAACAATGACATAATCTCATACAATATGCTTTTGGACAGACCTTGCTGACGATGTACAGGCGTTTCTTTCAAATCCTAAACACTAGAGTTATAAGGAAGATAATCCCTAGTCAACCCCTTCGAGCCAAAGAAGTAGAAGTTTTCCGTTTTTAACACAAATTGAAACCTTTAATCGAACCTGGGGCAGGGTAGTCTCTCAGTTAATTCAAATGTGCGTTTAGCCGCAAACTCTCATTTCGTAATACGACGAATGACATCAAAAATATTCCTTTGGAATCAAGAGACGGTGATGGTTCCCCATTACCTAGGAAGTCATTATCTCGCAAAAAGAAAAAGCCCACTGAGTCGAAACCTACAAAGGAGATTTAAAAATTGGGGCATCCCGCTGACTGTAATCTCAAAAACAGGAACAATCAGGCAAAAATTAGGGACAATAAATCGAAAGAAAGAGGTCACCACAAATCCTCAACAAAAAAAAATGTTGCAAAATTGACTGCCTTCCAACAAATTCAACTTGTGTGAACCATCACCAAAATGTCGTTCCAGACTCATTTGGAGTTCAAACGCACAATTAACCGAGTTTAGGATTGAAGAACATCACGAAGAGCGGGTGGGTACAAATATACTTTGAGCCTTTATCCTTTGTTTCTTAAAACCGTGAACCAAGCCACGTTATAACCCTTCAAAAGACCTAATTGAAGCATGGGTTAGTTCGAAAGCATACTGTTACAAAAGGTATCCTGACTCCTGTAAGGCTTTGCTCTAAATCTTGAGTTGAATTTTTCTTATAAAAAGTTTTCTGCTAAAAAACGCATTTTTCAAAATTTCAAGACAAGCATAAACTTTGCATTATTTGAATATCGTTGTTTGTATATGGCTATTTGTTTGACAACAAAGAAATTCACACAGTGAATATCCGATGAACGAAAGCTCTCTCAGTGAACAAAATCACTTCGAGTGGAATGACACTTCCATTTCAAAAATCTCCTATCAACACAGGGGACATAACATGGCAAAGTCCAGTTAACCTGGGGCAGTCCAGTCAAGATTTCAAGAAATCTCTCAAAGTCTAGTTAACATGGGGCAGTCCAGTCAAGATTTCAAGAAATCTCTCAAAGTGCAGAGTAACCAGGGGCAAGTCTCTGTCACCGTCACTTGGGGCATTGAGCGTCAATCCCAACAAAGGGTTACATACAGTCGAACATTTCCTGGCGAAGCCATAAACACTCACTACTTGGGGCAGTGATAAATCTCTCCAAAATCCTTCTCATAAGATGGCTCTCAGCCAGAGTTTCGATCTTTGATAACCTCTTCTCCAGCTAAGGCGACCTCAAGAATTCCTGAGAAATTTTCCCATTGAAATCGCCAGATTTTTCACTATCGGAAACGAAGAATTCAACTCTTTTCCCCATCACCAATTCGGGATTTATTTTCCCCAGCGAGAGGTCGTCTTGAAAACATTACACGTCCGTACATCAGGATATCATACAACGCAATCTCATTTATTTTGAGAACATCTTTGTTTGATATATGTCATGCAACTAACCTTTACCTGTCAGGAAAGATGCAATCAAATTCTCACAAAATTCAAGCTATGAAGCCTGGACCACGACCAGATAATAGTTCATTCAACTTTCCCCTTCAATAGCAGTCCAAGATTTATGTTGCCCGGCATCTGTCGAAGATATTCCAAGACTTTCATCTGGCTCAGTTAAATCGATTCAAAGATTTTTCCGATTCTTATCCAGTCAAAGTAATTTAAGACCTTCTCTGGCTCAGTCAGATCGACACTAAGATCTCCATGATTCTTATTCCAGTTGAAGATATTCCAGATTTTTGTTGTTTCAAGATAAATCTCTCAAACGGTTTATTCTGATTCACTTCCGGGTTTTACTGTCATGGATCCAGTTCAAACTTTCCGTCAACAATCACCTTTGAATGGTATCTTTAAACCCATTTCCATACACAATCAAATCAGCACGTCATTAAGATCCTCAGCGAAGATGAGACTACCAACTACCAATCCCCAGCGGAGCTGAAACTATCAACCCACGGCGAAAATCATCCGGTTTCTCCAATTCCCCAGCAAGTTATCTTAGAGCTTGGAAATCAACCAGATAACAGTTAACTTTTGTTTTATCCCCAACCAAGGATAATACCTCAGAAGATTGGCATACTCCTAAGCTCCTGATACCCTTAACAGAATGAAGATTCTCATTCTTGAAACCTCAGAAGATTGGCATACACCCAAGCTCCTGATACCCTTAACAGAATGGAGATTCTCATTCTTGAAACCTCAGAAGATTGGCATACTCCCAAGCTCCTGATACCCTTAACGAAATGAAGATTCTCATTCTTGAAACCTCAGAAGATTGGCATACTCCCAAGCTCCTGATACCCTTAACAAAATGAAGATTCTCATTCTTGAAACCTCAGAAGATTGGCATACTCCCAAGCTCCTGATACCCTTAACAGAATGAAGATTCTCATTCTTGCTTCCCCAGTAGATTGGCATACACCCAACCTCCTAACCTAAACTCCTGAATGAAGATTCTCATTCTTGTTTACCCAGAAGATTGGCATACTCCCAAGCTCCTGACCCAAACGCATGAATGAAGATTCTCATTCTTACTTACCCAGAAGATTGGCATACTCCCAAGCTCCTGATACCCAAACGCCTGAATGAAGATTCTCATTCTTGCTTACCCAGAAGATTGGCATACTCCCAAGCTCCTGATACCCAAACGCCTGAATGAAGATTATCATTCTTACTTACCCAGAAGATTGGCATACTCGCAAGCTCCTGATACCCAAACGCCTGAATGAAGATTCTCATTCTTGCTTACCTAGAAGATTGGCATACACCCGAACTCCCGATATTCCCGACAGAATGAAGATTCTCATTCTCAAAGCGGCATACAACCCGAGTTCCTGATATTCCCGACAGAATGAAGATTCTCATTCTTAAAGTGGTATACAACCTAAACTCATGAACTTCTCCCAAACAGGAATAAGCTTTTCCCCAGACTCCTGAGCTTACTCCCCAACAGTATAGCTATTTCCCACAGAATTTTTACTCCCCAATAGAATGAAGATTCTCATTCTTGTTTCTCCAGTGAAGTTGCCAGATCCTTCTTTACTCTCAGCATGAATTTGTCAAATTTTTTAATTCCCTGCAGATCGAAGATTCTCGTTCTTGACTCCTCAGCACAAATTCCCCTAGCAGAATGAAGATTCTCATTCTCAATTCCCCACAGAAGTTGTCAAAGTTCTGATAGTCCCTGCGAGTTGTCAAAAATTTTGAATCTCCAGTAGCAGTCATGGATTTATTTTCCCCGACAACAGTCAAAGATTTTATTATCTCCAGCTATCAAGGATTTATTTTCCTCAGCAAGACAACTAATCAACTTACATGCGCATACATTACATTCATATGTCATAAGCATTGATAAAAAACATATATTGCATCATACATTTCATGCAACATAACTTTGTGTTTCAACTAATGTTTTACCCTTTTCAGGAAAAGATTAACAAGCTACCAATATAGGATCATGAAAACAGTTTACGGATGCTCCAAACATGGATGCTAATCTATCGCTTGTTCAGATTCAGCTCATGAAAACAGTTTACGGATGCTCCAGACACAGATGTTATTCTATTGCTTGTTCAGATTCAAATCATGAAAACAGTTTACGGATGCTCCAGACACGGATGTTATTCTATTGCTTGTTCAGATTCAAATCATGAAAACAGTTTACGGATGCTCCAGACACGGATGTTATTCTATTGCTTGTTCAGATTCAAATCATGAAAACAGTTTACAAATACTCCAGACACAGATGTTATTCTATTGCTTGTTCAGATTCAAATCATGAAAACAGTTTGTAGATGCTCCATATATGGATGCTATTCTATTGCTTATTTTGACCCCCAGCTCAGAGACGTTCCAGACATGGATACCTTTCTGATACTCATTCTTTCGACTTACAACATACAATTCAACAAACATTCTTGGATGGCATCTTTAAGCCCATCTCCGACAAGATTCTGTCACATCTCCAAATGGCATCTGTAAGCCCATTCCCTCAACTATACTCTAACGAGTGCAAATTTATGGGCACTAGTGTCCAATCATCTTTTACCTTTGAGTCGCGAACGACAAATTCGCCGATCTAACTCTTCAGGTTCAAGAAGATTGAACAGGGGCAGCTGTTGTACCCCAAAATTTTCCCTCCTATTTTTCACAAGAAATCACAACCCTAGGGTTTTCTCAGATACTCAAGATTGGCTCAGGAATCAATCAGACAGATTTTCTTCTATGGCAGTAAATAAGGAATTAAGGTTTTTCTCGCATTTCTCAGAAGAAACTGAATTCTCAGAAATTCAATTAACTGTCACATGTTTTCACGCTTTTTCAAGTTTACTGAAAGGTTACTGGTTGTTCTCAAGGCATGTTTATCTGGGATAAGAAATGGGAGCTGAGACTGTCATTTGGAATATTCAGGTTTTGTCTGATCCAGGTTAACCATATAATATGCGTCTGTTAAGACATTTGCTTTGTTAATGGAATGAAACATTTGCTTGTTTATTGGAATACACAGTGCGTATTTTGATTGGAATACTGTTGCAAGGTTACAAGATTACAAAGTTTTTGGATTACTTGGAGTTTAAGTTATCTGGATTGGAATTATTGGAATGCAGTTTCAATTATTTTAATCAGGAATCTTAAAGAATTAGTGAAGATGTAAAGAAAGAATTACAAGTTGCTAACAATAATGGATTTTTATTGGATATCAGATGATCTCATAAAGGCTTTCTTCATTTATTTCAGATGTTGTTACAAAAATAATTTATCATTCGAATGCTGTAGGTTTTACAACTTATAGTACTTGAAAAAAATAAATTATTACAACTAATGGAAAATCTCTCTAAGTTACAAATCTAAGCCTAAGTTTCCATTGCTCCCATGCTCGCCACAAAGAATTTCTTGCTTCCTCTGCTTTTCCACCATCCAACTTGCGCTCACATGAAAGAAAGACAGAAAAAATTAGTACAGTTTAATGGAGCATAAATAAGAATTTTCAAAACAAAAAGAAAGAAAGTTTTCATCATTAAAGTTTGCCTTTTGGAATCAGAGGGGATATTTTCATTTCATCATGTTTTTATTTTTCTCTTTGCAAATCACAAGAAGATTGCTCTTCTTGGTTCACAAAGAGAAAAAAATGAAAAATGCAAGCTAAAGAATGCAAGGCAAATGGTCCAACTGAAAACATATTCCCAAACTGAATGTAACAGGGCCAAGCATTACAAACTAAACAAGACAAGTACTAGACAAGTACAAGGCAACAACGTGGAAAACCAGACTGCAACAAAATGCAAGAAAGTAACTCAGCAGGCGTGCAAAGCATTACAAAGCAACCAAACTGGATGCAAGCATTATAAGGCAACTAAACAATGCAACAAGGCCAAGCTAGTCAGCAACAAAACAAGTACAACGCAGCAGGACAAGTACAACACACCAGGCAATTAAAGAATTCATCATGGTAAACCAAATCATAAGCAAGCTTTTTGCAAAAAGCCTTTCATCATTTTCCTAAAAAATGGGCAAACTTTTCAGAAAAAGCAGAGAAAAGCATAATTGCTTTTATCATTGAGAGAGGAGAGAGAGGAGAGATATCACCTAAATTATGGGAAAGGTACATATTAGCCATCATACCATCAAACTGTCACAGGTTGCAAAACAAAAAGCAACTAGGATAAGACCAAGAAAAACTGTAAGAAGAAAGGAGAGAACATTTTTTCAAAGCTGCAAAACAACCCACAACCTGCATAACAACTTAAAACATTCACAACCTGCATAACAGCTTCAAACAACCCAAAACTGTATAACAGTTTCAAGCAAAAAACTGCAAGTTTAAAGTCAAAACATTTTACAAACTTCCAAATCCTGCAGAACCAAACTGCAAGAAAAACATTCACAACCTGCATAACAGCTTCAAACAAGCCTGAAACTGCAAAACCTGCACAAAAACTCCAAACCTGCAGATTTCAAACTGCAACAAAAACTCACCAAAACACTTCCTAACAGTTCCCAAACTAACCAAGCCTGCATAACCAAAGCTTACAAAATATTCCAACAAAACTGTAGAAAATACACAAAACCTGCACAAAAACTCCAAACCTGCAAATTCCAAACTGCAACAAAAACTCACCAAAACACTGCCTAACAGTTTCAAGCAACTCAAACTGCAACAAATACACACAAAAAAACCTGTACAACAAACAGCCAAACTGTAAACAAACTCAGTTCTCAATCTGTCTCAAGCGTCCAACACCCCAACATTCCATCAAAAGAGTCAAACTAAATTCCAACAAGTCTCAGAAATCATAATCATTAACCAACAACAAACAAGTCTCAGAAATCATCATCATTAACCAACAACAAACAAGTCTTAGAAATCATCATCATTAACCAACAACAAACAAGTCTCAGAAATCATCATCAAATATTTCAACAACAACCAAAAGTCTCAGCAATCATCATCAACAATTCACAAACCAAAGTTTCAATCATCAAACATTTCAACTTACAAATCAAAAGTTTCAGAAGCATCATCATCATCATAGAAGATAGAAAAAGAAGAAGTTACTGGAAGCTCGCGTCTATCATCATCTCTTCCCCCGCCTCCGGCCACCAAGGGAACGCCATCAGTCCAACCTCACATTCCTCTCCTTTCTTCCATAAAGGTTCCGAAGGTACATTTCTTTTCAAATCACTTTCTGCGTCTCAAACATGATACAATAGATTAACAAGCCAAAACGTGAACAAGATTAACAATAACAAAAAAACGTTCAAACTTCAAAACCCAGAACAGTACCTCTCAAAGAAGTGAAAATCATTAGCGCTTAGAGTGTGAGAGGGATATGTGAGAGGGATAGCGCTCTGGTGGCTTGAGGAGAAGGGAAGATCAGAGAGAGATCTTCGAGCATGATTTTAACTCTAGATTTTCATAGAAAACGTGATTCATGATGAGGAGAGATTAGCTTGTTTCGGTCATAAGTCTAAGATGTTATGAGTTACAGAGTGAGAGAGATGAACTGGAAAGGGACGACGGCGCCGCTGGGAAAGGGGAGTCACAAACCCTAATTGTTTCTCTTGTTTCCCCTAATCAAAACAACAAAACTTAAGCATTGGGCCAATTCTGGCCCCAAATCCATAAGCCCATATAATTGCTGGCTCGCACCCCCCTCCATCATGACCTTATTTCTTCTTTTATTTTGTTTGGGCCTAGCACTTTACCATATCATCTTAAGCCCATTTTTACTTTTTTTTATTTACTTCTTTTTGTTGGCAATTTCATAAAAAACTCAATACTTTTTTTATTTATCAAATTAAATTAATCTTGAAGTTAATTTTCCTTTTCTTCTTTTAATTTATCTTTTTTATTTCTTTTGTTAAAAATATACTAGTGATATATTAAAACTTCATTTTTGTAAAATAAATTTGATTTTCTTAATTAGTTTTATTTTAATCATTTTATTTTTATTATTTTTCTTACATTTAATAAAAATACCAAAAAAATCATTTATATTAATTTTATTATTTTTGCTTTCTTTAAACTTTTTTTTTTAAATTAATAAAATACAAAGAATAATAATATAGTTTTTTTTCTTTTTAGAATAGATTTTTATTTTATTTCTTTCCAAGTAAATACATACATCTCGTGCTTTGTTGATTTTATTTTGTCATAGCTTTGTATTGAATCGCGACAATTCGATTTGGTTGTAATATTTGGACTTTGCTATTCTTATGAGATTCATCCCCATTTGTAATAATTGTACCCCCATTCCCGGATACTTTTGTAATAGCTTAGACTTTTAATTTCTGCAGTTTATTGCTTTCTACATATTATATACTAATTAGGTGTGTATGGCAAGATTCAAAAATCAATCGCTAGATGACCTAATCCAAGAATAAATAACTTGAAATCAATACATTTCTCACACGAGCACCTCTAAGGTAACCTCGCTTGTTGCCTCGGAAATACAATCATGTCCCTCGAATATGAGACACTCTAGCAAATGACCCTTCGATAAACAAAGATCATAGTCCCTCGATGACCCTCGATGTTGCCTTCGATAAAATTATCTCGTCCCTTACAAAATTGCTAGAGCGTCCCACAAGTTGCTTTCAATGATTGAATACGATGACCCGCGCCTGTCCCGTTTAACATCCAAACACAATTTTGTTTACCAAATACAATGGTAAAACAACAATGTCAAAGGGTTAAAAATGTGTAGGAAAGACTTTTTAGTAAGTAGGGTAGACAACTCCTAGTTACTTGATCAAACTTGCAAATATCCTTGCTTATTTCAAAACACACAATTTCAAAACATTCTTTCAAAACATTGAAATATCTTTTCAAAAGACAAACACCTTTGTATATATTCAAACAAGAATCATTACAAAGGTTTCCCAGACAAGGCCTCTTTTCAAAATATTTTCAAAACCACAAAGCACCATTTCAAATAATTGAAAAGCAAAAGCAAGTGATCTAAACTAGTAACTAAGAGCCCATGGATAACCATGGATGAAAAGGGTGCTTGCACCTTCCCTTTTCATAATCTACCCCCCGAACCCAAGAAAACATCTCAAAGGTCTTTCCTGTGCTTTTTGACCTTTCCTTTGGATAAAATAAAAAGTCGGTGGCGACTCTTGCTAAACCGCACAAGTGCAAACACAAACGCAAAACCTCAAGTCAGTTCTCCCACCGTATCACACTACAAAACAGGAACAAAGATGAAAATCCAAAATCCTTGAAATGGTTAGTGGATGCATATGATGCTTCATGATGTCCATGATGTTATGCACAAGTATATATGTACAAACAAATCACACAAGTTCCTAGTTTAGGCTTGCATGGGGTTTCATAGGTAAGTACCCTATTGAAGTTCAGTTGGCTCAACCTGTCCTAGAAATAGTAACCGGGTTCTAAGGAGCTCAATATCACTGGATTGTTTCCTTGTTCATTATTTCAATTCAGCCTCTTTACTGGCGACCGGAATATTCCAAGGAACCAACCCTTAATGAGTGTAGTATCGAGTATCTACCAACTTCGGACTGCACCAAAGCCGGTCATCTCACTACATCCTAAAAGGCCAAGTTGGTCAAGTAAAGGTTCTAAAAGTCCATTAGTTCTTCATAACATCACTCAGCGGCCCCGTATTCTCTTTGATTGACTCAAAGGCTATCGGTACCCACAAATATGTCGCACTAATATAGCTATTGCTTAGACCATGTCGGTATACCCCGCACCGTTTCCACAACGTATTGCTATTTACCTATGAATGTTTCCCAAATCCGGGTAGAGGATTCAAACCCAAACAAAAGGACCAAAGTGTAAAGCAAACAAGTCAAACAAGATAAGCATGTAAATGTGATCTAAAACCCTAAGGTAACCCCACTTTTAGAAATTTCCCCAGCAGGGTCGCCAGTTCTGTGATGCGGTGGGAGAACTGACTTGAGGTTTTGCGTTTGTGTTTGCAAATGTTGCGGTTTAGCAAGAGTCGCCGCCAAATTTTATTTTATCCAAAAGGAAAGGTAAAAAGCACAGGAAAGACCTTTGAGATTGTTTTTGAGTTCGGGGGGTAGATTATGAAAAGGGAAGGTGCTAGCACTCTTTTCATCCATGGTTTTCCATGGGCTCTTAGTTACTTGTTTAGATCACTTGCTTTTGCTTTGACAATTGTTTGAAATGGTGCTTTGTGTGGGTTTGAAAGTATTTTGAAAAGAGGTCTTTGTTTAGGCAATCTTTGTAATGATTATCGTTCGTAAGAATGTATACAAAGATGTTTGTCTTTTGAAAAATGTTTCAATGTTTTGAAAGTTGTTTGGAAATTGTTTTAAAATGTGTGTGTGTTTTTGAAAATAGCAAGGATTGTTTGCAAATTGATCAAGTAACTAGAAGCTTATCTACCTACTCAAAAGTCTTTCTTATACATTTTTATTCCTTTGACATTGTTGTTTTACCATTGTTTTTGGTAGACAACCCTATCTTTGGATGTTAAACGGGACGGGCGTGGGTCACCGTATGACCATGATAACAATATTGCCAAGTATCTTAGCAAGTTTTGAGGGACTAAGATCATTTGTTTTTAGGCAACCTTTTGATAGCGTCATCGAGGGACTATGATCTTTTGTTTTGTTTTGTTTTTGCCAAGATACATAGAATGCATACCATGGCCATTTAAATTAGGCAACCAAGTGGGTGAAACCCTAAGGATGTTTGTATGCAATGTGTTGTCATTTTACATGCATTTTTGTCTTGTATTAGGTCATGCTATTTGTTTGATTTTTGTCTTATCATACAAACCCTAATTTACTAAACATGTATATAATGCGATAAATTGCGTAAAGTAAATCTAAACTATTACAACAATATTATGGGAAGGGGGATACAAGTTTTTGAATGGGGATATTTGCACAAAATAAAACCCTAATTCACTATTACAACCCAATTAAATTTATTGTACAATAAATAAACAATTATTTAAATATGAAATAATATGTAATTATACAAAATGTTTTTGTATTTGTTTTATGTATGATAAAAATAAAATTATCTAAGTCCTAAAAATAATGAAAAAAATAATATTATTATTTTTGAAAGGGGAAACCCATTTTGTTTTAAAATAAAATATTGTTTTCTAACATTCTTTTATTCATTTTTTTGTTTAAGAAAAATAATAATAATATTATGTACAAATATTAAAAATTAAATATGCATAAAAAATAAATATTTAATATGTATAAAATAATAGAATAAAATATTTAAGTATTTTTATTATTATTTACAAGTTTATTTAAGAAAATAAATTCTATAAACCTAATAAATTATTTTTATGCCAAAAGAAAAAAATAATAAAAAAAATAAAATAAAATGCAAAAAATTAAGAAAATATTTTTGGGATTTTTTAATGTTCAGAAAAAAATAATAAAGTCAAAAATATAAAATATGCAAGAAAATATAAAAAATAAAAGAAAATGGTCAGGGGGTGTAAAAGCAAAACAGAGGGTGTGAATAACAACAGGCTCAAGGCGCCAGGCCCAGAACAGCTTCGTCCCTGTCCTTCAGCTCCCTCCTGCGCGCGTTTCTGAGCCAAACCTGTATCTTGCTCTAGCTTGCATGAAATCAAAAACTCATAACATAAAAAGTGTAGCTTGCAAACTCATGATTCCAATTATATAAAATTCATGACTTAACTCTCAAAGATCAGGGAGAATTTTTATGGCCCTAATTTTTGACCTAGTTTTTTCAGCATGTTCAACAACCAAATACTCTTAGCTCAGTTAATATAAATGGAAAGTATGCATATGTACAACTTCAGCAAGTTAAGGACTAAATCTTTGCTTCACAAATCAAAGCCTAAGGATTCCTAAATAGAGAGATAGAACTTTGAAAAATACCTTGTTCAGTTGAGTTTGGATATGGCTATATGGGGATTTTGAGTGAGGCCTGAAGATCGTGTGAGCTTCCTTGAAATTCCCTCAAGCTTTTCCAATGCTTAGCTGGCCTTGTAGATGCTTGAATCTCCTTGCACGAGTCAACCTGCAACCTTGCAAAATGAAAATGGTGAAGTGTGAAACTGAGCTCACAGTTGCAAGATGAATGCTTGGATAGCTTGAATGTGATGTAGGGAAGATGTTTCAAGGGTTGAAAGGCAAAACGCACGAGTAAGTTTCAAGTTGGCAAGTGCTCTGCAGATGATGCCCTGTTTGTGCAGAAAAGTGTGATTTTGGTGTTTGAGAGTGTTCGGGATGTTAGCAATTTGTGTATTGTCTTGTTACAAGGTTCTGAAGTTGTTTCAAATGAAGCCGAGCCTTCCTTTATCATATGGACAAGTTGTCTTGACTTTTGCAAGTTTGCTTGCTTTTGAAGAAAGTTGACATGACCAATGCCAAAGGCCTGTACATGCTTGCTTGCTAGATGCATAGGGTTGGTGTACTTTTCCTGATGTTTTTGGATCTTGTTTGCAACAAAAGATCAGGTCCATGGCTCAAGATTTGCAAAGTTGCAAAAAGCATGCTTTTATCAAAGTAGTATTATGAACTTTATGCCATTTTTGGATTAATTCATTGTGCAATGCTTCAAAAGTCAGAACAAGACCATTATCCATTGAGTTTGCATTCAATTATGGAGTGTAGAAGGTATTAGGACCTGTAATGCAAGGTACAAGCATGCTAGGACAAATTTGCAACTTGTAACATTGTGAAAATGCCTTGAACAAAAGTGATAAATTGCCATTTTCCCTTCTTCGATTCTCCCTAACCATAAATGATCTTGGAGAGTTCTTGGATATTTTGGAAAGATTGTAACATTCTCTATAATCCATATTTGAAATGAAACTTGAGATAAATCTTGGAACTAGGTGAAAAGTTGCCATGAAGTTAGGTCAAAAACCTGCCTAAACTAGGGCAAAATTTCACTAAGTTAAAAAGTTTTTTGACCCCTATTCACAAATTCATAACTTGAGATACAAGCATATTTTGGGAAAACTTTGTAAATCAAAGTTGTAGATTTCATGGAGGTCTACAACTTTCATGTTGTAAGTTTTCTTTGAATCCAATTGCATCATGGTGAAAAAGTTATGGAAAGTTGGAAAAAAATAAGAAATTTTCCATAACTTAGAAAAATTCTAAGTTATGAAAAATTTCAAATTAAAACCCTAATTTGCAATTTTAGGTTTCTTGGTCAACAAGTTTCACATTTTGACATATCTTGATGAATTATGAACCTTGGCACTTGATTTTGACCAAAAAGTCAAAGTTTGACTTTTCAGTGTACAATTGGTTTTTGATCAGTTGACTGCAAAATGCATATGTCAATCCTATGCATTTGTGATCTTTTGAACTATGTGATTAGGTCAAGATGATGCTATTGAGTCCTTGAAATCATGCTTGAACCCAATTGATCATTGGCTAGGTAAAAAAAATCAGAAATTGCCCTTTCTTAGTCAAAACCCTAATTTTGACCATTTTGCCCTTTTAATGATCTGATCAAATTTCTTGAGGAGTTGTGGTCCAAACTTGATCAAATGGTACATAGGAGCCTAGAATATTCATGGGGATCAAAAATTATGAAACTTGACTGTAAATTGGCCATGGTTGACTTTTTACCCAATACAACTTATTTTAGATCAACTGTCCAATTGATTGGGTAAAAATATGATTCAAGGCTTGAAGCTTGGTATGGGCAATCTTAGGGTCCAAGATGGTGTATGAAAGTCACATGGAGCATTGATGGTCCAAAAATCCTTGTGCAAACTCAAATCCTAATTTCAGGCTATCAATGCAAGAGGAGGTCTTGAGCTAAGCAAACCCTAATTCTGTCTTGAATCCAAGAAGTCTTGTCAGGAAAATCTTGATAATATGAGAGGGAAAATTTTGGGGTACAACAATGGGCACTTGCATTAACTGAATATTCCCTTATGTACGTGTCTTTAAAGGCCATGAAATGGCATATCGTCGCAAATTTTATTGTAGATCATGTGATTGTCTAACCATACCAAAACTTGGTGGACTTAAAACCTTAGAAGTTATAATTTGATGGTTCAAGCCACAAGAATGTGACTGGTGTCGGGGTATTAATAATTTCCCCTAAAGGGATCCGACAAAGTTTATGTTAAATTCGAAGGATTCTGTTAAAAATCCTTTTGGATTTAGGGGCAACAAGATTCAAAATTAAGGGAGACTCTGAATTAGTGATCAAGCAAATAACAAGGGAATATAAGTGTGATAAATAAGATTTGATAAAATATTTTACAATGGTGAAGATACTCTTGGAACACTTTGAGTCAGTCGACATCAAGCATATACCTCGAACTGAGAATCAGGAGGCCAATGATTTGGAACAAATTGCTTATGGATATAAGGTGTCGAAAGATAGGCTAGAAGAGCTTATTTATGTGTGAGAGAGAAAGTAATTTTGACTGATTCACCCTCCTCAGAACTGTCAATGGTAAAACTTGGGAGGGGGGCAGAAGAGATAGGTGAAATTAACAAAAAAATTCCATCGACAATATGCTAAGTTATGATTGGCGAAAAACATTATTGGAATATCTAGAAAACCCAGTTGGAATATAGAGCCTTAAGTTATGTTAGCATGGGAAATTAATTGTTCAAAAATACTTATGAAGGTATATTACTCAATTGCCTTGGACAAATTGAGGTTTATTTGTCAATATCATAGGTTCATAGTGGTTCATGTGGCGCCCACCGGGTAAGCCATAAAATGAAATGGTTGTTATTTCGATAAGAAGTGTAATGGCAGAAAATATTGAAAGATTGTATTAAATTTTCCAAATGATGTCAAGAATGTCAAAAATGTAACACCCCAATTCTACCCCAAACAATTTACGGAAAATCAGAGTATAAAAATTTCCAAAATAATCAGGATGCTACACATTCAACAGAGACACAAAAATCTGTCATGCTTTTAAAATAGATACATAACACTTAAAGAAAATGGGATGAATACAACTTATGAATAAAGTCTTCATAACATCAACCAACTTTGATAAATCACGCAGCGGATTCATAATAATTCTCCATATAAGACATCATCTTTTGAATCATAAAACAACATCAATACGATAACTCCTCAAATAACAACATAAGGTTCGATAAATAAACAACAAAATAAGACAAGCGTTCATTTTCCCCCGAGTGCTACGTATCAGAGCAAATGACACCAAACTCGAACTAATAACGCTAACAGCTACTCCTCTTGGTTACCTTCATGTTACTAACAAAGGGTAACATTCAAACAGAAGGGGTAAGATATCGAATACTATAATAGAACGTATGATAAATAATATATCAAAATCAGTTTATGTAAAATCACAACTTCATACCAAATCAACATAAAGCAATACCATTCACCAACACCTCAATTCAACTTATAACATTACCGTGCGTAAACAACACTTTAAATAAGCAACAAATCAACGAATTCAAATGCGACTCAATTATGCAAATGCATGTGGTACCATTGGAGCAGAATTCCCAACTTAGAAAGTACCAGTTTACCGAGGCATAAGACATAAGCCCTCAACATAAAATCTTGCCAATAAAGGCAAACGTGGTGAGCATTCGCTCCAACTTAGAACATGCCAATCTAGGCCAACTTTAATTCTAAGCTATGCTATGCGATGATATAAACAACCACAACTTGGCAAAACAACAACGACAACAACATAATAAAGGTCAACATAACAACAATTCACACCGTTTAACATTGGCCAAAGGCCTATATCACAGTCATTACCAATTAATCAAGGTAAATAACAATATTTATTCACCATAGAGATATCGGAACAAAACATCATTTCGGTCAATTCACAAAATACATCAATATACCAACATACCGAATTAATCGACTCGTTTCTAATTATTGCTAACTTAATTAATTAATCCCACTGCTAAATTATTTTTATCACTAATAAAATACTAATTCAGCCATTTAAAATATATATAGTCCACTGTTAATTGTTCTCCCTAAAATTACTAATTTATTACACAACTAATGGATGTGCCATTCTCCCACATAAAACTAGCTTCTAGCAAATAAATTTAACATACTGCTACTGAAGACAGTGACATTCATATATATTGCAACTAGTAATTACTGATATTATTTAAAAATTATGCAGCATAGTGCCATAGAAGGACAAAACAGAGAAATCGAGAAACATAGACAGAAACAAGTGCCCCTGCCTCACAGTGTCAAAGTGGCACTTTTTCTTCCATCCTTGCCTAGTTCTGATTGGCACTTCCCTCTTCCTTCCAAGGTTTCCTAATGGCAACTCCCATAAACACAAGTGCCGGATAGCACTTCCACTTCCAGTTTTGTTTTCATTTCCTTTTTCTTATTTTCTATACTTGTTTTCTATGTGTAGTTTCCATACTGCTTCAGTAATTCTTCTGTCTCCTAATCCAAACCCAAACCAGACACGTGTTTAACACAGCAACCCATATATTTCTTTGACAGTTCTATAATCAAATCAATTATTAATCATGCTTATCACAACAACACAAACAATTACAATTCAATAAAACAGTAAAGATTCCACATACCAATTCCCACATACAAAATATCATATACCCCATTATAAGATAAGAAACCCACCCTTACCTGATTTGATTTTGAAAGCACTCAAGGAGATCCAATGGAATTTCTAAGATTGGCCCTAGCAGCAACTTTCTCGTTCCTCTTCTCTTCTCACAAAACCCTATTCTCTTTTTTTCTTCCTGATAACACTACTTTCTCTCTTTCCTTCTATTTTCTAATAAAATACTATTATTTAATCCTTAGTAACTTAAATGGGCCTAATCAAAACACCCACTTGTTACTTCGCGACACCATACTTAAGCCCAACATCAATTCTAAGCTTATTAGTAAAATGATACTTCAACTTATTTATACCTATATAAACCTGATTAATTATTATTCCAACTTAATAAAATAATTCTGACTCTTACGATAAAAATTTAAATTAAAATAAAATATTCAAAACAATATTTAATTAAATAAATAATTAAATATCAGGGCGTTACAACTCTCCCCCACTTAGAATATTTTCGTCCTCGAAAATAAAAGTCTACCTGGTTCAAATAACTCGGGATAGGAGTCTCGCATCTTGCTCTCCTACTCCTAGGTCATACTCTTTCCAGCAGCTCCTAACCAGACAACTTTTACCAATGCAATCTCCTTCCCCCTTAGGATCTTTATCTCGCGATCCGTGACACGCACATGCATCACCTCCACCGTGAGATTATCCCGTACTTGCACATCGTCCATCTGAATCACATGAGACGAATCGAGAATATACTTCCGAAGTTGCGATACATTGAAACACGTCATGAAAATTAGCAAGGTTTAGAGGTAACGCCACTCGGTAAACAACCTTCCCAACTCGATCTAATATCCGATACGGACCAATAAAACGAGGAGTGAGCTTCTTAGACTTCAGAGCTCGCCCAACACCAGTCACAGGTGTGACTCTTAAAAACACATGATCACCAGCTTGGAATTCTAAATCTTTCCTTCTCTTGTCATGGTAAATTTTCTCTCTACTTTGAGAAACCTTCATCTTCTCTCGGATAAGCTTCACTTTCTCAGTAGTCTCTCGAACAATCTTAGGTCCAAGTACCACACTTTCACCAGATTCATGCCAACACAAAGGAGTCCTACACCTCCAACCATACAACGCCTCAAAAGGTGTCATCCCAATACTAGAATGGTAATTGTTATTATAAGTGAACTCAATCAACGGAAGATAAGTATCCCATGAACCTCCCTGTTCAAGAACACATGCTCTCAACAGATCCTCCAATGACTGAATAGTCCTCTCGGTCTGACCATCCGTCTGAGGATGATACGCTAAACTGAACCTCAACTTAGATCCCAACGCCTCTTGCAAATTTTTCCAGAAATCAGAAGTAAACCTCGGATCTCTATCCGACACAATACACAAAGGAACGCCATGCAACTTTACAATTATTCTGGTGTAAATCTCTGCCAACTTCGAAATCGGATATGTGATGTTAATAGGTATAAAGTGTGCCGACTTCGTAAGCCTATCAACAATCACCCATATCGAATTGTGTCCTATCAAGGTACTAGGTAATCCCGTTACAAAGTCCATCAAAATGCTATCCCATTTCCATTCTGGAATTTCTAACGGTTGCATCAACCCTGCAGGCTTCTGATGCTCAACCTTCGACTTCTGACAAGTCAAACAAGCATACACAAACTGTGCCACATGTCGCTTCATACCAGGCCACCATAACAAACCTTTCAAATCTTGATACATTTTAGTAGATCCTGGATGAATACTCAAACTACTTCTGTGACTTTCCTCAAGAATCACTTTCTTAATCTCTTCATCATTAGGAATGCAAATACGATCTCAGAATCTCAACACACCTTACGCATCTATCTTGAAATCATCATTCTCAGATCGATCAATTCCCATCATCTTATCCACCAACTTGACATCCAACTTTTGAGTCTTACTGATACTGTTGAGAAATTCATTATTAATCTTTAACATACCCAACATAACACTCTACAATGTCACTTCACAAACTAGACTTAAATCTCAAAATTGCTCAATCAACTCCAACTCTTTAACCATCATTGCTGACATGTGCAACGTCTTTCGGCTTAAAGCATCGACCACAACATTAGCTTTTCCTGGATGATAATTCAAACCGAAATCATAATCCTTCAGAAATTCTAACCACCTTCTCTGCCTCATATTCAACTCTTTCTGATCAAAAAGATACTTCAAACTCTTATGGTCACTAAACACTTCAAATCTAGAACCATAGAGATAATGTCTTCAGATTTTCAACATAAATACAACCGCAACTAATTCTAAATCATGCGTAGGATAATTCTTTTCATGAGTCCTCAATTGCCTCGACGCATAAGCAACCACCTTACTATTCTGCATGAGTACACCACCTAACCCCATAAGAAAAGCATCACAGTACACAATAAAAGGTTCCCCCGGATTAGGCAAGGTCAAAACTGGAGCTGACATCAACCTCTTATTCAACTCGGTAAAACTTTCCTCACATCGACTATCCCATACAAAGGCTTTACCCTTACAAGTCAACTTGGTCAATGGAAGTGCCAACTTAGAAAAACCTTCGATAAACCATATATAGTAGCCGGTTAATCCCAAGAAGCTTTTAATCTCAGTAACCGACTTCGGAGCTTCCCATTGCAACACAACATCAACTTTAGAAGGATCCACAATGATGCCACTACCAGAAATGACACGACCAAGGAAACTAACCTCATGCAACCAAAATTCACACTTGGACAACTTCGCGTACAACTTCTTCTCTTTCAAAACTTACAATACAACTCTTAGGTGCTCTTCATGTTCTTCTTCCGACTTAGAGTAAATCAGAATGTCATCAATGAATACCACCACAAAGCGATCCAAATAAGTATGAAATATATGATTAATGTACTCCATAAATACTCCCGGCGCATTGGTCACACTGAAAGGCATCATCGAATACTCATAGTGTCCATACCGAGTCCTGAATGTGGTATTATGAATATCATCTTCTCTCACTCTAATATGGTGATATCCTGACCTCAAATCAATCTTAGAAAACACAATTGCACCCACCAATTGATCCATCAACTCATCAATCCTCGGAAGCGGATACTTGTTCTTAATCGTCGCTTTATTCAATTGTCTGTAATCAACACAAAGTCTCATACTTCCATATTTCTTCTTTGCTAACAACACAACTGCTTCTTCAATTCTGACAATTCAGACACAGACATCTTGTACGGTGCCATAGAAACAGGTCTGGTACCAGGTACAAGATTAATCACAAATTCTACCTCCCTCTCTGGCGGTACATCAGGAATTTCATCAGGAAACACTTCAGGAAATTCTCGCACCACCTACAACTCATCAATCCTAACTTGGTTCTCCATTGAGAGCGACGCCATCAACGAGAACATCTGCACTTCATCTTTCATCAATTTCCTCAACTGTTTACCGGTCAACAAACCAACTCCTTCCTCTTCAGGAGTAGAAAACCTCACAGACTTGTTATAGCAATTGATATGAACATAGTTATACTCTAACCAATTCATACCCAAGATCACCTCTAACCCGCTTAACGACAAAAAAATCAAATGAACAGCAAAGTCTTTGCCGAAGATCGACAAAGGACAATTCAAACATTCACGAGAAGTAGTCATCAATCCCTTAGCCGGGATCTCGACGACCATTTCTCCATCCATAAAAGACAACACAAGACCTAATCTTTCAACAGAATCAGCAACAATAAAACAATGAGTAGCACAAGTATCCATAATAGTAACTAAAGGAGTACTATTAATGAAACATGTACCTCTGATGAGTCTGTCCTCACTAGCTGTAGAAGTCCCAGCCAAAGCAAACACCTTGCCACCAGTTTGTGCCTTCTTTGGTTTCGGAAAATTACTACCAATGTATCCTTCTCCACCACAGTTGAAATAGATCATCTCCCTATGCTTGCAGTCAGATATCGTATTCCCAATATTACCACAATGGAAACACCTCTTCCCACCCGCAGTAGTACACACATTACTCTTGTGATCAGGTTTCCCATATTTGAAACATACAACTCTAGCAGGAGCATCTCCCCCCACTAGTCCTCTGACCATGAGCAACTCTTTGTTTACCTCTACCATCATCATAAGGCTTGCCACGGCTCTGTTGATTCTTGCCTCTCTTATCACTAACAATCTTGTGATGAGCATTGCTATCCTCTTTAAAGATCCTGCAACTATCAACAAAATCAGAAAAGACACGAATCTTCTGATACCCAACAACCTTCTTGATTTCCGAGCGCAACCCATTCTCAAACTTGATACACTTAGAAAATTCAGCACTTTCACCATATAAATGTGGTTAGAACTTAGCTAGCTCAATGAACTTAGCAGCATACTTAGTGACAAAATTTTTCCCCTGCTTCAACTCAAGGAACTCAATCTCTTTCTTACCCAAAACATCTTCAGGATAATACTTCCTCAAAAACTCCCTACGAAACACAATCCAAGTGATTTCCTCACCTGAAGCTTCCAACCTTAAACTCATTTATAGCCACCAATCATCAGCTTCAATTGCTAGCGTGTGAGTGCCATACCGAACCTTCTGTGTCGGGGTGCAATCTATCACACGAAAAATCCTCTCGATTTCCTTCAACCAATATAGTGCTCCATCAGGATCATGCCCACCCTTGAACACCGGCGGATTCTCCCTTTGGAAAGTTGCCAAGCTACGAGATCCGACATTCTCGTCCGCAATCGGCTGATTCTGCATAGCCTGAGCAATCGCTTGTAGAGCAACAACAATCACAACATCGTTCCTCCCAACCATCTTATCTTATCACTACAACACAAAAAATGGTTAAGAAAAACTAACAATACTTGATTGTTAAACAACTACGACTCGATAACTTGACCAGACGGACCAATCTGCTCTGATACCACTAAAGTAACACCCCAATTCTACCCCAAGCAATTTACAGAAAATCAGAGTATAATTTTTTTTAAAATAATCAGGATGCTACACATTCAACAGAGACACATAAAGTTGTCATGCTTTTAGAATAGATGCATAACACTTAAAGAAAACAGGATGAACACAACTTATGAATAAAGTCTTCATAACATCAACCAAATTTGATTAATCACGCAGCGGATTCATAATAATTCTCCATATGAGACATAGCATCTTTTGAATCATAAAACAACATCAATACCATAACTCCTCAAATAACAACACAAGGTTCGATAAATAAACAACAAAATAAGACAAGCATTCATTTTCCACCGAGTGCTACGTATCAGAGCAAATGACACCAAACTCGAACTAACAACGTTAACAGCTACTCCTCTTGGTTACCTGCACGTTACCAACAAAGGGTCATATTCAAACAGAAGGGGTGAGATATCGAATACTATAATAGAACGTATGATAAATAATATATCGAAGTCAGTTTATGTAAAATCACTACTTCATACCAAATCAACATAAAGCAATACAATTCACCAACACCTCAATTTAACTTATAACATTACCGTGCATAAACAACACTTTAAATAAGCAACAAATCAACGACTTCAAATGCGACTCAATTATGAAAATGCATGTGGTACCATTGGAGCAGAACTCCCAACTTAGAAAGTGTCAGTTTACCGAGGCATAAGGCATAAGCCCTCAACATAAAATCTTGCCAATAAAGGCCAACGTGGTGAGCATTCGCTCCAACTTAGAACATGCCAATCCAGGCCAACTTTAATGCTATGCTATGCTATGCGATGATATAAACAACCACAACTTGGTTGTGCAACAACGACAACAACATAATAAAGGTCGACATAACAACAATTCACACCATTCAACATTGGCCAAAGGCTTATATCACAGTCATTACCAATTAATCAAGGTAAATAACAACATTTATTCACCACGGAGATATCGGAACAAAACGTCATTTCAGTCAATTCACAAAATACCTCAATATACCAACATACCGAATTAATCGACTCGTTTCCAATTATTGCTAACTTAATCAATTAATCCCACTTCTAAATTATTTTCATCACTAATAAAATACTAATTCAGCCATTTAAAATATATATAGTCTACTATTAATTGTTCTCTCTAAAATTACTAATTTATTATACAACTAATAGATGTGCCATTCTTCCACATAAAACTAGCTTCTAGCAACTAAATTTAATCTACTGCTATTGAAGACAGTGACATTCATATATACTGCAACTAGTAATTACTGATATTATTTAAAAATTATGCAACATAGTGCCATAGAATGACAAAACAGAGAAATAGAGAAACATAGACATAAACAAGTGCCCCTGCCTCACAGTGCCAAAGTGGAACTTTTTCTGCCACCCTTTCCTAGTGTCGATCGGAACTTCCCTCTTCCTTCCAAGGTTTCCGAACGACAACCCCCATAAACACAAGTTCCGGACGACACTTTCACTTCCAGTTTCGTTTTCATTTCCTTTTTTCTTATTTTCTATACTTATTTTCTATGCATAGTTTCCATACTGCTTCAGTAATTCTTCTGTCTCCTAATCCAAACCCAAACTAGATAAGTGTTTAACACATCAACCCACATATTTCTTTGACAGTTCTATAATCAAATCAATTATTGACCATGCTTATCACAACAACACAATTCAATAAAACAGTAAAGATTCCACATACCAATTCTCACATACAAAATATCATATACCCCATTATAGGATAAGAAACCCACCCTTACCTGGTTTGATTTTGAAAGCACTCAAGGAGCTCCAATGAAATTTCTGAGATTGGCCCTAACAACAACTTTCTCGTTCCTCTTCTCTTCTCACAAAACCCTATTCTCTTTTTTTCTTCCTGATAACACTACTTTCTCTCTTTTCTTCTATTTTCTAATGAAATACTATTATTTAATCCTTAGTAACTTAAATGGACCTAATCAAAACACCCCCCTTGTTACTTAGAGACACCATACTTAAGCCCAACATTAATTTTAAGCTTATTAGTAAAATGCTACTTCAACTTATTTATACCTATATAAACCTGATTAATTATTATTCCAACTTAATGAAATAATTCCGACTCTTACGATAAAAATTCGAATTAAAATAAAATATTCAAAAAAATATTTAATTAAATAAATAATTAAATAACGGGGCGTTACAAAAAACATTCAGGCATTCAACATATTACAGCTAGTGAGTTACATGTGATTGTTAAGCTGTGGCCTTTTCGAGGATGGGCTTTAGACCTTATAGGTGAAATTCAACCAGTTTCATCCAAACAACAAAAATATATATTGGTTGGAATATATTACTTCAATAAGTGGATATAGGCAATACTCTTGGTTAATGTTGACCAAGAAGCGGTGATCGATTTTATTCAAAAGCATATTATCTAAAAGTTTGGAATCCCTAAGACTATTATGACTGACTAAGGATCAGTATTCACTGGTCGAAATATGCAAGAATTTTCATCTGAAGTAGGATTCAAACTTATAACATCTACTCCTTATTATAATCTAAAAAATAGATAGATCGAAGTTGCCAATAAACTCTAGGTCTGATCAAAAAACATGTTGGGAATAAGCCATAGAATTAGCACAAAATTTTGGACCAAATTTTATGGGCATGTCGAACATCTCCCAAAGAAGCAAAAAGTTCGACATTGTTGCACCCCAAAATTTACCCTCCCTTTTCTTCAAGAAATTTCTTACAAAAGTTCTCAAATGCTCAAGGACACTCAAGAGTTGATCAGACAAGCTCACCCCTAAGCATTGGGTCCATAACTAGGGTTTTGGTTTTCTCAAGGAAAACTGGACTTTTAATGCCTCAAATGACTTTCATGGTTCATCATATATCTTCAAGAATTATCATACAAAGTTTCAAGCCCTGCATCACAAATTTGCTCAGTCAATTGCTCAGATGACTGAAAATCAGTTGTATTGGGTAAAACGTCAAATGTGGTCAACATACAGTCAAAACTTCAACATTTTTGCCAACATCAACATTTTGATATGATATTCATCATTTGATCAAGGGTTGATAATAATTCCTCAAGGAAAGCACTCAAATCATCAAAGGGGAAAATTGTCAAAATTAGGGTTTTGACTAAGAATGATTAATCATTGATTTTTGACCTAGTGCATGACCTAATAACTTGAAGCATGGTCTCAAGGATTCAAATACAACATATTGACCTAATTATATGGCTCAATACATTCCCAAATATAAAGTGATTGATAGTTGAAATTTGAATCAATTGATTAAAAAGTTAACTGTCACACAAAAGTCAAACTTTAACTTTTTGGTCAACATTGAATTTCAAAGATCAAGAATCATCAAGAAATTCAAAAATATCAAACTTGATCATCAATAATCAAGAAAATTCAAAAAAAGTCAAAAGTTGGAAAATTTTCCAACACTTAGAATAAATTTCTAAGTGTTTTATCCTTGTTAAATTCACTATTTTATGACCATTTTTCACTATGATGCAAGATAATTCAAGGAAAACATTCAACATGAAAGTTATAGAGCATGATGAATTCTAAAATTTTATCCTTGAGGTTTTATGTCCAAAAAATGCTTGGATTAGGAGATATAGGCTCATGAAGTCATGACATTTTTATCTAACACTTAGAAAAATTTTCAACAAGTTTGGTCAGATTTTTGTCCTAATTTCTTGGAAATTTTTCACCAAGTTCCAAGTTTATTTAGCCAAAGTGTTCAACATGAAAGTTGTAGACAATGTTTCAAGCTTTCCAAAATGTCCAAGAACACATTTTTATCATGCTTGAGCTAATAGATTCGAAAAGATGAAGTTGGGCATCCATTTTTGAATTATAGGTCATTTTGTGATTAACATGAGATCAAATCCTCATGCCATGCTGCATAATATTGCTCTGCAGACCTCTTAACCTCTAAATCTATCCATAATAAGATGATTTTACAAACTTTTGAGCTATGGTCCATTTGATTTAAGCATTGTCCAAACCACTTTTCCATTTTTGGAAGAAAGACAACATTGTCATTCTTGAAAAGCAAGCTTTATACATAATGTCAACTCCTTGAGCCTATAACTTGTTCCCTCTGATCACACTCCATCAAAAAAGTTAGAAGCATTGTGTTTAAAGTGCTTAACCACTCTATGAGCAATGGTACCATACATTGAAATTTGATTTCTCAAGAAATCAAATGTGATGTTTCACAAAACCATAACTTGTTATCTTTGGATTCTGATTTCTTGAGCCTTCAAAACCTTTTCTCTATAAATAGAGGCACTATTTTGCAATCAAAACACGATTTCACAAGCCTCATAACCCTATCAAACTCCCTAAAATCATAATTCGCATTCAAAACCTCATTTGTTGCAAATTCTGACTTTGAATTCCAAACACCTAATCCACTCGTGCATTTTCACTCTAAATCATTCACAAATCTTCTATAACTCATATAGAGGGTATCGAAACACCTATTTCACCACTGTAACATCATCTTCATCATCCTCCATTTTCAAAAAATAGAGCTTTGCAACTTGACTTGTCCAGGAGAATCCAACCACTCTCCATCCAAAGTAAGCATTACATTAGCTTCCTGGGAGTTCAGTGAAGCTATCCAGATCATCACAACACCTCCAGGAGTGCTCTAACTCCAGATTCGATTCTCACTTCAAAGGAAAGTTTTCTGAACTTTGAAATCCTTATTCAAGCATCATTTGCCTTCGATTTCAAAAGATAAAATATATATAGCATTGCCCTGAAGCTAACCATGTCCTTAGTTTTCATTTTCATTGACTGTGTGATAAGAATTTTAGAACTGAAAATTCTGAAAAATTAGGGTTCAGTTTGTACCAACAGAAATTCTCATTCATCTTTGATTTATAGCTCTTGAAATTTATATGGTTGGATTTGTGGTTAAATTTCCAGCAAGTTTCATGTTTACATCTTTCCATTTGGTTGAGAAATGAGCATTTTCAGAAATTCAAAAATGTTGCTCATGGTTACTGGGGCGAGTAAGAAGATGAAGCCATATTCAGAAATGAGTTCATTTTATATTTAGTGCAAGTTGTTTTATGAACGGATAAAATAGCCACCCCAGTGGCAAGCGTGCACGTACAAAGTCTTTGTCTGCCCATAGGGACCTGGGTTCGAGCCCCAGTGGTACCCTTTTGCATTTTCTTGTTTTATTTTGTTTCTATTTTTCATGTTTCCAGCGCGTGGGCCTCCTAACTATGGGCCCAACTTATTTTTCTTTTCATCACCCCCCTTTCCGGCTTACTAACACAAGCCCATTTCCTTTTTTATTTTATTTCTGATTCAAACAAAAAACACATATTGGGCCTATCAAAAATGGTTTTCTCACCCCCTTTTTACTTCTGACTCATGGCCCATTCTTTTTTTTATTTCTCTTTATATTGTTTTTCCTACTTTTATTTATTTATTTTATTTAAATAAAATATATTAAATCATAAAAATTCTAAAAATTAGGTTTAAGTTTTAATCGATATTTATTTATTTTTCATAAACAAAATTAATTACTTTATTTTATTTTAAACTTGTAAAAAATGATTAGAATTAGATTTTTATTATTTATTTTACATCACAAAATATTTTTTTTAACAAAACCTCCAAAATATTTTCTAATAACCCTTTTAAATTAACTTAGACCTAGGTTTTGCTATATTTAAATTATTTTTCCTTTTAGTTAATGAAATTAATTTTTTATCTTAACTTAATTTATTTATTTTTACTAATTTCTTTTAAATACAAAGTCAATCAATTAGGTTAAAATATTAAACCTTTTCCTCTATCAAAAATCACCAAAACAATTTCTTTCCTCTACTTCATATTTTTACGTATTTTATTATTTCGCATTATCATTTATGTAAATGGTCTGTAATAGATAATTAGGGTTTTATTGATTTCCATCCCTACTTGTGAATTTGTAATAGTGTAGGACATTTAATTTCTACAATTTATCGCTTTCCATATTTTTGTTAGTAATTAGGGTTTATATGACAAGATTAAAATCAATCATAGCCAAACCCTAATTTAAGATCAAATACTTGAAATCAAAACACTTTGCACATATACACCTTTAGGGTTAACCTCACTTGTTGCTACGGATAAAAACAGTCATGTCCCTCGAACGTGATATGTTTTAGCAAAGACCCTCTCTCAAAAATATCGTAGTACCTTGATGACCCTTCAATGTTGCCTTCAGTAAATGATCTTAGTCCCTTACGACAATTGCTAAAGCGTCTTACGAGTTGCCTTCTATGACTGGACAACGACCCACGCCTGCCCCTCGCATCCAATGATAGGGTTTTTTATTAATTAATGGTAGGATAACACTATCTAAAGGAGGAGGAAAAGAACAAAGACTTTTTGAGTAGGTAGATCGCTCGTAATCGCTTGCTCACAAACTAAAACAATCTCTCCACACTTCACACTTTCAAGGCAACTATCTTCAAAACACTTTTCAAAACAAACATTTTGTATACATTCTCAACGATATGAGAATCATTACAAAATTTCCTTACACTGGCATTTTCAAAACATTTTTCCAAACACTCCCTTTCAACAAATATTTTCAAAACAAACATTTTGTATACATTCTCAATGATACGAGAATCATTATAAAATTGTCGCACTTAGGCATTTTCAAAATATTTGCAAACATACATAAACACAAAGCATTTTCAAAGCGAGCTAGCAATTAAGAGCCCGTAGATAACTACGGATGAAAAAGGTGCTAACACCTTCCATTTTCATAACCTACCCCCCGAACTCAAGAAAATTCTTAAAAGGTTTTTCCTGTTCTTTTCACCCTTTCCTTTATTGGATAAAAGATAAGTCGGTGGCGAATCTTGCTATCCGCAATATTTGCGATAAAACGCAAAACACCAAGTTAGTTCTCCCACCGTATTACAGACGCCTTTTCGACTAACATTTGGTCACAATGTTGTGTTTCTAGTTAAAATTTATTTACAGTCGACGAGAGTTCAAAAGCAAGGTGAAGTCTCATCTGAACATTATTAGAATATGATTTTTGATGAATTTGTCGAACTAGATGAAGAAAGTTTGGCTGCATTGGATATGCTAATAAGGAAAAAAGAATGATTTGCTGAAGCATACAATAAGAAGGTTAAAACGAAATCATTCACAGTTGATGATTGTATGTGGATAGTAATTTTTCCCGTGGATAGTAATTTTTCCCATGGATCAAATGGATATAACATTAGGAAAATGGTTTCCAAATTGGGAAGGACCATTTCAAGTTATTCAGGTATTCACAAATAATGCCTACGAAATCGAAGAACTGTCACTTGATCGTCGAATCTTGAGAGTAAATGGCAAGTTTCTAAAAAGATATAAACCTATGCTACATGAGATTAAAATAATAGCAGAATTCCAATAGAAATATATTAGAGTCAAAATGGAGTTTTATAAGCTCCAAAATGGCCTATTACAAATTCAAAAGTTTAAACGGTTACAAGTCTCAAATAGGGAAAGTGGGGAATCTAAACTTAAGAGCTTCCCTAAGTTCTTTTTCAAAGCAAAATTTAGTGTCATGTCGAGCATTGCATTCTTCTATTTTCTTGATATAAGATTTAAGATTGAGGGAATTTTTCACCATGTTTGATTCCTTTAAGGGCTTCCTGGTTGAGCTCTTCTCGCATTGGGAGTCTTTTAGTTTGATCAAGTGCGACTTTCTACTGTTCAAGATCTGCAATTTTCTTGTTGTTCAACTATCTTGGTTTGATAGTTTGAAATTTGTGTATCAAAGTTGTTGCACTTGTCAAGACGCTCTTGGATTTTCGCATCGATTCCATCCACCTTCTTCTTGTAATCTTCATTAAAATCCCATTCTAAAGCCATTTTTAAAGAATGATTTTTAATTTGGATATTAGCGTTCCTTCTGAGAACAAGATCTTTATGGATTTGATCGAAAAAAGCTTCAAACTCAAACAAATAATGAGCAACCGAATAAGGGACATTGTGTCGATATATCCCATCCAACAACTTGATAATTTCAACCCCAGGCGAGTCTTCCTCTTTGAAAATTGTTAAAAATTCAGCTTCAGAAACATTAGTTATGAGTTGTTGAAGCAAGAGAATGGAAGAAGCATTAATTTCGGCCATATAAATAGTCGTATGTTCAATAGATTAAGAACCAATCGATGACTTGAGAAGTTTTGAAGTATTTTTAAAGCTTCAACTGGATTTTTCGGCTTCACAGCTAAAATCTCTTCTTAGCTAAGTGAGCTATTGGAGCTAGTGTGTTGAATGGCGAGGGATTTGCCTTCGACAAGGGGTTGCTGAACTGGTTAGCCTTCAAGAGGAATTTCTTCAACCATAATTTTCTATGAACCATCATCAATGTCATCAGATCCTAGGGGAGTATTATCGTGGGTCGAGCCAGTGGTACCATCAAAGTCATCAAATTTTTGAGGACTTCTCTCACCTTTATATTCAACAGCATTATCAAGATTGACGACATTGACACCTAGTTGTTATTCTAGAACATTTGTTTCTGGCTTCTCCTAAGAAGATTTAACTGTCAGTTGAAAATAAAGTAAAAATTTGGCCACACAAAATTGTATATTACCTCAATAGTCTTCTTTGGAGTCCCTTAATTTTTTGGACTTGTTTGTTTGGAAGTATTTTTGTCGATGGGGGTAGTTGGAATCTGTTCTTCATTAATTGGTTCCATGATCGAAGATGTAACCTTTTGTGCCAAATTCTTCTTTCCCTGGGTTTTCTTCTTTCCACCTTTTGGGTTGGGAGGCGTTGGAACTCTGGAGCTGGAAAATATTTCGGTGTACTGACTCTCATCAGATTGTTCTTCCTCAACATACTCCTAAGTATGTTATAGTGGGACCTAAATAAGGATCACAAATGAATGAGTCATATTTGATTATTAAACTCTGAAGGGTATGGGAATAACGATTACATACTTGTGCCTGTTGAGGTTTGGTAATTTTTGGTTTCTTAGGTTGGTTGGTAGTAGTAGTGGAAGTCGAAGTAAGTTTCTGACCCTGAGAAAATTAAGAGTTTAATGTTTTTTTTCTGGAAATGAAAATTCGATCAATAATAGGACTTACCTTCTTGAGTTGATTCCCTTCATCCTTTTCTCTTTGAGCTTTAGCTTTTTTGCTTTGTAAAATGACTAAGATGAGAAAGCAAAATAGGAAAAAAGGAAAAATTGAATTGGACTTTGGAAACATTTGGATAAATTTAAATTGTCGAGCTACCAAATTTGGTTGATAGCTTATGAAACCATAAAATTTCTTCCCTTTTTCAATTCGGTAAGAAATAAGGGTTGGAGTTAGAAATGATGCCCAGTTGGAATTCGACTGAGCGACAATGGCTGGATAAACACCGAGAAAAGGATTTCTGAAACAAGATGGGCCAAAACATGGATCTGCAAAAGGAGACATGGTTGGCACAAAGGTGTTTGTGTCGATAAATAGTCTAATATATTTCATGAAGACTATTTTATTCAAATGGTCACGAGGAGTGGTAAAGGTAAGCTTAGTACCTTTTATGTGTTTGTCTATTGCCACACGCATGAGTTCTTCCGATTGTGTAATTTCCAAAAGTGGCTAAAAAGTAGCATTTATCCAATGTTGTAACAGCCACAAATGTCCTAAAAGCAAAAAAAAAATTCGGTGTCTCAGGAAGGAGTCGTATTTTCAGAGAAGTCATGCTTAAAGAATGATATAAAGAGGCCAATATCAGCTTGCCCAAAGAGATCTTTCGACCTTCATGTAGTTGGATAACCAAAGTGATAAAACCCCTGGCTATTTGAAGAAAACCTGGACATGACAAGTAATAAGAGAGCCAACAAGTTAGGAAGGTGATATGTTCTATGTTAGAGACCTCTTCGTTTGTCTTGTCATGATGATCAAAAATGAATTTGCTGAAGGCCTGGTTGTCGAAGTTGAATTCGAGTTTAGTCGGCATCGTAGGGTCGATGACTTCTCCTAAATGTGAAATGCCATTGATGGCTGCTACATCGAAGAGAGTTGGTTTTATCATCCCACAAGGGAGTTGGAAAGTGTTATTCGAACCTTCTTAAAAGAATATTGCTGCAAATAGCATACAAGAATTAATCTTATGTCTATTCCTTGACAGTTGGATGGCGTTAAATATGCCTAAATTTTCCTAATGAGTTTTTTGTTGGCTTTGTACTCCATCGAGCCATGCCAAATATTCTTTGTTTCCTGGAGTAGGTGCTGAGTTGAATACTCTCGTGAGAACGTTGTTCGAATCCAAAAAGAGAAACAAAGGTCAAGCAAGGAAAAAAACACTTTGACTCTTTATGGGTGAGATTTAGAGTCAGGATACGGTCCAAGGAATGTTAACATTCTATCAGAAACAAAAATGGGATTAACATATGATTTTTCAAGAAAACAATCTTCACTTTGTCTTTAGGTGGTTGAGCAATGAAGTCTAAACCATGGGTGTTGTACCCCAAATTTTTCCCCTAAGATTCCTCTATCATCTCATATCAACTCAATCACAACAAGATCACATAAGGGTTTGGCTCTCCTCTCCATCTTTAGGTTTTCTCATGATAAATCACCAAGAAACTTGATTTGTCTATTGTGATCATATACGTTTTGTATTGATCAACTTTTAACTAACAAGTTCAATGAATTTTTGCTCTAATTGATGATACTATAAGTGAGGGCATAAGACATTTCATCAGGTTGATGCATAGGTTCAGTAGTTTATTTCCATGCCTTCTTCAACAAAGCTTCATTGATATTCAAGCTTCATCATTGAATATGCTTTAAAGTAATATCATGACAAGGTCTACTATGATTCATCATGCCTCAATTTGTCAAAGAAAGTCAAAAGATACAAGGGTTGATTGAAGAAGTTTCACCTAATTGGACAAGCTCTTGATTCCTTGATCACAAGTGCATAACTCTCTAATTTATTAATATTTGGAAGTGGTTTTTGTTTCTATGGATTCTTATTATCATCCATGAAAACTTGTATTCACATGGAAAGAGTAATTGTGCAAGAAATTTTGTCAAAATTGAAAGGGGTTTCCAAGTCATTCTGGTGCTCGAGAAGCTAGGGTTTTGAAATTCTAAGAGTTATATCTTGCTCATCTTTTGAGATTTTTGTGTGATTCCAAATATATGCTTCTCTTTAAAAAGTTATCAACTAATTACTTCAAGATTTTCAAGGAAATTTTGTGTGGAAGATGTCTAATGATGAAGAAAGATTGCATGTCCTCTAGATAGGCTATCAAAGTCCCTTATGTAACTTCAAAAGATCATAGCTTGGTCAATTTTTATCTCCTTGAGCCCATTATTTTTCCATGATGATCTTAAGGATGTGAGTTTAAACTCTTATTTTATGTACAAAGCTTGAAAATGAGTGGAGGATTCCCTAAGAACTCAAAAGATTATAGGTCACCTCATGAATTTTCACCAATTTTACAAGGCCATAACTTTTTCAATAATTGGTATTTTTGAGTGATTCAAGTTTCATAATGTTATTTGGGAAGTCTAATTCAAGTTAGCATCAATTATTAAAGCTCAATTTGGAGGAAGGCTTTGTTTGAACTCAAAACATTATAGGTCCCTTTTGAAAAAACTTAGAATTTTTCTGTACAAAAAGTCAGCATCTTTTTCTCAACTTTGACTCATCACAACTTTTAGATCAAACATCCATCTGATCTCAATATTGGCACATTGCAAAGATTGTGACCTTATCTTTCAAATGCTTCAATAATCATTCCCTAAGACCCTTTGAGTTATGAATACCATTGATTTAAAGTTGGTGCCTTGAAACTGAAGGTTCACTTCGAGTCAGATTACAAAATTCATAATTTGGCTTCTAATCACCAAATTTCCATGCATTTTCCACTTAAACATGATTAGCAAATATGTTTGGATCATTTAGAATGATAAAACACATCGTTTGATTGAGTTTTGATGCACATGTGATCACACTTTCTTCATGATCACAGGTGTGCACGAACTCAACGGGAAATTGCATCATTCACCCCTTCTCTTGATTCCATTTGCTTCTCCTATAAATATAGGCTCTATTCCACTCATTTTCATAAGTTTGAACAACCAAAATCACTCTGTCAAAATCCCTCCATAACTCACTTTTCTGAGATTTCGAATTCCTCTTTTCTCCATGTTTCAATCCAATTTCTTCATTAATCCTTCATCCTTGAACTTTACTGAAGCTAACAGAAGAAGAATCAAGCCTTGAGGTTCTTTGAATCGTGCTATCTAAGTCCATTTACAGAGCAAGTTCATATGACTTCGCTCAGGTAGTTTAAGGCACCAAATCTTATAACTCAAATTACTGGAATGGTCTATGATATTCACTGATGCTTTCTCTTAACTCAATTTTTGTGAAACAATACATTTGATGCTTCTGATTTTCAATTTTAACATTTTTAAACATCTTTGGTTTTTTCCAAATCGACTACGTTGTGCTTTATATAAATTTTTCGCGAGCATATGTTTGTGATCCTCTCAAGTAGACGCATCTAGTGGTACCACTATGAACGCGTAAATTTACATATTCAAGGATTTTGGATTTTCCCTGCTTGCAGGAGGCTGGAGGTTGAAGATGACCTACATGTCGTTCTTCAACCAATGACACTCAGCCAATTGTTTTATTTTGATTGGTTGGACTTTATTGTGTTGTATGCGTGCGCCTTAGCTTGGGTCCATGATACTCCCTCACCTCAGATCCATTAGATCTGCCAGCGTGTATAAAAGAAAGAGATCCAACGCGCGTGGTTTTTTTCTGATTTGTTTTATTTTAGAATATTACTTTTAAATTTCTTTTATCTTTAAAAATTCATAACTCTTTTATTTTTTATCCAAAAATTATGAAAAAAATATACAAAAACACTTTGAATTATTTCTGACTTTGTGAATATTTTTTTCATATTTTTATTTTAACGTTTGATATTTTTTATAATTTGTTTTTTGTTTGCCTTATTTTAATTATTTTAAAAATACTTTTTGATATTTTTTAAATTATAAATTTTTTTATAAAAATCATTTTCATTATTTCTGACTTTCTGAAATTTTTCTAGAATTTTATTTTGACTTCTACTATTATTGATCCTTTTTCCATTTATTTCAATGATTTTAATCAATTTAAAAATGTTTTTCTGTTTATAAAATTACCAAAAAATTTATAAAAATATTTGAGATCACTTCTGATTTTTGTATGGTCTCTTTAACTTTTTTCTTTGATACTTTGAATATAGTTTGCTATTTTACCTTTTATTTTCAATTTAAAAACATTTTAAAAATCATTTTTCCTTTTTATTTTATTCATTAATGCAATTTATTTTTTTAATATATCTTGGCTATGTGATTGTTGATCATGAACTTCATTAACATCATTGGATCTTGGGTGTTGAGTTTAACTCCACCAAAATGGATGGATGATTTTAATGATAGTTTGATTAAATTTTTTGATTCAAATATTTCCCCTCCCTCTTCATCTTATCCCTTTCTCATTGTATTTTATGTTGTTAGAGGATGATCTACATATCATCTCTCCAAACATATGGTACATATATTGCTATTAACCGGCCTCAAAATAGGTGCGACTTCTATATAAGTCCACTTACAATTGCCTAACATAATGCTAAATTTTATCCCGATTCTAGAAATGATCATTCGTGGCCCAAACCCATGTTTACAAGCCCAAGCATTTTTAATTTGAAACCTTTGATCCAATAACCTTGAGGTTCATTGTTAGGAGGATTTGGTATTATCAATCCTCTAATGAATCTTCATAAAATTTGGTCTAAGTGAATCATTTAAACATCGTGGATCATTTATTGTTGACTCGAGATTTTGAAATGAATGATATACTTGACAAAAACCAAATGAAACTTGTTGTTGAGAGGCTTTGATTTTATCAGTCTTCTAATGAGTTTCAAATTCAAGTATCAAGATGGTCATTCAACTAACCTCTAATTTCTAACTTATTAACAATTTACTTTTATGCTTTTACTTTTACGCCTTTACTTTTATGCACCATTTATTTTAGCATTTACATTTCATGCTATTTTCATCTTTTCTCACTTGAGCATTTATTTTTATGTCATTTTTTTATTTTTCTCACTTGAGCTTTTCATTTTTCTTTTTGAAGATACCTAATAACCAACTTGAACAATAAAAAACTTAAAAGTTACTTAGACTATTTGGTTACTATCCTTGGCATTTTGGAGTTATGGACTTCCTTGACTTAGGAGTAGATACCTTGACCTACCTTGAGACCTTGTGATTTCTATTGCTATTTTGTCTGGAGTTCTTGGGATTTACCCCGAGACATTGGGTTGTTTGTTTTCTTTGTGTGTAGGTTATTCTAATTATATGCTTTGTCTATGATCGGGAATTCATCTGTATACAGCCGTTACTTTGCCAAATTTTTGTGAAGACATAATGCATTTGAAGATGGGTTTTCATAAGAGGTTTATTATCTTTTCTTTTTTGGTTTCAATTCAAAGAATGAGAATTCTACATTGACTCATCGTATCAAGTGTTGGCTTCTTGTTGGTTAGATAATTCTTTTCCCTAGCTTTTATCTTATGCTCTAGGATAGTCCCTTCATGTCCTCCCATCTTCTTTAATTTCAAAAATCTTCTCCCTCCTATTCGAAACTATTCTTGTTTTCTAACTTGAACCACTTTCATAATAAACTTGGACTTAGGTCCATGCATTTTCAAAATATTTTCTTAATCAAACTTTAAACAAATTAATCATGCTTTGACATTTTTTGTGAGAATAATAAAAGTCAATCAATCTCATTCAAACTATGTTGCCACTTTGGCTTTTTACTTTAAAATTTTCTCAAAAGATTAGACTCTTGGCAATCCTTGTAGTGATGCGAACTACTATACTTTTACGATATATAGTGAAGCGACATATTTTCCACTCGGGTGTTGAGCGAGGCTTTGTTGATTGTAAAATCCAAGCCATATCCTCCACTTTGAGATGACGCAAATTCTCCTTTCTCATAATCGTGGGTAGTAAGTATGTTTTTCCACTTGAATACGACGATGATGTCTCGTCTCTTAAAATTAACCAAAACACTTGTGTTTTAAAATTTTTAAAGGTGAACTCCGAGTACCCTGATCCCCTATTGCACGGAAGGTGGTATGTAGGCACTAAAGGTTCGCAACCGCGGCGGGTGCAAAAATTGTAAAAAATATTTCTTTTCTCATCCCCACCATCTATTTTTTTATATAACACTTATAGCCAAAATACACATATTTACAAAGAGGTTCCTGCAGAGTACCATAGATGTTTAGGATGATAATACCTTTCCATTGCATAACCAACCCCCAAACTTAGATTCTCTCCCCCTCTTTTTGGGTTATCCGCTCTTTTCTGATTCATTTGGAAACAATAAAGCGCGATGGTGATTTTTATTTGATCCGTGCAAGTTAAGTCAATCTAATGGCTTAGTGTGAACATTTCTACCGCTACAGAAAAAATGGTGACTCTGATGGGGACAGATCGACCAATTATTAGTCCATACCTAAGTGGGTTGAGCCTATCTTTGTTTATCTATGTATGTGCTTTTGTTTGTTGTATATTATGTGTTGTATATATGTTTGTTTGGATTTTCCTGGTTTTCAGGGTGCTTGGTGATTTCTCATAAGTCCTATTCCCGGACTTGGGCAAACTTAAGATAGGACGGGCGATATAGTCATGTTAACTTTGAGGGAGTAATCCCAAAAAGGAGGCATGAGAACCCCCACCCAGTGGAGGCCCCTTTGACTGTAGTATCATTTACCGAGTAATCAAGAAGACGTACTGCTTTCGACCTGGGAGCCTGCTAAAGCTCAGGACCATAGAACCCTTAACCCATCTTGGCCTTTTAGGTGTAGTGCAGAAACTATGACGGAGTAATCTGGAAATGGTTGTCAAGCGATACTATGCTCAGACAAGTTTTTCCAAGGAATCTTACTAATTACTGAGTCAGTTGGGGCATTGGTTATATCCGAAGGAAGGATGTAGACTCTGGGAACCTCTTAGAACCTTGTTCGGTAGATGATAAATTATTAATCCATACCTTGTGGGTAGTAACTTTGACTTCATGCTTGTGACGTCGAACCTATGAACCCCCCATGTTTGTGATCTTGTATGTGATTTTTGCATCATACATTCATGCACCCATGAGCATCCTTTAAACATGTGTTTCAAGGGACTTAAAATTGACCTTTTTGTGAATATCTCAGGTAATGTTTGACCATGGATTCTGGAAAAAGAAAAACTCCGAAGTACAGTTTCAAAGATCCTAAGATAGATGATTTGATGAGTCTGATTCCCTAGATCAAGAGTTCTGCTGATTTTGGAAGAAGTATGGATCCATTGTGTCTCTTATGAAGCTCAAGATAAAGGAGGGTATTCTCTCGACTTTGGCCCAGTTCTATGATCCAATGTATCAGTGTTTTACTTTCCCCGACTATCATTTGATGCCTACATTGGAGGACTATTCTTACCTACTGGGTTTACCTATTATCAATCGTGTTCCTTTAACCGGTTTGAAGGGGGAGCCAAAGTCTCATGAGATTGCTATTGTGGTTCATTTAGGGAGGTCTGAGATTGAGGCCCACATGACTACCAAGGGAGGAATCAGAGGATTACTCACTCATTTTTTATTATAGAAATCTCGTTACTATGCTAGGATGAAGAGTACGGTTGCTTTTGAGGCCATCTTTGTTCTGCTTGCTTATGGGTTGTTCTTATTTCCTAACATCGACAGATTTGTGGATATCAACGCCATCAGGATCTTTTTGATTGGGAATCCAGTTCCTACATTATTAGAAGATAATTATTAGTCCATTCATCTTCAGGATTCTTATCATGGAGAGATGATCATTTGTTGCACGCCTTTGTTGTATCAGTGGTTTATTTCTCACTTACCTCAGTCTGATGCTCAGTCTGATGATAAGTATGATTCTGCAGATGAATTTTTTTCCTCAAATGAAGATATGGTCTCCAGCAATGATTATGTGATCTCTAAGTATTATGAAGAAGGGGTGAATGTTATTGTGCCTTGTTTCGGTGTTCCCGCCCTTATAGAGATTGAGTACCATAGCAAACCATCTATTGCTCCAGTGGTGATTTTCTTACTGGGTCCTGTTCCTTATGAATCAGACAAGGTCGTGCCATATAAATACAATGCTATAATCTTGGAGGATGGTGTGGAAGTCCCCATCCAACCTTTGTCTGATGTCAAGAATATTGCTGAAGCCAGTCGGGTGACCCACAATGGCTGTGTTTTTGCACCTGTCATTCGAGGAAATGTTAATACTGATAAAAGGATTGTTAAAAGTACTAAACATAATAAAGTAGTGGGGGAATCTAGTGGTACTACTCTAGAAAAAGATGTGGACGATATATTGAATATTATTAAGATGAGCGACTACAGGATCGTAGATCAATTATTGCAAAAAGATATATATTCTAGCCTTGCTAATGAACTCTTCTGCCCACATGGAATCTTTAATGAGAGTATTGAATCAAGCTTTCATGGAAATTGATATGCCTTTGGACCAATTCAGTAGTGTTATCGGGAATATTACATCCTGTAATAACCTGAGTTTCTCTAATGACGAGATGCCAGATGAAGGAAGGAATCATAACTTGGCTCTTCATATCTCCATGAATTGTAAGAATGATTCATTATCCAATGTGCTGATTGACAATGGGTCCACTTTAAATGTCATACCAAGGAGCACGCTCATGAAGTTGAAGTACCAAGGAACTCCCATGCGCCCGAGTGGCATAATTGTGAAAGATTTTGATGGATCGAGGAAGTCTGTCATCAGGGAAGTAGATTTTCCTATTCATATAGGCCCGCACTTATTTTAGATTACTTTCCCGGTTATGGATATTGTTCTCGTTTACAGCTGTTTAACGGGACGACCGTGGATCCACGAGGCAGGGGCTGTTACTTCAACTTTGCACCAGAAGCTAAAGTTTGTTTGTGAAGGAAAGGTGGTTATCATAAATGGAGAACAAGCTTTGTTAATATCTCATTTATCCTCTTTCAGTATTGTGAAAGCGGATGAAGTTGTTGTTGGAACTCAGTTCCAAGCTTTATTTATTGATAATGTAAGGGAAAACGAGAATTCGGTAGTTTCGTTTAAGAATGCTCAATAGGTAGTGCGTAATGGCCCTAGTAAGGTGTGAGGGAAGATTGTTGATCCACATATGAATAAGAATAGAGCTGGTTTGGGATTCTCTGTGAAGAATAGTAAAGGTGAGAATATGAAGCCGAAGTCTTCTTTGGGTAAATATGAAGACATATTTCATAGCAGAGGTTACCTTCATCCAACTGTTCCGTGAATCAATCCTATTATGGAAGGCGAAGCAGAGCAAAAGATGACAAACTACATGACACGTGAAGTCGTAGTCCAAAATTGGATCACTATTAATGTTCCTTCTTGCATTCATATTTCAAAGTAATTAGTTTTTTGTTAATCTTTTCAAAAATATTTCACTCTGCCTAAGGTTGTATGGGCATATCTTTTGTTTTGATATTTAAAATTATTAATAAAAGTTGTATTTGATTCCCAAATTGTGTCTTTATTTTCTATTTTTTCTTGGAAAATGGTAATCAGAAAAATCCTTTCAAAATAAATAATAATTGTAATTGAATCTACATAATCCTAGACTGAAGAAGGGCATATAGAAGATTTATTGAAATTGTTTCAGCGTTTGAGGAAGTATCGTCTCTTCTTGAATCCAAATAAATGCACCTTTGGTGTCTGATCAAGAAAATTGTTAGGTTTCATTGTCATCCAGAAAGGGATTGAATTTGATCCTAATAAAGTTAAGGTAATTTAAGAAATGCCAGCGCCAAGAACTGAAAAGCAAGTTAGAGGCTTCCTTGGGCGGTTGAATTACATTTCCAGATTTATTTCCCATATGACTGCAACGTGTGAGCCTATCTTTAAGTTGTTAAAGAAGGATCAAGGTTGTGTGTGGACAGATGATTGCCAAAGGGAATTTGAAAGTATTAAAGATTATCTTCTTGAAACTCCTATCTTGCTCCCTCCTATTGAAGGATTGATTATGTATCTGACATTGTTAGATAATTCTATGGGCTGTATTTTGGGACAACAAGATGAAACAGGGAGAAAATAATATGCCACTTATTGTCTCAGCAAGAAGTTTACTGACTGTGAGTCGTGGTATTCTATGCTAGAAAAATAATGTTGTGCTTTGGCCTGGGCAGCAAAGCGGTTGTGGCAATATATGTTGAATCATACTACTTGGTTGATTTCAAAATGGATCTGATTAAGTATATTTTTGAAAAGCCTTCTCTTACCGAAAGAATTTCCTATTGGCAGATGCTGTTGTCTGAACATGATATTGAATACCGTACTCAGAAGGATATAAAAAGCAGTGTGTTGGTAGATTATCTTGCTCACCAACCGGTTTATGATTATCAGTCTGTTAAATATGATTTCCCTGATGAGGATGTAATGTTTTTGAAAATAAAAGATTGCGATGAACCTTTTCCTGGGGAAGGTTCTGATCCTTAATCCATGTGGGGTATGGTGTTTGATGGAGCTGTGAATGCTTATGGGAAAGAAAATGGTGTTGTTATTATCACTCCTCATGGATCGCATATCCCTTTTACTGCAAGATTGGAATTTTATTGTACCAAAACATGGCAAAATATGAAGCTTGTATCATGGGTCTCGAGGAGGCTATAGATCTCAGATCAAAGTTCTAGATGTATATGGCGATTCAGCTTTGGTAATAAATCAGATTAAAGGAGAACAGGATACTCGTCACCCTGGCTTGATTCCCTATAAAAACTATGCTAGAATATTATTACCCTTCTTTAATGAAGTTGAATTCCATCATATTCCCATAGATGAAAATCAGATGGTGGATGCTTTGGCCACTTTGGCTTCTATGTACCAAGTAAATACTTGGAACAATGTGCCTCGTATCACAGTTTGACTTCTGGATAGACCAGCTCATGTGTTTGCAGCAGAGGGAACGTCAGACGTAAAACCTTGGTATTATGATATCAATAATTTTCTCCACACTCAGGAATACTCGGCCGGTGCGTCAAACAAAGATAGAAAGACATTGAAAAGGTTGGAAGGAAGCTTTTTTCTCAATGAAGATGTGCTATACAAAAGAAATTATGACATGGTCTTGCTCATATGCGTGGATAGACACGAAGCAGACATGTTGATGCATGAAATTCATGAAGGATCCTTTGGCACTCATGCCAATGGACATTCGATGGCAAAAACGATTCTTAGGGCAAGTTACTACTGGTTGACAATGGAATCTGACTGTTACAAATTTGCAAAGAAGTGCCATAAATGCCAGATTTATGCTAACAAAATTCATGTGCCTCCGACACTTCTCAATGTTATTTCTTCCCTGTGGCCTTTCTCTATGTGGGGTATTGACATGATTAGAATGATTGAACCCAAGGAGTCGAATGGACATCGTTTTATCTTGGTGGTAATTGACTACTTCACCAAATGGGTGGAAGCAGCTTCATATGCTAATGTCACTAAGCAGGTGGTAGTAAGCTTTATTAAGAACAATCTTATATGTCGGTATGGTGTGCCAAGCAGGATTATCACCGACAACGGCTCAAATCTGAATAGCAAGATGATGACATAACTTTATGAAGAATTAAAGATTGTCCATCACAATTCATCTCCTTATAGGCCAAAGATGAATGAGGATGTTGAAGCTGCTAATGAAAACATTAAGAAGATCATCCAGAAGATAGTCGTTACCTATAAAGATTCACATGAGATGCTCCCTGTGATACGGTGGTAGAACCGTCTGTTTAATACTGGTTTGCATTTTGTATTCGCAAATATGCGGTAAGTAAGAGTCGCCACCGACTTTTCTTTTATCCAATAAAGGAAAGGGTGAAAAGAACAAAAAAAGACCTTTTCGAGAGTTTTTTGAGTAAGGGGGTAGATTATGGAAAGGGAAGGTGTTAACACCCTTTCCATCTGTGGTTTTCCACATGCTCTTAGAGGTTTGCTCATTTTTAAAATACCTTTGTGCTTTGTGTTTGAAAATGTTTTGAAAATGCCTTAGTACGAAGAACTTTGTAATGTTTCTCGGGATAGTGGAGAAAGTATACAAAGTGTTTTGAAATGTATTTTGAAAAGTAGTTTTTGTGTAAGTACAAAATGTTTGATCAAACTTCTAACAACTATCTACTTTTATACTCGAAAAGAGTCGTTCTTTTCCTCTTTTCCTTTAGGCAGTTCTATCCTACTATTAGTGAGTAGATAGCCCTATTGTTGGATGTTTGAGGGACAATCGAAGGGACATTTACAGTCATAAAGGCAACATATAGAGACACTTTAGAAATTTTGTTCAGGGACTAGATCATTTACCGAGAGGCAACTGTAGGGTCATCGAGGGACTATGATCTTTTTTATTTACGGGTCTTTGCTAAAGTGTCCCCGTTTCGAGGGACATGACTATTTTTCCAAAGGTAACCGAAGCGGGGATACCCTAGAGGTGCATATGTGCATATGTGTTGAGATTCAGTTATTTTTTGTCTTTTGTTAGATCAGCTAACGTTTTAATTTACAGTCTTTCCATACACACCTATTTACTAACAATAATATAGTAAAATAATAATGCAATAAATGTTCGGAAAATAAAACGCAGAAAAATAAATCCTAAGCTATTACACGGCTTTGGGAGAGATACATTATAAGTGTAAGAAGTAAAGTGAGGAATTTTAAATCTAAAACTATTACATCCATAATCAGTTACAATATTTATGTAAAATGCGAGAATAAAAGTAACGCACGCGAAATAAAATATTACGTCTAAGAACCTAAGGAAAATTCTAAGTAAACAAGGAAAATCTTTTTTTGGTTTTTGTTTATTTTAAGAAAATAATTAAATTAACTTAAATCTAATTTTAATTAAGAAAATAAATAGTGAATGAAACAAATCCTAATTCTAATGTTTTTTGTTCCATTTTTTTATTTAAGAAAGTATTTGAATGAAATAAACCTAAGCCTAGTTGATTTTAAATTGATAAAAATAAGTCAAGATAATTAATCTAATTAATTTACAAAATTAAAATTAATCCTAAGTCTAATTATTATTATTATTATTTGTTTTAGGTTATTATAAAAAAGTTAAATGAAAAATATAAAACAAAAAAGAATAAGAAACCAAAATAAAATGGAATTTTGCTAGGCCCAAATGCAAGAGCCCAAAGGTTGGATTAATCTGGTGTTATTGGCTCCTGAGAAGTCCATCATGAAGTAGCGTCTCAGGAGTGTGGGATCTGCCCTTATTGGTAACTGATGGCCCAGATTGGAGGCAATATCCTGCGCTAACTAGACTTGTGCACATGGGATCTGCAATCAACAAATGTTAATAAAATAAAACAATGAACCTGGGACCCGAACCCAGGTCCCTTCCTTTCACACCAACGCGTTTTACCAGTTGAGCTTCCTAATCAATCGTTTATACATATCAAACAATAATAATGTATTGTAAAAACAAAGTTAAGTCTTAGTCAGCAAATCACCTGCGCTCCATGTGGGCCCCTGATGTTTGAATGAGCCAATCGAGAGTGGAGAGAGGAAATGAACGTTTTGATTGAACCAATAAGACACGAAGATAACGCCATGCCAGTTCTGACCTCCACCTGCAATCAGTCAGGCCACCGGCCACGGTGGTCACGGTCACCTTCTCCGGTGAGACAAAAAACAAAACCTGCAAAATGCGCAATTTCAAAGCACCTAAAACATCCCACCCCCCTTAAAATTTCCCAAGGAATTCAATGGTGGAATTTATTTGATCTGAAGGTTCCTGTATCATGAGATTCAAAGATCCCTGTTTAAAAGCCGTTGATAATGGTGATCTATAATTCTGGCCCTTTCAAACACATGAAGCGTGTTAGAACATCCACAAATAACTATAATAACATGAATGTATGAAATGAATTGATTTATATTACATGTATGAAATGTTTTGAATTCAAAATTTACCCAAGTCTGGTGACGCATGGATCTGAGGTTCTAGGATGTTTCACGTCTGGAAAATGGCTTGGATGATCTCCTGATGATCTCAGGGATTGAAATGAGAGGTTTATTTGGATGGAAACGGGCTGGAGGTGTCTGCTTAAAATTTTGCAACTTTATGATTTTTTTCTCAACTTGCGTATGGCTCTTTTGGTGTGTTTCCAGCATGTGTTTGGCTTGCTAACATGCTCCTTATATAGAGGAGATAGAGAGGACAAGATATTATGGTAAGAATCAATCTTAATCATAGTCCTTGAAAGCAAAATCAAACATCTTAAAAAAATGCTATAATTGCATATTCTTGCCTCTATTGGTCAAGACAATGTATCTGGACACTTGTGATGAAGCTTGTACAAAAAATAGGTCCTCTTAATGGGCCAAGTCAGGCCTAAATGTCATGGCCCATATTTTCTAGTATTTCTCCCATTTTATTTAATTTTAAATCAAATAAAATTAAAAGAAAATACAAGAAAAATCATGGTCAAGCCAAAATGGGTTGAGAGGTCCTTACCAAGGTCATGGAGAGTTTTAAAGTTCAAAAAGTTAGGTCATTGACCTAAAATTTTAGGTTTGCTCAATGCACAATTCTTGAAATTTCCCAAATTTTCCCAACTTGGGAAAGCCATAACTTGCTCAATATTTATCTCATGATGATGATATTGGACTTTATGGAAAGCCCAAGATGTATAATTCAATCTATCTTTTGATTAATTTTGCATTTGAAGATGTTATCTGGATGTAAAAGGTCTTGGCAAAAAGCGGCTTTTGTTGACTTTTTAAAAGTGAGATGTAATGTCTGAGCTTATATCTTTCAAATGGTGAATCTATTGAACTTGTGGGATGAATATAAGTTGTATGGAATTGTATTCTCTTAAAAATGAGCTTTGGTTGGGGAAAAATGGATGAAGTATGAGAAAGTTATTCCTAGTTAAAGTTTGGTTGACTTTTCCTATAGAAACCCTAATTTAGCAATTCTTGACTTTTGATGAATTAGGAGCATTTCTTGAGGAATCATGATCAACCCTTGATCAAATGATAAACACCACTTCAAAATGTTGATGTTAACCAAAAATCTTGAAGTTTGACTGTATATAGGCCACATTTGACTTTTGACATAGTATAGTTGATTTTCCAACACTTGAGCAATTGACTGAGAAAACTTATAGTGCAAGACATGAAATTTGTCATGGATAATCTTGAAGGCATATTAGGACCATGGAAAGCATTTGAGACATTTGGAGTTCAACCATCTTGATGAAAATTGAAACCCTAGTTAAAGGTTCATTGCTTAGGAGGAGAATTTGTGTGATCAATTCTTGGTCAACCTTGAGAAATTGAGGACCTCTAGGAGCATGTCTTGAGTAAACATGGGAGGGAAAATTTTGGTGTACAACACTCCCTTTTTCTTTGTAAGGATATCGTACATTCGTCCGCACTTCAACGGGGGCAACCCCGTTCTCTCTTGTGTACGGTATGGAAGCTTTGCTCCCTGTTGAGGTTGAGATTCCCTTTTTACGCGTGATAATGGAAACTAAATTATCAGAGGCTGAATGGGTCCAGAACAGGTTTGACCAACTGAATTTAATTTAAGAAAAGAGAATGAAGGCCTTGTGTCATGGCCAGTTAAACTAGAAGATAATGAAGAAAGCTTTTGATAAGAAGGTCAAGCCTCGTGAATTCAGAGAAGGCGGCCTCTTGCTCAGAAAGATCATGTCTTTTAACACTGATTCTAGGGGAAATTGGACTCCCAATTTTGAAGGCCCATATATTGTCAAGAAAGCCTTCACTGGCAGTGCATTGATTCTTGAAACTATGGATGGTGAGGAGTTCCCACGTCCTATGAATGTTGATGCATTCAAGAAATACTTTTCCTAAAGAAATAAAAGAACAACTCGCTAAGTCGAAAACCTGAAAGGGCGTTTTAGGCAAAAAAAAAGCGTATCAGTAGGTTGAAAACCCGAAAGGGAAGTCTAGGCAAAAATAAGAGACATAAACAGAATAAATTCTCCCTCTAGGTTGAAAACCCGCAAGGGAAAACTAGGAAAAAGTTAGGGATTTCTTGGCAAGTAACTGCGTCAGATAAGACTTGATTATTGAAGCAACAGTCTTCTTGGATCCTCACCACACTTCAATAGAAGTCGCTGCTCAGGAACTCAAAGTTGTTAGGAAGAATAGTGATCATTGTATTTCAATATATCTTTTCCAATGTATTACCATTTTCCAAACTTTGTAATCATCTATGGAGTCTCGCCATTCGCAGACTACCATTCTATTAATAAAGTTTGAGCTTTTATCCAATTCTTTGCAATTCTCATTTTATTCTGCTTAAAAAGATCCCATTTATTATTGATAGTAATTTTCAAAACAAAGAGATTTAATAATAAAATTGTCTTTGAAAATAATTTACAAATTACTTTTTACTTTAGATTTTGTGACTCAAGAAAAACAAAAGTAGTGATTCTGAGGATGGAAGACTTCTGAAACTTTGGAAATGAATATTCCCCAGGAAAGTTCTCCTAGACCACTCTTGCTGATATGCGCGTGATCTTCTTGTGTTTCTCAAATAATTAGAGTTGATACCAATTTATGTATAGTGTGGTGTTAGGATTGTGATCCCATTTTCCCCAGTTCAGTCTTGGTTCAATTTTTCTCTCCAGGTTGATTATTTTGATTTGGGTTTTGCATGGTCTGAAGCCTCTATCCCAGATTCTCCAATGAGGTCTTCGCTCATATGACGAAAGTCCCTTCCCCCTTTGTGTGCTGAGGTAGAATTATTTTCAAAACATCGCCCTTTGCAGTGATGGCATTATTATTGTTGTTGTTTGTTTCCCAGGCAACTAGACAAGGGCAGTATCTTTTATAAGAAGTGTTGAAACAATTGTCAACTTTTTGGGTTTTCTCTCGCCAAGCGTTGGGTTTGATTTGAAATCCCCATAATTTTTATTTCTTGTTGTATTGTTTGACTTCTTAAATCTCCAAGTAAAGCTGAGATAACATCTCTCTCTGAAATTTGTTATCCCCATGTGGTTTCATAATTTCTCCCCATGGAAGTTTGTGTAATCATCGCTCTTGGTATTGAAAAATGTATTTTGGGCTCCCCTCAACAATGTGGTATTGTCCTCCCTAATGAAGTCAGCACGAGATCCCCAGTTGATATCTCGACGATGTGGTTTCCATATGCCCTAATGAAGTCAATATATTTATCTCCAATGGAAATCTAGATGTTGGAACTTTGTTTTCCTCATTGAAGTTTGTGTGAGTTTTCCCCGGTGAATCCTAGAGGAGGATGTTACATCCCTGTATCTACTTTGATTTACTATTTTGACTTGATTATCTTTCAGATTGTGTTTCTCCCGAATGAAGTTAAGCCATGAGATAGGAATTTGTTTCCTCAGTTGATGCTTACTTTCTTGTGAAATCTTCATCCTGGATGTGATTTTGCCGAGTGTTGACTTTACCCAAGCTGGTTTTGTCTGTTTATTCCTAGTGTTGTGTGTCTGTGTTGTCAGCATATACATGATAACATTCATACATTCATATATACATCATGCATAGCTGAATTTAAAATTCATTGCTCATTTGCATTCATTAATATTTTGTTGTCATATTACCCTATTTTGCAGATTTACGTTACCCTCTCTCCAATAGTGTGTCAACCTTAAGCAGAAAGTGTATATTCTTTCAATTTCCCCACTGATTTATCCCTCGTGGAAGAATTTTGCTTTAGCCTTCTTATTCCGCTTATTATCTGGTTAGATCTGTTTTCCCTTTTGAGTTTATTTGTCACTGGGTGCTATCTTGGTTGATTATTTCACTACAGTTTATTTCTGGTTTGAATTTGGGGTTCCCTATAACATTATTATTATGTTTTCTGCAGGCTTTGAGCCCTGGTTTGAAAATGTGCATTTATTTTGCACGAGAAGACTTTATCTCCTCAGCAAGACTGTACTAGCACTTCCCCGGAGAAGCCAAGATTCATTTCTCAGCAGCATTATTGCACTTCCTTCTCATAGCAGGAAGTGGCAAGTCTCTTTATTTGAGCAACCTGTTCTTCCCCGGTAAGTATGTTAGTTCCCAAAGAAGATTCATTTTGTTTACTCCGATGGATGGTAGTCTCGTCATTATGGGAGATAGTTCGTTGTTGAGATTTGTTACTTCGATAGATGGTAGTCTTGTCATTATGGGAGATAGTTCTTTGTTGATATTTATTTACTCTGGTGGATGGTAGTCTCGTCATTATGGGAGATAGTTCATTGTTGAGATTTGTTACTCCGATGGATGTCGTACCCTAAATTTGTCCTACCTCGATGATTTTATTATTTAGGATTTAAAAATAAGAAATATTTAATTAAAGGTGGTACGGCAATATCTGATGACCCATCTTTATCCGGGACTAGGGGTGTACTTTAATCCAGGAGAGTGAGGCTTTCTAAATCAGAAGGACTCGTGTATCCGTGAACCAATTTGCGTAGCATATTGGCCAATAGCCCATGTATTTCGAAAATGGAAAATTATTCCAAAAGGAATAATAATTATTAAGTTCTTATTTATTTAAATAGTTGTTATTAGTAAAAAAAGGGGTGTGATGTGCAATATGCTATTTTTGAAAAAAAGTATTGTTTTAATAAAGAAAATAAATAATATATTTTTATAAAAAACATAATATGTTTTGTACTGCTGATGAACTTGTTTGTTTTCTAACTATTAAAGGTTGTTGTTTTATTTTTTCAATGGGAAAAAGGATATATAAGATATTATTATTACTGTTAAATGGTTATTTCATTGTTAAACAACATTGTGTTTGATTTATAAATTGTATTTAATTAACAGTGTAGAAAGGCCAATTGGGTCAACTGTACTAAAAAATGTGTGTTGTAAAAAAAGAAAAGGGATGTTGTTGTTGGATAACAAGATAATGCGCAGGGCCCAATTCCATCAATTAAACGCGCAGGCCCAAGATCAACTAACACCTACTGTGCAAATTACAACTAAATCAACGCATGTTTTGCTAACAACAACTATTCAAATATTACCAAATCGAATCCAGAAAAATTATACAACAAAAAAAACGAAATCAATCTTAAATCCAAATTTGGAAATGACAGCAATAACAAATCTCAATCAAGTATTTTCTGCTAATCAAAACCGAATCCAATATATTACAGTACAATATCAAACCAAATCAAATTACAAAATCATATCTCAGTAAATAGAATCAATTAAAACATAAAAATTCAATCCCTAATTTCTATCTAACTCCTAAATCTATGTTAATCAAATTGTAATAACAAATTGATTGAAACCCTAAAAATTAACCTATAAATACAGTGTTGAAGAACAAAGAAAAAGGGGGGAATTCAATACAAAAAGAGGGATTCTTGACAAAAATAAGAAGAACGAACGAGAACAAGGCGTGGATCAAAGTAAAATACAGAAGAATCAACAACAGGGAAGGCCAAATTTAACCGTAATACCGAAGAGGAACAAAGTACTTATTGGGATTTCGATCTTCGAAACCCTAATTAGCCTCTCATCACCATCGTCACTGCTGTAACTCATCACCATTTTCAAATATCTTATTACCTCCGCGGCTACCTGTAAAGGAGAAGAAGAACAAGGGATTAGCCAAATCAGAGCAAAGTCAGAAATAAAGGAATCGCGAGAAAGGGTAAGCCAAGACTCAACTTTAGTGTTTATTGTTTGTATATTCGTGGGGTAGGGTTGTTTTTATAAGCGCCGTCGCATAGGTAGTTTTAGGGTAAGGGTTTCAGAGAAGAAGGTGAAGGGAGGAAAGATAGAAGAAGGAGGGTTGATGCGCGTAAGAGAGAGAGAGAGAGAGAGAGAGAGAGAAGAAGTAATTTTCCTTTTACTGTAAAACAAACATAATGAAATGAATGGAAAACAAAACCATGTTTACATTCTGAATCGATCCCATACACACGCGTACGCAGTAACTAACATACTCCCTCAATATCATCTGTGTGATCTCCATCAAACGGCCAGAGGCCAAGTCCGCATGATAGTTAACGTACTCCCACGCCTCACACGATCAGCCGGTCCCCTCCAACCGCGTAATAGGCCCAAGCCCAATCCTTTTCACACCCCCCCATTCCTTGTTCAGAACTAGAGACGTACCCCGCCCTTTAGAATTTATATTTGGGCCTAGCCTAGTCTTCTTTTAACACCACCCCTGTTTTGCTTGTTAATACAAATTACACCCCCCTGATCTAATTAATTATTTCCTATATTTTTTATAATTCTTATATTTTTAATCCTATTTTATTTTTATATTATTTATTTCTTTTTATAATAATAATAATTATTACTAATATTATTTTTTATTAATATTTTACATATTTATTATTATATTATTATTTAATATCATATATAAATACTATGTATTTATCATGCAAATAAATTATTTTATTTAGAACTCATGAATATATTTTTTATATTATTGCATTAAATCTTTTTTATCATGCATTAATCAAGATTTTCGCAGTTAATACAGTTAAAAAACACAAACCAAGCATCAAACTATTTTCGCGAATAAAACTAAGCTAATTAACAGTCTTTTTTGCAAATGGGTTTCAAACTAATTTTGGCTTACTGCGTTCCCAGTCAAAATCTTCACAGTCACTACTCCTGACCGAGTGCGAAGTGATTCAAAATATGTTTGCAAACCCCTAAAAGACACCAACCCATGCGAACTACAAATTGAGACTCTGATTCCTCATAAGAGGATACGTAGGCACACGATCTAAAATCGTGGTGAGTCTTGCTAATTAAAACTTAAAACCCTGTTTATTCCAAACCTAAACCTAGAGCTTAATATCCTTGTGAAAAAGGTGGATTAAAGGTGCCTAACACCTTCCTTTCGTCTAATTGAGTCTGAAACGTAGAATCTTTGTCTGCGAATTAGGGTTTTATGTTAGGTTCCATTCCCTAGGATAAAAACTAATAATTGCGACTCTTGATTTAAAAACCAGTTGCTACAGCTAGAGACTTCACTGGGGACTCTCCTTAACCCTGGGTTTAGGTATTTTTGGGGTTTCTTATTTTTATTTGCTTTATTTATTTATTGCATTTTATCGCATTTATTTATCTACTATCAATTTCTTTTATTATCATATATACTTACTGCATAGTGGGATTTTCTATCTCAAAAATATTTTTAATATAACCCTTAGAAACAAGGTTCGTCTATTAGCTTAGGGGGTACATCATCCCTGCGAGTTTATGTGATGACTTCGCCTAGAGTCGGTGGACTTCCAAAAAAGGAATACTTATCAAGAGATATCCTCTTGACGAGTAGGACTTTGGAAGGTCACCCATGACTCTTTGTAACTACCTTAACCTAAAATCTCATAACGAGACCTTTCACGACTTTGAGATGAAAGTCTCGGTCCATAAAGAGGCTCCACCTAAGGGAGGCGCCGGTGCCATTTCCCTCTGGTGTTATTCATGATACCCTTAAGGAAGCCACCTTTTGGGAGGGTAAATCAACTGTAGGTCAAGACTAAGGAACCTACACTATAGGGGTACTATTTACAAAAGTCCCGTCATTCAACCTTACACCCATGCATTCATACATTTCATGTATTCGTCATGTATTTCATATATTTGTCACCCTACATTTGTCTTATTCACGGGGTACAAAAAAATAAAATTGAGATCTCGGTGACTGTCTTAAAAAATGGATACCGAAGGAAACAACCTTCCCGCGTCAACATGCCAAACATGTCTGAAATCAAGGTCACGAAAAGGAAATAACGTGCTGAAGATTTTCCCAGGCTTTGTCAGGTCGGGGTGGATGACTTCCAGATCAGATATCTGCAGGCGCGCCTAGAAGATTTATTTCCTTTTTGCCTGATTTCACACAAATAAAGTTTTGGCTTAAGATTGTAATATTTTTCAATATCTGAATTACGTTACTTTCAACAAAGGCGTTTTGTTTCCACACACCATTCACGTATCTATTTTAAAGATAGTCGCTAAGTAAAACAATAAGCAAAAAGAAGGATACATAACCAAGTGAATAAGACAATCAACCATTTCATATTCATACATATTCATCCGCGTGCATGCATTTACAAACACCTGTATATCATGTCAAAACTCATTTTTCACAAACATCTCTCCAGCTGAACCATTGGTAGAAGAGGGTCGCCACCTCCTTGGCCTCCATATCAAATAAGGGCCTATCAACAAAAAGCAACGGAGAAAATTGAGGAAATGCAGGCTGCATTCAAATAGGACCTCGACCAAGTAAAGGGCGACGTAAGGTCAATGAAAGGAGATTTGAGTCAAGTTCTTCTGGATTTGAAGAACATTATTGACAGGCAAGACCAAATTCCCAGGGTAGCTTTCGAGGAAGTAGCCCAGACTATTGGTGCATCAAGCGGTCACCAACTAAGGAAAGAGTCAAGGCAGGACTCCGGAAGTCCGTCATGGCCCAACAAGAAGCTGAAACTGAAGGGATTATCCCACCGCCGTTGAAAGCAGGGGCATCTCATACCCTACAGATTCTAACCAATAATGCGGACTCCAGCTAGGACACAATGAAGCTTTCAAAAGAGCTCCACAAAGGCTAGGGGATAGTCCAGTCCGGACAATACCCTGAAGAAAAGTATAAAGATACTCTGAAAGGCGAAGCACATTTTCCTCTGATCCAAGAGACTTTTATCAACAATGGAGTAGTGCATGGCAGACATGGGTCAAGAATACTCAACAAAGCCAACACCAAAGGGGAAACTGAATTCATCCGAGAGAGCACCCCAAGAGAAAAAACTCAAGAGATGGACGACCGTGGAGATTCCTGAGATATTTTTTCTTTCCTAATTAATTTTTCTTGTTTTTGAAAGAACCTATGTCAAGCCCGAGGCATAGGCGTTTCTTGTAAGGGTTTCTCCGTTTTGTTTCATACAATATTTATGACTAATAAAAGTGATATTTTGTTTTCAATCAAGATCCATGTCTTTCTTTTGCATTCATGTCTTAATTTTAAAAATGGCAGTACTTTCTCTGCATATGCATTTTCAAATATTCAAATACTAAAGTTGCACCAAAACATGGTTAAAGTGAAAATTCATGCCCAAAACCACTAATAATGATATTGCTGCGATCCGATACTCCTATCAACCAAGCTAAAAAGGAAGATGATAAAGATATTGAACTCTCTGAGAAAATGGCGAGGGAAATAAAAAAAAGCCAACAATACGCAATTGTATCTAGAGGCTATCAAGACTATTAATCTGAGTACAGGGGAAGACCTGGAAGAAACCAAGCTAAGGGGAAATGTTAGAGTGGAGCCACAAAGAAGCTGATCAAGCTATTGCACATATCTATGGAAACAAGCCAAGGTTAAATGCAGACGGTGCCGTAAAAATAAGCAACTACAAAATACCAAGATCTGACGAAAAACCCGAGCCAGGGGCACGTTGGGTATCCACGTTCGACGAGGCTTCAAATACACTGGGCCACGATATGGGGGCAACTTTAACTTCTCCAAAGAATTCTCACAAGCCATATACCAAGTCAACGGCAAATGGGATACTAAACATCTAAAACAGGTTCCATATCGGGATCATGTTTTAATACTGACTGCAGAATTCGCAAAAATCATTTTTAGTCACGCCCCACAAAAAGGGAATGAAATGACAGACGCCTTGGCAACTATGTCGTCTATGTTCAAAGCAACTTGGACAAACCACAAATCACGCATCACAAACAAACGCTTCGAAGAGCCCTCACTTTGCCTTGCTATAAAAAAAACAACAATATAACAAGCCTTGGTTTCACGACATCCAGATAATGCCTCTAGCATTGGCAAGCAAACCCTACGAGAATTATTCGCGAAATTCTTTCCAAGTAACAGTATACTGTACAAGATGAACCACAATATGGTCTAGTACTCAAGAAGCTTCCGCTACCTCGCCTCGACCCATGTGGTAAATGGACCCCTAACTACGAAGGTCCATACGTAGTCAAAACAACATTTTCCAGTGATGGTCTTATCCCTATAACAATGGATGGGGAAGAAATACTGCATCCGGCAAATTCAGACACAATAAAAAAATACTATCTATAAGAAGCTCGCTTAGCTCGAACCTCAAACAGGCGACTTAGGCAAAAAGGAGTGTCCCGGTGGATCGAAAACCCTAAAGGGAGATCCATAAAAAAATTAGGGGCATATAACAAAAAATTATCCCGGTGGATTGAAAACCCGAAAGGGCAATCTAGGCATAAATTAGGGATCATACAAAAGAAATAAAGAACAAAAAGACTGCGATCTAAGAACTGCGACTACAAACCACGAAGGGAGAGATAGATCTGAATCATACAACTCAGAAGCAAAGGAGATAAGATGATTAAAAAGATATTGGGAAACAGTAGTAGCAATTATCATTTTCATTGCCATTCACAGCTTCAAAATTTATGTAGTTACCTCTTTCTAGGAATTGCATCTTGTACTCTCGCCTATTCAGAGGCATATTAATAAAACACTTGCTTTCTTTGCATTTTTCAAATTGCGTTTTTTCTTTTCTCATACTTGTTTACAAAATACTACAATTATTACTTATGAATATTGTCTTGAAACCATTTCGGGGGACTAAAAAAATAAAAGCATTTGATGAAACATAGAAAAAACATTTTGGGTTAGAAAAATATCGAAAGAAAATCCACATCTACGTCCACACACATGGCTACTCCTACGTCTTGCCATACAAAAATCTATACACATGTCTACGCCTGTATCTATGCATATCTACGCATCCGTACATGAAGTCTACATCTATATGCATGTTTGCGCCTATGATTACACTCAACAATACCAAATATATGCCTACATCTACGCGTCCGCACATAAAGCCTATGCCCATGTCAGCACCTATGCCTAACTTGCAACACGAGGTCTACGTTCGCACATGCATCCACGCACATGTGTACTCCTGACAATTCTATACCCACGTCTACGCTTACGCTTGCGTCTACGACATACGAATTGACATACGTCTATGCCTACGCCCGTGCCTACGACGTACGAATCTATGTACATCTATGCTTACGCCCGCGCTTACAGAGACCACACATATGCCAATACATACGTCTACGTCTGTATACAAATCTACGCATAGGCCATTACCTACGGCTACGTCTACGTCTACGCCTGCAATACAAAATCAACGCTCAACTTTTGCTAACATTTCCCATCACGTTCAAGTTCAACAATACTACGACGACACAACAAACAATGCAAGGAGTTGGTAACTCTGAGCCAATGGTTTAAAGGAGAGAATGCCAGAAATAGTCTTCATAACATTTCAAGGCATATGTGCATCTTACACACATTTCATACATACACACATTTTGCATATCTCAAGCATACATACACTATGCATTCCTTCATACAATACGCATATAGTCAGGGTTCCATATCAATGTCAAACATCATACATTCCGCATACATACAACATTCAATACGCATGCATGCACATGTATCTCCTAGAAAATAGACAAATAATCTCACCCTCGATACAACTATCTAAGGGTCTACCAACGCAATATCTCTCCTACGATTCAACCCATCAACTCAATCCTCATGCCGTGACACATTCAGCCCATCACCTAAGTCTTCCTGCAGTGATGAGCTCCTTACAAACTCAGTATGTTGCCTCTAAGCCGCAGCATATCTTCAAAACCCATTATGTTGCCTCTAAGCCGCAACATATTCTCAAAGCCCATTATGTTGCCTCTAAGCCACAACATATTATCCAAGCTAACACATTGCCTCTAACCCGTAGTGTATTAGCGAAACTCAGTATATTGCCTCTAAGTCGCAATATATCATCTAACTCAAACACATTGCCTTTAAGCCGCAATGTACTATCTAAGCCCAGTATGTTACCTCTAAGCCGCAATGTATTATCCAGAACAACACATTGCCTCTAAGCCGCAATGTATTCACAAACCCATGACGTTGCCTCTAAGCCACTATGCATCCTCAAAACTCAACACATTGCCCCTAAGCCGCAATGTATTCGCGAAACTCCGTATATTATCTCTAAGCCGCAATATATCATCTAACTCATTACATTGCCTCTAAACCGCAATGTTTTTGCAAAACCTAGCTTATTGCCTCAGACTTCACGCAGCGATTTGCGAACCTAATCCATTGCCTCGGACTTCATGCAGCAATGTATTTCGTTATGCCAAATTCCAGACCATTGCCTCAGACTTCATGCAGCAATGCTCAAAACCAAATTCAGCTTATCACATCAGACTTCACGCAGTGATTTGCAAATCTAACCCATTACCTTAGACTTCATACAGCAATGCGTTTCTTATTCCACAACCCAGACCATCGTCTCAGACTTCATACAGCGATGTTCGAAAACAAAATTTAGCTTATCACATCAGACTTCACACAATGATTTGCAAACCTAACCCATTGCTTCAGTCTTCATGCAGCAGTGTGTTCCCTTATACTGGGATATAGATCATTGCCTCAGACTTCATGCAACAATGTGTTCTGAACTTCAGACCATCGTCTCAGACTTCATGCAGCGATGTTCGAAACCAAATTTAGCTTATCACATCAGACTTCATGCAGTGATTTGAGAACCTAATCCATTGCCTCAGACTTCATGCAACAATGTATTTCGTTAATCCAAGTTCCGGACCATCATCTTAGACTTCATGCAATGATGTTCGAAACAACACACCTAGCTTATTTCCTCAGACTTCACGCAGCGATTTATGAACCTAATCCATTGCCTCATACTTCATGCAGCAATGTATTTCATTACCAAAACTCAGACCATCGTCTCAGACTTCAGGCAGCGATGTTCAAAACTAGATTAGCTTATCACATCAGACTTCACACAGTGATTCACGGACCTAACCCATTGCCGCAGACTTCATGCAGCAATGTGTTCCAAACTCCAGACCATCGTCTCAGACTTTATGCGACGATGTTCGAAACAAATTTAGCTTATCACATCAGACTTCATGCAGTGATTTGCAAACCTAGCCCATTGCCTCAGTCTTCATGCAGTAGTGTGTTCCCTTATTCACAAACCTAACCCATTGCCTCGTAATTCATGCAGCGATGTATTTCTTTATTCCACAAAATCCAGCATATCGCATCAGACTTCACGCAGCGATTCGGGAACCAAACTCATCGCATCAGACTTCATGCAGCGATTCGCGAACCAAGCTCATTTCCTCAAACTTCATGCAACAATGTATATCTCATTACTCCGTAACACAAGCCTATTGCATCAGACTTCATGCAACGATGTTCGAAAACCAAACTTAACTTATCGCCTCAGACTTCATACAACGATGTCCGAAAACCAAATCTAGCTTATCGCCTCAGACTTCATGCAGCAATTCCTGAGAACCAAATCTAGCTTATCGTCTCAGACTTTACGCAATGATTTTCCAAAACTGTAACCCATCGCATCAAACTTCATGCAGCGATGCGTTCCTTCATTCCATAAACACTGATCATCGTCTCAAACTTCATGATACGATGAAAAACAAAACTTTTACCCATTGCATCAGATTTCATGCAGCAATACATTTCGTAATTCCATAAACACCAATCATCGCCTCAGACTTCAGGCTGTGATGCTCAAAAGAAAACAAAACTCAACACATTGCCTCTAAGCCACAATGTATTCACAAACTCAACGCATTGCCTCTAAACCGCAATGTATTTGCAAACTCAACGCATTGCCTCTAAGCCGCAATGTATTCACAAACTCAACACATTGCCTCTAAGCCGCAATGTATTAACACATTGCCTTTAAGCCGCAATGCGTTCTTCAAACTCAAACACATAGCCTCTGAGTCGCAATGTATTCATGCTCAAAACATCGCCTCAGATGTCATGCAGCGATTCTCAAACGTAACCCATGGCCTCAGTCTTCAAGCAGCCATGCATCATCAATCATTTCTATACTCACCCTCCAAATGGGTAAATAAGCCAAGACATACAGAATCGTGCTATCTGCCTCATTATCAAACCCGGGTAAGCGATATATCATAAGCTTTGCCTACTTCCTTGAGACTTATAAGGGTATGCTACATCAGTGTAACCTTATGTTTGTCGGACGAATTTTGGGGTATTCCAAGTATTCAATAAACTCTCAATCATAATGCGCAAGACTCTCATTTTCTCATGCTATTTGATTGGAAGATAATTGAATAGGGGCAGCTGTCGTACCCTAAACTTGTCCTACCTCGATGATTTCATTTTTTAGGATTTAAAAAGAATAAATATTTAATTAAAGGTGGTACGGCAGTATCTGATGACCCATCTTTATCCGGGACTAGGGGGTGTACTTTAATCCAGGAGAGTGAGGCTTTCTAAATCAGAAGGACTCGTGTATCCGCGAACCCATTTGCGTAGCATGTTTTCCAATGGCCCATGTATTTTGAAAATGGAAAATTATTCCGAAAGGAATAATAATTATTAAGTTCTTATTTATTTAAATAGTTGTTATTAGTAAAAAAAGGGTGTGATGTGCAATCTGCTGTTTTTGAAAAAAAGTATTTTTTTAATAAAGAAAATAAATAATATATTTTTATAAAAAATGTAATATGTTTTGTACTGCTGACTAACTTGTTTGTTTTCTTATTATCAAAGGCTGTTGTTTTATTTTTTCAATGGGAAAAATGATATATATATATATATATATATATATATATATATATATATATATATATATATATATATATAAGATATTATTATTACTGTTAAATGATTATTTCATTATTAAACAACATTGTGTTTGATTTATTAATTATATTTAATTAACGGTGCAAAAAGGCCAATTGGGCCAACTGTACTAAAAAATATGTGCTGTAATAAAAGAAAAGGGATGTTGTTGTTGGATAACAAGATAATACGCATGTCCCTATTCCATCAATTAAACACGCAGGCCCAAGATCAACTAACACCTACTGTGCAAATTATAACTAAATTAATGCATGTTTTGCTAACAACAACTATTCAAATCTTACCAAATCGAATCCACAAAAACTATACAACCTAAAAAAAACGAAATCAATCTTAAATCCAAATCTGGAAATGACAATAATAACAAATCTCAATCAAGTATTTTCTGCTAATCAAAACTGAATCCAATATATTACAGTACAATATCAAACCAAATCAAATTACAAAATCATATCTCAGTAAATAGAATCAATTACAACATAAAAATTCAATCCCTAATTTTTATCTAACTCCTAAATCTATGCTAATCAAATTGTAACAACAAATTGATTGAAACCCTAAAAATTAACTTATAAATACAGTGCTGAAGAACAAAGATAAAGGGGGGGAATTAAATACAAAGAGAGGGATTCTTGACAGAAAGAAGAAGAACGAACGAGAACAAGGCGTGGATCAAAGAAAAATACAGAAGAATCAACAACAGGGAAGGCAGATTTAACCGTAATACCGAAGAGGAATAAAGTACCAATTGGGGTTTCGATCTCTGAAACCCTAATTGGCCTCTCATCACCATCGTCACTGCCGTAACTCATCACTATTTTCAAGTATCTTATTACCGTCGCGGCTACTTGTAAAGGAGAAGAAGAACAAGGGATTAGCCAAATCAGAGCAAAGTCAGAAACAAAGGAATCGCGAGAAAGGGTAAGCCAAGACTCAGCTTCAGTGTTTATTATTTGTATATTCATGGGGTAGGGTTGTTTTTTTAAGCGCCGTTTCGGAGGTAGTTTTAGGGTAAGGGTTTCAGAGAAGAAGGTGAAGGGAAGAAAGAAAGAAAGAAGAAGGAGGGTTGTTACGCGTAAGAGAGAGAGAGAAGAAGAAGTAATTTTCTTTTTGCTGTAAAACAGACATAATGAAATGAATGGAAAACAAAACAATGTTTCCATTCTAAACCGATCCCATACACACGCGTATGCAGTAACTAACATACTCCATTAATATCATCTGTGCGATTTCCATCAAACAGCCAGAGGCCAAGTCCGCATGATAGTTAACATACTTCTACGCCTCACACGATCAACCGGTCCCCTCCAACTGCGTAATGGGCCCAAGCCCAATCTGTTTCACACCCCCATTCCTTGTTCAGAACTAGAGACGTACCCCCCTTTAGAATTTATATTTGGGCCTTGCCCAGACTGCTTTTAACACCCCCCCTGTTTTACTTGTTAATACAAATTGCACCCCCCTGATCTAATTAATTATTTCCTATATTTTTTATAATTCTTATATATTTTTAATCCTATTTTCTTTTTATATTATTTGTTGCTTTTTATAATAATTACTATTATTATTAATATTAATTTTTATTAATATTTTACATATTTATTATTATATTATTATTTAATATCATATATAAATACTATGTATTTATCATGCAAATAAATTATTTTATTTAGAACTCATGAACATATTTTTTATTTTATTGCATTAAATCTTTTTTATCATGCAATAGTCAAGATTTTCGCAGTTAATACAGTTAAAAAACACAAACCAAGCATCAAATTATTTTCGCGAATAAAACTAAGTTAATCAACAGTCTTTTTAGCAAATGGGTTTCAAACTAATTTTGGCTTACCGCGTTCCCAGTCAAAATCTCCACAATCACTACTCCCGACCGAGTGCGAAGTGATTCAAAATATGTTTGCAAACCCCTAAAAGACACCAACCCATGCGAACTACGAATTGGGACTCTGATTCCTCATAAGAGGATATGTAGGCACGCGATCTAAAATCGTGGCGAGTCTTGCTAATTAAAACTTAAAACCCTGTTTATTCCAAACCTAAACCTACAGCTTAATATCCCTGTGAACAAGGTGGATGAAAGGTGCCTAACACCTTCCTTCCGTATAATTGAGTCTGAACCCTAGAATCTCTATCTGCGAATTAGGGTTTTCTGTTAGGTTCCCTTCCCTAGGATAAAAACTAATAGTGGCGACTCTTGATTTAAAAACTAGTTGCTACAATGGATGGTAGTCTCGTCGTTATGGGAGATAGTATGTTGTTGAGATTTATTACTCCAATGGATGGTAGTCTCGTCATTATGGGAGATAGTTCGTTATTGATATTTGTTACTCCTATAGATGGTAGTCTTGTCATTATGGGAGATAATTTATTGTTGAGATTTGTTACTTCGATGGATGGTAGTCTCGTCATTACGGGAGATAGTTTGTTGTTGAGATTTATTACTCCGATGGATGGTAGTCTCGTCATTATGGGAGATAGTTCGTAGTTGAGATTTTTTACTCCGATGGATGGTAGTCTCGTAATTATGGAAGATAGTTCATCGTTGAGATTTGTTACTCCGATGGATGGTAGTCTCGTCATTATGGGAGATAGTTTGTTGTTGAGATTTGTTACTCCGATGGATGGTAGACTCGTCATTATGGGAGATAGTTCGTTGTTGAGATTTGTTACTTCGATAGATGGTAGTCTCATCATTACGGGAGATAGTTCGTTTTTGAGATTTGTTACTCCGATGGATGATAGGCTCGTCATTATGGGAGACAGTTCGTTATTGATATTTGTTACTCCGATGGATGGTAGTCTCGTCGTTATGGGAGATAGTTCGTTATTGATATTTGTTTACTCTGATGGATGGAAGTCTCGTCATTATGGGAGATAGTTCATTTTTGAGATTTGTTACTCCGATGGATGGTAGTCTCATCATTATGGGAGATAGTTCATTATTGAGATTTGTTACTCCGATGGATGGTAGTCTCGTCATTATGGGAGATAATTTGTTGTTGATATTTTTTGACTCTGATGGATGGTAGTATCGTCATCATGGGAGATAGTTCGTTGTTGATATTTATTTACTCTGATGGATGGTGGTGTCGTCCTTATGGGAGATAATTCATTGTTGAGATTTTTTTACTCCGATGGATGGAAGTCTCGTCATTATGGGAGATAGTTCTTCGTTGAGACTCACTTTTCTCTGAAGAATTTGTACGTTTCCAGTCATAAGTACTGATGCTAATAATTTGTTTCTTGCTTCTAATATTGGATTTTGTTGGTATTATCCTACCATTTCTTTTCCCCTGAGGGTCGACGGTACCTTTTTTTCTATCTTCTCAATGAGTGGATATTTCGTAGTTATATGTTGATCATTGTTATCCTTTATTTTTCTCTCCTCAATATTTGAGTTGTTTTTACTTTGTCTCCTCCTTGGAATTTACCCCAATAGATTCAAGTCTTTTGTTCACCGGTGATTTATTTTCCTAGTCTAATTTTCTTTTGATCTTTTATTTTCTGTTTCCCCCGCGGTGACCCGTGTCACCTTTGGATCTGTTTGTTTGCATGCACAATCATAAGCATTGCATGGAATCTTAGGGCCAAATTTAGGGCTTGTTTTATATTTAAGTATCTTTAATCGTGTCGACATAAAGATTTTAACCTTCGTATCTCCGGATAGAAGACACTTAAATAAGGGCAGTTGTTGTACCCCAATTTTTACCCCTAAGATTCCTCTATCATCTCATATCAACTCAATCACAATAAGATCATACTAGGGTTTGGCTCTCATCCCTATCTTTAGGTTTTCTCATGAGAAATCACCAAGCACCTTGATTTTTATATTGTGATCATATATGTTTTTTATTGATCAACGTTTAACTAAAAAATGCAATGAATGTTTGCTCTAATTGATGATACTATAGGCAAGGGCACAACACATTTCATCAGGTTGATGCATAGGTTCATGAGTTTATTTCTATTCCTTCTTCAACAAAGCTTCATTTAGATTCAAGCTTCATCATTGAAGATGCTTTAAAGTAATATAATGAAAAGTTCTACTATGATTCATCATGCCTCAATTTGTCAAAGAAAGTAAAAAAAGATACAAGGGTTGATTGAAGAAGTTTCCCCTAATTGGACAAGCTCTTGATTCCTTGGTCGCAATTGCATAGCTCTCTTATTTATTAATATTTGGAAGTGGTTTTTGTTTCTATGGGTTCTTATTATAATCCAAACAACTTCTATTCACATGGAAAGAGTAATTGTGAAAGAAAGTTTGTCAAAATTGAAAGGGGTTTTCAAATCATTTTGGTGCTTGAGGAGCTAGGGTTTTGAACTTATAAGGGTTATATCTTGCTCATATTTTGAGATTTTTGAGTGATTCCAAAGATAGGCTTCTCTTTAAAAAGTTATCAACTAATAACTTCAAGAGTTTCAAGGTAATTTTGTGTGGAAGATGTCTAATGATGAAGAAAGATTACATGTCCTCTAGATAGGCTATCAAATTCCATTATGTAACTTCAAAAGATCATAACTTGGTCAATTTTTATCACCTTGAGCCAATTATTTTTCCATAATGATCTTAAGGATGTGAGTTTTAACTATTCTTTTATGTATAAAGCTTGAAAATGAGTGGAGGATGCCCTAAGAACTCAAAGGATTATAGGTCACCTCATGAATTTTCACCAATTTTACAAGGCCATAACTTTTTCAATAATTGGTATTTTTGAGTGATTCAAGTTGCATAATGCTCTTTGGGAAGTCTACTTCAAGCTAGCATCAATGGTCAAAGCTCAATTTTGGAGTAAGGCTTTGTTTGAACTCAAAACATTATAGGTCACTTTTTTAAAAAAACTTAGAATTTTTCTAAGTACAAAAAGTCAGCATCTTTTCTCAACTTTTATCTCAAACATGCATCTGATCTCATTCTTGGCACATTGCAAAGATTGTGACCTTATCTTTCAAATGCTTCAAAAATCATGCCCTAAGACCATTTGAGTTATGAATACCATTGATTCAAAGTTGGTGCCTTTAAATTGAAGGTTCACTTTAAGTCAGGTTGCAAAATTCATAATTTGGCTTCTAATCACCAAATTTCCATGCGTTTTCCACTTAAATATGATTAGAAAATATGTTTGGATCATTTAGAATGATAAAACGCATCGTTTGATTGAGTTTTGATGCACATGTGATCACACTTTCTTCATGATCACAGGTGTGCACGAACTCAAAGGAAATTGCATCATTCACCCCTCCTCTTGATTCCATTCACTTCTCCTATAAATACAGGCTCTATTCCACTCATTTTCGCAAGCTTGAACAACCAAAACCACTCTGTCAAACTCCCTCCATAACTCACTTTTCTGAGATTTTGAATTCCTATTTTCTCCACTTTTCAATCCAATTTCTTCATTGATCCTTCATCCTTGAACTTCACTGAAGCTAACAGAAGAAGAATCAAGCCTTGAGGTGCCCTGAATCATTCTATCTATGCCCATTTATAGAGAAAGTTCATCTGATTTTGTTCAGGTAGTTTAAGGCACCAAATCTTCTAACTCAAATTACTGGAATGGTCTATGATGTTCACTGATGCTTGCTCTTAACTCAATTTTGGTGAAAGAATGCATTTGATGCTTTTGATTTTTTATTTTAACATTTTTAAAGACCTCTATTTTTTCCAAATCGACTATGCTTTGCTTTATATAAATTTTTCTGCGAGTATATGGTTGTGATCGTCTCAAGTAGACGCATCTAACGGTACCACTATGAACGTGTAAATTTACAGATTCAAGGATTTTAGATTTACCCTACTTGCAGGAGGCTGGAGGTTGAAGACGACCTACGTGTCGTTCTTCAACCAATGATGTGATCGGTGGAAATAGAACTGACTGTTTTTTAGCTGGTTCGTGAAATGTCGCGGTAAGCAAGAGTCGCCACCGTCTTTTATGTTCTCCAACATGGAAAGGACAAAAGCACAACAAAATTCCTTCTTTGAGAATGTTTCTCGGTTCGGGAGGTAGATTTATAGAAAGGGAAGGTGTTAGCATCCTTTCTATCCATGGTTATCCATGGGCTCTTAGGTACTTGCTCTTATGTTTTCAAAAAGATTTGTTTGCTTTTCAAATATGTGTGGGTTTTTGAAAAAGTTTCGTTTGAAAAATTTCTAAGTAACTCTTGTATCAGTCCTCAAGAGTGTATGAAAAATTTGTTTGAAAACTTTTAGAAAGTGGGAGTGCGAAAAGTTGTTTTGTTTGTTTGAAAAGAGCAAGTACCCAAGAGAATCTACCTACTCTAAGGAATTAGGCTGTGTAAGAGTCCTTTAGATAGTGCTATCCCACCATTGAGGGGTAGGTAGCACCATCGTTGGAGGTATTCGGGTCAATTCGATTAAGGGACAATGTGGTCACCGAAGCAATGGTAGGACACCTTAGCGGTAACCCTAATGTCCTAGATCCTTTTTATCCGAGGAAACCGTTTCGAGGTAACTGGATCTTTTGGACAGAAGGGCGACCTCTAAGACACCATATACTTGATGGCCACGTTCGAGGCAACCAGTGAAGCGTACCCTAGAAGTGGCATGTGATTTGTGTATTGTTTTCATGTTATGTTTATCTTGTAGATGTTATTTGTGAGCTACGGATTGATTTTATTATTCATACATTCTTTCAGGCATATTAACAGTTAGGAGTGCGGAAAATAAATTGCAGAAATGTAAATCTAGCTATTACAAGGCGCGGGTCTATACATCGCCAAAAACAAAAACCCGTTTTGGAAAATAAAGTGCGAGAAAATTAAGCAATAAAGGAGGTCCTAATTAACTATTACATTTCCAGAAGTAGTTACATAATAATGAATTAAAAAAAATAAATACGCGCGAAAGATTTGAAACGGGACGTCTTGAGGGTTTTGACCATTTTTTAAGAAAGAATTGAATTTTTGTCCCTTTTAAAATTAAAACTAAGAACTAATTAATTAATTATTTAAAAAAATGTTTTTTTGTATTTTTATGTTTTTAATGGAAATAAAATAAAAAAGAAATTAAAAATTGAAAGTGAAAGACCTAATTCTAAATTAATTTTACTTATTAAAAAAAATGTTAAAATTGTCCTAATTACACAACTAATTAATTAAAGTTAGAATTTATTTACAAAATAAGTTAATAAATAATAAAAATGTTTTTTTGGTTTTATTGTGAAAAATGTTAATTGGTTAATTAAATACTTAATAAAACTAATAATTAATAAAAAGGGAAATTATGAAAGAAAATAAAATAAAAAAGGGAGAAAAAGGAAAAGAAAATAAGAACCCAAGGGGGTGTTTGGGCCAGGATGGGAGTTTGTTGACAATTTGAGCCCATTAAGAAGCCAGCCTTGTTTGACCTTTGGAGTTGTCTAGGGCGCTGGTTGACCAGAAATATGGTAGTCACCACCTTTTGGCTAATGGATTTGCCTTGCCAGCCACCTGGCGTTTGGATAGATAGGGTGTATGATGGGTAACGTTTGAGCACCTGCATGAGATCAAGTTAAGCAAAATATGAAATAATTATTAGGGGGACCTGGGATTCGAACCCAGGTCCCAGCGCTCCCTACGCCAACGCCTTAGCCAGCTGGGCTACATGCTTCATTTGATATAAAAATAAGAAGTGGTTAATATATGTAATACAAGTAATATTCCTGGAAATAAAAAAAAACACGCGTGTTTCATTTGAATAAGCCAACCATATATCAACACGTCATCATCTTCTTCGCGTTTCCTGTAAAATAGAAGTTAGATAGCGGGGGTTTTAAACCCCCACAAACTGCAAAATGCAAAAATAGCGATTAGCTATGTAGCACATATAAAAAGGGCGCGAGGGTATCAATGTGTTCGTGTCATCTTGACGAATTTAACCATAGGCGCCATTAGTCCTAATTTTACCTATGCTGTAAACCCCCAAATTGGAAGCTTTGAAAACCTAGGTTTCGTTAATGGTGGTTTCTGATTCTGGGTGTTTTAATGCAATTGATTTATGCCAAAAGGTTCCTGTGGATTCAAGCAACACAAAAATAGCAAAAGATCATATGAATGATGCATATATTTTGAGTTTCGATTATGGATAAGTTTGACAAACCGTGGGGCTGTGGTGAGCGATTCTTTGAGTGTTGGAGCTTGTTTGTGATTGCAAAATGTCCCTGGGAAGACTGACAATGTGTTTGGATCAAGAAAACACTTTGAATCGTGCTGAAAGGTGGATTTCAGTTTTCAAATTTCTTTGGAATTTTTGGAATTTGGTTTTTGGACGTCTGAGAGATGTTCTAGGTCGTGCTTGAGGTATGGAACACTTGCATATGTATGTATGAATGAGAATAAGTCACATTATGAGCCAATGATCCCTTGCAATTAAGTTTTTGGATTCTTCATAACCACCATTAAAGATCATTCCAAGTTTGTTCAAATTTTGAATTTTTATGCTTAAAATGGCCCTAGCACGAAATTGGTAGGTTGTTCATGACACATAAAAGTCATTAAAATCAAAAGATGTTATTTAATTGATTTTTTTGATTTTATTTGAATTTTATGGATTTAAAATGAATTAAATCAAATAAAATTAAATAAAAATAGAAAAATTAATGTTTAATCTTGAAATGGATCATGGGACATGTGGGTGGCATGACAAGGCTGAATCAAGTGGAAGAAAGTGGGCCCTTTTGTCAAAAATTGAAGTTTCAAGGATAGTTGACTTTTGCCATTTCACAAAAATTTCCCAACTTCTCCAATGCATATCTTGCTCAATTTTGATCATATGAACATGTTCTTGGACATTTTGGAAAGGTCTTGAAGTCCTCTAACCAATGCCTTTGGTCCCATGTCATTTGAATTTACCAATATCAAGTTATGGTCTTTGACTTAAAGTGCCTTTTTGTTGACTTTTGAAAATGACCTATAATGTTGAAATTGATAACTTTTTGTGGGAGCATTTCTTGGACTTGGAATGTGAAGATGAGTTGTAGGAAATGTCATCCCCTTCAAAATGAGCATTGGATGGGATTTTTCTGATGAACCATGAAAAAGTTATGCCTTGGTCAAGTTACAGTTGACTTTTCAACTGTCCAAAAATGGAAACTTTTGCATCTTGATGATTTTTGAGCCATTCTTGTAGAATCATGATCAAGACTTGATCAAATGATGATTGGGGCTTAAAAATAAGATGTTGACCAAATTTTTTGACTTTTGACTGCCAAATGACCATTTTACCCCTACAGTTTATTGTGAAGCAATTAGGGTTTTTGACTGTGCAACTTGACCTTGTGAGCCTTGAAACTTGACATGTGGATGCTTGACAATGTATATAGGCACATGTGACTTGATTGGACCCTTGAAAACCTCAACTTCCTTGAAGGAACCAAAACCCTAATTTGACTGGCTTAGGAGGGTGTTTGAACTGTGCAATCCCTTGAGAAGACTTGAGCAAATTGAGATGATGCTTGTTAAAACTTTGAAGAATATGGGAAGGAAAATTTTGGGGTACAACAGTTTCCCCTGTTAAATCTTCTTATACTTGAGGATGTATATTGGCTTGCGTGCCTTTCGTGATCCGAAGGTGGAAGATGATTGAACACTAGAGTGCCCAGAAATTTGCACTCACATAATAGAGTATCAGCAGTGTGATGTCGGGAATGGGCTTACATATGCCATTTGGAGAGATGGTGGATAGGAGGATGGGCTTATAGATGCCATCTGGAGATGTGACAGAACCTTGTCGGGAATGGGCTTATAGATGCCATTTGGAGACTGTTGACAGGTGGATGGGCTTATAGATGCCATCTGGAGGTGTAATTTTTGTAAGTTGAAAGAGGGAACCTGTGTAGGGTTGCCTGATGTTGAGCTCGTGTAAAGCTGCATCTTGGAAAGAAGGACACCTGTGTAGGGTTGACTGATGATGAGCTCGTGTAAAACTGCATCTTTGGAGGAAGGAAACATGTGTAGGGTTTACTGATAATGAGTCAGTATAAGACTGCATCTGAAATGGAGAAGGAACCTGTGTAGGGTTACTTTGATGATGAGTTCGTGTAAAACCGCATCTAGAGCTGAGAAGGAAACTTGTGTAGGGTTTACTGATGACGAGTCCGTGTAAAACTACGTCTGGAGTTTGAGAAGGGAACCTGTGTGGGGTTACTTTGATGACGAGCCCGTGTAAAACTGCATCCTGGAAGAAGTAAAACCTGGGTATGGTTTCTGATGACGAGTCCGTGTAAAACTGCATCTTCGGGAAGAGAGAACCTGTGTAGGGTTTCTTTGACGACGAGCCCGTGTAAAACTACGTCTGGAGAGAGAGAACCTGTGTAGGGTTTCTTCGGGATAAGTTCGTGTAAAACTTCTGGAGGAACCAGGGTAAGGTTACTTCGGGATAAGTCCGTGTAAGACTTCTGGAGGAACCGGGGTAAAGTTACTGCAGGATAAGTTCGTGTAAAACTTCTGGATGAACCGGGGTAAGGTCATCTTGAGATAAGTCCGTGTAAGACTTCTGGAGGAACCGGGGTAAGGTTACTGCAGGATAAGTTTGTGTAAAACTTCTGGATGAACCGGGGTAAGGTCATATTGAGATAAGTCCGTGTAAGACTTCTGGAGGAACCGGGGTAAGGTTACTACAGGATAAGTTCGTGTAAAACTTCTTGATGAACCGGGGTAAGGTCATCTTGAGATAAGTCAGTGTAAGACTTCTTCTGAAAGAAAAGGAACCGGTGTAGGGTTACTTTGATGATAAGTCCGTGTAAGACTTCGTCTGAAAATTGAGAAGGAACCGGTGTAGGGTTGCCTGATGATGAGTTCGTGTAAAACTACATCTGAGGTTGAGAAGGAACCGGTGTAGGGTTGCTTCATGATGATCAAGTAGATAATTGTCCTGTCTGGTTTCAGGTATTAACCCATGATCAGTCGTTCACAGAATTTTCCTGGCTTGTTACCGGTGTTGATCTGGAACTGCAAAGGTAGATGGTAATCATCTTCGGATTGACCTTTTCCTGAAAAGGCAAAACGTTAGCTGTATGCAGTGTCATGATGCATGAACTGCATGATATTAATATGTTCTCAAAAATAAATGAGATTTGTGTTGTATGATGCGTATGCATGCTATAATGTATGAAGATGTGATGTTTATGAATGTATTCTCGTCTGGGAAAATAAATCCTTGACGAATGCCGGGAGTTTGTTGAATCCTGGGCTGATGTTGAAGAGTAGAATTCTTCATTTCCGCTGGGGATGATGATTGCAAGAATAAGCCGGTAGGAGAGGACGACTCCGTTGGGGAATAATCTTGGTGAAGATATTACTCTGCGGGGAATCACTCTGTAGGAAGAGATACTTTGTTGGGATTTTGATGAGAACTCCGTTGAGGATTCCGTTGATATGTTTTGTTGAGGATTATGATGAACTCTGCTGGGGGTAGGAAGAGCTTCGCCGAGGACGATATTTCTGTGGTAATTAGCTGAGGATAACCCAGTTATAAGCTCTGGTGGAGAATAACCTTGAATAAAGCCGTGGAGAAGCGTTCGTGCTCTGCCGGTGATAAACTTCCAGAATCTACTGGAGATAAGCTTCCAGAGTCTACTGGGGATAAGCTTCCAGAATCTACTAGGGAGATTGATTCAACTCTCCTGGGGAAACTTTGGACTGTATTGGGGAAGTGGCTCCACTGGGGTGTCTTGTATTCCGTCGGGGAACAATCTTATATTTCTGTCGAGGAATGTTAAGACTGTCGGGGATGCTTGCTTAGGAACGTCTGTATACTCCGCTGGGGAATATTGAGATCTTCTGGGGATACCTAACTTCCTTAAGGCTGACAGTAGACTAACTCTGCTTGGGGAGAGCGTTGACTGAATTGCTGGAGATACTGTGCCTTTTTAGGGCTGATAGGAGATCAACTCTGCTCGGGGAGAATATTGTTGAACCTTGTCTTACTCCCGGGGAGTGAAGGTATCTTGGTCACGTTCTTCAGCTGAACCTACCTTAGTACCTTGGTGGACAGAGCAACTAGATCGCTTAGACAACTCATATTGCCCCTGTTTCTATGGGAGAAGATACCTGTGGAGGCGCTTGATGACTGCCGGTTGACAAATCTTCTTCTGGTAGGAAAGTGACGAGATGACGGAACATAGTCGTACGCTTTTGATCCCTAACTTTTGCCTGGACCGCCCTTTCGGGTTTTCAGTCCACCGGGATACCCATTTTTACCCAAGCCGCCTTTTCAGGTTTTCGACTTGCCGGGTGTACAGATTTTTTTCATTTTCATCCCTTATTCTGCCCGAACCCTTTTGGTTCGCCGGGAAGCCCTTATTTTTGCCTAGGTGTGTCAACCTAGCGGGTCTTTAATTATGCGTAGTATTTTTTCGACTATGTCCACGCTCTTAGGATACAGGAAGTTGTCACTGTCAGTAGTGCAGTGTTACCATACCACCAGAAGATCTTCGTTTGATCGTCCAATGCCCCAAGTGATCCAGATGGAGATTTGCCCCAAGTTGGTTGGCCTTTTGAGAGATTCTCCGAATCTTAACTGCCCTAGATAATGGATAATGATCATGCCATGCCCCTTGCTTGGAGGTGCTTTTGTTCATTAGACATTCGTCGTGCGAACTTCTATGCTGTTCAAACAAATAGTCATATGCAAGCAATGTTATATTAAAAATTCAAAGCTTATGTCTGTCTTGAAGTTTTCTTGAAAATGCATTTTTTCATAAAAATAAGTGAAATTTTTTTTTGTAAAATGTGATGTCAACTCAAGATTTTACGGCGAGCCTTAAGGAGTCAGGATACCTTTGTAACAGTATGCTTTCGAACTAACCCATGCTTCAGCTAGGACTTTTAACAGTTATAATGTGGCCTGGTTCACGGTTTAAGAAACAAAGGATAAAGGCTCAAAGTATTTGTACCCACCCGTTCTTCGTGATGTCCTTTAAACCTAAACTCAGCTGATCATGCGTTAGACCTTGTTTGAGTCTTTGCTCTGATATTCTAGTGATGGTTCGGATGTTGACAGTTTATTGTGACTAGGCAGTCATTTCTTTCTTTTTTTTTGTTGAGGGTTTGTAGGACCTCTTTCTTTTTTATTGTGTTAACCCTAAATTTTGCCTGAGCTGTTTCTTTGTGGTTGCAGACAGCGGGATGCCCCAGTTTTATAAGTCTCCTTCATAGGTTTTGATTTATTGGGCTTTAGTTTTTTTTTTTTGGTAATGACTGCATGTATTTATGATTATTCAGAACCATCACTGTCTTTTGCTTTGTAAGGACTCCTTTGATGCCATTCATTGTGCACCTGGATCAACTGAGAGAACTACCCTACCCCTGGTTATGATTAAGGGTTTTAATTTTTGTGAAAAGAAAAACTCCTACTTCTTTGGCTCGAAGGGGTTAACGAGGGATTATCTTCCTTATAACTCCAGTGGTTAGGAATTGAAACAATGCATGTACCTCATCAGCGGGGTCTGTTCAAAAGCATACTGTAGATTGTGGTATCATTTTCATCATCCTCCCTCAAGAGGCTTTAGAATTTTCAATCGAGAGTTGAACATCAAGAAAAAATAAAGGCAATTTTGAATATAGAGAACACAATTACTTCAAAACAGACACGTGTAATGCATTAATGGAATAATAGAGTTTGACATGATAATTGTTTGAATAAGCATAGAAAAATACAATATTAGAATTTAAATGAACAAGAGTCTCTCAATCCTAGCCATGTTTTGGCAAGGGAGCAGTGATCACATCGGGAGTCTCAGCAGGCTCGAATTCGATCTCCTTGGCGTCAATCATGTTCTGAATCTTGTATTTCAGCGCCCAACAATCCTCAGTATCGTGCCCCGGGCTTCCGGAATGATAAGCACACCTCGCATCTGGGTTGTAGCTTGGAGAAGAAGTCTTAGGATTTGCAGGAGGGTTGATCACTTCAATCAGGTTCATCTTCAACATGCGTTGCAACGCTTGTGACAACAACATATTGATGTTGGTGAACTGTCTTTTAGGCTCGTCCGGCCTTCGCTGATTTCCCTTCGGCGGTTGTCAGCGTGACGCAGAACCTGAGATCATGACTTCCCCTACGTGTTGGTCATGACGATCCTTCTGACTGTACGCAGCATTGGACTCTTTCTTGAATGGTTTCTTCTCAGTGTTCGAGGAGTCACCCTTTTGTATCTTCCCAGACTTGATACCAGCTTCTATCCTTTCACCAGTCAAGATCATATCTGTGAACCCAGCAGAAGAATTCCCAATCAGATGGTTGAAGAATGGGCCAGAAAGGGTCCCCAAGAACATGTCAACGAGCTCACGGTCAGTCAACGGTGGCTGCACCCTGCCAGCCAGGTCTCTCCACTTTTGCGCGTACTCCTTAAAACCTTCACCCGTCCCCAGTGACATACCCTGGAGTTGGGTACGCGTAGGAGTGAGGTCGGCATTATACTGATACTGCTTATAAAAAGCAGTAGCCAAGTCCTCCCAGTTACGAATGTTGGTTCCATCCAGCTGATAGAATCATTCGAGTTGAGTCCCTGAAAGACTCTCCTGGAAGAAATGGATCCATAGATTCTTGTCTGCTGTGTAGGGCTGGATCTTCCTTGCGTATGAACGGAGGTGCAACTTAGGACAGGAAGCCCCGTCGTACTTTGCAAAGGCAGGTGCCTTGAACTTGTGAGGGATCACCACCCCAGAAGATAAGCCTAGGTCTCCAAAGTCCAACCCGGGCACCCGTTGAATCTCTATGGCACTTAGACGGTTCTCTAGTTGTTTGCACCTGTCTTCAGCGGGAGGGTACTATTCGTCGTTGTAATCTGTCTCGTTGTCGGAGACCACGGGACTAGGAACCTCTCTCCTTTGTGGGCTATCTTTCCCAGCAGATGGGGTGGTCATCTCAGCCTCATTTTGTGATCCATTCCCAGATCTGCGTCTAGGGTTGAACAAAACAGTCCTCTTCTTCTTCTTCTTCAACAGCAGAGTCTTCAATTCCTGTTGACCCTGGGCCAAGCTCATGACCAGCTCTTGAAACTGGGCGTTCTGGGCCTGGAGGGCCTTGATAGCTTGCTCATTGGATGATTCAGGATTCATGATGATGGCTGAGATAAACAGTGAAGAAGATTAAGAAACCTGTAGAAAAGGGTACCTGTAATGCAATGATATGTATGTATGCATGCGGTGTTTTCAAGGGTCTCGCAGGGTAAACAGAGAAGCTTGTTAGAATTTGAATCTGGTGGCTTGATTGAAGGAACTTCATATTGTTGAGAGTCCTTCTTCAAGATTCAAGGCTCACCATATCGAGTGGGTCATAGCCCCTGACAACCTTGGCTAGAGGAAAATAAATCCCCTTTGCCCCTTGCTAGACATCATGACCTGCATCATAAACCCTTGAGATCCTCGAAATGGATTAGTCCTTATGTAGGATGTATGCAATGGTATGATGGCATGATGTTATGCTATGCGTGGAGTGATGTAAGTAAACCCTGTTATGAGTCCAGGTTAAGGACTGTAAACAAACCCTGCAAGAAACTCAAGTGTTAGATAACAAGTATGCAAGTAGTCAAGTTTGAAGGCACACAAGTCACACAGAGAGCCCTTATAGTTTAGGCCAGCATGAAGTCTAGGTATTACCGTCTTGAAGTTGGTGGGCTCAAAAACCTGTCCTATCAAAAGTAACCGGGTTCTAAGGAGCTCAATATCATTGGGTTGTTTTCTGTGTTCATTGTTTTGATTTAGCCACTGAACTGACGATCAAAATATTCCAAGAAAACAACCCTCAATGAGTGTAGTATCGAGTATCAACCAACTTTAGACTGCACCAAAGTCAGTCATCTCACTACCCCTAAAGAGGCCAGGATGGTCAAGTAAGGTTCCTAAAGTCAGTTGATGCTTCACGACATGACGCGGCGGCCCCGTACTCTCCTTGACTTGACTCAAGGGTTACCGGTACTCACCAAAGTGCCACATCAACGTAGCAAACTGCTTCAACCGTGTCGGTATACCCCGCACAGTTCCCTCACAGTTTGTTGCTACTTTCTAAGAGGTATCCCCCAGATCTGGGTTAGGATCTATGAAACTCCCAAGACAGGCCCACAATTTTAGAGCAATCAAAGCAAGCAAATGAAAACATGATGATGAACTATTCCTAAGGTACACCCCACTTTTATTTGTCCCCAGTAGAGTCGCCAGTTCTGGCGATTGGTGGAAATAGAACTGACTGTTTTTAAGCTGGTTTCGCGAAATGTCGCGGTAAGCAAGAGTCGCCACCATCTTTTATGTTCTCCAACATGGAAAGGACAAAAGCACAGCAAAATTCCTTCTTTGAGAATGTTTCTCGGTTCGGGAGGTAGATTTATAGAAAGGGAAGGTGTTAGCACCCTTTCTATCCGTGGTTATCCATGGGCTCTTTGGTACTTTCTCTTATGTTTTCAAAAAGATTTGTTTGCTTTTCAAATGTGTGTGGGTTTTTGAAAAAGTTTTGTTTGAAAAATTTCTAAGTAACTCTTGTATCAGTCCTCAAGAGTGTATGAAAAATTTGTTTGAAAACTTTTAGAAAGTGGGAGTGCGAAAAGTTGTTTTGTTTGTTTGAAAAGAGCAAGTACCCAGGAGAATCTACCTACTCTAAGGAATTAGGCTGTGTAAGAGTCCTTTAGATAGTGCTATCCCACCATTGAGGGGTAGGTAGCACCATCGTTGGAGGTATTCGGGTCAATTCGATTAAGGGACAATGTGGTCACCGAAGCAATGGTAGGACACCTTAGCGGTAACCCTAATGTCCTAGATCCTTTTTATCCAAGGCAACCGTTTCGAGGCAACTGGATCTTTTGGACAGAAGGGCGACCTCTAAGACACCCTATACTTGATGGCCACGTTCGAGGCAACCAGTGAGGCGTACCCTAGAAGTGGCATGTGATTTGTGTATTGTTTTCATGTTATGTTTATCTTGTACATGTTATTTGTGAGCTACGGATTGATTTTATTATTCATACATTCTTTCAGGCATATTAACAGTTAGGAGTGCGGAAAATAAATTGCAGAAATGTAAATCTAGCTATTACAAGGCGCGGGTCTATACATCGCCAAAAACAAAAACCCGTTTTGGAAAATAAAGTGCGAGAAAATTAAGCAATAAAGGAGGTCCTAATTAACTATTACATTTCCAGAAGCAGTTACATAATAATGAATTAAAAAAAATAAATACGCGCGAAAGATTTGAAACGGGACGTCTTGAGGGTTTTGACCCTTTTTTAAGAAAGAATTGAATTTTTGTCCCTTTTAAAATTAAAACTAAGAACTAATTAATTAATTATTTAAAAAAATGTTTTTTTGTATTTTTATGTTTTTAATGGAAATAAAATAAAAAAGAAATTAAAAATTGAAAGTGAAAGACCTAATTCTAAATTAATTTTACTTATTAAAAAAATGTTAAAATTGTCCTAATTACACAACTAATTAATTAAAGTTAGAATTTATTTACAAAATAAGTTAATAAATAATAAAAATGTTTTTTTGGTTTTATTGTGAAAAATGTTAATTAGTTAATTAAATACTTAATAAAACTAATAATTAATAAAAAGGGAAATTATGAAAGAAAATAAAATAAAAAAGGGAGAAAAAGGAAAAGAAAATAAGAACCCAGGGGGGTGTTTGGGCCAGGATAGGAGTTTGTTGACAATTTGAGCCCATTAAGAAGCCAGCCTTGTTTGACCTTTGGAGTTGTCTGAGGCGCTGGTTGACCAGGAATAGGGTAGTCACCACCTTTTGGCCAATGGATTTGCCTTGCCAGCCACCTGGCGTTTGGATAGATAGGGTGTATGATGGGTCACGTTTGAGCGCCTGCATGAGATCAAGTTAAGCAAAATATGAAATAATTATTAGGGGGACCTGGGATTCGAACCCAGGTCCCAGCGCTCCCTACACCAAGGCCTTAGCCAGCTGGGCTACATGCTTCATTTGATATAAAAATAAGAAGTGGTAAATATATGTAATACAAGCAATATTCCTGGAAATAAAAAAAACATGCGCGTTTCATTTGAATGAGCCAACCATATATCAACACGCCATCATCTTCTTCGCGTTTCCTGTAAAATAGAAGTTAGATAGCGGGGGTTTTAAACCCCCACAAACTGCAAAATGCAAAAATAGCGATTAGCTGTGTAGCACATATAAAAAGGGCGCGAGGGTATCAATGTGTTCGTCTCATCCTGACGAATTTAACCATAGACGCCATTAGTCCTAATTTTACCTATGCTGTAAACCCCCAAATTGGAAGCTTTGAAAACCTAGGTTTCGTTAATGGTGGTTTCTGATTCTGGGTGTTTTAATGCAATTGACTTATGCCAAAAGGTTCCTGTGGATTCAAGCAACACAAACATAGCAAAAGATCATATGAATGATGCATATATTTTGAGTTTCGATTATGGACAAGTTTGACAAACCGTGGGGCTGTGGTGAGCGATTCTTTGAGTGTTGGAGCTTGTTTGTAATTGCAAAATGTCCCTGAGAAGACTGACAATGTGTTTGGATCAAGAAAACACTTTGAATCGTGCTGAAAGGTGGATTTCAGTTTTCAAATTTCTTTGGAATTTTTGGAATTTGGTTTTTGGACGTCTGAGAGATGTTCTAGGTCGTGCTTGAGGTATGGAACACTTGCATATGTATGTATGAATGAGAATAAGTCACATTATGAGCCAATGATCCCTTGCAATTAAGTTTTTGGATTCTTCATAACCACCATTAAAGATCATTCCAAGTTTGTTCAAATTTTGAATTTTTATGCTTAAAATGGCCCTAGAACGAAATTGGTAGGTTGTTCATGACACATAAAAGTCATTCAAATCAAAAGATGTTATTTAATTAATTTTTTTGATTTTATTTGAATTTTATGGATTTAAAATGAATTAAATCAAATAAAATTAAATAAAAATAGAAAAATTAATGTTTAATCTTGAAATTGATCATGGGACACGTGGGTGGCATGACAAGGCTGAATCAAGTGGAAGAAAGTGGGCCCTTTTGTCAAAAATTGAAGTTTCAAGGATAGTTGACTTTTGCCATTTCACAAAAATTTCCCAACGTCTCCAATGCATATCTTGCTCAATTTTGATCATATGAACATGTTCTTGGACATTTTGGAAAGGTCTTGAAGTCCTCTAACCTATGCCTTTGGTCCCATGTCATTTGAATTTACCAATCTCAAGTTATGGTCTTTGACTTAAAGTGCCTTTTTGTTGACTTTTGAAAATGACCTATAATGTTGAAATTGATAACTTTTTGTGGGAGCATTTCTTGGACTTGGAATGTGAAGATGAGTTGTAGGAAATGTCATCCCCTTCAAAATGAGCATTGGATGGGATTTTTCTAATGAACCATGAAAAAGTTATGCCTTAGTCAAGTTACAGTTGACTTTTCAACTGTCCAAAAATGGAAACTTTTGCATCTTGATGATTTTTGAGCCATTCTTGTGGAATCATGATCAAGACTTGATCAAATGATGATTGGGGCTTCAAAATAAGATGTTGACCAAAAATTTTGACTTTTGACTGCCAAATGACCATTTTACCCCTAAAGTTGATTGTGAAGCAATTAGGGTTTTTGACTGTGCAACTGTTGGCTCCTAAATTCGACACCTTTGTTTTGATTGATGTTAGCCATCCAAAGCTGAAAGATGCTTTCGACTGGCTAAGTCTGTCGAAGTGCCCGTCGAAAGAGGGCAAAGTACTTAGAAGATTTCTTCAAAGGAAGAAGGTTGGTTGCCTTCGACGTCGAAGGAGTTTCTCGTCGAAGATGTTTCTTGACGAAAGTGTTCGATGGTCCAGAGTGGAGCAGTTTGAAATTCAAGCGTTTGGAGGGAAAACGGTTTCCAGCAGTTACCACGTGCAAACGTGCAAGGATCTGGAGCGTCGAGCGTTGAGAACGTGCCAAGTGGCTTGATCTCGAAGCAGTGTAACTGCCTGACGGTTACTTGGGATGTTTTAGTATAAATAGGAGTAGACATGTAGTTTCTCGCGTGTGTTCACAACTCTATACAAAGTCACTCATATAGATTCGAGTACCCAGCGTGTGAGAAAGAATTGTTGAGAAATGTATGTGTGAAACACCAATTTTATCAATTAAAGTCATTTACTTTTCCAGAAATTTACTTGCTTTCCTCTTTACATTCTTGTCGAACCTTTTACTTTAAAGCCTTGTTTATTTTACCAAGTCTTTCCTTTCTTGCAATTTACTTGAAACCTTTTATTTAAAGCCTTATCCAATTTAATCAAACTTCAAAATCAACCTATGTCCTAGGATCAATCTGATCGATCCTGCGAGTAACCAAATAAGTAACCATTTGGAGGATCAGCGGTTGTTTACCAAAACCCAAGGTAAACAAATTGGCACACCCGGTGGGACTGTGTGTTGATTGTTGAAAATAATCTCATCTTTTCGAGTTGTATGTTATTGAGAAGTGGTAGAATATACACTAACGATAACAATACTGCCAGAAGAAGGGAAGAGATGGCGAATCCGCCAAACACTAACGAAATCCCACAAACGAGTGTGGGAGCAACGGTTAGTATGACCGTAAGTGAAGCGACAAATGTTGGTTCGACACCAGCAGTATCGGTCACAACCACGGGGCCAATAACTTCGTTAACAGGCCCCAGAATACCTTTGGGAACTCCCCCACCAAGGGGAAATTTAGGCACCAGGCCTTTCGTTCCCCCAGGATTCATTCCACTCTATGGTATGCCAACTTCTGAAGTGGCAAGCCTGACGAATGCTGCGTCCACTTTTTCAGACCCTTTTGTGAGTGCCTCTTCGCCACTCCATGGCTCTGGAGTAGGCATGGCGAATAGAAATAGGACCCAACTCTTAGGAGGAACGTCCCAAGTAGCCCATGGCCTTACAAATGCCTCGACAGCAGTCTTGAGGCAACAGATGGACGAAAGCAACCATGATATGGTGCAAATGTTGGCACAAACTTTGAGTACGGTGCTAAACCCTCTAATACAAAACACTACTCAATCGAATCAGCAAGTAACAGCGCAAATGACGCGCTTGGCTGATTTCTTTGGAGTACCCCCACCTGTTCGACAGCCTCAAAGGGCGCAAATAAGGGGAAACCAGGGGATATTTGTAGAGGAAGAAACCACCATTAACCAGGCTCAACAGCCTGTCGAAGAAAACCTTAGGGCACGATTGGAACAACCTGTCGAGGAACCTAGGGTAATAGCCCCAGAGGTGAGGTTAGTTAACAGAAACCAAAATGCTGACGAAGTGGTTCAGCATATCCAATACCAAAACATGGGTCTGGAAAACAATCTGGCAACCATGATCGAAAGGATCATGACTCAGAATGGGATGAACATGGGCTTTCGAAGGCCCAACTTTACATCTCCATTGTCAGAATACGTGTTACAAACGGACTTACCTCCTAGATGCAAAGTCCCCAAATTTACCAAGTTCTCTGGGGACACGACAGAATCTACTGTCGAGCATGTGGCGAGATATTTGATCGAAGCAGGAGATATTTCGAATAACGAAAACCTAAGGATCAAGTACTTCCCAAGTTCTTTGACCAAGAACGCTTTTACTTGGTTTACAACTCTCCCCCCCAATTCGATCCATCATTGGACCCAGTTGGAAAGATTGTTCCATGAACAATTCTACATGGGGCAAACCAAGATAAGCCTGAAAGAACTGGCCAGTGTGAAGAGACGTTTCACTGAACCTATAGACGAATATCTAAATAGGTTTAGGTTGCTCAAGGCGAGATGTTTTACACAAGTGCCAGAACATGAGTTGGTCGAAATAGCCGCATGCGGTTTAGACTATTCCATTAGGAAGAAGCTAGACACCCAGTACCTAAGAGACATGGCCCAACTGGCCGATAGAGTTCGACAGGTCGAACGCCTCAAAGCTGAAAAAGCTAAGGCAACGAAAACTCACAAGAGAGAGAGGATAGCGTACGTTGAGATGGATGACGAAGATCTAGAATCCTTCGACGATACTTTAACTGTCGAAGAAGGAGAAGTCGATTTAGCAGAACTAAAACAAGGGCCACCATACTCTTGTAAACTGTTAGTCCCCTCAAATGGGAAAAATCCCATTGGTCCAGAAAGGACCAACGATAGATTCCCAAAAAAGACTTATAGTTTTGACATCACAAAATGTGATGAAATATTCGACTTGCTAGTTAAAGATGGCCAAATGATAGTACCCCCAGGGGTAAAAGTGCCTCCTCTTGATCAAAGAAAGAAGAGAGGTTTTTGCAAATATCATAATTTTTTGGGCCATAAAACTTCTCAATGTTTTCTTTTCAGGAATCTTGTGCAAGACGCTATTGAGGAAGGGAGATTAAAGTTTGCAGACAAATCCCCCATGGCTATCGACTCCAATCCACTGAAGGCTGAAGCCCACTATGCTGAACCCTCTGAGGTGAACATGATAGAGGCAACCAGGATCCAGTCGAAGAAGCCAGGCATTACCATGGTCGAAGTCTCAAAGGACCACATCAACATGCCAATCTTTGGCAGTTTTTCTGGAAATTTATCCAGGAAGACAATTGAAGCTGTCCAGAAAGCGGTCGAAAACCCGAAGTCGGAGACCGCTGAAGCACAAAAAGCTGGATCAAAACCCAGTTCCCACTTGGCCACTGTTCAAGGCCAGACGGAGAACCTAGAGATACAAATGAAGCAGTTAACTCTTGCTAACAAAGATACAATGAATATCAACATGGTTGAACTTTCTGACCCAAAAGCATCAGAAGAGGCCATAAGGCAAGAGCAAGCTAATAAGACTGCGTTCCCTCGGGAAAACGAAAACTTGGCAGATTTTCTACAAAGATGCCAGAAAAAGAAATCAGAGGTGATGCTGTGTCCAAGATGCAGTTCGATCTTTGATAAAAAAGTTGCTGAGCACATTCAAGGCGTAAGAGCAGTGAACAAGAGAAGGGAGAATGCTGACCTTCGACATGATCCCAGAAGGGGTTCTAACCAAGACAAGAGGCCATTGACTTTTAGGCCTCCAACAAATGTGCCAGTAGACACTTGGTACAAAACCTCTGGCCGGAAAAGGCCAAGTGAGGAGAAATGGCATTCTTTCGATGTGCCAAGAGGTTCCTCTTTGACTCAAAAGAAAGAGCCTCAAGTTGCTGCACCTAAGGTTACACAAGTGTCCAGCAACTATAAGGGTAAAAATCCTATGTCTCGATCTCAATGGAGGAGATATCAAAGGAGACGAAAAGCTGAAAGGGAGGCTGCCAACGAACCTAAGGCAGAAACTAGTTCGAATGTTCCTCAAAGGAAACAAAGGAAGCCTCTAGAGAGAGAGCCAGTTACCAACAGGCTAGTTTGGCCTAACCAAAGTGAAGTCGAAGACGAAGATGATGCTGAGTCTGATGATACTTTGGATATAATGGTGAATATTGTTCCAGTGCTGCCCAAAGAGTTCAATCGACAGGTAGAAGTCGAAACAAGTGACTGGGAAGTGGAGCAAGAAATGGCCAAACATAGGCCAGTGTGCTATTTTGTCATGGACAATGGCACCACTGAGGAACAAAATGGCTTCTTCGAGCCACCTACAGAGGCGATGAAAAATCACCTCAAGCCTTTATTCATAAGGGCTAAACTCGAAGAAACTACTGTGAATAAAATATTGGTCGATTGTGGGGCAACCATCAATATTATCCCTCACTCTATGCTAAGGAAAATTGGCAAAAGGGATGAGGAAATTAAGCCTCACAACATGGTTTTGTCGAACTATGAGGGCGGCATAGGGACCACCATGGGAGTGATCCAGCTAGACATCAAAGTAGGGCCGATCCTTCGACCAACGATGTTCATGGTCATATCGGCCAAACCTAACTACAATCTTTTGTTAGGCCGTGAATGGATTCATGGTGTTGGCACTGTGCCTTCATCAATGCACCAAAGGCTGCTGCTATGGCGTCCAGATGGGATGGTCGAAAACATAGAGGCAGATCAAAGCTACTACCTTGGCGAAGTGAATCACTTGGGTGTGGCAGATTTCGACAAAAACTTGGCTCACATAGGGCCATGTCCAACACCTGACTTCGACATGGCGCCAGCGCCAAACACTTTTTGTTCCTTATACCTGCATCCTGAGCATGGTTTCCAATGGGACAGAGAAGACTTGTCCCACATAGACTTCAGTGGGTTAACTGATATCCAACCAACTGGTTGGGGAAGTGAATTCAGTGATAATGACTGAGTCACTATCTTTGAAGCGAATTTCGGCTTATGTAGCCGAAACCAAGATGATAACGGCTCTCGAAGCCGAAGTAAAGTACATGGCCACACAGGCCAATGATCAACAATTATCTGCTGTAGGCCCAGGAAAGGATTTCGATCCAAAACCTCCTGATATCATGCCAGAAGAAATGCAGGAACAGAGGCTCGACGCCATCTATGACGATGAGCCTTTGGGCTTCGAAAAGGATCCCTTGGCGAACAACATTAAAATGTTAGCACAAGACCCTTTAGAAGAAATCAACTTAGGCGAAGGATCAGAGAAAAGGCCAACTTATATCAGCGCCAAAATCGATCCAGAACTTAGGTTAGAAGTAATCCAATTGCTGAAAGAGTTTAAAGACTGTTTTGCATGGGATTATGACGAAATGCCTGGTCTCGACAGAGGGTTGGTAGAACTTCAGTTGCCAATCAAACCTGGAAAGAAGCCAATCAAGCAAAATCCAAGGCGCTTCGCTCCAGAAATACTGTCGAAGATCAAAACGGAGGTCGAAAGACTTCTGAAATGCAAATTTATCCGTGTTACAAGGTATGTCGAATGGATTGCAAATATTGTGCCAGTAATTAAGAAAAATGGTACATTAAGGGTGTGCATAGATTTCAGAGATTTGAATGCTGCCACCCCCAAAGATGAATATCCTATGCCTGTGGCGGAAATGCTAGTCGATTCTGCCGCTGGCTATGAATACCTGAGTATGCTCGATGGTTATTCAGGATATAATCAAATATTCATTGCTGAAGAGGATGTGTCGAAAACAGCTTTTCGATGCCCTGGGGCCTTAGGCACTTACGAATGGGTAGTGATGCCTTTTGGCCTAAAGAACGCTGGGGCAACGTACCAGCGAGCAATGAATACTATCTTCCATGATTTTATTAACACTTTTATGCAAGTTTATATTGACGATATTGTTATAAAATCTGTTTCCAGGAAGAATCACATTGACCACCTTCGAAAATCGTTCGAAAGAATGAGAGAACATGGTCTGAAGATGAACCCTTTAAAGTGTGCGTTCTGTGTGAAAGCTGGAGATTTCTTGGGCTTCGTTGTCCACAAAAAAGGAATCGAAATCAACCAGAACAAGACGAAGGCAATTCTGGAAGCGAAAGCGCCATCGAATAAGAAGGAATTGCAATCTCTCTTAGGCAAGATAAATTTCTTAAGGAGGTTTATATCTAATCTAAGTGGGAAAGCTCAGGCCTTTTCACCCTTACTTCGACTGAATAAAGAGGGGTTCGAATGGGGGCAGGAGCAACAGGAAGCCTTCGACAAAATCAAAGGGTACCTCACTAAGCCACCTATTTTGGTGCCTCCTTGTAGCAATAGGAGTATGAGATTGTACATAGCTGCATCTGACAAAACTCTGGGAAGTATGTTAGCCCAAGAGGATGATAATGGAGTCGAAAGACCCATTTACTATCTCAGTCGAGTTTTGAATGATGCAGAAACTAGATATAGCGAAGTTGAAAAATTGTGTCTATGTCTGTATTTTTCTTGTACAAAACTCAAGCAATATATAAAACCAGTTGATGTTTATGTTTCGTCTCATTTTGATGTTTTCAAATATATGTTGTCGAAACCTATCTTGCATAGTCGAATTGGCAAATGGGCATTAGCATTAACTGAATACTCCTTGACCTTTATGCCTCTTAAGGCAGTAAAAGGACAAGTGGTTGCAGATTTCATAGTCGACCACTCAATTCAAGTCGAGGATATTAATTATGTGGAGATAGAACCTTGGAAATTCTACTTCGATGGTTCCAGCCATAAAGATGGAACAGGGGTAGGAGTCTTGATTATTTCTCCAGATAAAATTCCAACAACATTCAAGTACAAAATATCAGGTTCTTGTTCGAACAATGAGGCTGAGTATGAAGCTCTAATTACTGGCCTTGAGATATTGTTGGAATTGGGGGCAACTCGAGTCGAAATAATGGGAGACTCAGAGTTAGTCATTAAGCAAGTCACAAAGGAATATAAATGCATAAGAGAGAATCTCATTATGTACTTTGTGATAGCAAATAGTTTATTGAAACAATTTGAAACGGTCAATATTCGACACATACCCAGAGTCGAAAATCAAATAGCCAACGACTTGGCACAGATTGCATCTGGGTATAAGATTTCAAAAACGAAGTTACAAAGAGCAATCGAAGTTCGAGAGAAGATAAAAGCAACTTGTCTATCACCAACAGACTTGGAATCGACGAGACTAGGATATGCTGATCACAGTAACTTCGAGATTTCGTTCATTGATAATTTGTCAGAGCAAGATTGGAGGAAACCCATTGTGGACTATCTTCAAAATCCAGGAGCTTCGACAGAACGAAAAACAAAATACAGGGCGTTGAGTTATGTACTCATGGGTAACGAGTTATTCAAGAAGACGCCTGAAGGGGTGTTGCTGAAATGTTTAAGTGAAACTGAAGCATACATAGCCCTTTCGACTACGCATGCTGGGGCATGTGGGGCTCACCAAGCAGGCCATAAGATGAAATGGTTGTTGTTTCGACAAGGACTATATTGGCCCACTATGCTGAAAGATTGTGTTGAGTTCGCCAAAGGTTGCCAAGAGTGTCAAGTTCATACAGGCATCCAGCATGTACCAGCAAGCGAACTTCACTCGATAGTGAAGCCTTGGCCTTTTAGAGGATGGGCGTTGGATCTCATTGGAGAGATTCGACCAGCATCATTAAAGAGTCAAAAATACATATTGGTAGGCATTGATTATTTTACTAAGTGGATCGAAGCTGTCCCTTTAGTCAATGTAGACCAAGAAAATGTCATTGAATTTATTCAAAAGAACATTATATTTAGGTATGGAATCCCTGAGACGATAACAACTGATCAAGGGTCAGTTTTCACTGGTCGAAAGATGCAGGAATTTGCTCAGGAAACAGGTTTCAAACTCCTAACATCCACGCCTTATTATGCACAGGCGAACGGTCAAGTCGAAGCAGCTAACAAAGTGGTGATTGGCTTGATAAAGAAACATGTTGGGAAGAAACCAAAGAATTGGCATAAGACGTTAGACCAGATTTTATGGGCTTGTCGAACGTCCCCAAAAGAAGCCACTGGTACAACACCGTATAGGCTAACTTTTGGCCATGATGCAGTGTTGCCAGCAGAAATTTGTCTTCAATCTGCAAGGGTTCAGAGGCATTATGATATTCCTTCTGAAGTTTATTGGAACATGATGTTAGATGAACTGGTGGATTTAGACGAAGAAAGATTACACGCTCTCGACCTACTCAGGCTTCAGAAGAAAAGAGTAGAAGACTCTTATAATAGAAAGGTAAAACCTAAGGTATTTTTGCCTGAAGAACTAGTTTGGAAGGTAATTCTTCCCATGGATCGAAGGGATCGAAGCATGGGGAAATGGTCACCCAAATGGGAAGGACCCTTCAGAGTTATCCAAACTTTTTCTGGTGGAGCCTATGAAGTCGAAGAGTTAGGTGGAGATAAAAGGCTCTTGAGAGTAAATGGTAAATATTTGAAAAAATACAAACCTATACTTCAAGAGATAAAAATAAAATAATAAAAGAACAAGACTAAATTAACCATAAAAATGCCAAAATGGAAATTTTATAAATTTCAGCCAAGATGGCAATTGTTGTCGAATAACGATTACAGAATATGGTTACAAAGAGAATCAATCAAAAGGTAAGAGAGTTCTTGAGTCGAAGATACTTGGCGTGCTGCAGCTCCAACCTCTTCTTGCACCAGGAGTTTTCCTGCACTAGTTTGGCAATTTGAGCGTCAAGGCTTTGGGCCCTCTCAGCAAATTCCAGGCCTTGTTTGATCTCAGTCTGGCTCTCGGTGTCTGAAATGGTCGAAAGAAGTTCCTCCTTGAGTACAGTGTTGGCGTTTATCTTCGCCTCTATTTCTGTGATTTGCGCCCGGAAGGAAGCATTCTCTCGATCAATGGCATCGACTTTTTCCTGCGCAGATGCCTTTTGTTTCGACAACTCAGCAATTCGAGAAGTCGAATCTGAGACAGCAGTCCATGCAGAGGAGCTTTTGCCATACAACACCTCAAGCTGACTGTTAAACCCTCTTTGGCGCCTGTAATCTACTGAAACTTGATCAATCATAGAGTGTAACTCCATGATCAAGTCTGAGATTTCTGGGGCTACAGCTTCAAAGTCGACAGCATTCAAGACCCCTTTTAAGCACGATGGAGCAGTGGGGTCCCCCTCTAAAGTCTTCATCAAGTCCCTCTTGAAGAACTGGGCTTTAACCTTCGCCAAAGCATCATCAAGAGGAGAAGTTTCAGTAGACTTCCCCGACAGGGTAGGAATTTCCTGACTAGTGTCAGACGAACTCTTACTCTCGATGATTGCATTGAGGTAGCTAACAGGGTCAGTTTGTTTCAAGAGTTCCAAGTCCTCTTTTGACCTGTGCTTCGAGGAGGTAACCCTTGCAACAGTATTATCTTGGGTTTGAGGCTGTTGAATGCTAAGTGCCTCGACTGGTTGCTCTTCGACTCGGACTGAGGCAGTACCAGCGTCGACTTGTGGTTCTTCGCTAGCATCACCCTGGGGCCCTTCGCCAGCGTCATCTTGGTGTTCTTCGCTAGCGTCACCCTGGTGTCCTTCGCCAGTGCCACCTTGGTGCTCTTCGTCAACAGCATTTTGATTCTCTTCGCCATCATTGCTTTGGTCCCTTTCTTCATGATTCTCTTCTGACAAATCCACCACCTGAACCGTTTCTGGCTGTTGTTCCTCCACCATAGGTTCCTCTGTTGGTTTCTCTACCGTTTCAGCATTGACCTCATTCTCAGTATGGGCTTCGTCATTGCCCAAGCCTTTTTCCTGAGGCCTGCTAAGTTCAGCAGATTCCAGCGTTTCTGAGGTCCTTGGCGGAGAACTTTCAGTAGTATCCTGAAAAGGGAAAGAAGACGATTCTTCAGATGTCGAAAGAGACACAATCGAATATGGGTATCTATACCTAAATTATAAAAGGGTCTAAGAGATTACCTGTGGATTAACTTCAGCCCCAGGGCTGGAATTGTCACTTTCGACAGGCTTGTTAAGAAGAATGTTTAGTTCCTCCTCAGTTGGCTCCTCGATGATCACTGGAGGTGGCCTAGGCTTTCTCACAGCAACCTTTATTCTGACAGTTCGACCTTCAGGAGCAGGAGCAGGAACAGAAGCATCCTTCGTCAACTTTCGCCTTTTTAAGGGGGCAGGAGGGGAATCACTTTCTTCATCACTCCCAGATTCGACCACCAGTCCTGGCCGTTTCTTGGGCGAAGGTGCCTAGAAAACCAATGGGAATTCGATTTAATAATTATATCGAAAATTAAAATCGAAAGCCAGAAGAAAAATGAAGAGAGTCTGGTTACCGATATAGAAGGCCTCTTCGAAGAGCCTTCCCCCTGTTGGTTGCCTGTGGTCTTCGCTGGCGCTGTAGTCTTCACCGGCGGTGGAGGTTTTGTTGAAGGGCCTCCTCCCTGTTGGCCTTCTGTAGCCTTCTTGGCTACAGGCTTTCGAACAACTGAAAGCAAATGAAAAAGTTAACAGGCTAGCAGTCGAAGAGAAAGACAAAAAGTAATGTGAGAGCATGAACTTACATTTCTTTACTTTGTCCAACACAAGGACAAAAGACTTCTGCAACTCATCCATGAAGTCCTTCTCGTCGAAGAAGTACTCAGCATAATAGCTTTTCCACCACTCCTCGAAAGATGGTGAGCAAAGGAAATTGAGCTGGTAGTCAAACAGCGAGAGGATTGTTCGACCAGCATATCTTCCGATATGTTTAATGGCCGCTTCTTCTGTGTAATCATTGCAGAAGTACAGCATGGACTTCTCTCTTTGAAAAATCGGAGAAGGTAGGGTTTGGATAATACCAAACTGGCGAGATACCAGATTTGGTTGGTAGGCAAGCAGACTCAAATGAGTCTTAGAACTCTTGAATTGAAGAGGCATGATCCTTGGTGTAAGGAACGCCTCCCACAGTATTGTATGCTCATCGACATTAGGACCACTCGACGCCTTTGGGTGTGGCCTCGTGAACCATGCTGGCCCCACCCGCCGTTGAGCAAATGGAGCCATAGTTGAAACAAACTCCTTCCTTCGAGCGAACATCAGAACGAAGTTGGTGAAGGTTTGTTGAAACTCCAGTCCATCTTCTATAGGTGTCAGCAGAGCCAGCCTGATTCCTTCGACGCGTCTATTCGCTATCGCTGGAGCCTGTTCGTTTATCTGAACCTTCTTGGGAAAGAAAGATTCGAAAGTGGCATTGAGCCACAGTTGGAGTAGCCAAAAAGGCCCAGCGAGTAGCAAACTGGCCCTGTCCTCGATATGTTTCAGAAGAGTGGCCCCATTGCTGATCGAGTCATAGAGGCTAGCCAGAATCAGTTCTGCCAAACAGATGTTTTGGCGGTGATGCAGTTGGGTAGCAAGAGTGACCATCTTTTTGGTCACCTGTAGAGACTTCGAGCAAAACACAAAGCGAGTTAGCCATAAGGCTAGAAACGCTATGCGTTCGACATCCGACACAGCATCTGTCGACCTGTCGTGATAATGGTTGATGAAAGTGGTGTATGTTGGTTTGGTCTCAGAGAAGCCAATTTGGTCCTCCGACATCTCCTCCGGATCGAAGTAATCCCCGGTGGGTCGAAGGCCAGTAATAGCGGCCACATCGAAGAGTGTGGGGGTTAGCATCCCACATGGAAGATGAAAAGTAAAATGGGAGTAGTCCCAGAACAACAGTGAAGCTATCAGCATCTCCGGGGAGTAGTTCAAACCCGTCTTCGACAGCATCACTAGGTCGAAGATTCCCATATCCTTCCAGATCGAAGTTTGGTGCTTCTCCAACTTTGTTAGCCAAGCAACATAATCGGAGGTAAGGTTAGGGCAAGACCTGAAGACCCTAACACCTCTGTTGAAGAAGCGAAGGTCGATTTTTTCACGTGTAGGGTCTTCATTGTCTTCTGCGTCTTTCTTGGCGCATGCTACTGGTTTGAGTTTCTCGACTATTGGGAAATAGCTCTTGATCTTCAGAGCTTCAGAGATACTTGGATTCATGGGGCCAGACATTGCGAAGATCTGGTTGGAGTATCCAACCGGGATCATCAAGTGGCGCGAATAAGCATCGCGAACGGCGATGTCAGAAGGTTCAGGAACCCTTCGTTTGCCTGTGGAGTTTACTACCGGGGCGGTGACGAAAACCTTGGGTTTAGCATGTTCAGTTGGTGCGTTAGCACTAGGAGCAGTAGAAGCAGAGGCCATTGTTTGAAATGAGGTTGAAGATGAAGTGAAAGAGGAAGAGTTTCTGCAAAGATAACAAGCTTGTATGAAAACAGAGAAGTTTGAAAGGCTAGATGGCGTAAAAAGTCCCACAATGGGGTACTTACTACTATTTATAGTAGTGGGAAAAATCCCCAATAACGAGGACATTAAATGCTATTTAATGCTGCAGGAGTTAGTGGGACGCGTGGCAGCCCCCTGTTGTTTTGGCCGTTTCTGCAGAAATAGAGGGACGCAGCGTGCGTCCTCGTTTTTGGGAATTGTCATAATGACAAATTCTGAAATGACGTTTGGTACTGCACGCCGTACTGAAAGTGACGTCCTAGGATCAAATCAATGATGGTTTTCTTGGGATTGCCAATAGTTGGTAAAAAGCAACAAAAAAGTGCACAAGTTAACTTGTGACTAAGCGTGGAAAGACAGGTGTCGAATGGCGTTTCAAAGAATGCCTTTTTCTTTCAAGAGTCGAAATAAGGCATTCTTGGGGGGCAATTTGTTGGCTCCTAAATTCGACACCTTTGTTTTGATTGATGTTAGCCATCCAAAGCTGAAAGATGCTTTCGACTGGCTAAGTCTGTCGAAGTGCCCGTCGAAAGAGGGCAAAGTACTTAGAAGATTTCTTCAAAGGAAGAAGGTTGGTTGCCTTCGACGTCGAAGGAGTTTCTCGTCGAAGATGTTTCTTGACGAAAGTGTTCGATGGTCCAGAGTGGAGCAGTTTGAAATTCAAGCGTTTGGAGGGAAAACGGTTTCCAGCAGTTACCACGTGCAAACGTGCAAGGATCTGGAGCGTCGAGCGTTGAGAACGTGCCAAGTGGCTTGATCTCGAAGCAGTGTAACTGCCTGACGGTTACTTGGGATGTTTTAGTATAAATAGGAGTAGACATGTAGTTTCTCGCGTGTGTTCACAACTCTATACAAAGTCACTCATATAGATTCGAGTACCCAGCGTGTGAGAAAGAATTGTTGAGAAATGTATGTGTGAAACACCAATTTTATCAATTAAAGTCATTTACTTTTCCAGAAATTTACTTGCTTTCCTCTTTACATTCTTGTCGAACCTTTTACTTTAAAGCCTTGTTTATTTTACCAAGTCTTTCCTTTCTTGCAATTTACTTGAAACCTTTTATTTAAAGCCTTATCCAATTTAATCAAACTTCAAAATCAACCTATGTCCTAGGATCAATCTGATCGATCCTGCGAGTAACCAAATAAGTAACCATTTGGAGGATCAGCGGTTGTTTACCAAAACCCAAGGTAAACAGCAACTTGACCTTGTGAGCCTTGAAACTTGACATGTGGATGCTTGACAATGTATATAGGCACATGGGACTTGATTGGACCCTTGAAAACCTCAACTTCCTTGAAGGAACCAAAACCCTAATTTGACTGGCTTAGGAGGTGTTTGAACTGTGCAATCCCTTGAGAAGACTTGAGCAAATTGAGATGATGCTTGTCAAAACTTTGAAGAATATAGGAGGGCAAATTTTGGGGTACAACAAATTACATTCAGCCAATTATTTTATTTTGATTGGTTGGACTTTCTTGTGTTGTATGCGCGCGTCTTAGCATGGGTCCATGATAATCCCTCACCTCAGATCCATTAGATCTGCCAACGTGTATAAGTGAAAGAGATCCAACGCGCGTGGTTTTTTCTGATTTGTTTTTATTTTACAAAATTATTTTTAAATTTATTTTATCTTTAAAAATTCATAACTCTTTTATTTTTCATCTAAAAATTATGAAAAAAATATACAAAAATACTTCAAATTATTTCTGACTTTGTGAATATTTTTTTCATATTTTTATTTTAATGTTTGATATTTTTCATAATTTTTGTTTTGTTTGCCTTATTTTAATTGTTTTAAAAATACTTTTTGATATTTTTTAAATTCTAAAAATCATTTACATTATTTCTGACTTTCGGATTTTTTTCTAGAATTTTATTTTAAATTCTACTATTTTTTATCCTTTTTCCATTTATATGAATGATTTTAATCAATTTAAAAATGTTTTTTTGTTTATAAAGTTACCAAAAATTTTATAAAAATATTTGAGATCACTTCTGATTTTTCTATGGTCTCTTTAAATTTTTTATTTGATACTTTGAATATATTTTTCTATTTTACCTTTTATTTTCATTTTAAAAACATTTTAATAATCATTTTTTCTTTTTATTTTATTCATTAAATGCGATTTATTTTTTTGATATATCTTGGCTATGTGATTGTTGATCATGAACTTCATTAACATCATTGGATCTTGGGTGTTGAGTTTATCTCCACCAAAATGGATGGATCACTTTAATGATAGTTTGATTAAATTTTTTGATTCAAATATTTCCCCTCCCTCTTCATCTTATCCCTTTCTCATTGTGTTACATGTTGTTAGAGGATGATCTACATATCATCTCTCCAAACATATGGCACATATATTGCTATTAACCGACCTCAAAATAGGTGCATCTTCTATATAAGTCTATTTACGATTGCTTAACATAACGCTAAATTTTGTCCCGATTCGTGAAATGATCATTCGTGGCCCAAACCCATGTTTTCAAGCCCAGGTATGTTTAATTTAAAACCTTTGATCCAATAACCTTGAGGTTCATTGTTAGTAGGCTTTGGTCTTATCAATCCTCTAATGAATCTTCATAAAATTTGGTCTAAGTGAATCATTTAAACATCGTTGATCATTTATTGTTGCCTCGCGATTTTGAAATGAATTATATACTTGACAAAAAGCAAATGAAACTTGTTGTTGAGAGGATTTGATTTTATCAATCTTCTAATGAGTTTCAAATGTAAGATTCAATATGGTCATTCAACTGACCTCTAATTTCTAACTCATTAACAATTTACTTTTATGCTTTTACTTTACGCCTTTACTTTTACGCACTGTTTATTTTAGCATTTACATTTCATGCTATTTTCATATTTGCTTACTTGAGCATTTTTTTATGTCATTTATTTTTATTTTTATCACTTGATCTTTTCATTTTTCTTTTTGAAGATACCTAATAACCAACTTGAACAATAAAAAACTTAAAGGTTACTTGGACTATTTGATTACTATCCTTGGCATTTTGGAGTTATGGACTTATTGGACTTAGGAGTAGAGACCTTGACCTGTCTTGAGACCTTGTGACTTCTATTGCTATTTTGTTTGGAGTTCTTAGGGTTTACCCCGAGACATTGGTTGTTTGTTTTCTTTGTGTGCAAGTTATTCTGATTATATGCTTTGTCTGTGATCGAGAATTCATATGTATACAACTGTTACTCTGCCCAATTTTTGTGAAGACATAATGCATTTGAAGATGGATTTTCATAAGAGGTTTAGTACCTTTGCTTGTTTGGTTTCAATCCAAAGGATGAAAATTCTATATTGACTCATCATGTTAAGTGTTGCCTTCTTATTGGTTAGATGGCTCTTTTCCCTAGCTTTTACCTTATGCTCTAGGATAGTCCCTTCATCTCCTCTTATCTTCTTTAATTTCAAAAATCTTCTCCCTCCTTTTCAAAACTATTCTTGCTTTCTAACTTGAACCACTTTCATAATAAACTTGGACTTAGGTCCATGAATTTTCGAAACATTTTCTTAGTCTGACTTTAAACAAATTAATCATACTTTGACATTTTTTGTGAGAAGAATAAAAGTCAATCAATCTCATTCAAACTATGTTTCCACTTTGGCTTTTTACTTTAAACTTTTCTCAAAAGATTAGACTCTTGTCAATCCTTGTAGTGATACGAACTACTATACTTCTACGATATGTAGTGAAGCAAGATATTTTCCACTCGAGTGTTGAGCGAGGCTTTGTTGATTTTAAAATCCAAGCCATATCATCCACTTTGAGATGACGCAAATTCTCCTTTCTCATAATCGTGGGTAGTAAGTATTTTCTTCCACTCGGATATGACGATGATGTCTCGTCTCTTAAAATTAACCAACACACATGTGTTTTAAAATTTTTAAAGGTGAACTACGAGTACCTTGATCCCCTATTGCACTGAAGGTGGTACGTAGGCACTAAAGGTTCGCAACTGCGGCGGGGGCAAAAATTGTAAAACATATTTATTTTCTCATCCCCACTATCTATTTTTTTATACAACACTTATAGCCAAAATACACAAATTTTCAAAGAGGTTCCTACGGAGTATCATAGATGTTTAGGGTGATAATATCTTCCCTTTGCATAATGATCCCCCGAACTTAAATTCTCTTCCCCTCTTTTTGGGTTATTCTCTCTTTTCCCATTCCTTTGGAAACAATAAAGCGTGGTGGCGATTTTTATTTTATATGTGCGAGTTAAGTCAATCCAATGACTTAGTCTCAACATTTCTACCGGTAAAATGGGATTCTTCTTCTTTGGAAACAATAATTGCTAAAGGATTGGCACCGATATCTATAGTGGTTGAAATATTTTCCATAGTTTGGTAAAGCTGATTTTTCCAGATAACAATCTTCGATTTGTCTTTAGGAGGTTGAGTAATGAAGTATAAACCATGTGACTCTTCTTCCTTGGAAACTATAATTTCTAAAGGATTGGTACTAGTATCTGCGGTGGTTGAATGATTTTCCATAGTTTGGTAAAGAAGAAAAAGTTAAGTTTTCTCTGGTTTTTCTGTTTAAACATTGAAGAAGAAGTAGAGTTTCAGAAGGTTTTAGAAAGCATAGGGTTTGTGAAAAGTCTGAAGAAGGATAAAAGTCATTTATTTGTATCTGTTTTGAGCCGCTGCGATGAAGCGATAAATGGCGGAAGACGTTTGAAAGCCCTAACGTTTCAGTTTCTAGTAAGTGGGAAAAGTTAGTGGTAGCAGTTTAGAAACCAACGACCTAGAGATTAGGTTTACTTATGGAAATGATGGAAAATATTTGGGAAGTGAATAAATGATAAAGCAACAATTACGAAAAGTGACGTCAATAGAAATGTAACTACAATGTCGAAAATTGGCGAGGAAAGAAAAATTCCATATTTCTCTATCGAAATGATTCTCAATCGAAATGACATTTTTTGGGGGCAATTTATTACCTTAGAATTTTCGACCAGGATTTAAAGTGAGTTTAAGGGTCTTAATAGGGTGAATTTATGATTTACTTCATTTAAATAAAAGAGGTCTTCGACGACCTTGTTGTTGAGCCCCATTGAAGCATTGGCCAATCGAGTGGTCAGATGGGAACTTTTGGTGATATAGTCGAAGCCTTCTCATGTAGGAAACTAATATCATGTAGTGTTTAAAGACTTAACAGATTTTGTGTTATCTTCATTTACTGAAGCATAGTTGAATGAAGCTTTCAAATGGATCGAGACAAACAGTTTCTTAAAGACATATGGAAGCTTACGAAACAAAACATGCATGGATTGGGAACATGGAAGATTTTTCTTAGTCGACCATTGGAAACGGTTATTTTAGGATTTCTATATAAACAACATTTGTTTTTATTTTTAGAGGTTCACATTTGTTACATTGTGAGAGAAATTTAAAGTATCCGTGTCAAAGTGAGAAAAGAGTGATTTTATGGAAAATGTATGCATGTGTTCCAGTTTTATAAATTCCAAGCATTTTATTTCCTTTTAATATAAAGATTTCCTTTAAAGTTATTCCTTTATTTACTTATCATTTTTACCTTTGGTTCTTATCTTCAACTTCTTCGTCCTTTTTTTTAATTACAACTCAAATATCCAAACAAAATTTAGCACTATTGTCCTAGGATTCTCTAATTGATCCTTCAAGTAACTTTTAAAAAGAGACTAGAGGTTGTTTACCAAAAAATTAGATAAACAGTAAGACTTTGAGAAGCAAAAGAAACACATACCACCGATAGATATTGATGATATAGTCTTTCAAACTCACTCTCTATTTCAACCGTCTATCATGTACGTCGATCTTGTACATAAACAAAATTATCAATAAAGAAGACTGAACAATCAAGAGTACAGGTGAGTTTGTTAAAAATATTAGATTAAAAGGACAACCAGAAATATACAGCACAAAATTTAAAGACAAGTTTGGAAGTGGGTGTGCCTGACCAAGGTCTTGAACTTTCATTTTAGAGCCATCCACCATAGTGACAAAAGGCAAAGAATCAGAATAGGACAAGTGAGATAAAAGAAATTTATTACAAGTCATATGATCAAAGGCACCATGGCCAAAGACCCAAGGATCAAGAGAATATGTAGAGATAAATGCTACAGGAATACCAGATTGAGCAACGATAGCAGAAGATGATGGTGGATGAGCTACTTTGAACTGAAAGAACTCATTATAATCAACGACCAAAATAGTAACATCTTTGGTGATAGTCAGTTGACCAGAAATGGTATCAATAGGTTGTCATTGTTGTTCTCTTGCCTTTGTACAACATTCAACTTCAATATGATCATAATAGTTGCAATAACTACTATGAGTACCATGGAGTTGCCCACCGCTTCTTCCATTTTGTTCACCATGATCATGGTAGTGAGATGCAAGCGCAAATGATTCAGTGTATATCCAATTTAGTTTCTCGCACGAAATAAGTGGAACTTTGGTAAACATGATGAAATCATTGTCTCATATGGGAGTTCATGGCTGGAAAACATGCGAACAAGGTTGATTAGTAGTAGGGAGCACAAAGTGGTCACGGAAAATAGCTAAACAGGGTGAAAATGCACTAGAACATGTGCTTCTGTAGATGGTAAACAAAAAAAGAAATTGAATGTAGATCTGGAACCGAGACAAAGAATCGAGCACAACGACAAAAATGACAATGAGATCAGAGTCTGGACGCGTTGTCACGTGCTGTAGAGGCGATTGGCAGCGATATTCTGGGGATGGGTCGGATTTGAAGATTCATTTCTGCCGGTGGTGGTATTTTTCCAGAAGATCATCGAAAATAGTGTCCGCGACACTAGTGTGGTAGTCACAGGGGGATCAATGCTTGAAAGTATTGGGACATGGTTTGGCAGAAAAAAAATTTATCACCAAAAGTTGTAGGCCAGTCGAGTAAAGTACAGTGAAAGATGGCCTCTCAATAAACTTTAGATGCCATATTGAAATGAGAGAGATTGAAAGACATTTTGAATAAAATCGTGTATCATAATAGCACTACGAATGTTGTATTATATAATGAGATTTATAGTTTATTGTATTAATTACATAAAAAAATATGATGCAATATATTCTATTCTGTTTTAGATAGACTAATGAATATTCTATAGAATATTCTTTTTATAAATATTGATTCTTAACATAGACATCAATAAAAGTTGTCTCGAAAGCTTTTGTAATGTATTGCAAATGTCTTTCCTGGAGAAAATTGCCATTAGTCTTGCTTTATCTGATTCTGAAAATGCTGATGCCAAGTTATGTGTTGTGTAAGAAATCAATTTTTCCATCCATTATTGCTTAATTTTATTCTTACATCCATTTTAACTTGAGAAATAATGTTAATTTCTTCTTGCACTATTAATTATATGTCAATTTTCATATTATCAAATGCCTCAACTTTTTTTACAATGCTAGGATTATATATATCAGATACATTAATTATTCAATGAATCTAAAAAATGAAATTTATTTATAATATAGGACAGAGAGAGTATATTTGGATTATAATCAAGTTCAGAGTATTCCTCAAAATTTATAGAAGCAAAGTAATGGCTGACATGAAGCAGGGGAAGAGACGGACTATCTTGCCACTGCTAGTCAATTTTAGGAGAGTTTTTTGTTTACTGAATATCATTGTGTTGGTACTGGTATTAGTACATAGAGCAGGTATTCATAGGTCTACTCTACAGGAATGCCTAGAGTTTTTGAAGGAAGTGAAAGTTTTTGGATCACATAATCTATTTAACCAATCTATTCATTTGTCTGGCGGTGTTCTGAAGTTTGGCATTGAAGTTTGAATTTTTTATTGTCCTACCATGTTTTTACACAAAAAATCCCACTATACCATCCTCTTCACTCAATATTCCCATACTACCATGTTTTCAAACAAATTTTATTTTTGTCACAAAGCATCCGCCAAGTGAATGGGCGGAGCTGTTGAAAATATTTAACATCCGCAAAAGCAATGGGTGGAAGTGTTGTAACTTTTAGAGGGTCTGCCCATCCAATGGGCGGAAGTTTGCTAACATGAATTTTTTTCCTTTTTTAAATTAACTTACTTGAATTATATATATATATATATATATATATATATATATATATATATATATATATATATATATATATAAGTTTTAATTATATTTAAATTATATAATTCCACTGTAATTAAACAAAATTTTAATTGAGAAATGAAATAATAATTAATTTATAAGAAAATACATCTACTGTCGATTTTGACCGGGTCGTATCAATCATTGGTGAGTTCCACAACGAGGAGCTTGTCTGGTATGTTGGCCTATTATGCGATTTTCTTCTTCACTTTGTGGTTGAGTTAAAGGTCTCGCGTCACATCCGCCCATTAAAAATTCTCAAATCATTTCCTCATTGGTATAGCCTGTCTCGGCTGCACTGCCATAACTTAATCTGGTTCCCTCCCAATTCTAATTTGGTAGAGGATTAGTAGGCGTTGGGCTATTTACTAAGGGTTGGTAACAATCTTGGGAGGTAAATTGTTGTGGCTGGGAAATAGGCATTTGTTGTTGGGGTGTTTGGAAGTTGGGGACATGTGGGGTTTATAGTGTTAATGATGTTTGTGATAGACTGTTTAATGTAGACTGGGTAAAATGTGAATATTGTTGTTGGGTGCCTCATTGGGTGGGGTTAGATGAAGAATATTGTTGTTGGGTTCCCTGTTGGGTGGGGTTAGATGAAGGGTTTTGTTGATGGTACCGTTGGCTTGGGGTAAAAGGTGGTTGTGTTGGGAAGAAAGGTTATTTTGTGTTAAGGAAAGGTTCTTGGTTGCTCATGAATGGTTGTTGGGTGTAAGTGCTTGATGATGGTCTGGTATGTTGGACGTTTGAAGATGTTGGCAGATTACGAGGGTCAAATAAGAAGTTATTTGGTTACAGATACAAATTTGTAACAGACTTATACAATTCCATGTATTCCTTACTCGGTTAACATTCTTCTAACATGACATCTCATTATAAGACTTTATCTTCGCGGTTATGCCATTGACGAGCTCCTGTTTGTAATGATCTTTCCAATTGCTATATGCTTATTGATCGTTCACCACACTTTTGTGATACTCCTCCATGCACTTTGGAGCATCCGATATGCCTTGCAGAATGCCAAATTAGAGTTTTACCCTATCAGTATGATGCATTTCAACTATAGTAAAACAGATTATAAATGTTTTTGAACTCCACATGTGACTATCAGTCAGATCGATATCTTCAAGTCCTAGATAGGGCCTCCATGTAAACTGTTATAAAAAATCAATTATTAGTTTAATGAACTATAAAATAATAGTAATTATTAGTACTATGATTAAGAATATTACATCAGCTTCTTTGAAATGATTGATGAAAGTCGGATAGCTAGGTGCACAATGATGAGGAGTCTTTTCGTAATCCATCTCATAGGCAGACCATCTAAAAATAAATAATACTTAAATGTTGTTCACATAATAAATAAGTTTAAGACAAAAGAGAAGTTTCAACTTACATGGTTTCTTATGGAAAGTGAAATGAATTACGATTCCTAGGCGCTAGATTCAGCATCCTTGACCATCCCTAAGCTTGTAGTAGTGTTGAACAACCGGAAAAATTATGAACTTCATTTCTAGCGCATCTACACAGGTTTCGGTATAGATGCAATAAAACTGTAGATCCCCGGTTGTATCTACCTATTTTATTAAAGTCAACTAATAATGGTAAATACATAATATGTATTGTGTTACCATTAGTGTCAGGAAATAATAAACTAGCGAAAAGCAATAAAATATAAATTCTAGTTTTCTTATGAATTTGGTCGATGGTAGAATCTTCGTTCAAATCAAATGCATCATATTTTTCCCAGAGCCAAGTCATTTTAACGAATTGGCCCTTTCTAGCTCTTTCAGGAAATCCTTCACCCAATAGTTCTTGAGTTATGGAGTAGTTGACATTTGTTCTCCCATTCACTACCACACCGTTTACACGTAAACTCATCAACTTGTGAACATCTTCAAGTGTGACTGTGGATTTACCAGTAGGAAGATGGAATATGTGTGTTTCCGGCTGCCATCTTTCACATAAAGCGAGAATAAATTTTCTATCAACACCATATGAGGTTATGTTAATAATGTTCCCAAAGCCCGCTTGAATCAAATATGGACGGATCATTTCGTCTACGGGCATATATGAGTGTGTATGAGGCCTAAACTTTTTCTCATTCTAAAAAAAAGATAGTCAATGTTAGAAGATGGTTAATGTCAGAAGTATATTCTAACAATTTGAAAAAACTTACATATTGGAGTATGTTTGACAATGATCCTCGATGATCCTCTCTATAAGTTAACAAAGACATTATATAAAGAGTGGTGTTTATGATGAGAAAGAGTGGATGAAGATTGAGTTTGGTGTAGAATTGTGGAAAATTGAGTGGTATTTATAGAGAAAATACCAAGGAAAAATTTAATAGAAATAATAAAATGGTTGGGAGAATTGAATTTGGCATACATGGCTTTGTACGTGGACTGTGCTGCATGCATAGGCATGTAGGTTCCGCACCCCCAATGGGCGGAGCCTTTGTTATTTTCTAACACACCGCACATAGAATGGGCGGAAGTGTACCTTTTTGGTCTACCATCTGCATATACAATGGGCGGAAGAGATTTAATTGTCTTGTCAATAATGCATGTGCATTGGGCAGAGCCTTTACAAAAATAAAGGCTTTCGCCTTCCCAATGGACGGACCCTCGTATCGTCTAGTGTATATGCGTCTGCAATTGGAGGATGTGTATCTTTTGTAATATTGATCATTGACCAGTCAATTTTCCTACAAAATAATATTATATATGTATGCAAAAGACAAAACATATATCATTTAAATGCAACTCTTGTTCCTACAATTTTTCATCAACTTAACACATTTCAAAACATTTGTTCACGAAGAAATAATCATGTCTCAACCACCTCAATGTGTAGTTGATGCTCATTACAATGGAGAGATCCTTGTCTCTGATGGTATGGACATTATATTCGAAAATATCGATATTTTTTGGGTCAAGTTAAGTAGAAATGTGAAGTTCGAATACTTGAGAGAGAGAGGATACAAACAAGGATGCAATTTGGAGCTATCTCACAAATTATATATCGAAATGCTGTTAATTTCGGTGATAATAACGTGAAATATGTTTCATTGAAAGTCCGAGATGATGATGATGTGGAAACGATGTTTTACAATCATGAATTATCTGGATTACATACGATAGATCTATACATAAAATTTCAACTTTGGCAACAGTCTCAAATATCACAAGTAACCAATCCCACTTAGGCTTAGCCCGTCTCCATAATTCCCATTGAAGTCGTTATCGAAGATGATGAAGAAGAAGAGACTGAGTCACAAGCTGATGATTTGTTCACTACCTTATTCGAAGAGGGCGACAGTGACGAGGCGGATGCAATCAACGAAAATGAACAACACATTCCACTTGAGAATGTCTATTGTCCACCTGCCCACATGACCACTCTGGGAACAAGTGGAGACGAATCCTCATTCGAATGGCCCCACAATACCCGTCTTCCGCTGGAGGATGACATAGCTGTTGGGAACCAGTTCAAAAAAAAACTTCACTATGTGTTTACGAAATCCAAGTATCACATGAAACATGCCATTGATTTCAGGATTACATATTCGGACACAAAGAGATATCAAATTTTTTGTAAGCGCAGTGGTTGCAAATTTCGTCTAGTGGCATCTTATAGGAAAATGAGTGACCTATGGGAGATAGGAATCATGGAGCCCCCATGCAATTGTTCAATGACCATCTTTAATCAGGATCATCGTCAACTAAGCTCTCGATTGATGAGTGAACGGTTAATGCCTCTTGTTGATAAGGATCCCTCTATCAAGGTGAGCGTATGTATTAACGAAATTGTTTCTTTTTTCAAATACACTCCCTCTTACAAGAAAGCATGGATTTCTAGAAATAAAGCAATCGAACAAGTGTACGGTAATTGAGAAAATTCATACAATGAACTTCCAAATTACTTATTAGCCCTTAAGAATTTTGTCCCAGGCACAGTGGTAGAAATGCAAACACTTCCGTTACATACATATGACAAGACTGTTGTTGCTGGAAAACAAATCTTCCACTGACTATTATGGGCTTTCCAACCATGCATACGTGGCTTTCTATATTGCAAGCCTATACTATAGATTGATGGTACCTGGTTATATGGTAGGTACAAAGGTACACTACTAATGGCGGTAGCACAAGATGGAAACAACAATATTTTCCCAGTTGCATTTGCCCTTGTGAAAGTTGAGACGACGGATGGTTGGGGTTTCTTTCTAAAAAACTTGAGAATGCATGTAGCTCCTCAACCTGGCTTGTGTTTGATTTCCGACCGACATGCATCTATCAAAACTCTTATAACAATCCTGAAAATGATTGGCATAACACTCCATCTGTCCATGTGTATTGTATCAGACATATTGCCCAACATTTTATGAAGGATATCAAGGACCATAACCTCCGAAAAAAATAAATCAATATGGGTAAATAACTTTTATGCAAACATTAGATGCTCGTTGATAGTATACCATAATATTAACCAATATTTTTTGTAACATGTAGGGTATGCGCTAAACCAACCAACGTTTAAATATTATCGTAATAAAATTGGCATGGCTAATGGTGTTGCTTTGAGGTTGATAGAAAAAATTCCAGTTGAAAAATGGACTAGGGTATTTAACGAGGGACGTCGTTGGGGGAACATGACAACAAACCTTGTCGAGTCACTAAATTATGTATTTAAAGGAACTCATAATCTGTCCATCACAGTGTTAGTAAGTGCAACATACTATAGGATGGGAACACTCTTTGCTGAAAGGGGTGCAAAGTGGAGTGCAGTTTTAAATTCTGGACAAACATTTACAGAGCAGTGCGTGAAGGTGATGAAAGAAGAGACATCAAAATTCTCCACGCATCAGGTAAGCATTTTTACTACAATAATAACACTTTCAGTGTGAAGGAGACAATTAACCACGATGAGGGGAAGCCATTGGGACGTTACAAGGTCAACCTAATAGATGGTTGGTGTGACTGCGGAAAGTTTCAAGCATATCGTGTTCCTTGTTCACATGTTATTGTTGCATGCTCCATGGTGCTCCAAGACGCCTTTCTTCTATCGTCTGATGTTTACAAGGTGACAAACTTATTTGGGGTTTACAGCATGAGCTTTCCAGTTCTACAATACAATGAGTATTTGCTCACTTTTGAGGGAGATCAAATTTTCCATAATCCAATCATGCGGAGGAACAAGAAAGGTCCTCATGTGAGCACCCGTATTACAACATAAATGGACGCGTATGATAAGTTAGAGAGAAAATGTGCATTGTATCGTCTTTTAGGTCACAACCGAACATGATGCCCCAATGTAGGAACTAGTAATACTTAGTTATTCATTTTTTTATCAATATTCAAAGTTGTATGTATAATGACGCCAAGAAATTATGTTTTATGCCACTAATACTTTTGCATTTAATATAAATAACAATTTCAAAAAACGACACATAAATTAAAATACTTAGACAAATAGAAGAACTTAACAACAACATTTAACCTAAACAACATCAACATGTTCAAACAAAGACATAAGCATTTCTAGGATATTACAACCAGCAACACAATATCTTTTTGTTGAAGCATCATTGTTGTACCCCAAAATTTTCCCTCTCATTTATCAAGTATTTTCCCACAAGATCTCCTTTGGTTCAAGACTGCACTAGGGTTGATCAACTCAAGACACCTCATTAAGCATTGATGACTGAAATTAGGGTTTGAGATTGCACAAGGATAATTGAACTTTCAATTCCTCATATTACTTTCATGGATCATTATGGACCCCCAAGATTACTCATGTCAAGTTTCAAGCCTTGAATCACATTTTTGCTCAGTCAATTGAGTAGTTGACTTAAAAATCAGCAGTATTGGGGAAAAAGTCAACTGTGGCCAATTTACAATCAAACTTCATAATTTTTTATCCATATCAACATTATAAACTCATATGTATCATTTTATCAAGTTTGGATCATAATTTCTCAAGAAATTTGATCAAATCATTAAAAGGGCAAAATGGTCAAAATTAGGGTTTTGATTGAGAAAAGGCAATTTTTGATTTTTGACCTAGAAAATGGTTATTTGGTTTGAGGCATTATCTTAAGAGTTCAATTGCACCATTTTTACCTAATGGCATGACTCAAAACATTGCTCAAGATCAATTGGGTTGATAGTGAATTTTCAGTCAATTGATCAAAAGTCAATTGTACACTGAAAAGTCAAACTTTGACTTTTTGGTCAAAATCAAGTGTCAAAGATCACAATTCATCCAAAAATGTCAAAATATGAAACTTATTCATCAAGAAATCAAAAAGTAAAGATTTCATTTTGAAAAGTCAAAGTTTTCAAACTTAGAAATTTTTCTAAGTGTTGAAAACTTCATGTTTTTTCACAACTTTGAGCAAAATTTTCACCATGATGCAAGATGATTCAAAAGAAACTTTCAACGTGAAAGTTATAGATCTACATTATATATACAACATTTATTTACACAACTTCTCCTATAAGTGCTTGGATTTCAAGTTATTAATTCATGAAGTCATGGTCTTAAAATTAAACACTTCGTGAAATTTTGCCCTAGTTTAGGCAGGATTTTGACCTAACTTCATGGAACTTTTTCATATAGTTCCAAGGGGAATTTTCAAAAGTGATTCAAAGAGGGGTTGTAGATCATATTACAAGATTTCTAAAATGTCCAATAACTCCTCGAGATCATTCTTGAGCAAGGAGAATTGAAGAGAGGAAGTTAGGGTTTCAAACTAAAATTATAGGTCATTTTGTGATGAACAAAGATTCAAATCTCAAACCTATGCTGCATAATATCTACTTTACAGGCCTCAAACTTGTTAGGAACTCCATAATTAAATGCTTGCACAGCTGTTAGAGGCCTCAACTTAAGCATTCAATGCAATGCCACGCTTTATATCCATTTTAGGAAGAAAGTGCACAATGCCATTTTGAAAAAGTAGCTTTATGCACAAAACTTGTTCTTGAGCCTTGCAATGGTTTTCTTCTGATCATACATGTCCTATAACTCAAGATAAGTTTGTATCAAGCCTTACAATCACTCAGCCCATGCTTGTACTTCATCTTGGAACCATGCTCCCACTTTTCTTCAAAATTAAGTAACATAGCAATCAGTCTAGAACTTGTACTTATGACCCTCTCAAGCACAAAAACCTTCTCATTACTTATGTGCAAGTCCTTGGCAACAAAACACATGTACGCTTAAGCCCCAAAACCACCTAGAACTCAGAACTGCATCACATACCTCGATTCTTGCATAATCTGACCAAAAAGTTTGAAACTCACATCTCCCTCGTGCGTTTTCAAGCCTTTTTGTTCCTAAAGCTTCTAAACATCATTTAGAACTCATCCCTCACCCTGTTACAAGACTGTAACACCATTAACACCATCCTCAATTTTCAAAAACAGAGCTTTTCACTTGGAGTTCTCCAGAACTCCTCAGGAACTTTCAGCTCAAGCTAAGCATCACATTAGCTTCTTAGGAACTAGAGGAAGCTAACCCAATCATTGGAGCTCATTAAAAGTTGCTCAAACTCAAAACACGATACCCTCTTGCAAGGTGAGTTTTCTGACTTTTGAACTCTTTATACAAGCATCATTAATGTTTAGTTTGTAAATGAAAAATGTAGACATAATTATTCTGAAGCTAACCATGTATTCTATTTCATTTATATTGCTTAAGTAGTTAGAATTTTGAATCTGAACATCCTGGAAAAATTAGGTCAGAATTTGGTACCATTCAAAATTCATGCTCATTTTTTATCTATAGCTTTAGTTAATTACATTTCTGGAACCATGGTGAAATTTTCCACAAGTTTCATGTTTACATTTTTGCAAATGGATGAGAAATAAACAAGATGCAGGTGGTCTGGCCAGAGGTTGAAGATAAAGTTATTTTCATGAAGCAGTTTCAAATATATATTTGTTGTTTTACATAAGTTAATGGTTGTATCACCACCCCAGTGGTTAAAGTGTGCGCCTGTCACCATGAGGTCCTGGGTTCAAGCCCCAGCGTGACCTTTTTTTCATTTTTTTGACATTTTTTGACCCTTTTTTGCAGCGCTGGGCCTTCCCCCCTTTGGGCTTTACTTTTTTGCTGCTTCTGACCCCCCTGCCTTGTTATTCACACCTTTGATCCATTATTTTTATTTTCCATTTTTTATTTATTTTCCCTTCATTTTATTTTTATTTCATATTTTTCTTTTATTATTATTATTACTATTATTATCATTTTTATTAAGAAAAAAATCCAAAAATATTTTATTTATCTATTTGCATATTTAAAAGAAAATATTTATACATTTTATTTTTCTTTATAAAAACTAAAAGAACAAAAAACATTTTATTTAATAATTAAATTCACCTTTTTTTTACTTATATTATTTTTGTAAATTAAAATCAATTTAGAACTTAGGATCTTTTATTTAATCATTTTTTATTTATTAGTTTAATTAAGTTCACAAAAAAAACCCTTAAAAATACTTCCTTTAAATTACTTATTTTTACTAACTTAACCTTAATTTTCCTTTTTTAATTAATTATTTTCTTTTAGTTAATTAGGTTTAAAAAAACTTTTCATAAAAAAAAAACCAAACAAAAATCATATTCCTTTTCACATTTACATTCTTGTATTTTATTTTGTTCATTTTTTTGTACATTTATTCAAAAATTCAATATAGTTGTAATAGTTATTTAGATTTAAATTCTTGCAATATTCCCCATTTGTAATTTGTACACCCCCCCCCCCCCCCCCCTAAATGATGTAATAGCATAGTAATTTTAAATTCCGCAATTTGTCGTTTTATATACAAATGCTAGTAATTAGGGTTTTGTATGGAAAGACTAAAACCAACAAATAGCAAACCCTAATCAAAGATAAATCAAGCATGAAAATCAATCCACTTGCACACAAACACCCCTAGGGTAAATCCACTTGGTTGCCTTACGAAAATGGCCATATTATGAATGTGAGGTATCTTAGCAAAAACAAGCAAAATATAAGATCATAGTCCCTCGATGACGCTATCTATGTTGGCTTTCAAAATGATCTTACTCCCTAAAGAAAAATGCTAAGATATCTTGCAACATTGCTAATCATGGCTATACGATGACCCACGCCCGTCCCTTTTACATCCAAATATAGGGTTACTTATCAAATCAATGGTAAGATAACAATGTCAAAGGAAAAAGGAAATGAACATGAAAGACTTTTGAGTAGGTAGAATGTTCCTATTCACTTGCTCCACTTCAAAACAAAAACATCCTTGTTATTTGCAAAACAAACACCAACACTTTCAAAACATCTTTCAAAACTTGAAAACATTTTCCAAAAGACGAAACACTTTGAACACATTTTTAAGAACGAGAATCATTACAAAGTTTGCCTAAATAATGGCCTCTTTACAAAATACTTTCAAAACCACACAAATCACATTTTCAAACAAAAGCAAGTGATCTAGCAAGTAACTAAGAGCCCATGGAAAACCATGGATGAAAAGGGTTCTAATACCTTCTCTTTTCATAACCTACCCCCCGAACTCAATAAACAATCTCAAAGGTCTTTATTGTGCTTTTTCACCTTTCCTTTTGGATAAAAGAAAATTCGGTGGCGACTTTTGCTAACCGCAACATTTGCGATCAAACGCAAAACACCCAAGTCAGTTCTTCCACCGTATCACAGAACTAGAGACTCTGCTGGGGAAAATACTTAAAGTGGGGTTACCTTAGGGTTAGATCACATTTATTTGCTTTCATTGTTTGACTTGTATGCTTTACATTATGGTTCTTTGTTTGAGTTTCAATCCTCTACCCAGATTTGGGATACCTTATAGGTAAGTAGCAATACGTTATGGAAACTGTGCGGGGTATACCGACATGGTCTAAGCAATAGCTACGTTAGTGTGAAATATTTGTGGGTACCAGTAGCCCTTGAGTAGTCAAGGAGAATAAGGGGCTGCTGAGTGATGTCATGAAGCACTAATGAATTTTTAGAACCTTTACTTGACCATCTTAGCCATTAGGACGTAGTGAGATGACCGGCTTTGGTGCAGTTCGAAGTTGGTAGATACTCGATACTACACTCATTGAGGTTTGGTTTTTGGGATATTTTGGTCGCCATTAAAGAGGCTTGCGCTGAAACAATTCCCAAGGAAATAATCCAGTGACATTGAGCTCCTTAGAACCCGGTTACTATTACTAGGACAGGTTTGAGCCAACTAAACTTCAAGAGGGTACTTACCTATGAGACTCCATGCAAGCCTAAACCTAAGGACTTGTTTGCTTTGTTTGTATATATATACTTGTACATAACCTCATAAACATCATATATCATACTCATATTCACTAACCATTTCAAGGATCTTTGTATTTATCTTTGTTCTGTTTTGTAGGGCATGGATTCTATTCGCAGGAAAACCATTCAAGCCAATCTTGTAAGGATTCCTCCTCAACTTAAAGAGCTAGCATCAAGGATTCCTGAAAACTCTCCATTCACCAAAAGGCATGGTCGCCTACTAAACTTAGTTACCTCCAACATTGATGAAGACATGATGAAGGTGCTCTTCCAGTTCTTTGATCCTCTACATCATTGCTTCACATTTCCCGATTATCAGCTTGTGCCAACTTTGGAATAACTATCCCAACTCTTGAGGATTCCCATTCTCAATCAACTACATTTCAACGATACAGAAAGAGATCCAAAGCCAGAGGAGATTGCTCAAGCCCTACATTTGCAATCATCTGATATCGCAACTAATTGGTAAACAAGGAGTGGTGTCAAAGGTTTCTTAGTAAAGTTATTGTTTAAGAAAGCCCAAAACTGTTGGAACTCTTTGGATTTGCAAGCTTTTGAGGAAATTGTGGCTCTCCTCATCTATGGGATCATTTTGTTTCCAAATCCTGACCAACTTATAGATGTGAATGCCTTCAAAATCTTCATATCTCGTAACTCGGTGCATACTTTGCTTGGGGACATCCTACATTCTTTTCACACTCGCACTATGAGGAAAAGAGGTATGCTTATGTGTTGTACTCCTCTCTTGGAAATATGGTTTATTTCACATCTTCCCCAACCTGTATTGAAGAACGAGCTAGGTTCAAGGTGGTCACATAGGTTGATGACACTCAAACATTCAGACATTCATTGGTGTTCCCGATCTATAGAGAATGTTACTATTGTTGACCGTTGTGGAGAATTCCCTAATGTCCCTTTACTTAGCATTAGAGGAGGTATCACCTACAACCCATGCTTAGCCTTAATACAGTTTGGTTACGCCCAAAGGGATGGCCCACATGAGATTCTTATTCAAGGTTTGGTATTTGACTACGAGAACGACAATCAAGGTCACCGCCAGAGATTTATCCCAGCTTGGAGGATGTTGAACAAGGTAGATAGCAAGACATTGGGGCATAAGAACTTCATCCCTCTTGAGCCTTACCTCAAATGGGTACGAGCTCGTGCTCAAAGTATTATAATGCCTTACCCCTCCATTCTCCCGGTAATCATAGAGCCTGTTGTGGAAGGAGATGTTCCATACACTATCCTGCATCTTGACATGCCCACCTCTCTTGAAGACTTACAAAGGGATTGGATACAGCTTAAGGGGGAGCAAGACACTTTCGAGGCCCAATTCTACGCCAGCGAGAAGAAGGTTTTGGAACTCACTAGGCAACTTCATGAGGAGCGGAGCCTGAACGCCTACATCACACCAAAGAGGATATGTACAACTTTTTTATCTTAGAGCTTTTGTATTTCTTTGTAAGCCTAAAAGAGGCATGATGTACTCAAAGCTTTGATTTATTAATATAATGTGTGTTCCTTTTTGGTCTAAAGCAATTTTAAATCTCTAATTTCCTTGAAATCATTGCATATGCATTTACCATTCATCATAACATAAGCAGGTTTCTTACAACAAGTCTCCTCATCTTTCTACTGTTTATTTCAGTAAGATGGATCTCGAGCAGATAGTAAAAGACCTCCAAGCGCAGAATGCTCAGTTTCAACAGATGTTCTTGACTCTAGCCAAAGGACAAGAGGATTTGAATACTTTGTTGGTTAAAGAAAAGAAGAAGAAAGCAAAGAAAATAACCGGAGTTCTGAATATGGGAAGAAGGTTCCAAGGACAAGCCAGATGGACCCTAGACTTTGGAACGTCATCTGGTGAAAAGGATAATAAAGAAGTGAAAGGAAAGGAAGTGGTTGCCCAACCAGAATCTGAAGAGGAAGAAGAAGAAGAAGACTACTCTAAAGAGCAGTATCCCCCGGCCGATGACAAATACAAACATCTGGAAGAATGTCTAAGTGCAATGGAAATTCAGAAAGTGCCTGAGCTAGACTTTGAAGAGCTGGGTTTGGTGTCTGGGATTGTTATTCCATCAAAATTCAAGGCACCAGTATTGGCTAAGTACGGAGGAGTTTCGTGTCTCAAGATGCATCTCCGATCTTATGTGAGGAAAATATAACCTGACACTGCTGACAAAGATTTGCGGGTACACTTCTTTCAAGACAGTCTATCCGGGACTCAGCTTGATTGGTTCTATCAACTAGAAAGGGCCAATATCCATAATTAGGAAGACCTTGCCGGTGCTTTCTATAAACAATATTAGTACAACACAGATCTTGCTCCCACTCATACTCAACTCTAGAGTATGGCTATGGTTTCAAGTGAAGGTTTCAAAGACTACGCTCAGAATTGGAGGGACTTAGCAGGAAGAGTCCAGCCTCCCCTTTCTGAAAGAGAGTTAGTAGACATGTTTATGGGTACCCTGTCCGGTCCTTTCTTCAATCATCTAATTGGAAGCTCCTCAGCAGGCTTCACTGAATTAATCTTGACCAGAGAAAGAGTGGAAGCTGGGATCAAGAGTGGGAAGATTTAAAAAGACACACCCTCTGCTGCTGTAAGAAAACCATTTATTGGGAAGAAAGAGGTTGGTGTTGTGTATCCTCAAAGGAATCAAGAAAGAACTGAAAATTTTCCAATGGTAGGGGATGTCATGATCCCAAAGCCTGAACCTACTCAACAAAGAAGCAACCAACCTAGAACAGAAAGACCAGTAAGACAATTTACCCGGATTAATATAACATTATCTCAAGTCTTGCCACATTTGTTAAGATCTAATCTGGTAACTTTGAAAGAAGCTCCGAAGAATCCAAACACCACCTCTCTTCACTACCATCCTAATGCTCGTTGTGCTTACCATTCAGAGAGTCCAGGCCATGATACCAACAACTGTTTGGATTTAAAAAACAAGGTGCAAGACCTTCTTGAAGCAAAAGAAATTGAATTTGATGCTCCTGAATCCCAAATGTTATCACCACTTCTATGCCCAAGCATGGTCGTGAGGTTAACGCTGTTGAAGATGATATGTTTGTTACTGCTGTTGATAAACTTGTTACTCCTCTCGTGAGTGTCAAGAAAAATCTATTGAGGGTCGTTTTATTTCGGGCTCTGACGAAAGCTGCCACTTCTATTTATCCCTACCAACTGGTTGTCATTTATTGAAAGCAGGTGTTCAACGCCAAATGGATGACAAAGAGATTTTGTTTGAAAAGACTCCCGTTCCAACCATTTCTTACCATGATGTTTCAATAGTAACCATTTCCGTTAATCCTTCCAGGGTCTCCACCAAAAGACTCGTTAAGATTACATGAGTTCCTAAGGTGGCTCTGCTGATAATTACTATGCCTGGACCAATCCCTTACTCATCAGATAAAATTGTCCCATGGAACTATGGGGGTGACGTCTACTATCACGGTGTCAAACAAGATTGGCTGGCAGAAGAAGACTCAATTATTGAGAAGGCTGACCCCGACATCAACAACATCGCGGGAACCGGCAAGATAACCCGAAGTGGAAGAATATTATTCCCAGAGATTGCTTCTCTGAAAACTATTACTGGTCCTGTGATCATCCTTGTTTATGTTCCTGTTGACACTACTACTACTACAATCCCTATGGCTACCCCTACTGACACTCCTACCACCGAGTCGACCGAGACTCGGGGAAAAGTCATTCTGGTTGAGCTTATCCAGATGAAGGCGCAATCAGTATCTATCCCTGAGGCCTCCCAAAAGGAGATGGAAGAAATTCTGAAAATTATAAAGAGAAGAGACTACAACATAGTCGAACAGCTAGGGAAGACTCTGTTAAAGATTTGCATGCTAGATTTATTGTTGTGCTCCGAGGCTCATGCAAAGGCCTTGGTGAAATTTCTTAAAACTGCCCATGTACCACAAGAAACCTCTACTGATCAGTTCCAAGACTGCGTGGCTAGTTTAACTGCTGACAATGGTTTAGGCTTTTCTGATGCTGACTTAACACCTAGAGGGAGGAAGCATAACGAGGCATTGCATGTCTCTGTTGAATGTAGGCACATAATTTTGCCCATGTCTTAGTTAATACTGGTTCGTCTTTGAATGTGCTGCCTAAGAAAGCTCTTGATAGACTCGACTGTGAAGGTTTGACCTTAAAACCCATCAATATAGTAGTAAGGGTCTTCGACGGTTCAAAGAGAATGGTGCATGGGGAGGTGGACATCCCCATAAAAGTTGGAACTCAAACCTTTGATTCAACTTTTTACGTGATAGACATTCTCCCTTCATATTCCTGCTTATTGGGCCGACCATGGATTCACAACGCTGGTGCCGTTACCTCTATATTACATCAAATGCTGAAGTATCCAATCGAGGGGAAAATCATTACTATCCATGGAGAAGAGGAATATATGGTCAGTCACTTAAACTCCTTCAGATACGTGGAATTGGATGGTGAATTCATTGAAACTCCATTTCAGCATTTCGAGGAAGTCCCATAAACCGTGGCAGTAACCAAGACTGTTTCCCAAGTCCCGAAGATTACAAGACCTCCTCTAAAGATGTCTTCATTGAAAGATGCCAAGGCAGTGATCAAAGAAGGTGGGTGTACTATTTGGGGCCAGCTCCCGGATATCCCATACAAATTTAACAAATTTGGTTTGGGTTTCACTTCAGGAGCTCAGAAAGTTGTACGCCGTGCTCGTGTCGGTGGACCACCCTTGAAGATCAGCAACCACGGAGTCAACACAGTGGAGGATGATGAGGACAACTATGACCTGGAGGAATGGATTTTCCCAACTGTCAATGGAGGACTCAGCAACTGGGAAGCTAAATATTTTGTCCCAATTACTTTTATCCAATAGTATTTGTCTTTAAATTTTGGCAGACCTATAATAATTAAACAATTCAGACTTTTAAAACCTTATGTCTTACCCGAGGCACAATGGTCCATTTGTAATGGTTGTTACCTCATTTTCATATGTCATCAATGAATCATGGACGTTTTTGCATACAAAATTTGTGCTCTTTGTCTTTCTTTTTACATTTTTATTTTTTTCAAAGATAGTTATACTCTTACACACACTCACATTCAAAATGCAGATCTACATCCATTCGGGATCTCATGGGTAACGATTCTTCTATGGCTTTCTGTGACTATGAAAATATAATCTACCAAGCCGAAGACGAAGGTGAGGAAGATTGTGAAGTGCCAGGGGAACTTTCCAGGTTATTACAACAAGAAGAGAGGACCATACAGTCCCACAAAGAACTGGTGGACACGGTGAACCTAGGTACCGAAGAGGACAAGAAAGAAGTCAAGGTGGGTGTCAATCTGGAACCCAGTGTCAAAAAGCGTCTGACTCAGTTGATACATGATTATGTCGAGGTCTTTTCCTGGTCGTACAAAGACATGCCAGGATTCGATGCTGATATCATGGTCCATCGTTTACCAACAAAAGAAGATTGCCCTCTAGTAAAGCAGAAAGTTCGTCACATGCGACCAGACATGTCAGAGAAGATCAAAGTGGAAGTCATGAAACAATTCAATGTTGGATTCTTAGTCGTTACCTCCTATCCACAATGGGTCGCCAATGTTATCCCCGTTCCTAAAAAGGACGGCAAAGTACGCATGTGCGTGGACTATAGAGATTTGAATAGGGAAAGCCCTAAGGATGATTTCCCACTTCCCCACATCGATATTTTGGTCGACAATACCGCGCAGCATAAAGTGTTCTCATTTATGGATGGTTTCTCAGGCTACAACCAGATCAAAATGTTGCCTGAGGACATGGAGAAAACAACCTTCGTCACACAATAGGGCACATTCTGTTACAAGGTTATGCCATTCGGGTTGAAGAACGCTGGAGGAACCTATCAGCATGCCATGGTAGCTCTATTTCACGACATGATACATCACAAAATAGAGGTCTATGTGGACGACATGATAGGCAAATCTCAAACTGAAGAGGAACATCTTGACCATTTACAGAAACTCTTTGAGAGACTAAAGAAATACAAGCTGAGGTTGAACCCGAATAAATGCACATTTGGGGTGAGGTCCGGTAAACTCCTAGGATTTGCCGTCAGTAGTAAAGGTATCGAAGTGGACCCTGCCAAGGTGAAAGCGATACAAGAAATGCCTGCTCCTCGTACCGAGAAGGAAGTCAAGGGATTCTTGGGACGTTTAAACTATATTTCCAGATTCATTTCTCACATGACAGCTACTTATGAACCAATCTTCAAATTACTGAAGAAATATCAAGTAGTCAAATGGAATGATGAGTGCCAAACTGCCTTCGACAAGATCAAAGAATACCTACAAGAACCTGCTATTTTGATACCGCCAGTCGAGGGAAGACCCTTGATAATGTATCTAATTGTATTGGAAAATTCAATGGGGTGTGTGCTGGGGCAGCATGACGAGTCTGGCCAAAAAGAGCATGCTATTTATTACCTGAGCAAAAAGTTTACCGATTGTGAAACAAGATATTCACTACTCGAAAAAACTTGTTGCGCTCTGCCATGGGCTGGTCGCCGGCTAAGACAGTATATGTTGACCCATACTACCTTATTGATATCCAAGATGGATCCAATAAAATACATATTCGAGAAGCCTGTCCTCTCTGGGAGAATAGCGAGATGGCAAATGATCCTGATGGAATATGGCATTCAGTACACTACCCAAAAAGCAATAAAGGAAAATGTGATAACCGATCACCTTGCTTATCAAGCTGTGGATGACTACCAGTCCATGAAGTTTGAATTCTCGGATGAAGACATCATGATGGTAAACAACTGTGAAGAATCCAGACCATATGACGGACCTGAACAAGGATCCCGATGGACCCTGGTTTTGGATGGGGCATCCAACGCACTCGACAATGGCATTGGTGTTGTACTCATATCCCCTGAAGGATGTCACATTCCCTTCACTGCAAGACTCTGTTTCAACTGTACAAATAACATGGCAGAGTACGAAGCGTGCATTTTTGGCCTCAAAGCTGCCATAGATTTGGGGATTAAGTCCTTAAGTGTATTCAGAGATTCAGCCTTAGTCATCAATCAGATCAAAGGAGAATGGGACATGAAGCACCCTAACCTTATCCCCCTACAAAGAACATGTGTTGACATTAATCCCACATTTTGAGAAGATTACCTTCGAGCAGTTCCCGCGAAAAGAAAATCAACCAGCAGATACGCTAGCCACAATGTCATCCATGTTTAAACTCAAATGGGATAACGAGGCTCCCAAGATCACCATTGAACGGATGTGTGATGCGGTGGGAGAACTGACTTGAGGTTTTGCGGTTTTTGTTCGCAAATGTTTCGGTTTAGCAAGAGTCGCCACCGACTTTTTATTTTATCCAAAGGAAAGGTCAAAAAGCACAGGAAAGACCTTTGAGATTGTTTTTGGGTTCGGGGGGTAGATTATGAAAAGGGAAGATGCTAGCACCCTTTTCATTCATGGTTTTCCATGGGCTCTTAGTTACTTGTTTTAGATCACTTGCTTTTGCTTTTCAATTGTTTGAAATGGTGCTTTTGTGTGTGGTTTTGAAAGTATTTTGAAAAGAGGCCATCTTTGTGGCAACCTGTTGGCTCCTAAATTCGACACCCTTGTTTGTTATCAATATAGACCATTAATTATGAGTTTGAAGAGTTTCCAGGTTTCGACCAGCTGATCCTGTCGAATGCTCATCAGAAAATGGCAAGGTACTTAGAGAGTTTCTTTTAAGTGGGAATCTTGTTACCTTCGACGTCGAAGGAACTTCTCGACAAAGGTATCTGATTCCCTGGGTGGAACGGTTTGAGATTCGAATGTTTGGAGGGAAAACAGTTCCCAGCAGTTACCAAATGCAACGTGCCAAGATCAGGAGCGTCGAATGCTGTGAGCGTGCCATGTGGTGTCATCTCGAAGCGACGTAACTGCCCAACGGTTACTTAAAATGTGTTTTAGTATAAATACTAGTTGTTCACGTATTTTTCGCGTGTGTTCATCATTATATACAAGTCACTCATCTAGATTCAAGTACCCAGTATGAGCGAAAGAATTGTTGAGAATGTATGTGTGAAACACCATTTAAATTAATCAAAGTCTTTTATATTCAAGCACTTTATTGCCTTTCATTTACTCATCTCCGTCGAAGCCTTTTATTTAACGCTTTCATTTATTCTATCAAGCTTTTCTTCATGCAATTTACATAAAGTGTCTTTACTTTACTGGTATTAATCATCATTAGATTTAGTCAAACCCCAGAAAATCAACCATTTCTTAGGATCAATCTGATTGATCCTGCGAGTCACCAAATAAGGAACCTTTTGGAAGATCAGCGGTTGTTTACCAATTTCCACGGTAAACAAATTGGCACACCCGGTGGGACCTTGTGTTGATTTTTAAGGTTAACCGTATTTATACAAAATATCATCTTTTTCGAGAAGTATTGCATGTTATTGAGAAGTGGTAGAATATACACTAACGATACCAATACTAGAAGAAGAAGAGAAGCGATGGCGAATCCGCCAAACAATAGCGAAATCCCACAAACAAATGCGGGAACAACGGTTATCCCAACCGCAAGTGAAACGGTAACCGCTGGTTCAACACCAGCAGTAACGGTCACACAAACGGGGCCATTACCTCCTTTCACTGGCCCCAGAATGCCTTTGGGAACTCCCCCACCAAGGGGAAACCCAGGAACTAGGCCTTATGTTCCCCCAGGATTTTCGACAGTCGGTCTAAATCGAGAACCACTCTATGGCATGCCAACTTCTGAATTGGCTAGCCTGACGAATGTTGCGTCCACTTTTTCAGACCCTTTAGTGAGCGCCTCTTCGCCACTCCAAGGTTTCGGAGTTGGTATGGCGAACAGGGGTAGGACCCAACTCTTAGGAGGAACGTCCCAAGTAGCGCATGGCCTTACGAATGCCTCGACAACAGTCTTGAGGCAGCAAATAGACGAAAGCAACCACGATATGGTTCAAATGTTGGCACAAACTTTAAGCACAATGCTAAATCCTCTAATACAAAATACCACCCAGTCGAATCAGCAGATGACAGCGCAAATGGCGCGTCTGGCCGATTTTTTTGGGGTACCCCAACCTATTCGACAGCCCCAAAGGGCACAGATGAGGGGAAACCAAGGTATACTTCTAGAGGAATAAACCACTATTAACCAAGTCCAGCAGCCTGTCGAAGAAAACCTTAGGACGCGATTGGAACAATCTGGGGTCGAAGAACCTAGGGTCATAGCCCCGGAAGTAAGGATAGTCAATAGAAACCAAAATGATGACGAAGTAGTTCAGCATATCCAATACCAGAATATGGGTTTGGAAAATAACTTGACAGCCATGATCGAAAGAATCATGACGCAAAATGGGATGAATACGGGCTTCCATAGGCCCAACTTTACATCCCCACTGTTAGAATATGTGTTACAAACAGACTTACCTCCTAGATGTAAAGTCCCTAAGTTCACTAAATTTTCAGGGGACACGACAGAATCCACTGTCGAACATGTGGCGAGATACTTGATTGAAGCAGGAGAGATTTCAAACAACGAAAACCTAAGGATTAAGTATTTCCCAAGTTCCCTAACAAAGAACGCGTTTACTTGGTTCACAACTCTTCCCCCCAATTCGATCCACCATTGGACCCAGTTGGAGAGATTGTTCCATGAGCAATTCTACATGGGACAAACCAAGATAAGCCTGAAAGAATTGGCCAGTGTAAAGAGGCGATTCACTGAACCTATAGACGAATATCTAAATAGGTTTAGGTTGCTCAAAGCAAGATGCTTTACGCAAGTGCCAGAACATGAGTTAGTCGAAATAGCCGCGGGAGGTTTAGATTATTCCATTAGGAAGAAATTAGACACTCAATACCTGAGAGACATGGCCCAATTGGCCGATAGGGTTCGACAGGTAGAACGCCTTAAAGCTGAAAAAGCCAAGGCGACAAAAACTCATAAAAGAGAAAGGATAACACATGTCGAAATGGACGATGAAGATCCAGAAACCTTCGACGAAACTATAACCGTCAAAGAAAGCGAAGTCGATTTAGCGGAGTTAAAACAAGGGCCACCATACTCTTGCAAATTACTAGTCCCCTCAAGTGGAAAAAACCCCACTGGTCCTGAAAGGGCCAATGATAGGTTCCCCAAAAAGACTTACAGTTTTGATATTACAAAATGTGATGAAATTTTTGACTTACTTGTAAAAGATGGCCAAATAATAGTACCCCCAGGGGTAAAAGTGCCTCCTCTTGATCAAAGAAAGAAAAGAGGCTTTTGTAAATATCATAATTTTCTGGGCCATAAAACATCTCAATGTTTTCTTTTCAGGAATCTCGTGCAAGATGCTATCGAAGAAGGGAGGTTGAAATTTGCCGATAAGACCCCCATGACTGTGGACTCTAACCCTTTGCAGACTGAAGCCCATTATGCTGAACCTTCAGAGGTGAATGTGATCGAGGCGTCCAAAAGTCAGGTGAAAAGGCCAGGAATAACTATGGTCGAAGTCACCAAGGATCATGCCAACATGCCAATCTTTGGCAGTTTTTCTGGGAATCTTTCTAGAAAAACAATCGAAGCAGTCCAAAAAGTTGTTGAAGGCCCAAAACTGGAGACAGTTGGAGCCCTAAAATCTGGAGCAAAACCCAGTTCCTACTTGGCTGCAGTCCAAGGCCAGACAGAGGACCTGGAGGCCCAGATGAAGCAGATGACTCTTGCCACCAAAGACACCATGAATGTCAACATGGTCGAAATCTCTGAATCAAAAGCATCAGAGGAGGCCATTAGGCAAGAGCAGGCAAACAAAACGGCTTTCCCTCGGGAAAACGAAAATCTGGCAGATTTCCTGCAAAGATGCCAGAAGAAGAAGTCAGAAGTGATGATGTGTCCTCGATGCAGCTTGATTTTTTACAAGAAAGCTGCTGAACACATCCAAGGTGTAAGAGCAGCAAACAGAAGAAGGGAAGGTGTTGATATTCGACATGACCCCAGAAGAACCTACCAAAAGGGTTCAAATCAAGAGAAGAGGCCACTGACTTTCAGGCCTCCAACCAATGTGCCAGTTGATACATGGTATAAAACATCAGGTCGAAAGAGACCGAGCGAAGAAAGGTGGCACTCCTTCGAAGTTCCAAGAGGTTCATCTTTGACACACAAGAAAGAACCTCGGGTTGTCGCCTCTAAAGTGACCCAGGTATCAAGTAACTACAAGGGAAAGAATCCCATGTCTCGATCCCAATGGAGAAGATACCAGAGGCGGCGAAAGGCTGAGAGGGAAGCTACCAATGAACCAAAGCCAGAATCGAGTTCAAATGTCCCTCAGAGAAAGCAGAGAAAGCCTCTGGAAAGGCAACCAGTGACCAATAGACTGGTATGGCCTAACCAGGGCGAAGTTGATGACGAAGATGGCTCTGAGTCTGATGACACCCTAGATATCATGGTGAACATAGTCTCAGTTTTGCCAAGAGAGTTCAACCGCCAGATGGAGGTCGAATCGAATGATTGGGAAGTCGAACAAGAAATGGCCAAGCATAGGCCAGTATGCTACTTCGTCATGGATAATGGCGTTACTGAAGAGCAAAATGGTTTCTTCGAACCACCTACTGAGGTGATGAAAAATCACCTCAAGCCTTTATTCATAAGGGCAAAACTCGAAGAAGCCACCGTAAATAAGATCTTGGTGGACTGTGGGGCAACCATCAACATCATCCCTCACTTTATGCTGAGAAAAATAGGCAAGAGTGATGAAAACCTCAAGCCTCACAACATGGTCCTGTCGAATTATGAAGGCGGAATAGGGACCACTATGGGTGTGATCCAACTAGACCTCAAAGTAGGATCCATCCTTCGACCAACTATGTTTATGGTCATATCGGCCAAACCAAATTATAATCTTTTGTTGGGCCGAGAATGGATACATGGTGTTGGAGCAGTACCATCATCAATGCACCAAAGGTTGATACTATGGTGTCCTGATGGAATGGTCGAAAATATAGAAGCGGATCAGAGCTATTACTTGGGCGAAGTAAATCACCTAGTGAGAGCTGACTTCGACAAAAATTTGGCTCACATTGGGCCATGCCCAGCACCTGACTTCGACTTGGCGCCAGCACCAAATGCTTTTTGTTCCTTGTACCTGCACCCTGAGCATGGTTTTCAATGGGACAGAGAAGACTTGTCCCACATTGATTTCAGTGGGCTAACTGACATCCAGCCAACTGGTTGGGGAAGCGAATTCAGTGATAATGACTGAGTCACAATCACTGTAGCGAATTTCGGCTTATGTAGCCAAAACAAGGATGATAACGGCTCTCGAAGCCGAAGTAAAATATATGGCCACTCAGGCCAATGATCAAGAGCTACCTTCTGCAGGTCCTGGAAAGGATTTCGACCCAGAACCTCCTGATATCATGCCAGAAGGAATGCAGGAGCAAAGGCTCGACGCCATCTACGACGATGAGCCTTTGGGATTCGAAAAGGACCCCCTGGCGAACAACATCAAAATGTTAGCACAGGATCCTTTAGAAGAAATCATCTTGGGCGAAGGGTTAGAGAAAAAGCCAACTTACATTAGCGCAAAAATAGACCCAGAGCTCAGGTTTGAAGTGATCCATTTGTTAAAGGAGTTCAAGGACTGCTTTGCATGGGATTACGACGAGATGCCTGGTCTCGACAGAGGATTGGTAGAACTTCAGTTGCCAATCAAACCTGGGAAGAAGCCAGTCAAGCAAAGTCCAAGACGCTTCGCTCCAGAAATACTGTCGAAGATCAAAACAGAAGTCGAAAGACTGCTGAAGTGCAAATTCATACGAGCTACGAGGTATGTCGAATGGATTGCAAACATTGTGCCAGTGATTAAGAAAAACGGCACGTTGAGGGTATGTATAGATTTCAGAGATTTGAATGCTGCTACACCCAAAGATGAATATCCTATGCATGTGGCGGAAATGCTAGTCGATTCTGCCGCTGGCCATGAGTACCTGAGCATGCTCGATGGTTATTCAGGATATAATCAAATTTTCATTGCCGAAGAAGATGTGTCGAAAACAGCTTTTCGATGCCCCGGGGCTTTAGGCACTTACGAATGGGTAGTGATGCCTTTTGGCCTAAAGAACGCTGGGGCAACATATCAGTGAGCGATGAATTCTATCTTCCATGATTTTATTAACACTTTTATGCAAGTGTATATTGATGATATTGTTGTAAAATCTGTTTCCAGGAAGAACCATATAGACCACTTTCGACAATCATTTGAAAGAATGAGAGAACATGGTCTGAAAATGAACCCTTTGAAGTGTGCGTTCTGTGTAAAAGCTGGAGATTTCTTGGGCTTCGTCGTCCGTAAGAAAGGAATCGAAATCAACCAGAACAAGACGAAGGCAATCTTGGAAGCGAAAGCGCCAGCGAACAAAAAGGAACTGCAATCTCTACTGGGCAAGATAAATTTCTTAAGGAGATTCATATCTAACCTAAGTGGAAAAGCTCAAGCCTTCTCACCCTTACTTCGATTGAATAAGGAAAGATTCGAGTGAGGGAAAGAGCAACAAGAAGCCTTCGACAAAATCAAAGGATATCTCACCAAGCCACCTATTTTGGTGCCTCCTTGCGGCAACAGGAGTATGAGATTGTACATAGCTGCATCCGACAAAACTTTGGGAAGCATGTTAGCCCAAGAAGATGAAAATGGAGTCGAAAGACCCATTTACTATCTTAGTAGAGTTTTGAACGATGCAGAAACTAGATATAGCGAAGTTGAAAAATTATGTCTATGTCTTTATTTCTCTTGTACAAAGCTCAAACAATATATAAAACCAGTTGATGTGTATGTTTCGTCTCATTTTGATGTTTTCAAATACATGTTGTCGAAACCCATCCTGCACAGCCGAATTGGCAAGTGGGCGCTAGCATTAACTGAGTACTCATTGACCTTTATGCCTCTTAGGGCAGTAAAAGGGCAAGTGGTAGCAGACTTTATAGTCGACCACTCAATTCAGGTTGAGAATATAAATTACGTGGAGATAGAGCCTTGGAAATTCTACTTCGATGGTTCCAGCCATAAAGATGGAACAGGAGTATGGGTCTTGATTATTTCTCCAGAAAAAATTCCAACAACATTCAAGTACAAGATATCAGGTACTTGTTCGAACAGTGAGGCTGAGTACGAAGCTCTAATTACTGGCCTTGAGATATTGTTGGAATTGGGGGCAACTCGAGTCGAAATAATGGGAGACTCAGAGTTAGTCATCAAGCAAGTCACAAAAGAATATAAGTGCATAAGAGAAAATCTTATTATGTACTTTGTGATAGCAAATCGTTTATTGAAAAAATTCGAAGTGGTCAACATTCGACACATACCTAGATTGGAAAATCAAGTAGCCAATGATTTGGCACAAATTACATCTGGGTACAAAATTTCAAAAACGAGATTACAAAGAGCAATCAAAGTTCGAGAAAAAATAAAAGCAACTAGCCTGTCCCCAACAAATTTGAAATCGACAAGACTAGGGTATGCTGATCAAAGGAACTTTGAAATATCGTTCATAGATAATTTATCAGAGAAAGATTGGAGGAAACCCATTGTAGATTATCTACAAAATCCAGCAGCTTTGACAGAACGAAAAATAAAATATAGGGCGTTGAGTTACGTACTCATGGGTAATGAGTTATTTAAAAAGACGCCTGAAGGGGTATTGCTAAAGTGCTTAAGCGAAACTGAAGCATACATATCCCTTTCGACTACGCACACTGGAGCATGTGAGGCTCACCAAGTAGGCCATAAGATGAAATGGTTGTTGTTTCGACAAGGACTATACTGGCCCACCATCTTGAAAGATTGTGTTGAGTTCGCGAAGGGTTTCCAGGAATGTCAAGTCCATACGGGCATCCAACATGTACCAGCAAGCGAACTTCACTCAATAGTGAAACCTTGGCCTTTTAGAGGATGGGCGTTGGATCTTATTGGAGAGATTCGACCAGCATCATCAAAGAGCCAGAAGTATATACTGGTAGGCATTGATTATTTCACTAAATGGATCGAAGCTATTCCTTTAGTCAATGCAGACCAAGAAAATGTCATTGAATTTATTCAAAAGAACATTATCTTCAGATTTGGAATCCCTGAGACTATAACGACTGATCAAGGATCAGTGTTTACTGGTCGAAAGATGCAGGAATTCTCTCAAGAAACAGGCTTTAGACTCCTAACATCAACACCTTATTATGCACAGGCAAATGGTCAAGTCGAAGCAGCGAATAAAATAGTGATCGGCCTGATAAAAAAGCATGTAGGAAAGAAGCCAAAAAATTGGCATAAGACGTTAGACCAGATCTTGTGGGCCTGTCGAACGTCCCCAAAAGAAGCCATAGGTACAACACCATATCGGCTAACTTTCGGTCATGACGCAGTACTGCCAGCGGAAATTTGTCTTCAATCAGCAAGGGTTCAGAGACATCATGATATTCCCTCTGAGGTTTATTGGGATATGATGTTAGACGAACTAGTAGATTTAGACGAGGAAAGACTACGCGCTCTCGACCTACTGAGAATTCAGAAGAAAAGAGTGGAAGACTCTTACAATAAAAAAGTAAAACCTAAGGCATTCTCGCCTGGAGAATTAGTTTGGAATGTGATTCTCCCCATGGATCGAAGGGATCGAAGCATGGGAAAATGGTCACCCAAATGGGAAGGACTGTTCAGAATTATCCAAATTTTTTCTGGTGGAGCTTATGAGGTTGAAGAGTTAGGCGAAGATAAAAGACTCTTGAGAGTAAACGGCAAATATTTGAAAAAATATAAACCTATGCTCCAAGAGATCAAAATAAATAGCAATTAATGACCAAACTAACCATAAAAAGCCAAAATGGAAAATTATATAGTGATTAGCCAAAATGGTTGCATTGTCTTACAAATATTACAGTACATGGTTAATAAGTTGCTGAGCAAATTAGAAAGGGATAGAAGCTTTAAGTCGAAGATACTTAGCCTGCTTCAACTCCAGCCGTTTGTTACAGAAGGCAGTCACCTGAGAAAGTTTGGCAATCTGGTCATCAAGGGCTTGGGCCTTCTCAGAGAACTCTAAGCCTCGTGTAACTTCAGCTTGGCTCTCTGCGTCCGAAACAGTCGAAAGGAGCTCCTCTTTGCGCTTGGTGTTAACATTTAACTTGGCCTCCAACTCCTCGATCTGTTCCTTTATAGAGGCATTATCTCGATCTATGGCGTCGATTTCCTCCTGCTTGGATGTCTTCTGTTTCGATAATTCTGCAATTCAAGAAGTTGTTTCAGCTACCTCGGTCCAGGCAGAAGAACTCTTGCCATGTAGTGCTTCGAGCTGGCTGTTGAACCCCCTTTGACGTCTATAGTCCGCAGAGACTTGGTCAACAATGGAGTATAACTCCAAGATAAAGCTGGAAACCTCTGGAGATACAGCAAGCAAATCGACTGCACTCAGAACAGCTCCCAGACAAGACGGAGCAGTAGGATCCCCCTCCAAAGCCTTCATTAGATCCTTTTTGAAGAACTGAGCCTTGACATTCTTCAAAGCCTCATCAAGAGGAGAAGTCGAAGTAGACTTCCCCGATGCAGTAGAAGCATCATGAATAAGGTCAGATGAATTCTCCCTACTCTCAATGATGGCATTCAGGTAGCCAATTGGATCAGTTTGCTTCAAAAGGGCTAAGTCTTCTTTAGACTTGGGCTTTGTCGAGGTGGTCGTTCCTACAGCAGCGGTGGCTTGGGGTTGAGGTTGTTCAGTAGCGTAAGCATCAACATGACCCTCTTCGACATGTTGTTCAGTAGTGTCAGCATCAACATGATCCTCTTCGTCATGTTGCTCCTCTGTCAAATCGACCACTTGAGCTTCCTTTGGTTGTTGTTCCTCTGTTTCGGCAAGGGCGTCATCGTTCGCCAATTCCTCCTCTTGTTGTCTACTATGTTCAGCAGAGTCTTGTGTCTCTGAAGTTTTTGGTGCTGAACTTTCGGTGGTCTCCTGAAAATAGAAGAGGGAGAATATTCTGGTTTAGAGAGATACACAATCGAACGTGATCGTCAACACCTAAGTTAAAAATGGTCAGAGGTACTACCTGTAGAGGAATTTCAGCCCCAGGGCTAGAATTATCACTTTCAACGGGTTTGTTGAGCAAGACGTTCAGCTCCTCCTCCGTGGGCTCTTCGATGATCACAGGAGCTGGCCTGGATTTTCTCCCTGCAACCTTGATTCTGATCATAGGTCGAGGCTCAGGAGCAGGGGCATCTTTCTTCAGCTTTCTCCGTTTGAGAGGAACAGGGGGAGATTCATCCTCGTCGTCACTCGCAGATTCGACCATTAATGCAGGTCGTTTCTTAGGTGCAGGTTCCTGAAACCCCAAATGGAGTTGATTTAGAACGCAACATCGAAAAACAGGATGTTAAAACCAACAAGAATCAGCAGTTGAGAAGAGTAAGTCTCACGCTCAGCAGTTCCCAAGGGTTCGGGAACCCTTCGCATTCCTTTGGAGTTAACTGTTGGAACAGTTGAAAAGATTTTCGGTTGGGCAGTTTTATAGGGAGTGTTAGAACTGGGGACATTGGAAGAACGAGAACCTGAAGCCATTTTTTGGGTTGAGATGAAGATGGATGAAGAAAGCGTGAAAAGTCCCACGAGGGGCACTTAGCGCTATTTATAGTGATTGGAAAATCACAAAACTCGAGGTCATTTAATGTTTCAGACAATAGTGGGGCACGTGGCGCTCATTTGCTGATGTAGTCGTTCTGCAGAACGGAAACGGTGCAGCGTGCGTCCTCGATTTCAGGGAATTATCATGATGACAATCTGTGAAAAGACATTGGGCATGCCAAACGCCTTACTGAAGTGACGTCTTAGGAACAATTGGAATGATGGCTTTTTGGGATTGTCAGTTGGTTAGTAGGAGACGAAATGCGCACGAGCTAATCTATGGCTAAGAATGAAGGACAGGTGTCGGGTGGAATCTCAAAGAATGCCTTTTTCTTTTCAGCGTCGAAATAAGGCATTCTTGGGGGGCAATTTGTTGGCTCCTAAATTCGACACCCTTGTTTGTTATCAATATAGACCATTAATTATGAGTTTGAAGAGTTTCCAGGTTTTGACCAGCTGATCCTGTCGAATGCTCATCAGAAAATGGCAAGGTACTTAGAGAGTTTCTTTTACGTGGGAATCTTGTTACCTTCGACGTCGAAGGAACTTCTCGACAAAGGTATCTAATGCCCAGGGTGGAACGGTTTGAGATTCGAATGTTTGGAGGGAAAACAGTTTCCAGCAGTTACCAAACGCAACGTGCCAAGATCAGGAGCGTCGAATGCTGTGAGCGTGCCATGTGGTGTCATCTCGAAGCAACGTAACCGCCCAATGGTTACTTAAGATGTGTTTTAGTATAAATACTAGTTGTTCACGTATTTTTCGCATGTGTTCATCATTATATACAAGTCACTCATCTAGATTCAAGTACCCAGTGTGAGCGAAAGAATTGTTGAGAATGTATGTGTGAAACACCATTTAAATTAATCAAAGTCTTTTATATTCAAGCACTTATTGCCTTTCATTTACTCATCTCCGTCGAAGCCTTTTATTTAACGCTTTCATTTATTCTATCAAGCTTTTCTTCATGCAATTTACATAAAGTGTCTTTACTTTACTGGTATTAATCATCATTAGATTTAGTCAAACCCCAGAAAATCAACCATGTCTTAGGATCAATCTGATCGATCCTGCGAGTCACCAAATAAGTAACCTTTTGGAAGATCAGCGGTTGTTTACCAATTTCCACGGTAAACATAACCTTTGTAATGATTCTTGTTTGAATGTATACAAAGGTGTTTGTCTTTTGAAAAATGTTTCAATGTTTAAAAGTTTATTTTGGGAAAATGTTTTGAAATTGTGTTGTGATGTGTTTTTGAAAATAGCAAGGATGTTTGCAAGTTTAATAAAGTAACTAGGAGTTGTCTACCCTACTCAAAGATCTTTCCTACACATTTTTAACCCTTTGACATTGTTTGTTTTACCATTGCATTTTGTAAACAACCTTGTGTTTGGATGTTAAATGGGACAGGCGCGGGTCATCGTATGACCATGATAGCAATTGTGCTAAGTATCTTTAGCAAATTTTTGAGGGACTAGATCATTTTTGTATAGGCAACAAAGATAGCGTTATCGAGGGACTATGATCTTTTTGTTTTGATTTTGTTTTGCCAAGACACCTAGCATGCATACCATGGCCATTTTTAAGGCAACAAGTGGATGAAACCCTAGGGGTGCTTGTGTGTATTGTGTTGTCATTTTTCATGCTTTTTTGTCTTGTATTAGTCAAGCTATTTGTTTTGATTTTTGGTTATCATACAAACCCTAATCTTTCTATCATGCATATTTGAAAGCAATAAAGTGCATAAAAGTAAATCTAATACTATTACAACATTATTATGGGGAGGGGGATACAAGTTTGAATAGGGGATATTTTGCACGAAAATAAAACCCTAAAATTATTATTACAACCAAATTGAAATATTGCACAAATAAATAAATAAGACAATTATTTAAATATGCAACTAAATATAAATATGCAAAATGTTTTTTTGTATTTATTTTATGTATGTAAAATAAATTATTTTTGTCTAAAAATAATAAGAAAATAAATGATTATTTTTGAAAGGGTGGAAACCCTAATTTTGGTTTTTAAGAAAATGCATTATATTATTTATTTATTCATTTATGTACAAAGAAAATAAATAAAAATATTCACAAAAATATTAAGAAATAAAGTATGTGAGAAAATATTATTTTATATGTATAAATAATAAAAATAAAAATATATAATATTTTTGTATTAATTATAAGTTTTTATTTAAGAAAATAAAAGTATATTATTATAATAATTATTTCTATGTCCAAAAAAATAATAATTATAATAAAATAAAATGTGAAAAATTAAGAAAATGTTTTTGGTGATTTTTAATATTTAGAAAAATAAATAAAGTCAGAAAATGAAAATAGAAATGGAAAATATGAAAAAATAAAAACAATGGGCCAAGGGGGTGCAAAAAGAAAAGAAAGGGGTGCAAAAAGCAAGGCCAAGTTAGGCCCAGCCCAGATTCCACTTCATCTCTAACCTCTGAACAAGAAAAACACGCGCCCTGTTCAAACTGCTAACTCCTGCATTTGTGCTTAAAAACAAAAACTTGCAACATGAAAGTTATAGCTCTCGATCACACGATTCTAACCATATAAAAAACTTAATCTAACTCTCAAAGACCAGAGAGAATTTCTTTGGCCCTAAATTCTAACCTAGTTTTTTCAGAAAGTTCAACCATCAAATACTCCTAGCTCAGTTAACATAAATGAATTCTATGCATATGTACAGCTCAAGGGCAATGAGGACTACATTTTTTCTTCACAAACCTAAGCCTAATGATTCCGAAATAAGGAGATAGAAGTTTGAGAAATACCTGATTCAGTCAAGCTCGAGTATGCAAATGTAGGGGTTGTGAGTGAGGCCTGAGATACTTGTGAGCTTGCTTGAAGTTCCTTTGAGCTTTCCCAATGCTTAGCTAGCTTTGAACTTGCCTGAATCTTCTTGTAGAACTCAACCTGCAAACTCAGAATTTGAAAATGGTGAAGTGTGTAAATTGAGTTACAGTGACTTGGGAATGGTTGGGATAGTTTAGGTATGTTGTATGGAGTGTGTTGGAACTGGTTTGGGACAAAACGCACGAGGCAATGTGAAGATGGCTTGAGTTCTGCAGAGCTTGCCCTATTTTGGCAGAAAATGGGGTTTTTGGTGTACAAGGATGTTTCAGAGGCTTAGGGCTCGTGTTTCTGGCTTAGTGTAATGTGCTTAAGTTGTTTGAAATGTTACAAAGACTTTCTCTTATCAGATCAAGAGTTTTTGACCTTTTGCACAATTGCTTGGTTTTGAAGAAAAGGTGGGAAGTGACAAAGGCAAGGCCTGTACAGGCTAGCTCCAGGCCTGCACATAGTTGGTAAACTTTTTCTGATCTTTGTGGATGTGGTTTGCTGCAAAAGATTAAGTCTAATGCTCAAGACAAACAAAATTGCAAAAGTTGTGCTTTATGTAAATGACATTGTTGCCTTTTTGCCAAAAATGGATTAATCCTTTGTATAATGCTTCATAGATCAGAAAAATGCCTCTAACCAATGTGTTTGCATTTAATTTATGAGTGTGTAAGGGTTTAAGGACCTGTAAACCAAGTACAAGCATGGTTTAGACAGATTTGCAACTTGTATCAACATGAAAAATGCCATGGACAAAAGTGAGAAATGGCCATTTTCTTTTCTTCGATTCTCCCTAACCATAAATGATTTTGAAGAGTTCTTTGACATTATAGAAAGCTTGTAACATGCTCTACAATCCATATTTGAAATTCATTTTGAGATTCCACTTGGAACTATGTGAAAAATTGCCATGAAGATAGGTCAAAATCCTGCCTAAACTAGGGCAAAATTTTACTAAGTTAAAAGTTTCATGGACCCTTGTTCACCAAATCATAACTTGAAATCCAAGCATCTTTTGGGAAAACTTTGTGAATAAAAGTTGTATATTTTGTGGAGGACTACAACTTTCATGTTGGCAGTTCTGTTTGAATCCAATTGCATCATGGTGAAAATGTTGGTAAAAGTTGGGGAAAAATAAGAAATTTTCATAACTTAGAAAATTTCTAAGTTATGAAAATTTTCCATTTTAAACTCTAATCTTCAAAATTAGGTTTCTTGGTGAACAAGTTTCATGTTTTGACACATCTTGATGAAAAATGACCCTTGGCACTTGATTTTGACCAAAAAGTCAAAGTTTGACTTTTCAGTGTATAGTTGATTTTTGATCAGTTGACTGGAAAATTCATCTGTCAATCCAATGCATTTGAGATCTTTTGAGCCTTGTGATTAGGTCAAGATGATGCCATTGAGTCCTTGAATCCATGCTTGAACCCAATTTTCCATTGGCTAGGTTAAAAATCAAAAATTGCCCTTCTGTAGTCAAAACCCTAAAAATGACCATTTTGCCCTTTTGATGATCTGATCAAATTTCTTGAGGAGTTGTGGTCCAAACTTGATCAAATGGTTCATATGAGCCTATAATGTTGATGTGGATAAAAAATTATGAGATTTGACTATAAATTGGCAACAGTTTACTTTTTCCCTAATATAGTTGATTTCTAGGTCAACTGTCCAATTGACTGGGCAAATATTTGATTCAAGGCTTGAAACTTGGTATGAGCAATCTTAGGAGTCCAACATGAAGTATGAAAGTCACATGAGGCATTGAAAGTCCAAAAATCCTTGTGAAAACTCAAACCCTAATTTCAGGTCAACAGTGCAAGGAGATGTCTTGAGCAAAGCAAACCCTAATCCTGTCTAGAGTCCAAAGAGTCTTGTGAGGGGAAATGTTGATAAAATGAGAGGGAAAATTTTGGGGTACAACATCTTCCCATGTTCAATCTTCTTGAACCTGAAGAGGTAGATTGGCGAGTTTGCCATTCGTGACTCAAAGGTAAAAGATGATTGGACACTAGAGTGCCCGTAAATTTGCACTTGTCAGAATGTAATCGAGGGAATGGGCTTAAAGATGCCATTTGGAGATGTGATAGAATCTTGCTAGAGATGGGCTTAAAGATGCCATCCAATAATGTGTGTTGAATTGCAGGAGAATGAACATCATAATAGTATCTATATCTGGAACGTATCTGAGTTGTATCTGAAGATTGAATCTGTATGAGCAATGGAATGGCGTCCGTATCTGGAGCGTATCCGAGTTATAACTGTATTTGAATTTGAATGAATAACAGAATGAATGCCATGTCTGGAGTGTATCTGTATTGTATCTGAATCTGAAATTTGAATAAGCGACAGAATAACATCCGTGTCTGGAGCATCTATAGGATGGGGAAAAAGTTGAATGAGTGACAGAACGGCTACCGTGTCTGGAGCGTATCTGGACTGTATCTGATGTTTGAGATCTGTATGAGTAGCAAAACGACTTCCATGTCTGGAGTGTATCTGAACTGTAACTGGGATCTGAATAAGTGACAGAATGACTTTCGTGTCTGGAGTGTATCTGAACTTGAATTTGATAGTTGAATATGAATGAGAAATAGAATGGCTTCTGTGTCTGGAGTGTATCTAATCTGTATCTGATTGTTGAAGTCTAAATGAGTGACAGAATGGCATCCATGTCTGGAGCGTATCTGTACTGTATCTTGACTTTGAATTCTGAATGAGTAATAGAATGACCTCCGCGTCTGGGGTGTATCCATACTGTATCTGAATAAGAGATCTGAATGAGTAGCAGAATGACTTCCATGTCTTGGAGTGTATCCGTACTGTATCTGAGATCTTTGAATATTTGTTAAAGATAGCTTTTAATCTTATCCTGAAAAGGGTAAAATGTTAGCTGAAACCACAAAGTTATGTTGCATGAAATGTATGATGCAATAAAATGTGCTTTATCAATGTTCATGATATATGAATTTAATGTATGCGCATGTAAGGTGATTAGATGTCTTGCTGAGGAAAATAAATCCTTGATAGCTGGAGATAATAAAATCCTTGACTGTTGCCGGGGAAAATAAATCCATGACCGTTGCTGGAGATTCAGAATCTTTGATTGTTGAGGATGAGAAATCCTTGGACCACTGTTGGGGATAGAAAATACTTGGCGACTTGTGGGGATTAACAAGAACTTTGACAACTTCCGTAGGGATGTGAGAATCCTTCACGACTTTCCTGGGGATATAACAAGAAATTTGACAACTTCTGTAGGGATGTGAGAATCCTTCCTGACTTTCCTAGGGATAAGGATCCTTTAAGTCTGCTTGAGAAACCTGCTTGGGGAATCCCGAGAACTTTGATGACTATGGCTGGAGATTACACAAATGGGAATCCTTACTCGGCTGGGGAATTAGGAAACTCTGATGAATCTCTACTGGGGATCAAACAAAGGAAAACCTTGATCTGCTGAAGAATAAAGAAGACTTTGATGGCTTCTGCGGAGAATTAAGAATGATAAACTTCGATCTCTTGGGGAAAATGAACCCTTGGGGGCTTCACTAGAGAAGTGAGAATGAGAATCTTCGATCTGCAGAGGATTAAAAATTCTGACAAATTCATGCTGGGAGTAGTGAAAAATTCTGGTAACTTCACTGGGGAATCAAGAATTAGAATCTTCAATCTGCTAGGGGAAAATAAATCCCTGGGGACTTCAAACTGGGGAGTTAAGAATGAGAATCTTCATTCTATTGGGGAGTAAGAAACTTTGTGGGGAGTAGTTATACTGCTGGAGAGTAGGCTATCCTGCTGGAGGGTAAGTTCAAGACTCTGGGGGAAGAGGTTTATTCCTGTTTGAAAAAAGTTCAAGAGTTTGGGTTGTATGCCAATCTACTGGGGAATTATCTGGAGGTTGGGGATAAAAGTTAACTGTTATCTGGTTGATTCTTAAATTTTAAGACAACTTATTGGGGAATCCAGGGAAAACTGAATGGTTTCCGTCGGGGATTGGTAGTTGGAAACTTGACTCCATTGGGGAAGAAGGTTTCATCTTTGCTGGGGATTTGTAACCCAAAGTTTTTTCTCCACTGAGGATTGGGAGTTTGAAGTTTTGACTCTAGAGAGGATTTTGAAATTTAATTCCGCTGGGGACATGTATTTCAAGGTTTTAGCTCCGCTGGGGATCTAGATGATGTACTGCATGGGATTTCTTTTGGAATAGCCTAAAGACGTTTTCCTATCCTTTCAACCTGTCAGTAATTATTCTTTCACATTTCGTTTATTTGTAAACAGTGATTATATTCAAATGCATATGCTCATTTAATAAATCATTGGACGTTTTCAAATAAAACACAAGTGTAAAAAAGCAAAAAGGCAAATAGTTTTCTACACTTTGAAGTATCTTTGTATTAACTGTGTGTAAGTATTTTGTACAAAGGAAATAGACATCCTAGTAAGAGAATGTTGAGAAAAATTTATACAAAGAAATATGGCTATGTGTAAAAATTCCATGGGGTTCCCATTCTGCTATAGCCTTCGTAACTCTGGATATCTTGTCCATTCGTTGCTTCATCTGATGATGATTTGACTGATCAGAAGCCCGAAGTTTGTCTGTGAAATGATTATCCTTAAAGTGATCCGACGAGACATAGTCATACGCTTTAATTCCCTAACTTTTGCCTGGACCTCCCTTTCGGGTTTTCGATCCACTGGGAAACCCTTTTTTGCCCAAGTCGCCCTTTCGGGTTTTCAACTTGCCGGGTGTACAAATTTTTTATTATTTATCCCTAATTTTTTCCTGAACCGCCCTTTCGGGTTTTCGATTCACCGGGATGCCCATTTTTTCTCAAGTCGCCCTTTGGGTTTTCAACTTACCGGGTCATTTATGCATAGTATATTTTGACTATGTCTGCGTTCGCAGGGTGCGGCAGGTCATCACCGTCCATGGTGGTCGGGATCATTGCCCCACCAGAAAAGATGTTTTTGATCACAAATGGTCCTTCGTAAGTAGGAGTCCATTTTCCCCTGGGATCACTTTGCGGCAAGATGATCCGCTTGATTACAAGATCCCCGACTTGATATACCTGGCGTCTGAATTTCTTGTTGAAAGCCTTGATCATTCGTTTTTGATACGTCTGACCATGACAAACAGCAGTAAGTCACTTTTCATCAATCAAGTTAAGTTGATCAAGCCGGGTCTGAATCCAATCTTCTTCACTTAAACCAACATCCTTCATGATTCTCAAGGAGGGAATATGAACCTCGATAGGTAAAACAGCTTCCATGATGTCTACCAAAGAATAGGGTGTTGCCCCAGTCGATGTTCGTGCCGTGGTACGGTACCCATGCAGAGAAAACGGTAACATCTCATGCCAGTCCTTGTAGGTGACTGTCATCTTTTGTATGATCTTCTTGATATTTTTGTTTGCGGCTTCGACAACACCGTTCATCTTTGGCTGGTAGGGAGATGAATTGTGATGTTGAATCTGGAACTGCTCGCACAAAGCGGTGATCATGGTGTTGTTCAGGTTTGTACTGTTATCAGTGATGATCCTTTCGGGGATACCGTACCGACAAATGAGGTTCTGATTGATAACACGGGCAACAACATTCTTTGTAACGGATGCGAAGGAAGCAACTTCGACCCACTTGGTAAAGTAATCAATGGCCACTAGGATGAAGCGGTGTCCATTGGATGTTGTAGGCTTGATCTCTCCAATCATTTCGATTCCCCACATCGCGAATGGCCAAGGAGCTGTTAAGACATTGAGAGGAACTAGAGGTATATGTACCTTGTCAGCGTAGATTTGACATTTGTGACAAGTACAGGAATGTTGATGGCAGTCAGCTTCCATGGTAGACCAGTAATAGCCTGCCCGTAGAATCTTCTTAGCCATCGTATGTCCGCTAGAGTGAGTGCCAAAGGTACCATTGTGCAGTTCAGCCATGATTTTCTCAGCTTCAAACTTGTCCACTCAACGGAGCAGAATGTAATCATGATTGTGCTTGTATAGGATACCATTGCTCAGGAAGAACTTAGCTGAGAACCTCCTTAAGAACTTTTTGTCGTTGACTGAAGCTCCTTCAGGGTATTCTTGTGCTTCGAGATACCTTTTGACGTCATGAAACCACAGTCGGTCCACTATTTCTTCGGTATTAATCTAGTGACAATGCACAGGTTCGTCCACCCGCTCGATGGTGATTTGGGGAGCCTCATTATCCCAGTTAAGTTTAAACATGGATGACATTGTAGCTAGAGCATCCGCTAGCTGATTTTCTTCTCGCGGGAAGTGCTCGAAGGTAATCTGCTCGAAATGTGGTAACAATGTCAGGACATGTTCTTTGTAAGGGATGAGGTTTGGATGTTTAGTATCCAACTCTCCTTTGATTTGACTGATAACCAAAGCTGAGTCCCCAAACACAATCAAGGATTTGATTCCTAAGTCAATAGCAGCCTTGAGACCAAAGATACAAGCTTCATACTCGGCCATGTTGTTGGTGCAGCTGAAGCAGAGTCTGGCAGTGAAAGGTGTATGGCAACCTTCTGGAGAAATAAGTACCGCACTGATACTGTTGCCAAGTGCATTGGAAGCACCATCAAAGTACAGGGTCCATCGGGATCCTTGTTCAGGTCCGTCATACGGTCTGTTCTCTTTAATGTTATCCAAGGTCATGATATCCTCGTCGGGGAAGTCGAACCTCATGGATTGGTAATCTTCGACAGCTTGATGGGCCAGATGATCGGCTAGCACACTCCCCTTTATATCTTTTTTGGTCGTGTACTTTATATCATACTCTGTGAGGATCATTTGCCATCTAGCGATCCTTCCAGATAGAGCAGGCTTTTCAAAGATATACTTGATCGGATCCATCTTAGAGATCAGCAAAGTGGTATGAGTCAACATGTACTACCTTAGCCGGCGAGTAACCCATACCAAAGCGCAGCAAGTTTTCTCGAGCAGTGAGTAGCGAGTCTCACAGTCGGTAAACTTTTTGCTAAGGTAATAAATGGCATGCTCTTTTCGGCCAGACTCGTCATGTTGGCCCAATACGCACCCTATTGAATTCTCTAGGACAGTCAGATACATGATTTGTGGTCTTCCTTCGACGGGAGGCATCAAGATAGGAGGTTCTAGCAAATACTCCTTTATTTTATCGAAAGCAACTTGACAATCATCATTCCATTTAACCACCTGATCTTTCTTCAACAGCTTGAAGATTGGTTCATAGGTAGATGTTAGGTGAGAAATGAACCTTGCAATGTAGTTTAGGCGTCCCAAGAAACCTCTGACCTCCTTCTCAGTGCGAGGGGCAGGCATTTCTTGTATAGCTTTGACTTTGGCAGGATCAACCTCGATGCCTTTGTTACTGACAATGAAACCCAAGAGTTTACCGGACCTAACTCCGAAAGTGAACTTGTTAGGGTTCAGTCTGAGCTTGTACTCTTTCAACCTGGCAAATAGCTTTTGTAGATGGTCGAGGTGTTCTTCTTTAGTTTGTGAATGGCCTATGATGTCGTCTACTTAGACCTCTATCTCATGATGAATCATGTCATGAAACAAAGCTACCATGGCGCGCTGATAGGTTGCCCCAGCATTCTTCAGTCCGAATGGCATCACTTTATAACAGAACGTACCCCACTGTGTAACAAAGGTAGTTTTCTCCATGTCTTCAGGGGCCATTTGATCTGGTTATAGCCTAAAAATCCGTCCATGAAAGAAAATACCTTGTGCTGAGCTGTATTGTCAACCAAGATGTCAATGTGCGGTAGTGGAAAGTCATCTTTAGGGCTGGCCCTGTTTAAGTCTCTGTAATCCACGCACATTCTGACTTTGCCGTCCTTCTTAGGCACGGGCACAATGTTAGAAACCCATTGTGGATAGGAAGTAACAACAAGAAATTCAGCATTGAATTGCTTCATAACTTCTTCTTTGATCTTTTCAGACATGTCGGGCCTCATGCGGCGAACTTTCTGTTTAACTGGTGAACAGTCTTCTCTTGTAGGGAGATGGGGAACCACAATATCTGTATCAAGTCCCGGCATGTCTTCGTAGGACCAGGCGAAGATCTCCACATATTCATTCAACAACTGAACTAAACGCTCCTTGACACTTGGCTCTAGGTTGGCACCCACTCTAACTTCTTTTCTGTCTTCCTCTGTTCCCAAGTTAATTGTCTCTAACAACTCCTCGTGAGGTAGAATAGCCCTTTCTTCCTGTTGTAGCAGTCTAGCCAATTCTCCAGGCACTTCACAGTCTTCATCACCTTCGTATTCAGCATGGTAGACTAGATCTTCAGAGTCACTGAAGGCCATAGCAGAATTGTTACCCATGGAATCCGGAATGGATGGGTACCTGCATTGGTGAGTGTGGGTGTGTGTAAGGGATAGCCATCTTTAAACAAATAAAATGTAAAAAGAAATAAAATGAACATAAAAGTTTATATGTGAAAACATCCATGATTCATTAAAATGGCATATGAAGATGAAAAATCAAACCCTTACAAATGGACCTATGTACCTCGGGTAAGGCACGAGGTTAAAAGTGTACGAATTGTTTAGGAATTATTACAAACCAATAGAAATGTTTGAAAGATAAGTTACTGATTGATGAATGTAATGGGAATAAAGTCCTTTGCCTCCCAATTGTATAATCCTCCTTCAAGGGTAGGGAAAATCCAGTCTTCTAGGTTGCTCTCCTCTTTACCATCCTCCAAAGCATTGACTCCATGATGGGTGATCTTCACTGGTGGCCCTCCAGCCCGGGAGCGACGCACAGCCTTTTGAGCGGAAGCAGTGAAACCCAAGCCGAATTTATCAGATTTGAATGGAAAATCTTGAAGTTGCCCCATATTGTACTTCCTTCTTCTTCAATCACAGCCTTTGCATCTTTGAGGGATGACATCCGAGGCGGAGGTCGGGTAATCATGGGTACATAAGGCATTGTCTTGGTTGCCGCAATCTCCTGAGATACCTCTTCAAAATTCTAAAAGGGGGTTTCGATGAATTCACCATCCAATTCCACATAGCGGAAAGAATTAAGATGGCTTATCATGTATTCCTCCTCACCGTGAACTGTCACAATTTTCCCCTGGACAGGGTACTTGAGCTTCTGATGCAGAGTTGAAGTGACGGATCCAGCATGATGAATCCAGGGTCTTCCCAACAAGCAAGAATAGGAGGTACGGATGTCCATGACATAGAATGTGGAGTTGAAGGTTTCAGTTCCCACTTTAATCAGGATGTCCACCTCCCCGTGGACCATCCTTTTAGAACCATTAAAGGCTCTGACAATGATGTTGTTGGGCTTCAAGGTTAAACCTTCACAATCTAGCTTATCCAATGCCTTCTTTGGTAAGACGTTCAGCGATGAACCAGTGTCCACCAGTACATGTGCTAAAGTAGTCCCTCTGCATTCCACCGAGACATGCAAAGCGTCATTATGTTTTCTCCCTTTGACTGTTAGGTCAGCGTCGGAGAATCCTAAACCATTGTCTGCTGTTAGGATAGCTACACAATCTTGGAACTGATCCGTGGAGGTTTCCTGGGGCACATGGGCCGTCTTCAAAAATTTGATCAGAGCTTTGGCATGAGCTTCTGAATAGAGTAGCAAGGCCAGCATAGAGATTTTTGAGGGGGTTTGCCCCAGTTGCTCCACAACATTATAATCACTTTTCTTGATTATTTTCAAAATCTCTTCCCTTTCCTTTTGAGAGGTTTCAGGGATGATCAACGGCTGAGCCCTCGTCCTGACGGGCTCTTCTTAGATCCTTTTCCCTCTATCATCAGCAACAGTAGAGGGGACAACCACAGGAGTTACAACTTCTTCAATAACTGGAGTTCTCGCAGATATGTTGACCGGTACAGGGGTAACCTTAGGAGCGGCTGAGGGTCCGAAGATTGCCTTTGGAGGCGCAATCTCCGGAGAGAAAATTCTTCCACTGCGGGTGATTTTACTCGTTCCGGCAATGTTTCCAATGTCGGAAGTCTCTTCATCAGAACTCTCTTCAGTTAATTTAATTTGTTTAACACCGTGGTAAAAGATATCTCCCCCGTAGTTCCCCGATATTGATTTGTTAGACTTATACGGGATAGGCCCCGACATTGTCATCTTCAAAGGTACAATCTTCGGATCGGATGTAATCCTAACAGGTCTTTTGGAGACATTGGAAAGATTGGCGGATATGTTAATTATCGAAACATCATTAACAGGAGTCGGTGTAACATGAGTCTTCTCAAAAAGATCTCTTGGTTATCCATTAGGCGTTGGATGCCTAACTTTAACAACGGACAGTCGGTTGGTAAGGATGAACAAAGACAGCAATCTTCTTCATAACCTGGGAAAATCCCAGCCTTCAGCAAATTCAACTTGATTATCGATAGCAGAGTCATCAAATCATCAACAGTAGCAACAAAAAGATCCTTTTCAATAGCATGGGCATTGTGACCATGTTTTTGCATTGGAGCAGAGATCACATCAGGCTTTTCAGGGGCGTCTAATTCAACTTCTTTAGCATCAATTAAATCCTGAATTTTATTTTTGAGGGCCCAACAATTGTTGGTGTCATGCCCCAGGATGTCTGAATGATAGGCACACTTAGCATTTGCATGGTAGTAAGGAGAAGATGTATTCGGATTCTTCGGTGCCTCTTTCAAACTTGCAAGGTTTAACTTCAAGAGATGAGGGAGAACCTGAGCAGGTGTCATATTGATCCGGGTGAATTGTCGTGCAGGCCTTTCCACCCTTGCTTGGTTGGTTCTGGGTTGATTGTTTCAAGGTTGATCAGCTGCAGACTTCTGAATCATTACGGCCCCCACCGCTGGTCGGCGCTCAACTCTTCCTTGACTTCTTTGGGAGTAGACAGCTGAGACTTCCTTCTTTGCTGGAAAAGTCTTTTTGACGGCAGCGAAAGCAGATGCATCTTTTTAAATTTTCCCGCTCTTTATGCCGGCTTCAACTCTCTCACCAATCAGAATTAACTCGGTGAACCCCGCAGACGAACTTCCAATCAGGTGATTGAAAAAGGGGCCTGACAATGTACCCAAGAACATATCTACCAGCTCCCTCTCAGATAGAGGTGGTTGTACTCATCCCGCCAAGTCTCTCCATTTCTGGGCATACTCTTTAAAACCTTCATTTGATACCATGCCCATACTCTATAATTGAGTACGGGTTGGTGCTAAATCTGTATTATATTGGTACTGTCTGTAAAAGGTGGCCGCCAAATCCTCCCAATTGTGCACATCAGACATCTCTAGCTGGTAGAACCAATATAACTGCGTCCCCGAAAGACTATCCTGGAAGAAATGAACCCACAAATCTTTATCAGAAGAATGAGGTTGGATTTTTCTGACGTAAGACCGCAGATGCATCTTTGGACAAGACAAACCATCGTATTTATCAAAAAGAGGCACCTTAAACTTAGGGGGAATGACAATCCCAGCAACCAACCCTAGCTCTTCAAAGTCCAGCTCAGGCACCCTTTGTACCTCCATGGTAGCCAGATGCTCTTCCAGATTCTTATACTTGTCACCTGCATGAGGGTACTGCTGTTCAGAATAGTCTTCATCCTTTTCATCTTCTTCTTCCTCAGATTCAGATTGCACCACTGCTCCCTTTCCTTTTCCTACCCCTTCATCAGATGTTGAGGGGAAATCCAGGACCATTCTAGCTTGACCTTCAAATCTTCTACCCAAATTAGCCACACCAACCCTCTTCTTTTTCTTTTTCTCCTTTTCCTTTTCCAGTAGAGTTTTGAGATCCTTCTGACCCTTTGCCAAGGTCATGAGTAGTTGTTGGAACTGTGAATTCTATGCTTGTAAGCCTTTGATCGTCTGCTCTATATCCATCTTGCTGAAATAAACAACAGAGAGATAAGGAAACCTGGTGTGAAGACCTGCTTATGCATATGATGAATGATGTGTTATTCATGTAATACATTCAAGGATTCAGAAATTCAAATTTGTTTGAAACAAAAAGGAACACACGTCATATTAATAAGATAGAATTTGTTAGTACATAAATGCCCCATGGGCAAAGTAATACAAATTCTAATGTAAAAAGACGTTGCCCATCCTCTTTGGTGCAATGTAAGTGTTGAGAGTCTGCTCTTCGTGAAGTTGGCGAGTAAGTTCTAAAACCTTCTTCTCACTAGCGCAGAATTGGGCTTCAAAAGTATCGCGTTCTCCCTTGAGTTGTATCCAACTCCTTTGTAAATCTTCTAGTGATGTTGGCATGTCAGGATGCAGGAGGGTGTATGGAACATCTCCTTCCATAACAGGCTCTTTGATCACAGGAAGAATGTAGGGGTAAGGCATCATAAGACTTTGGGCGCGGGTTCGTACCCACTTGAGGTAAGGCTCAAGGGGGATGGAATTCTTGTGTCCCAAGGTCTTACTGTCCACCTTGTTGGGCATTCTCCAAGCTCGGATATACCTTTGTCAAAGTCCTTGATCGTCATTGTCGAAGTCAAAAACCAAGTCTGGAATCAGCATGTCATGTGGGCCATCCTTTCGGGCATACCAAAACTGTCTCCGAGCCAAGCAGGGGTTATAGGTGATGCCTCCCCTAATGCCAAGTAGAGGGACATTAGGGAATTCCCCACAATGATCAATGATGATAACATTTTCTCGGGATCGAGAACACCAACGAACATCTGAATGTGTAAGAGTCATCAATCGTTGTGACCACCTCAAGCCTTGCTCATTCTTCAAGACTGATTGGGGAAGGTGAGAAATAAACCACCTTGCTAGAAGAGGAGTACAACACATGAGAACACCTCTTTTCCTCATTGTTCGAGTGTGAAATGAGTGGAGGATATCCCCAAGCAATGTAGGCACCGGGTTGCGAGCCATGAAAATTTTGACAGCACTGACATCTATAAGCTGGTCAGGGTTAGGGAACAAGACCAACCCATAGATGAGAAGAGCTACAATCTCCTCAAAAGCTTGTAAGTCCAATGAATTCCAGCAGCTTTGGGCCTTCTCAAACAGAAACTTTGACAAGAAACCCTTGACACCACGTCTAGTTTCCCAATGGCCTATGATATCAGATGGTTGCAAGTGTAAGGCTTTAGCAACATCTTCAGGCTTTTGATCTCTTTCCGTACCGTTGTAGGGTAGTTGATGGAGAATAGGAATCCTCAAGAGTTGAGAAAATTCCTCCAAAGTAGGCACAAGCTGGTAATCAGGAAATGTGAAGCAGTGGTGTAGGGGGTTAAAGAACTGGAAGAGAACTTTCACCATGTCTTCCTCAGTGTTGGTGTTGACTAAGTTGAGAAGACGACCATGCCTCTCGGTGAATGGAGAATTCTCAGGAATCCTTGAAGCCAGCTCTTTTAGTTGAGGAGGAATTCTTACAAGGTTGATTTGGATAGTTTTCTTGCGAAGTGATTCCATTACCTACAAAACAGGAACAAAGATGAAGATCCAAATCCTTTAAATGGTTAGTGGATGCATATGATGCTTCATGATGCCCATGATGTTATGCACAAGTATATATGTACAAGCAAGTCACACAAGTTCCTAATTTCAGGCTTGCATGGGGTTTCATAGGTAAGTACCCTATTGAAGTTTAGTTGGCTCAACCTGTCCTATAAATAGTAACCGGGTTCTAAGGAGCTCAATATCACTGGATTATTTTTTGTGTTCATTGTTTCAGCTTAGCCACTTTACTGGAGACCGAAATATTCCAAGAAAACAACCCTCAATGAGTGTAGTATCGAGTATCTACCAACTTCAGACTGCACCAAAGCCGATCATCTCACTACTCCTAAAAAGGCCAAGATAGTCAAGTAAAGGTTCTAAAAGTCTATTAGTGCTTCATGACATCACTCAGCGGCCCTGTATTCTCTTTGATTAACTCAAAGGCTACCGGTACCCGCAAATATGTCGCACTAATATAGCTATTGCTTCAACCATGTCGGTATACCCTGCACAGTTTCCACAATGTATTGCTATTTACCTATGAATGTTTCCCAAATCCGGGTAGAGGATTTCAAACCCAAACAATAAAACCAAATGTAAAGCAATCAAGTCAAGCAAGATAAGCATGTAAAGGTGATCTAAAACCCTAAGGTAACCCCACTTTTAGATAAATCCCCAGCAGAGTCGCCAGTTCTATGGTACGGTGGGAGAACTGACTTGAGGTTTTGTGTTTTTTGTTCGCAAATGTTTCGGTTTAGCAAGAGTCGCTACCGACTTTTTATTTTATCCAAAGGAAAGGTCAAAAAGCATAGGAAAGACCTTTGAGATTGTTTTTGGGTTCGGGGGGTAGATTATGAAAAGGGAAGGTGCTAGCACCCTTTTCATCCATGGTTTTCCATGGGCTATAAGTTACTTCTTTTAGATCACTTATTTTTGCTTTTCAATTGTTTGAAATGGTGCTTTTGTGTGTGGTTTTGAAAGTATTTTGAAAAGAGGTCATCGTTGTGGAAACCTTTGTAATGATTCTTGTTTGAATGTATACAAAGGTGTTTGTCTTTTGAAAAATGTTTCAGTGTTTGAAAGTTTGTTTTGGGAAAATGTTTTGAAATTGTGTTGTGATGTGTTTTTGAAAATAGCAAGGATGTTTGCAAGTTTGATCAAGTAACTAGGAGTTGTCTACCCTACTCAAAGATCTTTCCTACACATTTTTAACCCTTTGACATTGTTTATTTTACCATTGCATTTGGTAAACAACCTTGTGTTTGGATGTTAAACGGGACAGGCGCGGGTCATCGTATGACCATGATAGCAATTGTGCTAAGTATCTTTAGTAAATTTTTGAGGGACTAGATCATTTTTTGTATAGGCAACCAAGATAGCGTCATCGAGGGATTATGATCTTTTTGTTTTGATTTTATTTTGCCAAGACACCTAGCATGCATACCATGGCCATTTTTAAGGCAACAAGTGGATGAAACCCTAGGGGTGCTTGTGTGCATTGTGTTGTCATTTTTCATGCTTTTTTGTCTTGTATTAGTCAAGCTATTTGTTTTGATTTTTGGTTATCATACAAACCCTAATCTTTCTATCATGCATATTTGAAAGCAATAAAGTGCGTAAAAGTAAATCTAATACTATTACAACATTATTATGGGGAGGGGGATACAAGTTTGAATAGGGGATATTTTGCACGAAAATAAAACCCTAAAACTCTTATTACAACCAAATTGAAATATTGCACAAATAAATAAATAAGACAATTATTTAAATATGCAATTAAATATAAATATGCAAAATGTTTTTTGTATTTATTTTATGTATGTAAAATAAATTATTTTTGTCTAAAAATAATAAGAAAATAAATGATTATTTTTGAAAGGGTGGAAACCCTAATTTTGATTTTTAAGAAAATGCATTATATTATTTATTTATTTATTTATGTACAAAGAAAATAAATAAAAATATTCACAAAAATATTAAGAAATAAAATATGTGAGAAAATATTATTTTATATGTATAAATAATAAAAATAAAAATATATAATATTTTTGTATTAATTATAAGTTTTTATTTAAGAAAATAAAAGTATATTATTATAATAATTATTTCTATGTCCAAAAAAATAATAAAAATAATAAAATAAAATGTGAAAAATTAAGAAAATGTTTTTGGTGATTTTTAATATTTAGAAAAATAAATAAACTCAGAAAATGAAAATAGAAATGGAAAATATGAAAAAATAAAAACAATGGGCCAAGGGGGTGCAAAAAGAAAAGAAAGGGGTGCAAAAAGCAAGGCCAAGTCAGGCCCAGCCCAGATTCCACTTCATCTCTAACCTCTGAACAAGAAAAACGCATGCCCTGTTCAAACTTCTAACTCCTGCATTTGTGCTTAAAAACAAAAACTTACAACATGAAAGTTATAGCTCTTGATCACACGATTCTAACCATATAAAAAACTTAATCTAACTCTCAAAGACCAGAGAGAATTTCTTTGGCCCTAAATTCTAACCTAGTTTTTTCAGAAAGTTCAACCATCAAATACTCCTAGCTCAGTTAACATAAATGAATTCTATGCATATGTACAGCTCAAGGGCAATGAGGACTACATTTTTTCTTCACTAACCTAATCCTAATGATTCCTAAATAAGGAGATAGAAGTTTGAGAAATACCTGATTCAGTCAAGCTCGAGTATGGAAATGTAGGGGTTGTGAGTGAGGCCTGAGATACTTGTGAGCTTGCTTGAAGTTCCTTTGAGCTTTCCCAATGCTTAGCTAGCTTTGAACTTTCCTGAATCTTCTTGTAGAACTCAATCTACAAACTCAGAATTTGAAAATGGTGAAGTGTGTAAATGGAGTTACAGTTACTTGGGAATGGTTGGAATAGTTTAGGTATGTTGTATGGAGTGTGTTGGAACTGGTTTGGGACAAAACGCACGAGGCAATGTGAAGATGGCTTGAGTTATGCAGGGCTTGCCCTGTTTTGGAAGAAAATGGGGTTTTTGGTGTACAAGGATGTTTCAGAGGCTTAGGGCTCGTGTTTTTGGCTTAGTGTAATGTGCTTAAGTTGTTTGAAATGTTACAAAGACTTGCTCTTATCAGATTCAAGAGTTGTTGACCTTTTGCACAATTGCTTGGTTTTGAAGAAAAGGTGGGAAGTGACAAAGGCAAGGCCTGTACAGGCTAGCTCCAGGCCTGCACATAGTTGGTAAACCTTTTCTGATCTTTGTGGATGTGGTTTGCTGCAAAAGATTAAGTCCAATGCCAAGACAAACAAAATTGCAAAAGTTGTGCTTTATGTAAATGGCATTGTTGCCTTTTTGCCAAAATGGATTAATCCTTTGTATAATACTTTATAGATCAGAACAATGCCTCTAACCAATGTGTTTGCATTTAATTTATGAGTGTGGATGGTTTTAAGGACCTGTAAACCAAGTACAAGCATGGTTTAGACATATTTGCAACTTGTATCAACATGAAAAATGCCATGGACAAAAGTGAGAAATGGCCATTTTATTTTCTTCGATTCTCCCTAACCATAAATGATTTTGAAGAGTTCTTGGACATTTTGGAAAGCTTGTAACATGATCTACAATCCATATTTGAAATGAATTTTTATATTACACTTGGAACTATGTGAAAATTTTCCATGAAGATAGGTCAAAATCCTGCCTAAACTAGGGCAAAATTTTACTAAGTTAAAAGTTTCATGGACCCTTGTTCACAAAATCATAACTTGAGATCCAAGCATCTTTTGGGAAAACTTTGTGAATAAAAGTTGTATATTTTGTGGAGTAATACAACTTTCATGTTGGAAGTTTTGTTTGAATCCAAATGCATCATGGTGAAAATGTTGGTAAAAGTTGGGAAAAAATAAGAAATTTTCATAACTTAGAAAATTTCTAAGTTATGAAAATTTTCCATTTTAAACTCTAATCTTCAAAATTAGGTTTCTTGGTGAACAAGTTTCATGTTTTGACACATCTTGATGAAAAATGACCCTTGGCACTTGATTTTGACCAAAAAGTCAAAGTTTGACTTTTCAGTGTACAGTTGATTTTTGATTAGTTGACTGGAAAATTCATCTGTCAATCCAATGCATTTGAGATCTTTTGAGCCTTGTGATTAGGTCAAGATGATGCCATTGAGTCCTTGAATCCATGCTTGAATCCAATTTTCCATTGGCTAGGTTAAAAATCAGAAAGTGCCCTTCTGCAGTCAAAACCCTAAAAATGACCATTTTGCCCTTTTGATGATCTGATCAAAATTCTTGAGGAGTTGTGGTCCAAACTTTATCAAATGGTTCATATCAGCCTATAATGTTGATGTGGATCAAAAATTATGAGGTTTGACTGTAAATTGGCCACAATTGACTTTTTCCCCAATACAATTGATTTCTAGGTCAACTGTCCAATTGACTAGGCAAAAATTTGATTCAAGGCTTGAAACTTGGTATGAGCAATCCTAGGAGTCCAACATGAAGTATGAAATTTGCATGAGGCATTGAAAGTCCAAAAATCCTTGTGAAAACTCAAACCCTAATTTCAGGTCAACAGTGCAAGGAGATGTCTTGAGTAGAGCAAACCCTAATCCTATCTGGAGTCCAAAGAGTCTTGTGAGGGAAAATCTTGATAAAATGAGAGGGAAAATTTTGGGGTACAACAGGATGGATGAACCAACTCACTATCACGAGATCAATACTGAAGAAGTAGTTGACCAACCTTGGTTCCACGAAGTCAAGAGGTATCTCGAGGCTCAAGAGTATCCGGAAGGAGCTTCAGTCAATGATAAGAAGTTCTTAAGGAGATTCTCTGCTATGTTTTTCCTTAGTAATGGCATTCTCTACAAACGTAACTGTTGTACCCCAAAATTTGCCCTCTCATTTATCAAGAATTTGCTCACAAGATCTCCTTTGACTCAAGACTACATTAGGGTTGATCAGCTCAAGACACCTCCTTAAGCACTGATGACCAAAATTAAGGTTTAAGATTGCACAAGATATTTTAACTTCCAATGCCCCATATGACTTTCATGGATCATTATAGACCCTCAAGATTTCTCAGGTCAAGTTTCAATCCTTGGATCACACTTTTGCTCAATCAATTGAGCAGTTGACCTAAAAATCAATTGTATTGGGAAAAAGTCAATTATGGCCAATTTAAAGTCAAACTTCATAATTTTTTATCCGCATCAATATTATAAACTCATATGTATCATTTTATCAAGATTGAACTACAATTCCCCAAGAAATTTGATCAAATCATCAAAAGGGCAAAATGGTCAAAATTAGGGTTTTCACTAAGAAGGGGCAATTTCTGATTTTTGACCTAGCAAATGGTCAATTAGTTTGAAGCATGATTTCAATAGTTCAATTGCATCATTTTGACCTAATGTAGTGACCCAAAACATTTCTCAAGATCAATTAGATTGACAGTGAATTTTTAGTCAATTAATCAAAAGTCAACTGTACACTGAAAAGTCAAACTTTGACTTTTTGGTCCAAATACAATGTCAAAGATCACAATTCATCAAAACATGTCAAAATATGAAACTTATTCATCAAGAAATAAAAAAAGTCAAGATTTCATTTTTGAAAAGTCAAAGTTTTCTAACTTAGAAATTTTTCTAAGTGTTTAAACTTCATGTTTTTTCATAACTTTAAGCCAATTTTTCACCATGATGCAAGAGGATTCAGAAGAAACTTTCAACATGAAAGTTGTAGATCTTCATTATATCTACAACATTCCTTTACATAACTTCTCCTAAAAGTGATGGGATCTTAAGTTATTAGTTCATAAAGTCATGGTCTTGAAATTGGACACTTAGTGAAATTTTGCCCTAGTTTTGGTTAGGATTTTGACCTAACTTCATGACACTTTTTCATATAGTTCCAAGGGGAATTTTCAAAAGTAATTCAAAGAGGGGTTGTAGAGCACATTACAATCTTTCCAAAATGTCCAAGAACTCCTTGATTTCATTCTTGAGTAGGGAGAATCGAAGAGATGAAGTTACAGTTTTCACACTTGAATTACAAGTCATTTTGTGATGAACAAGAATTCAATTTCAAACCTATGTTATACAATATTGTTTTGCAGGCCTCTAAACCTCAACATCTATCCATAATCAGAAGATTACACTTGCTTTTGATCTATTATCCATTTTATTCAAGCTTTGTCTAAGTAAATTTTCCATTAATGGAACAGAGTTCACACTTCCATTTTGGAAAAGTGACTTCAATCACAAAGTCAACTTGTATGGAGTTTTGCACCTGTTCTTTCTGCACAACCATGTTCCATAAACTCAGAACAAACATGTTTAAAGTTGCAAGCCACCCTACAAGACATGTACCTTGCATTGAAACCATGTTTTTTAAGATAACTTCAAAAACAAGTCAAAAACTCATAACATGTGATCTTTGTTTTCTGACCTCCTCAAGTCCTCTAACCTCTTCCATATAATTATAAAAGTGCATTGCAAGCTAACACACGATTGAACAAGTCCTAAAAATCCCCAAAACCAGAAATTGCCATACAAGCACAAAAACTTGTCATTTCTGATTTTTGAACCCAACCTCTAAATTCCCTCGTGCGTTTCTTCGCCAAACCATCCACTAAGCTTCTAATACACATTTAAAAACTATCCCAACCCCTATTTTCAAACTGTAATACCATTTACACCATTCTCCATTTTCAAAAACAGGGCATTGCACATTGACTTCTTTAGCTTGATTCAAGAACTCTCAGCACAAAGTAAGCTTTGCAATAGCTTCCTGGAGGTGCAAGGAAGCTCACCCAATCATCAAAACACTTTGAAAGTAGCTCTAACTCAAAACACGATCTTCAGCTGTAGGGTGAGTTTTCTGACTTTTCATCTCATTATTTAGGCATTGTTAGGGCTTGATTTGTGAAGATAAAATGTAGATAACTTTGCCACGAAACTGTACATATCCATAGTTTGCATTTATATGGCCTGAGCTTAGAGAATTTTAAAGTTGAAGTGTCCTAAAATTTTTAGGTTTTTAATTAGGGCCAGAGAAATTGTCCTTCATCTTTGATTGTTAGTTTAAATTGTTTACATGGTTGGATTCGTGGGAAGGAATGCTACAACTTTCATGTTTGAACTTTTCATTTTTTTGAGAAATAAAGAAGATACAAGTCCTTTGACTGGAGGTTGAAGATGAAGTGTATTCAGGGCGCGTTTTGTGTTATATATTTATTGTTTTGATTATATAAACGAATGTATAGCCACCTTAGTGGTAGAAGCGCGCGCCTGTGACTGGAGGGACCTGGGTTCGAGCCTCAGTGGTACCCTTTTGGATTTTTTACATTTTTTTCATACATTCTGACTTTTTTGGACAGGCGCTGGGCCTCCTTTGGGCCTTTTGTTTTTTTTCTTACCTCTAACCCCCATGTTGGCTATTTACACCCTGGCCCATTTTTATTTTTCTTTTCTTATTTTTATTTAATTGTTTTCTTAAATATTTTTCTAATACTAAAAAATCATAAAAAATATAAAAATATTAGATTTATATTTTGACATAGTTTATTTATAAATTTACACAAAAAATTATTTTATTTGATCATACTTTATCTATTTCACTAATTATTTTGTAAATCTAATTAAAAAACTAGGGTTTTAATTATTTTCTTTTACACATTTTAAATATATTATTTTAATATTTAAAAAGACCAAAAATAATTTATAACACTATAAATTATTTTTAAGACAAAAATACCAAAAATATACTTTTCTTATAAACTTAATTTCTTTTTAATCAATAAATAAATTAGGATTTTATTTAATTTCTTTTCCTAGTAAATTTAGGTTTTACTTTTAATTAATTATTTTTCTTTTAGTTAATTAGGTTAAAACAAAACCCCTTTTCCTAAAAAAATCCAAACAAAATAGCCATTTACTTTACATTCACATCCTTGTATATTTATTCATTTGGTATATTATTTATTTCAATTCTTGTACAAATTCAATATGGTTGTAATAGATAATTAGGCTTTATTTTCTTGCAATCCCCATTTATAATTTGTACCCCCCTCCCACAAGTATTGTAATAGCGTAGTAATTTTAAATTCCGCAATTTATCACTTTATATACAAATGCTAGTAATCAGGGTTTGTATGGAAAGACTAAAACCAATCAATTAGAAAACCCTAATCAAAGACAAAACCAAGCATGAAAAAACAATACACTTGCACACAAGCACCCCTAGGGTAAACCCACTTGGTTGCCTTACAAATGGCCATGTTACACATGTGAGGTATCTTAGCAAAAACAAGCAAAAATATAAGATCATAGTCCTTCGATGATGTTATCTATGTTGCCTTTCAAATGATATTAGACCCTAAAAGAGAATGCTAAGATACCTTGAAACATTGCTAATCATGGTTATACGATGACCCTCACCCATCCCGTTTACCTCCAAAGATGGGGTTACTTACCAAATTAGTGGTAAGATAAAAATGTCAAAGGAAAAGGAAATGAACATGAAATACTTTTGAGTAGGTAGAATGCTCCTAATTACTTGCTCAATTTCAAAACAAAACATCCTTGCTATTTTCAAAACAAACACCTACACTTTCAAAATATCTTTAAAAACTTGAAACATTTTCAAAAGATCAAACACTTTGTATACATTCTTACGGACGAGAATCATTACAAAGGTTGTCTAAACAATAGCCTCTTTACAAAATACTTTCAAAAACCACACAAAGCATAATTTCAAACAAAAGCAAGTGATCTAGCAAGTAACTAAGAGCCCATGAAAAACCATGGATGAAAAGGATGCTAATACCTTCCCTTTTCATAATCTACCCCCCGAACTCAAGAAACGATCTCAAAGGTCTTTCCTGTGCTTTTTCACCTTTCCTTTTGGATAAAAGAAAAGTCGGTGGTGACTCTTGCTAACCGCAACATTTGCGATCAAACACAAAACCTTCAAGTCAGTTCTCCCACCATATCACAACAACCATGACTCTGTTTTTCTCTGTTGCATAGACAAGGTTGAGGCAGAAAAGATCATGGCTGATCTACATGACAACACTTTTGGCACCCATTCCAGTGGGCATACGATGGCAAAGAAAATCCTACGGGAGGGGTATTATTGGTCTACCATGGAAGCAGATTGCTATCAACATTCACGATCCTGTCATAAGTGTTAGATCTATGCTGACAAAGTGAATGTACCTCTGGTTCCTCTGAATATCCTGACTGCTCCCTGGCCATTCGCGATGTGGGGCATCGACATGATTGGAGAAATCAAGCCCACAGCCTCTAATGGACACCGCTTCATCTTGGTAGCCATTGACTACTTCACAAAGTGGGTTGAGGCAGCTTATTTCGCTTCTGTCACCAAGAATGTTGTCGCCCGGTTCATCAAACAGAATCTCATATGTCGTTACGGTATCCCATAGAGGATCATCAAAGACAATGGTATGAATCTCAACAATACCGCGATCATCGCACTGTGCGTGCAATTCAAGATCCAGCACCATAATTCTTCTCCTTACTGGCCAAAGATGAATGGTGTTGTCGAAGCCGCAAATAAGAACATCAAAAAGATCATACAGAAAATGACAGTAACCTACAAGGACTGGCATGAGATGCTACCATTCGCTCTCCACGGTTATCGTACCACGACGCGCACATCAACCGGGGCAACAACTTACTCTCAAGTATACGGCATGGAGGTTGTCTTGCCTATTGAGGTCCATAACCCTTCTCTGATAATCATGAAGGACGCAGGATTAAATGAAGAAGATTGGATCCAAACTCGACTTGATTAACTGAACTTGATTGATGAGAAAAGGATTACTGCTGTCTATCATGGTCAAATGTATCAAAAACAGATGATCAAGGCTTTCAACAAAAAGGTCAGACGCCAAGTGTATCAAGTCAGAGATCTGGTGATCAAGCGCATCGTACTGCCGCAAGGTGATCCCAGGGGCAAATGGACTCCTACATATGAAGGACCGTTTATGATCAAAAGCATATTCTCTGGTGGAGCAATGATCTTAACCACTATGGATGGCGACAACCTTCCACACTCGGTGAACACAGACATAGTCAAAAGATACTACGTATAAGAGACCCGCTAGGTTGACACACCTAGGCAAAACAAGGGCATCCTGGCGAACCAAAGAGGTTCGGGAAAAAATTAGGGATAAAACAAAAAAAAATTGTACACCCGGTAAGTTGAAAACCCGAAAGGGCGACTTACGCAAAAAAGGGTATTCTGGTGGATTGAAAACTCGAAAGGGCGGTCTAGGAAAAAGTTAGGGAATTAAAGCGTATGACTATGTCCCGTTGGATCACCTTACAGACAACCTTTAGCTTCAACTGACAAACTCAGCGGTTCTGATCAATCCAATCAACTTCCATCAAGGCAGCAAGTGGGAAAGATGCTCAAAGACACAAAGGCTATAGCTGAACGGGAACCTCATGGAATTATTACATATAGCTATCTTTTATTTGTATCAAATTTTCATTTTTTTTACGACGACATTCTCTTACTATAATGTTTGCCTCATTGTATAAAACAATACTTATTCAAGTTAATATAAAGATACCCCTTTGAAAGTGAAAAGCTATCTGTTTTTTTCTTCTTTATTTCTGTGTTTTGTTTACAAAAAACGTCCAATGATTTATTTTTGAACATATGCATTTGAAAGTAACTATTGTTTACAAATGAACAAAAAGGAACAAAAAATAAAAGACAATCACTAATGGATTTAAGAAATAGGATAATATCTTTAGACTATTCCATAAAATTCCCCACAGTGTGCAGCTTAATGATATCAAGCTCTCTCACATCCCCGACGGAACAAAACTTCCAGTTATCACTCCCTGGTAGAAGTCACCCGATTTCTCAGGATTCCCCAACAGGATTTCACAAGCAATACACGGTGTTTATCTTACAACAGAGTTTATTTCTCAAACAATTAAAAACTTATCAACTTATCGGCACTTCAAAACATGAAGACTTACACTCTACGTCCCCAACATCAATAAGGGATTTATTTTCCCTAATCCAACAGTATTACAGCAGCATAGCTTACATGCCCATACATCACATTCATACGTCATTAACAACACAAATGCATACAACATAATCTCATTCATTTTATTGAGAACATCATTGTACAATGCATTTCATACAATCATGACATTGCATACAACTAATATTTTATCTCTTCAGGAAAGATCAATCAGCAGATGGTTATCCTCAACAATTCATAAAAGGGGCAGAGATTAATACCTGAAACAAGTTAGGACAATTATCTACACGACCAGGTGAAGCAATGTTGTACGGGTTTCTTCTCATTCAGCTTTCAGATACAATTCAGATATGCTCCAAACACGGATTCCATTCTGATACTCATTCAGATTCAGCTTTCAGATACAGTTCAGATACACTCCAGATACGGATGTCATTCTGATACTCATTCAAATTCAGCTTTCAGATACAGTTCAGATACGCTCCAGACACGGATGCCATTCTGATACTCATTCAGATTCAGCTTTCAGATACAGTTCAAATACGATCCAGACACAGATGCCATTCGGATACTCATTCAGATTCAGCTTTTAGATACAGTTCAGATATGCTCCCGACACGGATGCCATTCTGATACTCATTCAGATTCATCTTTCAGATATAGTTCAAATACGCTCCAGACACGGATGCCATTCTGATACTCATTCAGATTCAGCTTTCAGATACAGTTCAGATACGCTCCATACACGGATGCCATTCTGATACTCATTCAGATTTAGCTTTCAGATACAATTTAGATACGCTTCAGACACAGATGCCATTCTGATACTCTTTCAGATTCAACTTCAGATACAGTTCAGATATGATCCAGATTTGGATGTCATTTTGTCACTCATTCAAATACAGTCTAGAAACGAGTCAGATTACAGACCATTTACGGATATTATTCTGGTACTCAACCCAACACATCCACTATTTCAGTATAAACCAATCAAAGAATTATTCTGACACTTCTTCTATTCCTACCAGCAATCATTTTGGATGGCATCTACAAGCCCATATCCAACAACTTTCCATCACCTCTCCAAATGGCATCTTTAAGGCCATTCCCTACACCATCAACCATCACATCCTTGAGTGCAAATTTCTGGGCACTCTAGTGTCCAATCATCTTCCACCTTCAAGTCATGAATGACGGATTCGCCAATCTAACTCTTCAAGTTTAAGAAGATTGAACAGGGGTAGCTTTTGTACCCAAAAAATTTTCTCTCTCATTTATCAAGTATTTTCCCACAAGATCTCCTTTGGTTCAAGACTGCACTAGGGTTGATCAACTCAAGACACCTCCTTAAGCATTGATGACTGAAATTAGGGTTTGAGATTGCACAAGGATAATTGAACTTTCAATTCCTCATATGACTTTCATGGATCATTATGGACCCCCAATATTACTCGTGTCAAGTTTCAAGCCTTGAATCACATTTTACCTCAGTCAATTAAGAGTTGACCTAAAATCAGCAGTATTGGAGAAAAAGTCAACTGTGGCCAATTTACAGTCAAACTTCATAATTTTTTATCCATATCAACATTATAAACTCATGTGTCATTTGATCAAGTTTGGATCATAATTTCTCAAGAAATTTGATAAAATCATCAAAAGGGCAAAATGGTCAAAATTAGGTTTTTGACTGAGAAAAGACAATTTTTTATTTTTGACCTAGCAAATGGTTAATTGGTTTGAGGCATGATCTTAAGAGTTCAATTGCACCATTTTAACCTAATGGCATGACTCAAAACATTGCTCAAGATCAATTAGATTGATAGTGAATTTTCAGTCAACTGATCAAAAGTCAACTGTACACTGAAAAGTCAAACTTTGACTTTTTGGTCAAAATCAAGTGTCAAAGATCACAATTCATCAAAACATGTAAAAATATGAAACTTATTCATCAAGAAATCAAAAAGTCAAGATTTCATTTTGAAAAGTCAAAGTTTTCAAACTTAGAAATTTTTCTAAGTGTTGAAAACTTCATGTTTTTTCACAACTTTGAGCAAATTTTTCACCATGATGCAAGATGATTCAAAAGAAACTTTTAACATGAAAGTTGTAAATCTCCATGAGATATACAATATTTCTTTACACAACTTCTCCTAGAATTGCTTGGATTTCAAGTTATTAATTCATGAAGTCATGGTCTTGCAATTAAACACTTAGTGAAATTTTGTGCTAGTTTAGGCAGGATTTTGACCTAACTTCATGGCACTTTTACATATAGTTCCAAGGGGAATTTTCAAAAGTGATTCAAAGAGGGATTGTATATAACATTACAAGATTTCTAAAATTTCCAAGAACTCCTTGAGATCATTCTTGAGCAAGGAGAATCGAAGAGAGGAAGTTAGAGTTTCAAACTAAAATTATAGGTCATTTTGTGATGAACAAAGATTCAAATCTCAAACCTATGCTGCATAATATCTACTTTACAGGACTCAAACTTGTTAGACACTCCATAATTAAATTCTTTCACAACTGTTAGAGGCCTCAACTCAAGCATTCAATGCAATGCCATGCTTTATATCTATTTTAGAAAGAAAGTGCACAATGCCATTTTGAAAAAGTAGCTTTATGCACAAAACTTGTTCTTGAGCCTTGCAATGGTTTTCTTCTGATCATACACTTCCTATAACTCAAAAGAAGTTTGTCTCAAGCCTTACAATCACTCAACTCATGCTTGTACTTCATCTTGGAACCATGCTCCCACTTTTCTTCAATATCAAGTAACATAGTAATCAGTCTAGAACTTATACTTCTGACTCTCTCAAGCACAAAAACCTTCTCATTACTTATGTGCAAGTCCTTGGCAACAAAACACACATATGCTTAAGCCCCAAAACCACCTAGAACTCATAACTATATCACATACCTCCATTTCTTGCATAACTTGACCAAAAAGTTTGAAACTCACATCTCCCTCGTGCGTTTTCAAGCCTTTTTGTTCCTAAAGCTTTTAAACATTATTTAGAAATCATCCCTCACCCTGTTACAAGACTGTAACACAATTAACACCATCCTCCATTTTCAAAAACAGAGCTTTGCACTTGGACTTCTCTAGAACTCCTCAGGCACTTTTAGCTCAAGCTAAGCATCATATTATCTTCCTGGGAACTTGAGGAAGCTAACCCAATCATTAGAACTCATTAAAAGTTGCTCAAACTCAAAACACGATACCCTCTTGCAAGGTGAATTTTTTGACTTTTGAACTCTTCATGCAAGCATCATTAATGTTTAGTTTGTGAATGAAAAATGTAGACATCATTGTTCTGAAGCTAACCATGTCTTTAGATTTCATTTATATTGCTTAAGTAGTTAGAATTTTGAATCTGAACATCCTGGAAAAATTAGGTCATAATTTGGTACCATTCAAAGTTCATGCTCATTTTTTATCTATAGCTTTAGTTAATTACATTTCTGGAATCGTGGTGAAATTTTCCACAAGTTTCATGTTTACATTTTTGCAAATGGATGAGAGATGAACAAGATGCAGGTGGTCCGGCCAGAGGTTGAAGATAAAGTTGTTTTCATGAAGCAGTTTCTAATATATATTTGTTGTTTTACATAAATTAATGGATGTATCACCACCCCAGTGGTTAAAGCGCGCGCCTGTCACCATGAGGTCTTGGGTTCAAGTCCCAGCGTGACCCTTTTTTTTCTTCTTTTTTTTTACATTTTCTAACCCTTTTTTGCAGCGTTGGGTCTTCCCCCCTTTGGACTTTACTTTTTTGCTGTTTCTGACCCCCCCTGTCTTGTTATTCACACCCTTGGCCCATTATTTTTATTTTCCATTTTTTATTTATTTTCCATTCATTTTATTTTTATTTCATATTTTTCTTTTATTATTTTTATTACTATTATTATCATTATTATCATTTTTATTAATAAAAAAATCCAAAAATATTTTATTTATCTATTTGCATATTTAAAAGAAAATATTTATACATTTTATTTTTCTTTATAAAAAACTGAAAGAACAAAAAACATTTTATTTAATAATTAAATTCACCTTTTTTTACTTATATTATTTTTGTAAATTAAAATCAATTTAGAACTTAGGATCTTTTATTTAATCATTTTTTATTTATTAGTTTAATTAAGTTCACAAAAAACCCTAAAAAATACTTTTCTTTAAATTACTTATTTTTACTAACTTAACCTTAATTTTCCTTTTTTAATTAATTATTTTATTTTAGTTAATTAGGTTAAAAAACCCTTTTCATATAAAAAACCAAACAAAAATCATATTGCTTTTCACATTTACATTCTTGTATTTTATTTTGTTCATTTTTTTGTACATTTATTCGAAAATTCAATATGGTTGTAATAGTTATTTAGATTTAAATTCTTGCAATACTCCCCATTTGTAATTTGTACACCCCTTCCCTAAATGATGTAATAGCGTAGTAATTTTAAATTCCGCAATTTATCGCTTTATATACAAATGCTAGTAATTAGGGTTTTGTATGGAAAGACTAAAACTAACAAATAGAAAACCCTAATCAAAGATAAATCAAGCATGAAAATTAATCCACTTGCATACAAACACCCCTAGGGTAAATCCACTTGGTTGCCTTACAAAAATGGTCATATTATGCATGTGAGGTATCTTAGCAAAAACAAACAAAATATAAGATCATAGTTCCTCGATGACGCTATCTATGTTGTCTTTCAAAATGATCTTAGTCCCTAAAGAAAAATGCTAAGATATCTTGCAACATTGCTAATCATGGCTATACGATGACCCACGTCCATCCCTTTTACATCCAAAGATAGGGTTACTTACCAAATCAATAGTAAGATAACAATGTCAAAGGAAAAAGGAAATGAACATGAAAGACTTTTGAGTAGGTAGAATGTTCCTAGTCATTTTCTCCACTTCAAAATAAAAACATCCTTGCTATTTGCAAAACAAACACCAACACTTTCAAAATATCTTTCAAAACTTGAAAACATTTTCCAAAAGACCAAACACTTTGTATACATTCTTACGAACGAGAATCATTACAAAGTTTACCTAAACAATGGCTTCTTTACAAAATACTTTCAAAACCACACAAAGCATATTTTCAAACAAAAGCAAGTGATCTAACAAGTAACTAAGAGCCCATGGAAAACCATGGATGAAAATGGTGCTAATACCTTCCCTTTTCATAATCTATCCTCGAACTCAAGAAACAATCTCAAAGGTCTTTCCTGTGCTTTTTCACCTTTCCTTTTGAATAAAAGAAAAATCGGTGGCGACTCTTGCTAACCGCAATATTTGCGATCAAACGCAAAATACCCAAGTCAGTTCTTCCACCGTATCACAATCATCATAAGAACACATGTATCATTGTGAACAAGTCTCCAAGAACGAGTGAGTCCATTTAAGCCGGGCATAGTAACTAGCCTCTCAATTTTTGAATCTTTTCACCTTGTGTAATTTCTTCCCCTAACCATCCCTTTAAGTGCCTATGCAGATGCTCAAATGTATGGGTGTTCAACAACTTGATCTTCATCGGAGGTTTTACAGGAGAAAAAATCAGTTCAACATCTCTTTTCATATATGGAAACGTTGGAAACTCTCTGCATGTTGAAGACATTTTTAAGATAGAACTAAAGAAAAATATTTTGAGTGTAGCTAGGATCATTCAACATCAATGGTATTTATAGTTCACAGCAAAAAATTTAAAATAATAAAATAATGAAAGCCTCCGCCCATTGCAGTGGCGGAGCCGTACTTAAATAATAAAATAACGAAAGTCTCTGCCCATTGTAGTGGCGGGGTCGTACTTAAATAATAAAATAACGAAAGTCTCCGCTCATTGTAGTGGTGGAGCCGTACTTAAATAATAAAATAACAAAAACCTTCATTCATTGCAGTGGCGGAACCGTACTTAAATAATAAAATAACGAAAGCCTCCGCTTATTGCAGTGACGAAACCGTACTTAAATAATAAAATAACGAACGTCTATGTCCATTGCAGTGGCGGAACCGTACTTAAATAATAAAATAACGAAAGCCTCAGCTTATTGTAATGGCAGAACCATATTTAATAATTTATGTTTATTTTTTATTTTAATTTAGACAAATTTTATTTATTTTAGTATTTATTTATTACTATGATTAACATTTATTTTAATTTAAATTTATTTTTAAATATTAATTTTAATATTAATTTTTATTTTAATTATAATTTTAATTTATTTTTAATATTATATTTTAAAAAATGATATTTTAACAGTTCCGACAGTTTAATAGGCGAAAGCTGTATACTTTAGAGAACATCCGTCAAACTAATGGACAGAATCTCCTATTCAATTTTTTTTGGTTTGAAAACATAATATATTAGGAATATGAATTGAAATGTATGGTAGTATAAAAATTTATTAGTAAAAAAGTGATATTTAGGTAAAAATATTCTGAAGTTTGGTAACAGACAATCCTATAAAGAAACATTGAAAATTATATACAACAAATATCACAACGAGGGAGAACGCACGTGATGTTCTGCTTATCTGTCATTTTTTATCTGTCCAAATGAGTTACGATATAATTCACTTTTAATGATTAATTGTGTTGAGTCAAAGCTTATTAGCTAGAAAATTGTATCATATTTCTTGATATATAAATTTCAATAAGACAATGCCAATGATTTTCATTATTTCTTGATATATGAAAGTTGTATTATATTTGATGTCATAACTACAAGGCATTTTTAGTATCATTGAAATTTTCCGAAGAAATGCTTGTTCATCTGTACTTTAGACGTTATATTTATTTTCAAAATCGACTTCAACTGCTTATCTAAGCTTGTGCAAGAGGTTGATGCTACCGGCTCTTGAACTGCTGCTTGGCAATTTAATGTTGCTAATATTATAAGCACTTGATTTCCATGTAGAGATAATTGTTTTCATCATCACTTCATCGTACCTAAAAAGTAGACATGATATGCATACTTTGGTAAAATATAGCAACTAATGAGTGAAAAAAAAAGTGAAGAAATGCTTCAATTCTATTTCATGCCTTTTGAAGTTCTGACTTGAGAGCTCTTAGAATTTTTATGTAAGGTCACGGTATTCTAATTTTTAAAATTGGTCTTAATATAAAGAAATCTATAAAAAAAAATTCTTTTATTAAAAGTATAAATAACAATAAAAACTCAAAAAAAATTATAAATATTTTAATAATATATTAATCGGTGGATCTTTAATTAAATAATTAAATTTGCAGTTTCTCCTTAATTACTTCATGGCACCATGCAGGGAAATCTCATTACATTCTCGCAACCTCTCAGACCTTTCGCACAGTGACGAGTTCGTGCAACACAGGCACACACGAACTCGATGAATTACACATGCTATCACGATAAAACATCAAGTCTCCTCTTAGTTAGGCAGTCACACATTTGTCTTAACCTTTCTTCCCTTTTCAGTGTTCAACGACTCTCTCTCAGCCTCTAGGTATTTTCTTTTCTATTTTAGGTTTCCTTTTAACTTGTTGTTCTGCTTCAAAAATTATGCAATTAATTGGTTCTATTAATGTTTAACTTTCATATTCAATGTTTATCTTCCATATTCAGTATTTAGCTCCCCTATTGAGCGTTCAAGTTGTAGATGAAAAGTATATCAGTTACAGTTAGATTAAAAACTATATATCACTAGTAATAGACATTGAATTTATTGTATTTTAAGACTTAGTTTGGATATGGATTTCTTAACTCTAATTGATTAGAGTGATGATGTCGATTTGGACCTAACTATTGAACAAGAATATGCTGACCATAGAACAATTTGGTTAGTTATTTGTTATTAAAGTATGATTGTAGATTGGTATTATATTATAACAATCGGGCGGTTATGACTTCAGAGAATTTTGAATGAATTTGTATTGTGTGAATGAATGTAGAGTGTCTTATAGTATAATTACGGGTGGAAATAGGTCAGATTAACTAACAAGGGCCTACGGCCTAGTCTACACAGGCCCAGATTTGATCAGACCTTTTTTAAAGTAGAAAATACTTAAGCTTTTTTTATAAGTCTATTTAGTTTAAAAGACCCGGCCACATGCCATATAAAAAGTCATTTAAGTCTATCAAGCCGACATATTTAAATAAACATGAATAAATTTATTATTGTCGTATTGTATTTTACACTTTGAATTAAAATATGAAAATAAAGCATAGTTAATTATCTTGGAGATAGTATGAAAATAAGTTGAAAAACCCTTATGAACAATTATGAAACAAATAGTATCACAAAACTTATGCTAATAGTAAATTCGAATGAGTAAATGAAACAAAGATTTATACTCGTTGATCTTTTCAATTTGTTAGTCTATTTAACATGAGTTGAAATGATATTTTACAAATTTTCAAATAAAGTAGGCTTTTAAGTAGACTAATAGACTAATTAGACCTTCGAAAAGGTTAGGCTCGGGCCAAAAAATAAGCCTATGATAGGCTCCAGGCCAAGCTTAGACTTTGTATTTTTAAGTAGACCAGACTCGGGCTTGGCAAAGTCGAACTCGACCCAGCCTATCTCCACCCCTAAATATAACAATTGTGTACAAATTTTACCATTTATATTATGGTGTGATTTATTTAAAATTAAGTTCATAAACAAGTTCAGATACGTTATACAAAGAGCATTTTAAAAAAAGTATTACAAGTATTTTCGGCTAGAGTCACTGCTACCAATTCACATATAAGATACATAACGTCTCTTAGGTTCGATGCTAATGAAATACAACATATTATCGTCTAAAAAAATATAACGCTACATAAATACCTATATAAGTTAGCGTCTAAAAAACCAACGCTACTGGATTATTAGCGGCGAAAGTGGTCGAAGCTAACATAAACCGCATTCACATTGGCCTCTCCACAAGCCGACTCTAGATGCAAAATTAGAATTCACTTTTCAATCATGTATTAGATTCCCCTATCATTTCACATAGTTGACGCTATCTAGCGTCAGCTAAACACTAATATCATCTTATAGTCTTAAGACATTTGTCATGACACTGATGCTAACAACTCTTTAGCGTCGGTTATTGGCCTTATAGAGTTGACTTTTGATCGACGCTAAATCACAATTTTCTTTAAGTGTACTATGGTTTGAAGCAAGCAGATCAAACATGTATAACATAATCAATCAATATTTTGTGGATCGAGGATTGAGGAGGAGTAAGAGTGAGCATACACTATCATTAAGTCTCAAGGTCAGTACACTCTTTTGCTCTCTCTATATGTAGATGATTTTATCTATAGGGAAAACAATACTAAGATGATGATGGAGTTCAAAGAAGACATGATGAAAACCTTTGAGATGATTGACCTTGGTTTGATGAGTTACTTCCTCGATATAGAAGTAAGTCAGAGAAATGATGGGAAATAAATACACATAAGGCTTACTTAAGCTTGTTTAGCCAGGGGGTATTTTCCAGGTGAAAATCCCCTCACTAAATGTATATGTTTCTTGAGTTGATCCCCTCGCAATACATGAAATAAAAAACAAAATAAAAAAAATGAAACTGTGTGGAGATACCCCTCGCAAATTAGAAGGTTGAATTTTAAATTTTGAAATTGAGCATTGTGAGGGGTCACCCAATGCATAAAAAAATGGTGCCATTAAAAGTGTGCATCTGCGGGGGGCAACCCCTATTCACAAATGATCATTGCATTTGTTAGGGGCATCACATCACGCCTTTGGAGATTCCCTCTGCGTCATGTTCCATCACCACTACTCAACGTGTGTGGCCTAGTGGTGAAGACTTGAGTCTTGAGAGTGTGATTCTCTCAAAATCTCGAGTTCGAATTCCGCTAGATGCAAATTACTTATTAAAAAAACTTTTAACTTTAACATAACTTTAATGATGTCTGTATTTTGTAAGGGGCTACCCCAAGTCATTTTGATACGGGCTACCCCAATCCAAATGTTTCTCCATTTTCTTCCCTCATCTTTCTTTATCTCTAAAAATCAAACCTTCTTTCATTAAAAGCAAACCTTCATCCACAAATTCTCACCATTATAAAGGTAATTTATTTTATGTTTTCTATTTCATTTTTGTTTAATTAATATTTTTTTAGTTTATATTTTATCCTTATTGATATTTTTTATTTTTCATTTTCTATTTTTATTTTCCATATTCATTATCTAAGGATTTCAAAGTTCACAAAGAGATATAAATCTAAGGTGTGCAATAGCTTTTGCTCATCCAAGGTATAATTTTCTTCTCTATTTTTTTTTTTTAATTTGTACTGAAATTTATTGATGTTGGGTGTTTATTGAAAGTTATTAAGTCTCTTAAATAATTTTTGGAGTCAAATTTAAAATTCTTTTGATAATTGTATATTTTTATTTTATTTTATTTAATAAATTATTTATTAAAATTTAATTTTCTCCCACCAACTCTTAAATTTTTCCCAATAACTTCTATGTTTATTTAATTATTATTTTACTAATTTTTATATTCCTCATTAAAACTAATTTTATCATACTAACTCCGTAATTATTATTTTACTATTTTTTATATTCTTTTAATTTTAATCATAAAATTGTGTAGTTTTTATAACTTTCCTTCTATTTTTTAAATTTAATTACATTATTAACTCTTCATTTTCTCCCACTAAATTTTATATTTATTTAATTATTATTTTAGTAATTTTTATATTCATTTTAATATTTTAGAATTTTTTTTTGCAATAACTAACTTTTGAAAAAAAAAATCGCAAATAATAATGTTTCAGAAAACTCCACAAAGGAGGAGCCAACCCAGTTGACACCTGCACTAGGCCATTTGCCCTAGGCGCTATCTCACTTGGCGTATGCTCTCTCACTTAGCCAAGTGAGATGGCGCATGCACTCTAAAAGTGAGAGGAGGCTCCATCTCACTTGCCTCCTAGGATAAAATACATTTTTTTATAAATAAGTCATTCGTTTCTCCGTCATTCTTCACACTCTCTCACACTGTCTTCTTATTTTTTTCTCTATTATTTGCGTCATGACATCTCCCGTGATTTTTATCAGAGATGGTTACGTTATTTTCTCGGCCACCAAACCCCTGATGAAAATAAAATTTTGGCACATTCACTCCATGGAGCGTTTGAAGAGAGAGTTGATGTGACGGCTAGAGGGAGACATCGAGGATGGAGAATAAATTAGAAGGATCCAGCAAAGAAGAACAACCACCTCACTTGCAACCAGAAGACCTAATTTTTGGTTGGCGGAAGTCAAAACAGACAGAGACGTAATGTTGATGATGCATGGGTCAGATGAAATTGTTTTAATGGTTGTAATTTCTTAGACGTATTATCGTGTTTTTATTTGTTGTTTGCACGAGGTTTGTTGTAACAAATGCTCTTAACGAAAAACCGTAATGTTTATAACTTAAAAAAGTAAAGATGTTTTGCATACAATTTTTATGTGGTTAAGCTAGTAGCCCGAGTCGGGCAATTTTTGCGATTGTGTCCGACCTGACGATATAAACCACACTCTCTTTCTAGCTTGTCCAGTGAGTTCATTTCAGTTGTGATGCGCTTTCTTTTAGGATGACCCTTTTTATTCCTTCGCATTTGGTCGTTGTGCCAGACTATTTCACCGCTGTATGCAGGTCAATAATCAGGTTTCACTACCAATGGGAAGTTGTTGTTGTATATGTTGAGCAAGCTTTCAGACTTGTAAATGGGAGATAGAAGTTGTAATGTGTCTTGATGAGTATAGGCACATGCCGTAATGACATGAGAGAAAGGAATACGAAATGCTTGAAACTTTCCACAAAATCGCACTAACGAGAAGGTAGTATAACCCTATACTCTTGTCTTGGCAGCCCCTCATTATGGTCGATTGTATCTTTGACAATGAAGTTATGGTTGTGTCGGTCGAACCATATAACCAGATGGGTGTTGGCTTTAGCACTTTCTGCCTTAATATACTTCATGCAGCTTTCACTCCATAGTTGTCCCGATTGCAAGACAACATTCCACATTTCACCTCTTTTGGAAAACAACGAAGCCATCCTAAAATATGTTGA